>JAMRYI010000512.1:0-119039 GCA_029231635.1 Ditylenchus weischeri
GTTGAACTAGGGTTGGTTTAATGACCGGTCATTTAATATTTGGTTTTATAACCAGTTATATAACCGGTCATTTAATGAAAACCGGTCATTTAATGTCATTTAATATTTTCCGACCATAACCTTTTATACATAACAATATCAATCGAATTCAAACAAATCGCCATAGTTTTCATCGAAAACATGTTCTTCAATTCTTTCTTCCGCTTGTTCTTCTTCCATTTGTTCCTCCATTTGATTTTCCTTTCTTGTCGGCTTGAAGAGATGGGCATGCTCCAACATCAGATTGTGTTTGATGAACGTCAATTGAGAAGCCATGTCAACATTCATCCTGTTCCGGAGCTTTGTATGGATTCCTTTTCGGAGAGACCAATTGCGTTCTGTTGGAGCTGCGGTCATCGGCACATTGTGGAGCATTTGAACGACCTTGAAGAGAAGACAGTCTGAGAAGAATGCTTTCCACCAAGTGAGTCCATCTATTGTATTCAGAGCATCCCAGGCATAGCCACGCTTGTCCTTGCAAAGATTCCTGTTCCTGCCAACCAATGAGCCCATTCCGTCATAACCTGTAATGTAAGAATAATCACCTCAAACTGAACCATTACTCTTACCCTTTCTTCCTGGCCTGCAAACAGTGGATTCTTCAAACACTTGTTGGCGAAGAGCTCGATTGCTGCTTGTTTCTCTTCTTGCTTCAGCGATTCTCCTAAGTCCGATGGCTCCAAAACGTCCAGCAAATGTGCCACATCAGTTGTGCCAAAGTCTTCTCTTTTATCGACGATCTAAATGGAATATAATAAACACGGCTAATGAATAAATCAATGAAAAAGACTAATAAATCAATAAGACCAACCTCAATCAATTCTTCTTTGAGATCTTGAAGGAATTCACTGTTCTCGATTGCTGCTCTGGAAAAGGAGAAGGCTTGTTTGATCATCTTGTAGCATTTTCTCGAATCCACTTCATCCCCTTCAATTGCAGTGATTACTTCAGCCAATGGGGAGAGGATTTCTTTGACATCTTTGACATCCAGCCAGAAGTCGTCGGTGAGCAGAATTTGTTTGATGCGACTGGCTTCATCCTTCAGTGTTCTATCCTTCTCGATACCGGGCGACCAGATCGCTGATTTGAGAGAGACTTCATTGGTGGCGATTGAGGAGACAAGCTTGGCGTAGGTTCCCACCGAGTCTTTACTGGCAATTGAAGCACTTGTGACGAACCTTCTCTTCAACTTGGCATTTGGCGAAGATCAGCTCTGGTGTTTTCTTTCTGAAAAATAAATTGTTCGACATTAGACAAAATGTCGTTGAATATACCTGAAGAACTTGGCAATAGACGAGCAGTGTTTCAGGCAATCAGCTATCTTGGTCTTCTCAGCAATATCCTTTGCGGCCAGATTGATCATGTGGGCCTTGCATCCTTCGAACAGCATCCACGGATATTTGTCGGCCAGTAGTTTCCAGGCATTCTTCATATTGGCGGCATGGTCTGTCACGACTGCGACGATCTTGTTCTTGCTTAAGCACTCTATTTCCTCCGAAAGAACGTCAGCAATAAATTGTCCTGAAATTAAAGAATTGCTCTTTACTTATAACTTATTGACTCACCAGTGTGAGCGATTCTTTGAACAATCCCATCAACTTCTTCGGCTGTTGCATCAATTGAGTTCCAGAGAAAAGGCTTCGGCGTATGGACCACCAAGTTGATGATTGAGTTGCTGCGCACGTCTGTCCATCCATCAGAAGAAATTGCGAGAAAGTCGGCCTGAAATGTAAATTGTATTTATCAATTGAAATAATAACCAACCTTATTTGTTGTATCTTCCTCCTTCCTGACTCTTTCGAACTCGGCTGGAATGAGAACTTTAGCGAACTTGTGCTGACGACCAGGAAGCTTGTATGATGGACGGAGCTTTGACACGAATTGCTTAAAGAACGGATTGTCCAAAAGTTGGGAGCGATGTTGCCAGTTGCAAATGCCTGAAACAATTAAACCCAATATAATCTACTAACCAATAATAAAATCAACTAACCCTTGTGAGAAGAATATCCATCATGATTGGAGGTCGAGTCAAACCAATTCTTAATTGTTCCTGGGCTTGCTTGTGATGAGATTGCTGTGTCCAGCATCGAGATCCTGGCCTTCTTGTGCTGCGGTGACTCCCCTGAATTTGCGCCTGGTTTTTTGAACTTCTGATCGATCTGCTTTCTTGCCTCGACTCCGACTTTCTTGCAGCTCTAAATTAGAAAATTATCACTAGTGCTACAAACAATAAAAATTAAAAAGAAACCTGAAGGTGTTTTTCCATTCTGGCTGGATTCGTTTGATAACGCTCATCACAGAACGCGCAGTAGCCAAAAAGCGAGCTTCCTATTCCCATCAATTCCTCTTTTCGGTTGAAATAGCTCCAGATCCAAGAAATTGGTCTTCCTTTGCTCATTTTTTTGGCTCAAATTTGCCTATAACCAATTAACAAACAAACATATGAGCAAATAAAAATATTATCATTAAATGACCGCATTTAACTTGTCGGTCATTTAATATTAAATGACAGGTTATATAACCGGTTATATAACCGGTTATAAAACCGGTTATATAACCATCACCCAACCCTAGGTTGAACACATTTTTTCTGAAGCTTTACATGGAAGCTTTACGTCTATCTTTTATCTAGCGCAAAAACATAGAAAAATGTTGAAGAGGCATGTCTATACTAATAAAGTAAAAGTAATAATAAATAAAGTAAAGTAATAAATTAAAGTAATAAAATGCTATAAAAGGCTGCAAAACATTTTATTCGCGTTCTCATGTAGCTTTTTAAAGTTATTTGCATGATTTTAAACAGTGGTAAAAGCAAAACGGGTGAAAACGGAAGGATACACTTTTTTGTGATCCATGCCCTTATTTGCAGTGTAACCCACGGACATTCCACCAGAGCAAATAAAAATATGAAGCGTTCACATTTTACAGTTCGATCGGTTATCTTATTATAGAGAGGGCAGATCTGAAGTTGCCTACCCCACAGTAATTTTCGTAACAGGACAAAATAAAGCTCAAACTATAATAAACCAATGTCATTTTGCTCAAACTTTATAGTGTTTTACCGAAGTCTCAAAAAGATAACTACCTACGCCATTTATCGGTTTTACATTTCATACGGATATGGATTTTTTCCGGTGCAAAAAGATTTCTTTTTGGTGCAAATCGGCTCTTTTTTGGTGCAAAAAAGTTTTGATGAATCGGATCTTTTTTGGTGCAAACCAGACATTTTTATAACAAAAACAGTCGATTTGCACCAGAAAAAATCCATATAAATTTTATACTTTACCTTATACATTTACCATGCCTTTACCATACTTTACCTTATGTGAAATCTTCCAGAAATTTGCTAAGTTTTATATATGTTTCATATTAAATGTTTCATGTTAAATCTGTTGTTTTAGCTTAGAGCTTGACGTGCAAACTTGAAATGATGCACTTTATACTAAACGTACCTTATTAACTAAGACATTAAAAAGTAATGACAGACTTGGGCCGAAGTAATCACACTTTTATAAATCAACTTCAGCCGGGACTAAAAAACATAAACACAAAATTCACTGTTTTGGAGATCGGTATAATCAAATATCTTATACCTCGTATTTTTTGTTTTTTTTCAGGTGCTACTCAACGCACTCGTAAAGGCACATTGATAAGGTGTTGTCAAGTGGCTGACCAGACAGGTTCCATTAATTTGTGTTTGTCTGATGAACAAAGTGAGCAGGTCACACCGAAGAGTAGCTATGCTTTATCCAGCAGCTATGTCATTTGGCACAAGGGCAAGCTTTCACTAGCCTACTCCAAAAGTAGTTTGCCACCTAAACTACTTGACGCTCCCATTGCTTATGTAGAAACACCTAATTTAAGTGTTTACAATGCTGAGCATGATGTGAAAACTCAAGTTCCTCCTGCTCTCCCTCGGATGGAAGATGATAAAAATGAAAAAAATGGTGACTTTTCGACATCTACATTAATCTTTTTAAACAATGTCGGCCATATATGAGAATCGGTCTCATTTGTTACCTTGGTCCCCCTGTTTTATTTTTTAGGCTTAGGAAGAATTGGCCAGCGTATGCTAGGACTATTTCAAAAATGTCTTAGATCCATGTTTGAGTCCGTCCTAACATACGCTGTCCAACGTTTGACTAAGCCTAAAAAATCACAAATAAACGACAACGGCAACCAAAATGGGACCCATGCACATATAAGGCCAAAATGTCTTTGGTGGGAAATTTTTTTATTAGGGTGTAACAAGAATTGTGGAACTTTTGTTTCGGCCATAACTTTTTTTATTGGCCGAATTTTGAATTTCTGTAAACGCCAAACGACTCAGAATCGAAAAACAATTTTTATGGTGCATTGAACTCGAAAAAAATTTTTTGACCAAATTTCAAAAAATTTGCCTTGGTCCCCCCTATGGTGCAAAAACGGCAAAAATCGAAAATTTTAGTTTTGCTCCATTTCAAGTTCGGAAACGCGTTATTCTATTGAAACCAACGTGCAATGCCTTTATTCAACGACTTTAACAGAAGAACATAACAACATATCATCGCAATTCAACACTTCCTCCCTCACGTTCAAGACAAAGTTCCAGTCTGCGCACATAAGAGTTGATTGCCCGATTCACCATTTCCCCTGGAAGTTCACGAAATTCCTCGAAATTTGGTCAAAAAAAATTTTTCGAGTTTAATGCACCATAAAAATTGCTTTTCGATTCTGAGTCGTTTGGCGTTTACAGAAATTCGAAATTCGGCCAATAAAAAAAGTTATGGCGAAAACAAAAGTTCCACAATTCTTGTTACACCCTGTACTTATGCCTATTATACCCAGAGCCAGAAAATATAACTGCAATCTTTTTATAGATAGAAAATCGTCATCAGAGCAAAATGGAAATAGCAGGCACACCCAAATAAATCAATTAAGCAGAGGAATGAAAAATGTTAGCACATGTTTCATTGTTTTGGACGTGGGTAAAAACTTTTTTTAAAGTAATAATAAGGAATTTGAATTTTTTACGCGATTAAGTTTCATCAAAAACTACTGATGATGGACATGAGATCAAAGCTAAAGTAGCAGATTCGACTGGATCAATAATTTGTGTCATAACAGTGCTGCACGATGCATCAGACATGGTTCATTCAGGTAATTTTTTATCTCTTTTTATGTACAGGGTAGCCCAAGAAATTTCGCAATTTAGCCTTTGTACTTTCGTAAGTTATCTTTCACAATCAAACCTCGATTTAGTGATACTTCCCCAAGTTCGATCCTCAGCTGGATATACAGGGTGGCCCATTATAAACGCCCTAGTCAATTTTAGTCATAACTTTTTAAATTCGCGCTTTTTCGACGAGATTTTTTTTTGTTGGAAAGAGGAGACTCCGGGAAAGAGAATGATACTAAACTTTCATTTTCTCCTTGCTTTTATTGTTGAGAATTTTCACTGTAAAAGGGTGTTTTCAGATGCAATATTCGCCTCAGCAACGGTCAGTAATATGTCTGCAATCCATCGCTGACTTGAATGTGGGAGAACTTCGAAAAGCTGGACGACTTTTTGGCTGTTTTCTCTGCATATAGCCTTGCGTACTGAAAGAGAAATGAAAACATTAAAAAGATCAAGGAAAACTTGTTCCACTTCCTCGCATTTTGTTCTTCAAGTCGCCTTCGAACTTTGCGTACCATTCTTTATTCGTTTGACATCTGGCGCTGTCGCATGTCGCCCAATTTCGGTATCTCTTTCTGAAAACTTTGTAACGTTCTTTGCCTTCTCGATGAACCATTCGACGTATTTTGACCGTTGCTGGTGCGAATATTGCATCTGAAAACATCTTTTGCAGAATTGAAAATTTCTCAACAATAAAACAAGGAGAAATGAAAGTTTGGTACCATTCTCTCTCGGAGTCTCCTCTTCCAACAAAAAACTCGTCGAAAAAGCGCGAATTTAAAAAGTTATGACTAAAATTGACTAGGGCGTTTATAATGGGCCACCCTGTCATACCTCTTTTAATCTATATGATGAAAAAAGTGTTGGACTCAGCTGGAGAATAAACTTTTAGGTATTTCACTATATCGAGGATTGACTTTGGAAAAACGTATTTTCCAAAATCTACAAATGAGATCCAGGCCCCATTAGGCCACATAATTCTCGAGTCTCCAGATTAGGATTTTTCTATCTGTTCGCCATAAATATCAAAATTTAGTATAGTAAATCGACCATGCTCTACAAGATGACGTTGTCAGAGTTTCCGAATTCAATTTTTTTTGATTTGTTAGTACAAAAGTTATGGCAATTTCAAAATCCGAAAATTTTTTCGGCCATCTTGTAGATTTTTCTCAAAACTTTAAATTTTACTTATAAACTTTTTTTAAGAGATATTTGGCGAGTAAAAAATGCATTGACAACAAACGATGAAAAAAGTGCTCTGTATCTTTGCGTTAATCCCAGCAGTGAATTGATGAGAACAGGCGAGTTCTGCATGGTTTACTCCGAGCTACCTGATATGAGCGTACAAGATTACAGTGCATGTCTACAAGCCAAGAAAATCAAAAAAGAAAATGGTGAATCGGAAATAGGAGATTCGGGTAATTTTCGTTAATATGAATTGTATTTATTTTAGCAACTATAGGCTTATTTAGGTGCTAAGAAAATGTCCGTAGTTGACAGCCAGCAAAATAGGTTTCCACACATTTTCATAAACAAGGTAACATTTTCTATTTGCTATTCTTGTATATAACTATGTTAATAGTTGGCTCCAAACATGCGTCAAATCAACACAACTTTTATTGTGTTGGAAGTTGGTATGGTCATAAAGCTTTTTGTTTTTTTTTAATATATTTTAAATCAAAACGAAATCAAACAAATATATACCGTATTCTTTCTAATAAGCGCCCTCTCTTGACGATGGTCGAAAAAAAGCGCCCCCTCTCTAATAAACGCCCCCTCTTAAGTCCTCACCGAGAACTAAATAGGTTTCGTATAGTAAGTCCTATCTGAGGACTCCTCTGAGGACGTTGATTCAAGTACATGGCATGTTTGTAGGCACTATCTTAATGTGTTACATAAATAATTTTCGAGAAATCTTATGACTATTTTGTAGCCCTTAGTGGGTAGATATGCACTGCCTGTTTTATCATGGATGGTGGACAATGAGCATATTAAAAAGTCGCCTAATATAGAGATTGGAATATGCAGAGATAGTTTCTAGGGGGTGCCTTTTTAGAGGGGGTGCTATATTTTTGAACACCCTACATTCGAAATTAATTCAGCCTGCTACGGAGTATACACCCCATTTAAAGAATTGTTTCAAACATCCCATAGACACCAGTTCAAAATAACACTTTTTTGTTCAGTCAATAAAAATTAGTTTTGGGCATTTTATAATTTCTGACCATTTGCTGTTTTTACCATGTTTTGGTCATTGGAGCTTGCAAAAACAGCCTCTAAATGCATTTTCGATCAAGAGTCTTGCTCGAATTATGTCTAAGGTATGTGGGTGTGCGCATCTCAACCCCAAGCAACCGAACCCCCTGCGCCCCCTTCGGAGGTAAAACAGCCAAATGGTTGAAATTTCAAAATGCCCAAAACTCAATTTTTTATTGACTCGGGTGAACACATAAATAATGTCTTTTGAACTCCTGAGGTGATTTTAGGCTGATATAGGGTGTTTGGAAACACTTTAAAAAATCTAATAAGTTATATTCGGTAGGGTCAAATGACTTGATTTGCGAATTTAAAACTTCAATACTGACAATTTGAAAATAAGTGCCTCTCTCTTGACAAAGGTTGAAAGATAAGCGCCCTCTCTGGACAAAGGTTGAAAAATAAGCGCCTCTCTGGACAAAGGTTGAAAATAAGCGCCCTCTGGACAAAGGTTGAAAAATAAGCGCCCTCTCTGACAAAGGTTGAAAAATAAGCGCCCTCTCTGGACAAAGGTTGAAAATAAGCGCCCTCTCTGGACAAAGGTTGAAAATAAGCGCCCTCTCCTGACAAAGGTTGAAAATAAGCGCCTCTCTGGACAAAGGTTGAAAATAAGCGCCCTGGACAAAGGTTGAAAATAAGCGCCCTGGACTGTGGGTTGAAAATAAGCGCTCTGGACAAAGGTTGAAAAATAAGGCCCTCTCTGACAAGGTTGGAAAATAAGCGCCCTCTCTGGACAAAGGTTGAAAATAAGCGCTCCTCTGGACAAAGGCTGAAAAATAAGCGCCCTTCTGGACAAAGGTTGAAAATAAGCGCCCTCTCTGGACAAAGGTTGAAAAATAAGCGCCCTCTGGACAAAGGTTGAAAATAAGCGCCTCTGGACAAAGGTTGAAAAATAAGCGCCCTCTCTGGACAAAGGTTGAAAAATAAGCGCCCTCTCTGGACAAAGGTTGAAAATAAGCGCCCTCTCTGGATAAAGGTTGAAAAATAAGCTCTGACAAAGGTTGAAAATGCCCTCTCTGGACAAAGGTTGAAAAATAAGCGCCCTCTCTGGACAAAGGTTGAAAATAAGGCCTCTCTGGACAAAGGTTGAAAAATAAGCTCCCCGGGGCGCTCATTAGAAGCAATACGATTCTACACTTCTACAAAAAAAATTTTCTAACTCAAGATAAACACCCACTCATTTAGAAAAAGCGTTGTTAACTGTGAAATTTTCAATATGATATAGGAGAAATTTTACAGTTATCTCGTAATCTAATTCAGGGCTCCGAACCCGAAATTTCAAAAATATGTACATTTGCTGAAAATAGGAGTATTTTAGCAAAACTATGCTTTTTTATCCAGTGCTAATTGCTCGTTTGACGCAAAAGTAAGATTTTGACGTAAAATCTTTGAAAAGAAAAAAGATAAGATTTAAGATTGTCTTAAAATAAGTACAAATATTAAAAATACGTACTTTTCGGAGCCCTGGTCTAATTCTGAGTCAGGATAAGTGGGTGCTCATGCTTAAAACAAAACTGTTTTTGATTTTAAAAGTTATTCCCTTTATTTTTTTCAGGCGCTCCTAGGCAAACTTCTCAGGGTAACGAAGTCAGGAATATTAAAATAGGTGCTTTATTACAAAAAAACTGTGTTTTAAAGTACTCAGTTACAGCTGATGTTACTGGCTCAATATCAATGTATGTGACACGAAAAAATTACATTTTTTAACAAAATTAGTTTTATTGTTTAGGGCTGTGTGGAATGAGCTTGGCGGTAGGTCTTTTTTTGTGTAACACAGCTTTTTAAAAATCTCTTTTATATTTCAGAATACATATCTTCAGGTTATT
The DNA here is from genome assembly GCA_029231635.1 of Ditylenchus weischeri. Taxonomy (NCBI): domain Eukaryota; kingdom Metazoa; phylum Nematoda; class Chromadorea; order Rhabditida; family Anguinidae; genus Ditylenchus; species Ditylenchus weischeri. The sequence goes on from JAMRYI010000512.1 coordinate 9,280, forward strand.
TTTTAATCTACTATTTGACAACGAGTATAATTTTGAATTTTTAGGCGATATATTTAGACTAAAAAATGGATGCACTGTTGTACAAAAAGGGTATGTGGTTAATGAAATTATCACGCTAATTGAATGTATCCCACCTAAAATATTTTTTACATTTTTTAATTTGGAGACTTATTTCTGACCCTTTTTCATCAATTACCTTGATTTCCTTCAGCTCAATTCAGCTTGGGGACCAAGGCAAAAAAATTTTTACATTTGTCACCAATAACTTTTTGCACAAAAAGTGCTAAATAAGTTGTTTTTCAGTCTTTTTAATCATTTTTACGCAAAATAATTATTGGTAATTAAAAGTGTAAAAAAATTGCCTTGGTCCCCCAAGCTGAATTGAGCGAAGAATATGAAGGGTGAAGTAGATTAATTGAGTGAAGGGGGTATAGGTTAATTTAGCCTTTAATTTATCCAAGTGCACACCTCTAAAACTTTTCAAGCTCTTCTTTAAAGTCAATAAATCACACGTTTGAAAAAGTGCTAGCATGCGTTGGCTTATAGTAGCCTAATGATTTGTATAAGCTGCAGGGTGTACTGGGGTTGACCATTTACCCGGGTAAAAACTTTGTGGGTAAAGTCTCGGGTATTTACCCGAGTATTCAGTCGGTGTTTACCCGAAAGTCGGGTAAAATCTTTTAATTTACATAGTCACATTTTTATTCCACATTTTTTTGTTCATTGCTAGCGCTAGCAGAGAGAAAAAAGCGTTTAAAACAAAAAAGGGCAGGATTAAACAGTAAAACCATTTTGCTAAAAAAACACTTTCTGACTTTTGAATTCTCTTTGAGACAAACCACATTCAAATGAAAATTCTGTAAAATTAGGGTTGGAGTATGACCGGTCATTTTCAAATCCGGTCAAATGACCGGTCATATTTGGTCATATTCGGTCATTTTCTTTGTAATTATTGTACTAGAAAGTTAACTCTGCTAGAAGGTTAACTGTACTGGTGGGTTAACTGTGCGGGAGATTACAGAGTGGATTGCAGCGATATTGCCAGTTGATAGTAGCGCGGTTAGCAAAATATGGTTTTCTTGTTGTTTTCTTTCATTTTTAGTCTTCCGATCAAATAAACCTCAGCACCAAAACAGCGGTTTCGAAGATTTTGTCATTGCCATGTCTACATAGAAAATGACCGAATATAAGAGAAAATGACCACTTTTTTATTCTTTTTTTCTTTTACCACCCCTTGGTCATATGACCAGAAAATGACCGGTCATAAGACCGAGGGGTTCTTCTCCGTTATCGACAGGCCACTTAATTTTTTCTCCATATACAGTTTCAGCTACTTAATTTTTTTCTCCATATACAATTTCTGCTACTTTATTTTTTCTCCATATACAATTTCTGCTACTTTTTCTACTTATACATGTTTATTAAAAGCATAACCACACAGAAGAATCAGCGAAGAATTTTTAGAATGCATAAGTTTTGGTGGGGGTATTCTATACTAGGGTGATTTGTCACATATCCTATGTGAAACCTCTATGTGATAACTTTGTGTTTTTCAAAAAAGTCAAAACAAATTTTTTAAAAAATTGTTTTTTCGTATAAAATTGCTATTTGAGGCGATAATTCAAAATTTAATTAAGTGGGGCATATACCAACATTCTTTTATTTTGCACTTTTTGCAGTTGTTTGCTACTGTCTACTGGCAAGAGTGGAGAAATTATCAAGACGGGAGAATTTTTCATGGCTTACTCCGAGCAGCCAGATATGAGCGTTTATAACAAGGATTTAGAGTTAATAAAGCCCTAGTTTCATAAGGTGGGTGTGCAATGATGTAAAAAATGTAAATTATGTTATTATAATTAATGTTAATAAATTTATTCAATTTCATAAGCCTCACAAACAACGACCAAAATTTTTTTCATTAAAAATTTAAGAAAATTTAGAAGTTTTGACAAATATTTTTGTTTTTCTTAACAATATCCACACTTGTAGCTTTGCTAGTCATGCTAACAAATCCGAATTTTACCAAATTCAAATTTTTTGGCTCATAAATTTGTTCAGAGCAGGAAGAATGTATTTCGGAAATAGTTGGAGCTAGCTCAAAAATTTTGGCAATATTTTCGGAATGGACTCCACTTCCTGGCATGATTGAGATCATGCCATTTGCAGCTTTTATTGCTTGTTGAATATCAGCGATGCCTTCTGTAAACACAATTATATTTTAAAAACATAATTTGGACCTATACGACAATGGTGCCCAAAAATTTGCCTTGGTCCCCCCTGTTGAATTTTTCAATGGTTTTACTTTAATAATTTTATTATTCTTTGTCTGTCTTCCTTCATAATATATGTTCCTCTGTTCAAAGGATAATAAAAAAAATAGGGCCCACATGTGATATTTTTAATAAAAAATTCAACAGGGGGAACCAAGGCAAATTTTTGGGCACCATTGTCGTATAGGGCCCATAATTTTGTGAAAAAAACCTAAAGCTGTTTTTGCTCGACCAGAAGTCAGTATGCGATCAAATCCCAATCTAATTGCTGTGTTAACTGCCTGATCTACATCAGGCACCAAATCGAAAGATCTGTGTAAAGTAGTCGACAAGCCCTAAAATTATAAAGATTTTTTTGCAAAAGGAGTCATTTCAAAGTTCAAAATAGATATTAAATTTTCGGTGCACCACAAATTGCACCACAGTCAATCAAGTTATGACCACATAGAACTGATTTTTTGCACTCAAGAGAAAAATCTCTGATTAACTGACTCTTCCCATTTTTTTTACCATTTTCAAACTAAAATTTTTGTTTGCATAACAATGATTAAAAAATGTAGATAAATGGTTTTTAAGACTTTTGTAAGAAAAACATTTTTGTGAAAAAAAACAACAGGGGGGACCAAGGCATTGGTTTTGGGAGGGGTGTTAACACATACAGAGCCGATTTCTTCAAGTAAATTCGAGAATGGCTTTTTAGGTTGTTCAAAAAGCGAGTGCGAATCAGTCATGTATTTTCGAGATTTTTCGCCCCGGCTCTGGCTCTGAGCTCTCAACTTGAAAAAATTTGCTCCGGCTCTTGCTCTGAGCTTAAAAAAATTTCTCCCACTGAGTAGTTTAAATTTTTGCTGGCGTTTTTAATATGTTATACAAAGGCTTTTTTACGTGTATTTATTAACACATAATGGTACTTATACGGTTCCCCCCCCCATATCGAAATTTTTTCAAAAACAGGTTTTAACCATTTCTAAGCAATTCTTACACGCTAAAACCGATAAAAACGTTGTTTCCGACCACTTTCCATCAAAAATTTTGACTTTTTTATATTTTTTACCTGCTGCCTTCGGCAGGCAACCTACTTCAATAGGAAGCCCCTTTGGGGCATGGTCCAGGCCAAGGGCTGACTCCTTTATATCAAGAAATATATATCTTGAAGGTATATATCTATATCTCTTGGTGGTAACTGTAATAGGTGAAAAGGAGCTGCCTGCTTGCAATGGAGAAGGGGTATAAAAATGATTAAATTAACATTGTGCTGGGGAAAATACTACATTGCTGCTACTATTGTGAAATTTTGTTCTTTGTTAGGGCTTGGAATAATATGCAAATAATTTAACTGCCGCTGAACTTTTTATAAGCATTTTTACATTTATATAAATTTCATAAATTTTATAAATTTCCTTATATAAAGAGTCAGCCCTTGGCCCGGACCATGTACCCCCAAAGGGGCTTCCTATTAAGTAGGTTGCCTGCCGAAGGCAGTAGAAAATCTAAAAGTCAAAATTTTTGATGGAAAGTGGTTGAAACAACGTTTTATCGGTTTTAGCGTGTAAGAATTGCTTAGAAATGGTTAAAACCTGTTTTTGAAAAAATTTCGATATGGGGGGGGGGAACCGTATAAGTACCCACATAATCGTTAGTTTAGAATCAATGAATTTTTTGTTGAATGACAGAAGAACTTTCTGGCACAGCAGTCGCTTTTCGTTCTGCCATAATGCCAAAGTAAATGCGTAATTGTAAACTTTTGCCTATTGCTTTATATCTGCTCTATAATTAAAATTTGCTCTGGCTCTGAGCTCTGAACTTGAAAAAATTTGCTCTGGCTCTGGCTCCTGCTCGGACAGAGCCGGAGAATTATACAACACTGGTGCGAATTCAAAAAGCTGCAGCCAAAAGAAATGTGTTAGAAAAAATTTCGACACCTTGTATAACCAAAACACTTTTTGTTCAAATCTATTATAAAATTGTAAAAAAAACCTTAGATTTACTAATCAGCGTTTCCAACGTAGTCTCATCCAATTGTCCGTCTGGAAGACTAGCTCCAATGACAACACCTGCTAGACCCAAGTTTTTCGCCTTGTCTATGTCACTCAGCATTATTTCAACTTCTTCTCTGGAATAAACAAAATCTCCCGCTCTTGGTCTAATCAACACGCAAATTTTGGTTGAAGTGTTTTGAATCATTTGGTGGGACACTTTCATAAATCCATAGGAAGGGGTAAGACCTCCTAGTTCAAGTGATGAACAAAGTTCAATACGGTCTGCTCCACCTTCAATAGCTGCATTCAATCCTTGAATAGAATCTACACACACTTCCAGAAGAACCATTTATAAGTTAAGTACTGAAACTTTTAAGCTTTATATATGTCTGTAATTCGAAAATTGTTCTTAGCATACTTATCTGATTTTTAATACAGCCGAAGCTCGTTTTTAGTGACCCCCTAGACTTGAATTTTTGCACTTAAGGAAAAATCTCTGATTGGCTGACTCCTCTCTTTCTTCAAGTATTCCTTGATTTAGTGAATTCTGGATCACTAACAGGGGCATCCAGGGTAAGGCTAAAAGAGCTTTAGCTCCAAATGTGGGGATTTTTTCCAAACAGTGTAAAAGTCGAAAACAGAGGGGCTATAGTTCCTCCTGAAAAAAATTTTGGCTAGGTTTCTGAACAAGGAGCGCGGATGGGGGAGGTGTTATAGCACACCTCTCTTCTGTCAGATTTTTTAAAATAAATAAAATGGCTTGAAAAATAAACAAGCACTGGAAAAAGTGGTCTTGAAAAAATTAAGCCCTCCCCCGTCAGAAATTTCTGGCTACGTCTCTGGTCACTGAATGAAGGTTCGACTGTAATCTAGTTTTAGGTATTGCTAACGCATATAGTATTGTTACATTTGTAGCTTGGCGCTCCTGTCTCTGCAATAATTATAAATTCCAAACTTTACGACTTTACAAATTTATTTTATGTTATGTACTGTCATCGCTTGAAATTACAAAAAGAATTTAATGTAAAAAATAATTCAATTTAAAGGGGCATGCCCGTCGCCGATGGGAATATTTTTAAAGGCGATTATCAGGTCAATTCAAAAAAGAATTAATTTCAAATAATTTTCGGTGAGTACGCTGCGGGAATAAGTATCCACAAACACGGTGGTTGAACGGCATCGGTGGCCTAGTAGTAAAGTAGCAGCTCACTGTGATTTGCGGTCGTCGATTCGATTCCCATTAAAGGGATAGTATCCCACCCCTCGAAATTTTTTTTGTACTTTTAAATAAAAGTACCCATTTCAGCTGAAAATTTTTTTCTGAGGCACCAGTAAAGGGGTTCCACAGCAATCTGAGCAAAGGAATTTGAAAATACTTAGTCGCTGAGATATGACCTAAAGTTGGAGTGTCAATATTTTAAAAAATGACCATTTAACTTTACTCCAACTTAAAGTCGTATCTCAGCGACTAAGTATTTTTTTCAAATTCTGCTTCATGATTCGGATTGCTGAGGAATTTTTGTTTACTGGGGTGCTTCAGAATAAAAATTTTCAGCTGAAAATGGGTATTTTTATTTAAAAGTACAAAAAATTTTCGAGGGTTGGGATACTGTGGGGGGGGTGCACTTGGGCATTTACGGTTACCCACCTTTCAAAATATTCTTATCGGCGACGGGCATGCCCCTTTAAATTTACAATTTTTTTATGAAAGAGTTTATGTGGTATTATTTATCACTGATATTTCTTAGTAGAACTGGCAGACTTTTCTTTGTTTATGTTTTTGGTTCGCTGTCGAAACATGTGCTTCATAAGTGTGTAGGCCACTAAATTAAAAAACCGTAGTAAAAAATATTGTAAAAAAAACTTACCAAATGGAAAAAGAGTGGTAGTGAATACAGCTAATAGAGTGCCGAAATTGAAAGAAAAATTCAATGCATTAGGCATGGATATGGAATATTTTTCAGTGGTATGGTAAAAAGGAACGGATTTAATGAAAATCACAGCTAAAACATTGTTTTTTCATTTATATGAAAAGTTTTACAAAATCTTGCCTTCTAATATAAACCCGACAGGGTACAATAAAATCCACATGTTATATCTCAGCCAAGCAATTGGCTTGATATTGATGCCCATAGAATTGAGCGCATAGTAAGGATATCTAGAACTACCAAAATTTAGCAAAACGGTTTGATCATGCTGCTTTGTTTGATTTTTAATTTTAGTTCATTTATACTTCACATATAAAAAGCGCCTCCAAAAAAATTTTTTTTTCCGAATTTTGGGGGTTAGGCATGTTTTTGTCCCGTTGACTGTATTTGGCCATTCTGACTCAAAATGACCATCCATTCATTCTGACTCAGAATGAAACCCCATCAGCTAACTGTAGAATTTCTAGTTTAATATATGAAAAATTCTACAGTTAACTCACGAGGTTTCTGACAAGGGAGGGACCCTGACTGTGACCTGGGGATTTTTCGATAATTTTTTTATGCGGATATTCTTGTAGAGCGTACCCAAGTTCCTTATGAATTTGGCTCGTCAGCTCTGAAAGCCAACAAAAGTTTTAGGAAAACCCATGGCCCACGGGTGAGTCATAAAAAACCATGATATGAGTATTGATGTGTTTTTAGAACTTTGAATGACCGTTGTACCGCTTCTTGTGGACACTCAGAGCTGGGGAGCTAGATTCATAAGGAACTTGGGTACGATCTACAAGAATACACAGAAAAAAATTTGATGAAAGTTCCCCCAGGTCACAGTCAGGGTCCCTCCCTTGTGAGTCAGAATGACCGAAAATAGTCAACGGGACTATTTTTGCCTGACCTTCGAAAAATTTTTTTGGGAACACGTTATATCCTATTGATGACAGTGGAATGGGTAAGCATAAGAAAAGTTGGTGGCGTGGTCACTTTTCCTCTGGTTTGATTTTACCCCTTTACTTTGTATAACAATAAATTTAACTACTTGCCTAAATTGTTCAACCATAAGGTAGTTCACTATTAATGCAAACACAGGCCACCAGCTATGTATCTCAGGATTGCCATCTATAATCCACAAAACAGCAACCCTTCCAGATATCTGTAACAAAAATTTTATTGCTATTTGAATTCCATCAATAAGACCTGTAAAGTATTAGTCTTCCAGTCGGATTTGGTTAGACCACCTAAAGCATGCAACACATCCAGATACTGGAGCAGAGTGCAAGTCATAAAACTGCTGTATCTGTGAGGCCAATATTTTTGCAGATAAACTAAAAACTTGAAACTATTTTAAAACTACCGGGTGGGCCAAATTTTTTGCACCTTTTCTTTGGCCGCAACTTTTCGTTCTGACACGACCTGGTCCTGGTCTATGAATGGTCTCTGGGCAGGCTAGGCCCAATCCACAAGGGGGACCAAGCAAAAATCGTGTTTTTGACATTATATACCAAAAAAATTCTTATCAAATTCTGAGTCGATCTGCGTTTACAGAATTTCGAAATCGCGTCAGAACTAAAAAGTTACAGCCAAAAGAAAAGGTGCAAAAAATTGGCCCACCTGGTATAAAAAAATTAAAAATAATTACCATTTCCTTGAGTAAAATATCCATGTAAAAGGCAACTGAGCACGTAAAAATGAGCCATGAAAATGCAGATATTGTAGCCAAATAGATATGTTCCATACAAGAAATTCACTTAAGATTGATAATATAGGTTTGAAAAGTAAGCACAGTATTTTCTCTGATAGGCCGACATGTCGGATTATTTTCGAATCACTCTAGGGTGTCGGCCAATTAGAGACTGTCGACCTATTAGACAAAACACGGCAAGTTAAAATATTTACATCGTTTATCCACCTCATCTGGTGTCATCGTTCTACCCTTGTATTTTTCCATTAGTTCAGCATATTGATTCTAAAAATTATGAAAATTATTTGAAAAATCAGAATCATAGCTAAAAAACAACACTTTTACAAAGGCATTTCCTCCACATTGGTGCTTTTAATTATTTTTTAGGTTGTTCCAAAAGCTGTGAGACTAACCGCGTGAATTTTTTGTCAAAATTTTTTTTGAAATTTCTCGATTTTTTCAGAAAGTATTGTTATTATTTGTTCGTATTGGAACATTCATGTGATATGTTTGCATTGCGTACTGTTTCTGATGTAATTTTATGTTTTAGATGCCGAAAAATACTGAACATCTATCCGAACATTTGAGTCACTGTCTTCTTTTCATGTTCGATGCTGGGAAAAATGTGGAAGTGGCTCTAGCAATGATTCGTGAGACTTATGGTTATGCAGCGCTAAGCAGGGCAACAGTTTTTCGGCATTTGCAGCATTTTCTCAGTGGAAAGGAATATGAAACAGAAGAAGCCATTTTTGAGGATCTTGAGCGTTATTTCAATGAAAAGCCTGTTAGATTCTTTGTTAAAGGTATTGGCCGCTTGCCATTTCGCTGGGAAAAAGTTGTTGAATGTGATGGTGATTATTTTGTTGAATAAAGTGTTATGATTATGGTTTTGTGTTATTTTTCTTCTAGAATGTTCCAATACGAATAAATAATAACAATACTTTCAGAAAAAAATCGAGAAATTTCGAAAAAAAATTGACAAAAAATTCACACGGTTAGTCTCACAACTTTTGGAACAACCTAATATTTCAATTGTGGATCTATCTCAATGCTTCGATCTGTACTTACTAATAAGATTTGTACTCATTTTGGTACTACAAATCTTATATATATTTTTTGGCTAGGGGAACATTCTCAAACGAAACTTCTCAAAAGTTTGCCTTGGTCTCCCCTGTCGTGCAAAAATGAAAAATTCAGAAATTTTTTCGCTAAAAATGGTTAAAAAGTGTAAATAAATGGTTTTTGAGACTTTCGGAAAAAAATTTTACAAAAAAAACAACAGAGGGGGCAAGGCAAACTTTTGAGAAATTTCATTTTGATAATACCTACGTTTGAGAAGTTTCGTTTTTGAGAAAGTTTCCTTAGCCTATATTTTTGGATTTTTACGTGGATAAAATAGCATAATACAAAAAATAAATTGGGAGGTTGAAGCCCTGATTTATCCCCACTATGCTTTTAATACTTCTTTAGTTTTTGTCACGACTCAAATTTTTCGAATTTACACAATATTTTTGCTTAAAATTCTTTATTATTCACTCACAAACATACATTTCAACAATCTGCGACCATAAATTGAACATAATATCACAACCAGCAAATTTCCTCCTCCAAACAAAATCAGAAATATAACTGCGGAAAACTGACCGATGTGTGCCGAATTCTTTCTTATGCCGACGCTTGAATTTTTGCCAGGTTGATTCGATTGTTTGAGTATGAGCTCCACTATCAGGATCCACGAAATTCACGCTCGACCAGCGATTCACCCGTTCGATTGTTGATGTAAGCCGGCCAGCAATCAGACATAATAGTGGTACCTTAACACATTTTTTTAATACAAAAAATGGCGACACAACAATTCTTGAAGAAAATAATAATGCAAACAGAAACAAGAGGAAAATATTTAAAAAAGTGAACAAAAAATTTGAGGTGTGACATAAACTAAAGAAGCACCATGCTTTTTCTCTAACTGACACCTCTTGTAAAATTCTATAATATTTGCTACACAATAGTATACAGTCAAAACTCGATATAAGGTCAGTTTTAAACAGGTTTGTTTGACCATTAGATAAAATAAAGTAAAATTATTCTCGATATAAGGTCATCTTTCGGCCACTTTCTATGGGTAACCTTATATCGAGGGTTGACTTATCAAACGTTAAATTTAGCTCAGACAACTTTTGAGCTCATAAATTTTGATTTTGGTGTGGGTTGAGGTTAATTTTCCAAAAAATGGAAATATTAGGTTTTGTCATTAATACGTTCGTTTTTTTCAAATTAAATTTTTGTTTCTTTCTACAAAACGCGTTTTTTCTACAAAATTGTTCATAATTTTTAAAAGTTTACTTATCATTTTCTAGCTGAAAATCTTGGCTGCAAAATGAGAGGTCAACTTTTAAAAACTTGTCCAAAATTTATGGAAAAAAACACAATGCCATAAAAATTTGATTTGAAAAAAAACGAACGTATTTATGACACAACCTCACGGCCTTCAGAGTAGTCAAAAATGGGCAGTAGGTGACTTATGAACCATTTAAATAAACTAGGGACAACAGGCGCCTATCGGCGCCTCTATAGTACTTTAATATTTCGATTAAGCATAAACATGCAAATAAGTTTTTCCTTGTGACCAAATGGGCACTCATAAGACTAACCCTGAAAACCACCACTTTTCACTTTCAAGGGGCAAAATCTCAATTTTTTTCACAGCAATCTTCAAATGTGATTGCGAAAGGTCCTCCGCCATTAAAAGAGCTTTCGAATGAGTCATAAACATGCAAACAAATTATTACACTAATAAAAGTTTTTCCTTGTGACCAAACATGTACTCAAATTGGCAACAGACGTTCCCCGTCCCAAATACTATACAGAGATTTTGCGGGAAATTGAAAAACTACCCGAATTTGACTATAATGAATTATGCAAAAGTTCTTAGATTTTCGATATTCGTCGTCGTTTCATCTCAGTCTTTTTATACGATCATTTTTTGACGAAAATCGACTTACGATGAAAATGATAGGAACTGGAAAGATAAACTCAACTGAAAGACATGTTGCTGATGTTATTATTTTGTTATAAAGATTTTGAGACTGTTGATGTGACTTTGAGTGATATCTCCTGGAATTAGAGCAAACAAATAAACCATGCTAAAATTTAACACGTTAATATCGAAAATAAATTTTAATGAGAACTTTTGATCTAATAGATTTCATATGGCTTTAGTTTTCAAATTACTATGAAAGAAGGATTCTCAGCTTGTTTGTTATAAAACGTCCATAAAATGCAACTTTTCGCATTTTTTATGCAAGAAAATTATTTTCCCCATTTTTTCCTTATATTTGACGTAAAGTTTAGACTTTTGTCTGACTGTGCTCAAATTTTTATAGAGAAACTTGAAAATATGATATTTACGACCTATGCTTACTTTTCGATTTCACGTCGAATGAGCTAATAATAATAAAAATCATTGCATGAAAATAGAAAAATCGAATATGTCCGGAGGTGGGTGGGGTTGGACTTGTGACTGCGAGGAAAATAGCCTTTTTTCTATTGTTTACGCAACAAAATCCAACGCTTCACCCACTGCGCCGTGAAATTTGTTTCTTTAAGATGATCTTCACGTATTTGAGAATTTTTTAATTGCTGATGATAGTATGCACATCGTTTTTCGGCTAAAATTTTTATTTTTATTGCATATTAAAACTTTGACGCTACTAGAATACACCACCCAACCCCCTCCCAAATCGGACCTACTGGAATATACCACCACTTAGATCCACCCACTTCCGCCACTTTTTGGTCAATTTTTTTTGAAGGTTATGCCTATTTTGAGGCTGTCTTACCATCTTTTTCAACGTGGGCCAAGGCAAAAAATTTCTTAATGCATTTTATGATCAAGAGTATTTCTCGGAGTCATCACCTACTGCCCATTCTGAAAGGCCGTGAACCTAATATAAAATGAACTCTACTAGCAAACCTTAACAAAATAAAATTTGTATCTAATTTCCCACCTCTAATGCCTTTTTCTCTGCTAGCTTCTTTAGATCTGAATCTTCTTCTTCAGTATCATCATCTTCATCTTGCCAGCGGTCAAAGTCGAACTTCAGCCAGGCAGGACGACTTGCTGGACCACTTTCTGCCAGGAGAAACGGCCAGAACTCACATTGTTTGTCTGTTTTGCTAAGTGTCACATCTATTTTGGCATCAGATCGTTTTACGGAAGTGTTTTTCTTTAAGGAAAAATGCATTTCCACATGATTAATTAAAACTTTGGAAGCAAACCTCAACATTTGCAGCTAATTTTATGCAAAATCCGTATTTTTGGCCGTTTCCTGAGACTGCTGAGAAATCCACCAGGTTTTTGTCAACGATTTGGACAGTTATTCCCTGTATTAAGTTTTTTTCTTCTCAAAAACCAATAGTTAGGAGAAATACTAAAGCTTACATGCGCATCTCGAATTTCTACTCTCAAAAACACCGACTCTTTGTTCTGTGCCCAATAAACAAACGGAGAACGACTAGCTGGTTGTGTAGAAGCAATGCTAGAACTATCAGTAGCCATCAAAGCATAAAATATGCGTGATTAAAAAAGAGAAAGAAATTAAAAACGCCAAGATTACAAATGTTACTATTTTGAACATTTGAAAAGCCTTTTAGTAGTTTCTAGTTGGCAGATTCGTCAGTCTGGTCACAAAATCGCAATGATTTCAATTTTGCCCATATTTTCTAAAAATTGACATATTTTTGCTGTTTAGACCTGAGAAGCACACGATTTTTTTGTAATTAGGTTTCCTTATATCGAGCGTTGCCGGTCTAAATGGCTAAATCAGGCGAATCATAATTGGTAAAATACTTCGAGAATTGAGATAAAAAAAGTGTCACACCCTAGGTGGGAACGGACTGTTTGAGGTGTCCTTATATCGAGCGTCAACTGTAAGCAGTGTTTGGACCTCGTACTCGTACTACGAGTACGAAGTACGAGAAGAAATTTCAGTGGTACGAAGTACGAGAAAAAAAGTTGAGGTAATAGAACGAGTACGAACAGCGTCAAAATACAAGTATAAATAGATTAACTGACAATTTTTCATTTAGTGAAATTCCGTTTGTGAAATGTTTATTTGAAATTATCAAAAATTTATATATTGTTGAAAAATAGCAAAACGAGGTTTTGATAGACAACAAGAGGTCTTTGCTTTAAAGTCACGTCGCGAGTTCTCTCAGATATTGTCGACCTCTTCTCTGGCCTCATCTTTTTCATCTCCTACGAGCAGATCCTACGTCTCGTCCATAGCTGATCGCCGCCGCCGCTGCCTGAGCCGCCAGGCGCCGGCGGAAAATAAAAGCACCGCCGGCGGTTAGGCGCCGGCGGCGAATATGAGGGCGGCGGTGGTATGGCGGCGGTGGTAGACTAAAAAGCGGCGGCGGTGGCGGCGGTGGCCCACGAGGCGGCGGCGGCGGCGGCGGCGGCGGCAGTGGAGGCGCCGGTGTTGGCGTTAGCGCAAAAACTTTGTGTTCTTGATTGCGCGAAAATTTTCAAATGTCATAATTTCAGATTATTTTTAAATATCAACTGGACAAATAGTCAGAATAAATGGCTGGAGAACGAACAATGAAAGATAACTAAATACAAAAAATTTTCTAAATTTTTTTCTTTTGTCTTGTGTTCTTTCGCATTTGGCTGAGATATAGATCAACAGCTTCTTTGCAATGCAGTTTATCTCTTTAGCTGTGAAGGGAATTGAACGTGAAGAAGCACTTTCGTGAACGTAACCAGTTGCTGCGTCTCGAGCATTCATTTCAAATGTTTTGGCCATGTTGTTCTAATAGCAATTCAGATTCTGTTCTTTGAGGTAATCATTTACATCTTTTTTAACTGACTCTTCTGGGTCGCTTGAATGTAGTCTGCTGCTTTTCTACTCCAATGGTAGCTGCCAAAAAAGCAACGAATTTCCAAAAAGGTCTTTGAAAGTTTTAGCACCAAAGTAGTCCAATACTTTTTAGGTACCAGCCTAAACATCATGCATCCGATTCGGAACTGTTTTGATCAAAAATCCACTGGGCTCACTTGATACTGCAATAAGTAGAATTGTTTTCAATGAAATAAATAGTGATGATTTCACTGGCACCTGTAATCCAGGACTTTTGAAAGCCAGAACGAGGTGAAATACAAATAACTTTAGTGAGTTTATTAATATGACTTCATTTAGACATATTCCCTCGATTTCTCAGATGGCTTTCGACATCTTAGCAACGCCAGCTACAAGTGCAGGAGTGAAAGACTGTTTAGTATTATGGCTTGCTTCAGGGAGAAAACTCCGACAGGACCATTTTATTAAATAGTAAAACAATGCTTGTCTTAAATGTCATCTTATTAAAATATGAAAAACTAGATAACTGGTTCATTCACTGTAGTCTTATACTAATAAAACATTTTTTTGACGTTAACGCAATAGCTGGCGGTACCTGCTGGCGGCGGCGTCATACGCTTAGCGGCGGAGTAGTGCGCTGCGGTGGCGGCGGTGGCGAAATTTAGCAGAATTTTTATAGCCGTTGCGGTACCGCCGGCGGCGGCGGTGGTGACGCATGGTGCCGCCGCGGTGGCGGCGGCGGCGGTGGTGGTTTTTAAAATGCCCAACTATGGTCTCGTCTATCACTATGCTTATGCCAACCATACTGGCTGCCTAACAAAGAGCTTCCAAAGAGTCCTTTTGGGATTTAACACCAGCCCATTGAAGTAACTTTATAACCCGCCTAAACTTCGATAACAATACTCTCAAAGATTGCTTTTCAACTTTGGCAGTCGGATGACTTCATCACCCTGCTGAGAGAACAGCCAAATGACCTCCACAGTGCGAATCACAAAGCAAATACTGGCGCTTCACGACTTAAAAGCCGGATCTTAACAATGTCTTTTAATAAAAAATACATTGAAAAATAATTTTTTTGAACTGATTTTCAAATTACTCATGCGTTCTCTTTTTTTTGAGCTTTAAATTTTTGTTGTACGACGTACGAGTGCGAAGTACGACGGCTGAAATTTAGCAGTACGAAGTACGAGTACGACCGATTCCTGAAAGTCCAAACACTGACTGTAAGGGTCCTCGCCTTATTTAAAAACCCAAAATTATCTCATAAACTAATTTTTTCATGTTTTATGTTCATTCTAAATTTATTTTATTTAATCAAAAAATGAAAAACTTTTTAACAAGTAGGATACTAATTTCATCTACAACTTTGCGAAATTTCTTCTGGAATAAAATTAAAATGCTGTCTTGATCCCAATGCCCTTCTTTGTCGAGAATTAGTGCCATAGTTAGGTGTTGTTACTGGCTGGTAACTTAAATTACGATTGGAATTGCTGGAGACATTTATTAGCATGTTTGATATTCCTCTGGCAAAGTCTTTCTTTATTAACTGGTCTATGTTGGAGAGTTTGCAAGTACTCAAATGAGCTCTGTTGTTATTGTTCCATTGACCATTTTGCTCCAAAAAGACTGCGGGAACTAGCACGTTTGTACCTTGCAGCTCACTTAAATTTTGTTCAAATAAATGGCGTTAGGCCCCTTTGTGACATTTTTTCGAGTTTCTTATTTTCAAGGCCGTTTTATTTTTATTTTTAAAACTTAAGCAAAGCCTTCGGCGCAGATTGGGTCAGTGCATGTTAGAACGGGAACACGATTACGAAGAACCAGAAGAACCTAGAATCCGGTTCCCAAATCAGGCATGCGGGCCGGCCCGACTTTTTTCCCACCTCTCCCACCAAACTATCATCAAATTCTTATCACAAGACTAGCCATTCTAGGTAACGCTTTCGAAATCCGTCTAACAATCCCAAACTAACAAGTGATGAGCACCAACGAAGAAAGTGACAACGAATCAAGCAAGCGAATCCGTTTCTCAGGTGAGCAATTAATTCTTTTCTGCTTGTGGTTGCATTTCCATTAACCTTGTTATCTTTATAAAGCCACCAATCAAACTTGCTGCCGATTACACAAAGGAGGAACCGAAGCCAAAGGACGATCTATTTCAACTGGTGGAATTCGAGTCAAGCGGAAGGAGTCTCAGCCAACTAAGTTCCTCTGGTGTCCTTTGGCGAGTATGACTTTGTTGATTGTAATCTCCAGTATACTTAAGCCGGGCCTAACCGGGCCAGCCCGGCCCGGGCCGAAAAAACTTTTTTTCAGTAAGGGCAGGGCCGAGAAAAAAATTTTCAGGTCGGGCCGGGCTGCCAAAGTCACGGCCCGTGCACATGCCTGTCCCAAATAACTAAAAAAATTAAAAATTAATAAAAGCGCCAGTTCAAAAAGGGTTAATAAATAATGTATCGCTTGAAAAAATTAAGCTCTATTAGGCTACCTGTAGCAATGAGCACACACGAACTGAGATTGTGCAAGTTCATCATAAATTCGATACTTATCTCCATCCAGCACTGCTACTGCGCCTTTGTCAAAAGTAGTTTCTAACACACTTAAAATGAATAAATGACATCGAATAATGCTATAAAATACAAACTTACACATGGGCTGGCAAAGGTTCTACTTGAAGACTTTTTATTTGTTCAATTTCTTCCTTAAAAAAAGCTTAGATAAAAAATTAAAAATTAAAAAAATTAGATTAAAAAAAAGCTTGGATCCTAGGCGAGAGAAAACTTTTAGGGTGTTGTTTTAATTTTATCAGGGTAAGAGGTTTAAAATGGATACTGCACATACAGTTACCCGTTTATCTCTATTTAGTATTTGGGACGGGTGGGTGGGTGGTTAACGCATTTGAGTAAATGTTTGGTCACAAAGGAAAACTTTTTTTAGTGTAATATTTTTATTTGCATGTTTATACTCATTCGAAAGCTCTTTCAATGGCGGAGGACCTTTCGCAATTGGGATTTGAAAATTGTTGTGAAAAAAATTGAGATTTTGCCCTTTAAAGTGAAAAGTGGATTTATACTTGAATTTCAAAATACGATATAGGCGCCGACAGGCGCCTGCTGTCCCTTGTATAACAATAAGATGCCATATACAGGGTGTTTCAAGAAATTCTGTCTTTCCGAAATGATCATAACTTTTTTCTAGGTCGTTGTTTAAAATTCTGTTTTTACGGATCGATTTTTCTCGCCGACAATTATTTTTTAGTATATAATGTGGAAAACACGATTTTTACTTGGTCCGCTTGTTGTTTTGGCTCTGGTCAATGGACGATCTCTAGATAGGCAAGGCCAAAACCACAGCGAAACAAGAATATTGTCACATTTCATACTAAAAAATTATTGTCGGCCAGAAAAATCGATCCGTAAAAACATAATTTTGAAAAACGACCTAGAAAAAAGTTATGACCATTTCAAAAAAGGCAGAACTTCCTGAAACACCCTGTGTTTTGTCAAAAGCAAAACAAACCTGCTTATCAACATCAATTATAAGCTGAGGTGAAATGCGTTTATAGTAATCTAATTCCTCAGTAAGTTCATCAATTGTTTCTTTAAGATGATCTTCACGTATTTGAGAATTTTTTAATTGCTGATGATAGTATGCACATCGTTTTTCGGCTAAAATTTTTATTTTATTGCATATTAAAACTTTGACGCTACTAGAATACACCGCCCCCCCCCTAAATTGGACCTACTGGAATATACCATCACTTATATCCACCCACTTCCGCCACTTTTCGGTCAATTTTTTTTGAAGGTTATGCCTATTTTTAGGCTCTCTGACCATCTTTTTCAACGTGGGCCAAGGCAAAAAGAGACTCTTAATGCATTTTATGATCAGTTGATTTCTGTTTATTATAACTTAGTGAATCAGATGTTGAAGGTACCTTGACCCCAAAAAGATGGAATTTGAACATAGTTTTGTTAACTGGGGCCTACCGCATAAAGAAACTCTGGTATGCATACATTTTTTATGCGTCCAGAGTCACTTTCGAGTGATTTGTGTCTAAGGTAAGTGAGTGCGCGCATCTGTAACCCATCAAGCCCCCTGCGCACGCTTCGGGGTTGCAGGTGGCTTGTTGGCTGCAGGCATATTCCAGTAGCGCTTTTTGGGGGGGGAGGTGGAAGGGTATATTTCAGTAGCGCCAAAACTTTTAATGTATTACCTGCTTGTATCTGTTCTCTGGTCCTGCTTGATATCTGAGCAGGGCTTTCATTAGCTATTTGAGTCTAAAAAAACTAAGAAGGTTTTAATATTGATTGACATACAAAAACAGTTTTAGTAGAGAATCGGTGCCAAAATGTGCCTTCGTCCCCCTGTTGATTTTTCATTAAAAACAGCTTGGTCGTTTTCCTTAAAAGGTGATCATTTCAACGATAATTAGCCTGATCACAATTTTACCATAGCCATAATGGACATAGGAGACCAAGCTATTTTTCATGAAAAACCAACAGGGGGACCAAGACTTGTTTTGGCACACGATCCTCCACTAAAGCCAAACGCAAAGCCAAAATTGCCGGCCAAAGCCAAAAACGAAAAACCCGTTTCTGGCTTTGGCCTCGGCTTTTCCAATCACTGGCTAGAACCCAAAAACCTACATTTCTTTCCAACCTCTCGCATTTTTCCTCCAACAAAGCAATTTTGGTTTGTTGCTCTTTTTGAGAAACTTCTGCTTGCATACAAAACCTTGAAATGCTTTCATATTCTCTAGCTAACTCGGTATATTCATCAGCTAATTGGGCGTATTTCTGAAAATAATTTCTTACATACTATTTTTTAATCAGCAATAGCGTTCAAAAGACTACCACTTCTAATTTTTCATTTTCATCCCTTAGCTCTTTGACAACCTGCTTCTGTGAAGCTAATCGCAGCCGATTTTTATTATATCGATAGATCAATGTGTTGAGATTTTGAGCAAAGGAAGGTAATGTGTCACTGCCTAAGTCTTCTAGGATGTCCGGGTTGTTAATGAGGTAAAGCCCTATGTCTTGGAATTCTCTTAACATTAAGTTTGTAGTTAATAAAGGGTGTGCCAAGAAATTTGCCCTCTTTTGAATGACCATAACTTTTTTTGGGCTTTTCACGACAATTTTTTGGCATATGACATAAAAACATGATTTTTGCTTGGTGCCCCTGTGTTGCCGCCTAGGCCCCTGTGGTTTGGGTCTTGCTCATCCACAGGCCATCCACAGAGAAAGACCTAAACCACAGAGGGCACTAAGCGAAAATCGTGTATTTCAAGTTATATACCGAAAAATTGTCATTAAAAACTAAGTCGATCTGTGTCTACAGAATTTCGAAAAATTCCCAAGAAAAAAGTTATGGCCATTCAAAAGAGGGCAAATTTCTTGACACACCTTGTACACATTATAAAATTTGTATTACAGTCGAGTCTCAATATATTGACACCCCCTCAAGTTCGATCCAGTGTTTTCAAAAGTCACACTATCACACTTGGATCACACTAACTTCAACGACCTTTTTATCTAAAATTTTGTTTTCGGGTTTCAGATGTTTTTGCACTGTTTTGTAGCTGAGATTTTTCTCTATTGATTCAGTTGTCAAACGTCTCAGTTAAAAATAATTTTTTGACAAAATCACACCAAGTGTGACCTTAAAGTTACACCCTTTCATAAAAAGTGTTATTTTAAAGTCACACCTGATGTGATTTTGTTAAAAATTATTTTTAACTGAGACGTTTGACCGATAGAGAAAAATCTCAGCTACAAGACGGTACAAAAACATCTGAGATAAGAAAATAAAACTTTGGATAAAAAGGTCGGTGAAGTTAGTGTGACCCAATTGTGACAGTGTGACTTTTGAAAACACTGGTCCGTTCCCACCTAGGGTCAGACGCATTTTTTACCATATTTTTGACGACATTTGCGAGTTCTCTTTTGAAAGTTCAGTCCCAAATGATCGTTTTTCAAAAATCTAACATTTTTTCTTTAAAAGTAAAAAAACTAAAATAAAGATCTTTTTCAAGTGCATGTTATGTGGCATTTTTGCGTTTGTAGAGCAGGAAATTTTAAGTTTGTAAAAAAATGAGTGAAATCAAAACCCTTGCAATATTTCGGACTAGACTGAGAAAAAAATGGCAAAAACTTTCAAAAATCAAGACAAAAAGTTGTGTTGGACCCTTAGCGGAACGAATTTGAGTGATGTGGCAATTTTGACATGAGTGTACTAAAGTGGTTGGTTTTTTCTAAGTATCACAAAAAACTTTCTTTTCCAATTTTAAATAGTAATAAGGTGCTTGGTTGAAGTAATAATAGCTTGTTAATGCAAAACATACTTTATTACAGACAGCAACAAATCATCTGGTTCCAACTTGACACCTTCGCGAGTAAAATAAGTAGAAAAATCTTTAGATGGCATGATTCAAAAGATAAAAACTGATATCTGTAAATTGTTATTATTTTGGGAATAATGACAGGTTAATGAATAAGGTTGAAAAAAAACAGAATTTAAATCTAAAAAAACTTTATATTAGACACATGTTTGATATTCAAAAAGTATTTCAAATTTAAGATAAGATATTTTAATTTGGCTTTCCTCAAAAATTTTATACATACCTAATTGTTGAGAAAGAAATTTAAAAAGCAACAACATAGATAACTTTATGGCTATAAGTGATTTGCGCCCTCAAAATGCTCATTTACGCCCTCAAATTGCTCATTTACGCCCTCAAATTTATTGTTTGCGCCATCAAATCGATCAAAATGCTTATTTTAGCCATCAAACTGCTCATTAATTTCTTTCAACTTATGCAACTAGATGTAAATGAAAAGACAGAGAAGTCTCTAGTTGCCTTAAAGGGGATGGATCACATCGCCCAGGTCACAGGTTTTATCCTCCCCTGGGTGTACACCTCATTTTTTCCACATTTTTAGTGAGTTCACCGACTTTGCTGTCAGCAATTACCACCATAATTTGTGCGTTTTAACACATATGACCGTCAAAATAAAAGTAAAACAGCTAAAATTATACGTAAAATTACACTAAAATTATACGTAAAATCATACTAAAATTATACGTATCTTGGTTTATATAGCCTAGCACCTGCCCATTTTATTAACTTCTCAAGCGTTTGCTTACTTTTTAGAGTCAAAATAAAACAAAAGTTTTGCTAGCGATAAAAACAAAGCGAGAAATATAATGGTTTAACAACTTTATTTGCCGTCTTCAACAATAAAATTCTCCAACAATTTAATGACTTGACAATAATTCTAAAGCACGTATAACTTTCTTTTTTCTTCCTGGGGTTCGGCGTCCCTCCAGTGGTCGGGCAAGCGGTTCGATCAAGTTTTCCTTTTATCACCTTTTCCATCAGCGGAAGAGAGTGCTTGCAATGCTCATCCTTGATTCCTTCAGGGCAGCTGCAGCGAATGATGCCTGGGTGAACCGGTGAATGATCGAGTTGATAAAAGGAACTACGGAGAGTCTTGCAATGATTCCTGAACAGACTGCAGTTAAGTTTTTTCGTTCACTGAAAAATGTGGATTACCCGCCGAAGAACTTAAACTGTTGGTCTTCATCTTGCTTAGCTTGCTGTAACTCTGTCCAGAGTTCGTGAAAATCTTGCTCTTCGGCATACTTTGATGAACGGATCATGATGAAAGGAACAGCATGAAAGGAACAAATGCTCGCTTCTCGTCTCGCAGCTTCTCCATCGCTTTGCGCATGTTACTTTTCGGATTTCTCGAACAGTCGGCAATCGAGCTGGACTCTAAATTTTCAGATCAACAGCCTACCTGGCGTTCCGGATCCTTGCTCCATCCGCACACGAGTTGCACCACCAAAAGAATGAATCGAGACAAACCGAGGCCCTCGTGGTGGGTGTAGTCATCCTTGATCATTCTTCACGTCACCTAGCGTCATTGTATTGGTGAAGCCACGCTTGCGCCCTAGTTCCTTTTTCTGGTTTTGCACTTGTCTTAGGTTCGGTAGAGAAAGCTTTGCCTTCTTCGTCATTGGATCGTCCTTAAAATTTCGATAATATCAGGCGTAAACACATCGTTATTCTAACCTGAAGAGCTCGTTGAATCTGGCGTGCTGTTATTCCGATGTTAGGCTCGTCCAACGCTTGGATCTTTTCTTTGACTGGAGTGCTAAGCCCGTTGTCCTTGAGTCGCTTGTGGTCATGTAAATCGGTCGTCTGGATGAGCGAACTGCTGATATTTTTTTGAATAGCGGACGCGCATACGAGCCCTGCAGTTGGACTTCCCCTTTCGCTTTTTCTTCGAGTTTTGGCACACGTAGATGTCGGTAGCTGCCTTGATTCCTTCTTCAGCGTGGTCGTAGCAATAATCCTTCCCGTGTTCAGCAAGCCAGCCGTCGATCTCTTCCTTGTTCTTGCAAAGCATAATGTAATAAGTTTTCCACTCCGCAGCAGGCCCTCGCTTCTTGAGCATCTCAAATTTAATAGTAAATCTGAGAAATTTAAGGCTGTAAATAAATAATTTGATGTCGTAAATAAGCATCTTTATCTATTTTGTAATTTGATGGCGCAAACAAGAAATTTGCGGGCGTAATGAGCAATGAGCAATTTGAGGGCGCAAATGAATTTTAGCCTAAATTTATCTACATATAGTAATACGCACTGTTACTCCGGAACGCTTTTTCCACACTTTCGGTTTTTAGACGCGTTTTTTATTCACTACCACCCACCGGAGGTTTGTTATTCCGGTGCAGTTTTTCAAGCCGGTTCCTTTGCGCTATAGTACAGATTTCGTACGCGGTGCATTGTTGGTTATTTTTGCAAAACAAACGTTCCCATTTCCTGTAAAATCGGCGAAAATTACGAAGCATAATTTTCGAATTTTTTTTTCAAATTACTGCGTTTTTCATTTCGCGTGTGCAAAGAGCGTCAAATTTCCGGCAGGAAAAGTGCCATTTCCGGCAGAAAAAGCGCCATTTCAGGGTCAAAAAGTGTAACAACCATTTTTATGAGCTAAATTTTAAAAATTTGGTCAGTAAAGAAACCAGGCTAATCCAAGTGTCCGAGGTTGACTTAGGCAAGTCCAATAAACAAATAACAGACCATTACTGACAGCCCTAATTATGATTGGACTACATATATTTCCACATATTCACACATATTTACAAACAGTGCTATCAGTTGGCTGAATCAACAGAGGGCTGCCGGAAGGGACAAAACTAGGAAAGGAAACAATGGTTTAAATAGTGAGACGCTATAAGCTTCATTCCAGTAAACTGTTTGCAGGATTGGATAAATGCAAATAATACATACAAGTAATATGATCAGCCGCAAAACTAAAAGATAAACATAGTTTAGCTATAATCGCGTGAACAAATACTCAACTCATTTACAAAATTTTCGCTTTTAAGAAACAAGGCCTCAGATTAAGAGCATTTTTGTCCAGCTACGGTAGAAAAATACATTGCAGACTTCATAAATATGGTATTTCCTCTATAATTTCACCCCTCGGTTCAAAATCATGTTCTTGCCATTGTGTTTTTGACCCATTTTTTGAAAACTTTTCTCACGCCTATTAATACTCATTTGACAGCCAGTGAGATGAGCTACAAAAGGTATCGGTTATCCTGAGAGCAGTCTTCGAAAAGTAGCGCAAAAACACAATGTCAAATTAAAATGGGTGGAACTATTAGAGTAGATACGATATAAGGTGCTTTACCGGCAAAAATTCACACTACAAACAAAACTTAAAAAAACTATTTTTGGCATGCAAATAAGCTAAACCAACTTCAAAAAAAAATTAAGAATTGCAGTAGGAATTTTGAAAAACCCACTTTTGAAAAAAATTTAAAGTGTGATGTAAACGTAATAAGTATTGGTTTTATCTCTGCTCATTAAAATTTTTATTTAATGTTTAAAATTTTTAAACTACGCACAATTTTTAATTATTAGCACAAGAACGCTCAATTTTGATTGAATCATTATCACACTTGATTTGAAGGCATTCCTTGGTTGTAACATTGTTTAGTATTTTTGATTGAAAGCTCTGCACTACCCTGGAAAATGCTTTTTCATGTCCAAAAAAGCAGTCGATATGAAGGGCGTAGGGACGGGCATGTGTGCTAGATAAGAAATTCTAAAAATTAAGATGAGTCATTAATACTAGGTTTTTAAATTGAGTTTTTTTGGCTAAATTGTACCCGCACCCCACTCGATTGCACCCTGCACCCCACTCGATTGCACCCCGCACCCCCACTCGATTGCACCCGTCTCCTCCTTATTCGATTGCACACCGTGTCACCCCCCCCCCTACTAGTGCTAAAAGTGTGCTATTTAGGATGTAGAGACGTTTCCTCGAAAATGAAACTTTTTCCTTTTCGAAGAAACTTTTAAAAAATTTGAATCTTGGTCCCCCATGTTGATTTTTTTAAACTTTTTTCGATTTTTCGAATTTTACGCTTTTAGGCTTAGGGTAGACCAGCTCATGTTGGCCTACAAGCAATGTACAAACAAGCAATGTATTTTACAAGCAATGTAAAATAATTTTTATCGTAATCGACGCGCGAATTTAAATTCGGTATAAAGTAGGGGCGACGGGTGCAATTGAGTGGGGGGTGTGGGGTGCAAGTGCTCCGTTTTTTTTAAATTTCACAAACCTTTTCAACAGTTTCCATAAATTGCTCAAACAATTGTTTGTTGTTGTGTTTATCTTCTTCATTTAAAAAATCCAAGAAGCAACATACAGCCTGTATATACTGCGCTTTTATTACAAAATCTTCTGGTGGAACCCAGGCCAAATAGTTTGCTAGATTAACCATTTCATCGCAATTTTCCAATCCACTTAACTCTATTTGATCCCAGTGAATAAGGACACAAAAGATGTCTGCATTTCGGAACAAAAGCAGGCTGTAGGAACCAGAAAATTCTAGACCCATACTGATTTCAGCCTTTTTCTTTCCTAGCATTAAGCTATTGTTTGAAAAATGCAAGCCAAACAGCAAGTCCTCAAGCATTTCCACCTAAATACAGGATGTCTTAATAATTTTGCAAGATTCGAAATGTTTACATCTTTTTCTCGGCTCCACATTTCGACAAACGCTTTTCTGTACTTTTTGTGCTATTGGTTAATAAAAATCAAAAAATTTGAAGTTTCGCCTTCGCATACTCGTAATTAAAAATGTGCGAACCTTTTCATATTTCTGACCAAGCTAACAAAAATAAATTTTCAAATTTTTTATATTTAAATACAGTAAAAACACAGCATGTGAAAACGCATTTTTCGAAATGTGGAGCCTTAAAAAAAACGAGCATTTAAAATTCTTTAAAAATCATCTAGTCTTAAACTTCTTACCGTATTTATTCAATACTATAATTATAGACCCGTCTTTAGATATACTTACATTGTTTTACTGTTAGAAATTTTTTTAATAATCTTTTAAATTGGCGGTTTGTAATTAAGGAAAATCTTGAACGTGAACTAGTTGTGTTTCGTTGTTACTTTGTCATAGCCAGTGTTGTTCCGGCTTCCGCTGCCCCGGCAAAAAACAGCGCCGGGCCGGCGCTCAGCGCTGTCGGCGCCGGCCCGGCACTTTTTGATGATTTGTAACATCGTGTGAGACATGTGCTCGGAAGCGAATAAAGTTTGTTGTCATCGTCTTGTAATGGCTTTATTGGGGAAGTTTCCAGAATTGCATCCAAAAATTCGGAAACGGCATGCAACGGTGTTATGCTGCCCGATTTTTTTTAAATGTTAACGTAATTTTGAATCACCGTGTGGACGTGGGTCCAGACACGTAGCCAGAAATTTTTTCAGTGGGTTTTTATAGGTAATTTTAACCAGATCATTTTCGACTTTTAACTGTTTTTAATCTACAATTTTTTCCAATAAAAAATTCATGGATGCTGAAGCCTGGTTAGCCCCACCTTGGATACGTCTATGCCCGAGTCTATAATTAGATTTAGTACGGTACAATACTTCTATGTTTTAAATTAAAAATAGTCACCTGCTCTTGTACATACAAGCAAGAGTTAATAGCAACACCACCACTGTTTTTCCAAATATGATCTAATTGTTCCACCATGTCAATCAGTTCTGGAATCGTTTCTTCTCGGCTTCTGGAGAATTCTATAGGCGATATCCATAAAGTCAAATTCTGAGCCTTCATGCATTTTGCGGCTAGATAAGGCAGAATTTCAGCAGGAGGTCCTTTCTTTTCATAGTGAAGGTAGGGAACGTATTCAGTTGAGTCGTAGGACAAAACTAGGCCTACTTTGGTGGTATGAATATCAACTCTGTACAGAATTCTGTAGGGTTGTTTGTTAAGATGGGTGTTGATAATACTGCTGAATTGCTGATTCACAAGAGCACATTGCTCTAGTTGAGGTCTGTTGAAAAAACAGAGCACTTCAATGAGAATATCACTTGTGGTTGGAAATAGACTTCTCATACTTCATAGTTTAGTAGAGCTTTGTAAGTAGCATGTTTGCTAAAATTTTAGAGAATATTATCGTCAACGTATTCTCTCTAATGCATGGTCAAGTCCCGCCCACTGCCATGATTAATAATTAGGGAAATAAACGGGTCGGGATCAAGAGTCTTGCTTAAAGGGACATGCCCACGCTAATAAGAACTTTTGTACAGATTTTTCAACTTGGTTTCTAACAGAACTACACCTAAAATTAAATTCTAGGTCCTGTTTTGTTAGAAACCAAGTTGAAAAATCCGTACAGAAGTTCAACGATTAGGAAGAAATTTTAAAGTTCCGGGCACCACCTCTTACCGTATTTCCTCTATCAACTCCCCTCCCTAAAAGTGGGACTTTTGAATCTTATGGCATTGCCTATCGACCCACTTTTTTGAATAGACTCTTGAGCATGTAACATATCAAAATCTAGCTGGGACTATGGGCTACATTTTGGTATGTTACATGCTCAAAAGTCAATTTAATAAAGTGGGTCGATAGGCAATGATAGGAAATTCAAAAGTCCCACGTTTGGAAAGAGGAAATACGGTATTAGCGTGGGCATGCCCCTTTAAGGAATTATCCCGTGGTGTGATTTTTTGGAGCATATAGCGAGGATTTTTTATAGCACATTCTTGTAGAGCATGACTTGCGTGACTTCCTAGCAAAACTGGTTTTTTATAGACCATAATTTTTTATAGACTTGTGGATTTTTTAATACCAAAATGTTTGCTAGATCCTAGCGGTCATTTTTAGTACTAAATACATACAACTTGAAAAAAAATTATTTTAACGAAAAAATTGAACAAAAATTTTGACCCTAGTAGCGAATAAAACCACCAACCCCAAGAGGGTATAAGTGCTCAAAAGAAATGAGGTTCACCAATGGGCACTTTAGGGTGTACATTCATCGCTTCAACTGGTCAAATGTTTGATCCAGAATTTGGCACTTTTACAACATTTTAATGCTATCTTGTAGCGCACTTCAAGAGCTATAAGACCTATATTACAGAATAATTTTTAAAAATATGGGTGTTGAGATACGGCCTTTAAAAAAATGAAAATCGACCAAAATCTAAGTTTTTCCAATTTTTTCGGATTTTGGTAATTTTTTCCAAAAATTGTTTTTTTCAAAAGGCCATATCTCAACACCCATATTTTCAAAAATTATTCTGTAATATAGGTCTTGTAGCTCTTGAAGTGCGAGATAGCATTAAGATTTTGTGAAAGTGCCAAAAATGTTGCGTAATGTGTCGGTGCCGGTTTATCGAGCGTAATTTATTTGGACGGGACCGACCTTAGGGTGCCCGATTATCGGCAGTGCCGGTTTATCGGGAGTGGACTGTATATCAAGTAGCGCCAAAGAGTTACATTGCTAAAAATTTCTTTGTTTTTTGCAACTGATAATATTTTGGGTTGAGATCATGGTTCTTCAAAGAGAAGTACTGCGATAAATTAAAAATATTCAACTAACTTGAAATAAGGTTTCAATAAGCAAAAGCTTCTTAGTAAAATCTCTAAAAAATATATGCTTTAACAAGCATTCAAAATAAAATGCATACAATTTTACAGAAAATTTTACTACAAAATTTTTTACTACAATTTTTTACAATAATTTACAATAAAATGGGTTTGTTTTAAACATGCTTTTCAAAAAATTTCCAACGGTCTTACTTCCTTTATGCCTTAAATCTAACTGGTGTAAAAAAAAAGTTCCCGTTGGGTTTTTAGTCTAGTGTTTAATAACAAATTTTATTTTAACAAAATATTCCAAACATATGGTTTTGTAGCTCTTTCCTTCCTCTACCGAATGATATATAAAGTTTTCATTTTACTAAATAAAATGGCCTCCCTGCGCCTCAATGCATTTCCAGAGTCTTTTCGGGAAAGCGTCAATGGCATTTTGGATTATTTCTTGGGAAACCGCGTCCCACTCTATGACCAATGATGCCTTCAGTGCCGGGATGGATTTGTGGGGCCTAGAGCAGGCTTTTGACTGGAGGTAAGGCCAGGCAAAGTAGTCCATGACATTGAGGTCGGGAGAATTGGGCGGCCATTCACCTTTTGGGTTGCTCCAATCAGGGTCAACAGTGATTGCGTCAGGGAAATGCTCGGCAATCCATGCCTGAGTTTCAGGGCGCAGGGAGGCCATTTTATTGAGTAAAATAAAAAGTTTATATATCATTCGGTAGAGGAAGGAAAGAGCTACAAAACTATATGTTTGGAATATGTTCTTGAAATAAAATTTGTTATTAAACATTAGCCTGAAAACCCACCGGGAACTTTTTTTTTACACCAGTTAGAATTTGGTCTGCAGCAACTATGTAGCAAATAATCTTCAACGATTTGAAGAATTTTCAAAGCATTCAATTTGAAAATCGTGATAAAGTATGCGCAAAAGGTTTATTTTGCTGTAGCCTTAGTGTTTCATTCGTCGTTGAATTGAAAATTTCAAAAACAGTTGTATTAGAAAATAGTTCATTGTAGTTTTCGTCATTGTCTGGATAACTGAAGAAATTAATAATGTAACTCTTTGAAGTTTTGCTGTTCAAAAAATTCTAAAAATATATAAAAATCAAATTAAGAATCTACCGTATCCTCTAAAAAGAGCCCATGGGCGCTTATTTTTCCACCTCCCTCCAGCATGGGCTCTTATTAGAGCATGAGCGCTTATACTTCAACCTATAGAAGTCGATAGCGCTGACAAAAACTATAACGACAGTCGGCAAACTGAAACACATGTTATTCAAAGTCTGCAACAGTGAAATGTTTAACAACAATCAAATTAAGTGAAATCTAGAGTTAATTTTTGGTTTTTTAGCTACAAGATGATACAGTCAAACCTCGGTTATGCGGCACCCCTGGGAACCGTTCTCAGGGTGCCGGATAACTGGAGTGTCAGTTGACAGAGAATAATCCAATCTCAGCCAAATGAAGTATATTTAAGGTGCCGGATAACCGAGGGTGCCGGATAACTGGAGTGCCGGATAACCGAGGTTTGATGTACTAATTCCATAGTTTTTCAATCGAGGGAAAATAACTTCTGGCCTGAGTGATGGAGAAAGAAATAAGGCCTGAATTGAGGGGTGCTTTTATTGATTAGCGAGAAATCTAATCATCAATAATCAAGCAGAAATCATTCAACGGTTTTATGATTGAAGTGGTGGTTAGTTACCTAATATTTTTTCCATCAACAAGTGTTTGGTTGATATAGTGCTCTATAAATCAAAGACGTCTGCCAAACTGTTTGTGTGCTTGATCACTTTAGCAAAAAGATCAATTTAATGCTGTAAATTTTGCAAACGAAAAAAGTATCTGAGTATAAAATAAACCGGAATGGAGTTCAATTAAAGAAAATATGGTATTAGAACATGGGCACACTTAATGGAGCATGGGCCCTAATTAGAGGAAATACGGTAAGTTATAATGTAAAACTTTTTAGCCCTACTCTCTCTAATTATAGCACCTCCTTCCCTTGTTTAAAATGGTGTTTTTGACCTATTTTTAGAAAATAACTATTAGGCAAACGCCTATAGTTAAAAGGTTATGGGTTAAAATCCCCCGCAAAATCCCCAGCAAAATCCCCAGCAAAATCCCCAGCAAAATCCCCAGCAAAAATCCCCAGCAAAAAAAATTCCCCTAGCTAAAATCTAAAACATTTTTCTGCTGCCCGATTTATTTTGCTCAACTCTTCACGCTCAACTGCTTCAAAGAGGAATCGACTCTTCCATGCATCTTTTTCCTCCTGCCAAACAAGTCTGCCGAAACTTACAAGCGAGCGTTCAAACCGTCTTCGAAACTCGCCCGGAAATTGTGCCTCAGTATGTGATGTCAGGTTGATTTTTTGATTGTTTGTTCGATTTTTCTGTTTGCTTTTCTGAAAAATCACTTTTTAGATTTCGAGGCCGCGCCGCTGATCGATCTAAAAGAGCGTTTTCTGGCCAATTTTAACTACCGCTTGTTTCTCGAGTCTCAGAAAGAAGGGATTGCTTCCGCTCTACGACAATGCCGATGTGAAAGCCGGTTTATTAATGTAAAATTGCTTTAATAAGGTACTTTTAAGTAACCCAAAACTCAACTTTTTATTGACCAGAACTCAAAAATAATGTCTTATAGGGATATAGGGCGTTGAGAATACGATGTATAGGTAAAATTTTTAAAAAGTTTTTACCTCAACAATATCTTTGAAAAATGTCGCAAGGGCTTGCTTGTTCTTCACCATTTCAAAAGCTGATTTCAAAATTGTGGATATTACAATCGATTGAGTCTTTTTTCTCTCTTTATTGCTAGCCTCAAGAGTAGGCTGAGTCAAGTAGCTAGTCAAACCTCCTAAGCTCTCAGGCTCTCCAGCTAGCACTATATTTAAAAAAGAATTCAGCAATAAATATGCAACCTCCTGGCCAAATACAGATGCGCCCATGCAGCCACTTATTTCTAGCTGAAAAAATATTTTTTAAATTATATTGCAAATGTGGTAAAAAAGTTACATGAGCACAGTTTCCAATGAGTCCAGATCTGTTTTCTGTCACCCAATTGGACATATTGGATAGCAAGTCCCTGTTCCACTCCCTACTTTTTTCATCTAGGATTGTTAGGCTTAGAGTAAACATGTAGTTATAATCACAATCATAGTTTTGCCAACAATGGCACAGTCGTTGAAGGCCATCGATAATGACTGGTATAGGTGGACCAGTTGCTCTTTGATTATAAGCCATTAGGACAAATTTTTTGGTGCGCAATGTTTTGGTTTGAAATTTGGGCAGAAGACTTTCAAACGTACCATAAATAGTTAAGTGTGTAGCTGGATGTGTGTAGCTAAAAACATTCTAGCGGTAATTTTTAGTGTTCAGAATAGGGATCAGAAAGCAGAGGTTGCGCTTCTGACCAAAACATCTTTAAAAGTTTATACCTCTGACCAGGGCTTTAAAAACATCCGGAAGATACATCTGTGGATAAACATCCTCCGGCGGATGTTGTTGGAACCTCTGACAGTTTCGATAAACTTTTATAATCTTGATTTTAGATACAATTTCCTATTAAATAAGCCATTGAGGCACTGGTGCACTTGGAGGAAGGAGGTTTTGCGCATTTCACTTAAAAGGCCAAGCGGCACTGTTCTTGTGAAGACCACCAAAGCTTCAATTTTTATTTGACCCTCCTTGTTGTTTTTTTTTGATTATTTAGGTTTAGGCAAGGGTTAGCCAGTATAAGTTAGGACGGACTCAAACACGAGTTTATAGAATGTTTGAGTCTGTCCTAACATAGGCTGGTTAACCCTTGCCTACGCCTAAATAAATCACAACAAACAACAGAGGGACCAAGGCGAAAAAATTTGATGTTATGGGGGGTTTCAGCAAGTTTCAGCCAGAAGTACCCACAAAAAACAAAACATTACACAATTTGCAGACACATTTGAGTCTGTCATAACATAAAATACTTTGTTGGCAATTTTTAATTTAAGTAGAAAAACTGTACTTAATAGGTGATAAGTTAAAGAATTTCAAGTAAGTTCCAGAAAATGACTCAAAAGGTCTGTCTTGACGTCGCAAGTTACAAATCAACGTAGAGTCAAAGTAAAACTAAAAAAGCAAATTATCTAATCAAACTATGAGATCAAGAAATAAATGCTGAGATTATGACCTACAAAAAAGCAAATTTCGACCCTACCGGAGTATAACCCCCCAAATGAATTTTTTTAAAGTGTTTCCAAACACCCTATATCAACCTAAAATCACCTCAGAAGTTCAAAAAAGACATCATTTTTGTGTTCTGGTCAATAAAAAATTGAGTTTTTGGCATTTTGAAAGTTCGACCATTTGGCTGTTTTACCATGTTTTGGTCACTGGAGCTGGGCAAAAAGAGCCTCTAAATGCATTTTCGATCAAGAGTCTTGAAGAGTCTACCAACCAAGCCCACTGCGCCACCTTCAGAGGGGCGCAGGGGGGTCTGTTTCTTGGGATTGAGATGCGCACACCCACATACCTTAGACACAAATCACTCGAAAGTGACTCTGGATGCATGAAAACATGTATGCATACCAGAGTTTCTTTATGCGGTAGGCCCCAGTTAACAAAACTATGTTCAAATTCCATCTTTTTGGGGTCAAGGTACCCTCAACATCTGATTTACTAAGTTATAATAAACAGAAATCAACTAAAAATACCAAAATTCAAGATTTAAAAAAAATCGACTTTTTATAGAAAAAAGTAGGAGAAGACATCTTTTTTATCGTGTTCAACGTGTGGGAAATGCTTAAAAATGGTTAAAATGGTGTTTTGAAAAAGTTCAAAAAAAATTTCATTTGGGTGGGGAGGGGGGTATACTCCGGTAGCACCCAAATTTTAAATTTCTGATATTAAAAAAATGTCTTATAAAGATTAAAACCTTAATTCGAGGAATTCGCCTTTGTTTTTTACATCGCTACTATAGCATCTGCTAGACTGATAAGTAAGAAGCCTCATTTCAGAAATGAGGTAATATGGAGCAGATGAAAAGTGCCTTTCTACTATTTCTCGAAAAATTCTGCTTATTAAGCGAAAGAGGTCAAGTCGAGAGCGTTCTAAGAAAGATAACACTTCGTGAAGAGTGTCCACTTTTATTTGAATCATTTGAACATAGGTTACAGAAGCTTCATTTCCTGAAAATTGATGTTTGTTAACCCTGGGTCACAGTCAGAGGTCGACGTCAAAATAAAGTGCTGCTAGAAATTGTCATTTATTTAGTCCAAATGCAAATCTAATAAAGGAAGTTTCTGATAACCGTATACCGTATTTTTTCGAAGAGCTCTACATGTCAAGTTATTTTTTAATCACCCGAAAATCTGAAAAGTTCGGGGTCGATCTCGATATTTTTGGGTGAAAATCTAAAATCTAAGAAAAAGAATCGGTAGAGCTCGTGGGAGTCAACAAAACACAATTAACAACTTTACAAAATATATTCTCTAGTTTGAGATATAGGTCCTCAAAGTCAAGGGTGTCGAGCTATTGAAGAAAATACGGTATAATTATGGGGAGTTTCCTATATGAGATTTGCATTCAGACAAATGAAATGACGATTTCTAGGCAGCACTTTATTTTGACTTCGACCTCTCACTGTGACCAAGGAGTTAGTTTTTCAGAGTAATTGAATAATTGAAATATCCCTGTCTGTAAAAATATGATTATTCTAATTTGCTTCACCCACTATGTTAATATGTGAAAGTTTTAATGTAGAATTATTTTAACTTTACTCAAGTCTAACAAGGACACTCTCGAGCTGTTTATTTAGGCATGCATAATTTTGAGCGAGAAGCGGCTTTTAGACTAGATGTAGGCAAAACATTTCAGACTTTCGGCAAGGAAATTACCTGAAAAGATTATGGTTTCCAAATTTGCCAATTAAAATTTTGGGAATGACATGTTCCATTAAAGTAATTTCCTTGTCGAAGGTTTTCGCCTGCATCTACCGACTCTTGCTGCCCATTTGCACTGGTCTTCAGGTCCTCGACAATATTTTAAAAACTTCGCTGATCCAAATTATGCATGCTTAAAACAGCTCGAGAGTGCGTCTTGTATGCTTTGAAAGACGTATTCGAGACAAAAACGAACATCAATAAAACTAATCGAGTCGCAGATGTTTTAACAAACCTTAGTGCTAAAGAAGTCTCCTCACGCGTTCCAGCGCTTCAAAAAAGTTACCCACTTTTTTAAATTGTGACCCAGTGCGAATAATAACTTGTTCACGCTGTTGGCTCCATTAGGCATTAGCATCTTGAACTTCTGAAGCACCATGGTTTGCAGCGACAAGTGGAAAATTTGAATTGGCAAGACAGTTCTCTTTCGTCTAGCACTATACATATTAAATTCGTTTAATACCCCCTTGGGAACCTGTGACGACGGGATATTCCGGTAGGGCCAATGTCCTAGATCATTATTTGATAAGGGACTTGGGTAGGGCGTTTTTGATGAGGACGCTCGTACAGCGCTCTCTTCATGATTCCGCGGAAGACTATCGATCAAGATATGATCAAGAGTCTTACTCGGAATCATGAGGAGAGCGCTGTACGAGCGTCCTTATCAACAACGCCCCACCCTTATTAAATAATGATCTAGGGACATTGACCCTACCAGAATATCTCGTCGCCACAGGTTCCCAGGGGGGTGTTAGACATTTTTGAAATGACGCGAAAGAGTGCAGTGCCAAGAGAAGAGAAAGTGCCAAGTACAAAGAGAACTGTCCCTCGAAATTTCAAATTTTGGAAATGCCGTTGCGAGCAAAAACTATGGTCCTTTAAGTCAACACCAACATGAACGCCGACAGCGTGAAAAAGTCATAAAATAAGCCTATGGATACATACAGGGTGTCCCAAGAAATATGCCCACTTTCAAACGTCCGTAACTTTCGAAAATCTGTAAACGCAGATCGACTCAGTTTTTAATGGCAATTTTTGTGGTGTATCAGGCTCGAACCAAAAATTGACCTTTTTGCCTTGGTCCCACCTGTTGTCAATTTTCAACATCGTTAATTATGCTGTTTATGATATGAAAATCATCAATTTACGAATCATTGGAACTTTATTGGTGAACAACAATGCATACAGGCAACAATGGAGACATAACTGAGTTCGATAAATTCTGCCTTTCAGGTAGTCCCATAGAAAGAAGTCGCATGGAGTGAAATCTGGGCTGTATGGCGGCCATCGGAACGGAGCAGGTTCAGCAGCTGACCGTCGACCCATCCAGCGGGGCGGAAAATTGGCATATAACCAGTCTCTTACGATGACATTGAAATGAGGCGGTCTCCGTCCTGCATAAAGACCAGATTTTGAACACCTAAACAACTCTTATTGAAAACAGAAAGACTAGAATGGATGAGAAACCTTGAACTCTGGGTAAGAAAAACTGTTGCAACATCTCGAGATAAACGGGACCCGTGACGTTCTGCTCAAAGAAATATGGACCGATCATTTCACGACGCCCAATTGCTATCCATACGGAGATAAGGAGAGTGGAGCGGTTCTTCACGATAACAATGAGGATTTTCTTGAGCCCAATATCGGAAGTTCTAGGAAATAAGGAATGAGAGAAGAAACCGAAGAAAACTAAACCTAATGATTAACACCGCCGTGAATGTGAAAATGGCATTCGTCCGAAAACATCACGTTGTCCATCTCGATTCTGAGGAAGGAGTTCCTGATGAAGTTGCATCTTGTACGGGTGAAACTTGGCATCCTCAGCAAAGGAAGGTAGCTGTTTAAACTGAGGTAGGAAGAAGCATAACTTCCCTTGAGAATTCTGTTAGACTTCGAAGGAGTTCCCTCTAGCTGTGCCAATTCTCAGACCGTCGTGTTTGGATTAGCTAGGAACGCGTCAATTAATGCTGCCTCTGCCAGCTCGGTACGAATCCACATACACGACAAACAGAAGCATGAACGTAAAACAAAAAAGCAAACGTTCTTAACTCCAACCTTGTGTTTGACCTCTTCTTACGCTCGCTTGAACCTCTTGCCACATAATCTTCATACCAACGCATAATGCTTTTTCTTCCCGGCCTTCTATGACGATCTCCAAACCGTGTTCGAAATTGATGACAGACAACGCTTGGACTACCTTCCCTGGCATAGGCGACCACGCAAAAG
The DNA here is from genome assembly GCA_029231635.1 of Ditylenchus weischeri. NCBI lineage: Eukaryota > Metazoa > Nematoda > Chromadorea > Rhabditida > Anguinidae > Ditylenchus > Ditylenchus weischeri. The sequence goes on from JAMRYI010000512.1 coordinate 45,068, forward strand.
ACTCTTTCTTGAGGCGTGAAACTTATTTGAAAATTAGTGAAATCGTGACACTTGATGAGAAAGGCAACGAAGCGGCGATAAAGTCTAAAATGAGACAAAAAAGACAGCATAATTAACGATGTTGAAAATTGACGCATTTTTGCACAACAGGGGGGACCAAGGCAATTGGTCGGAATTTTTTTTTCGAGCGTGATACACCATAAAAATTGCCATAAAAACTGAGTCGATCTGCGTATACAGATTTTGGAAATTCGATCTAGAAAAAAAAAGTTACGGACGTTTGAAAGTGGGCATATTTCTTGGGACACCCTGTACACTATAGAAAATTGACTACATCTTATTTTTTATCATTAAAACTGTAGAATATTTAAAAAAAAAGTAAAAAGGAAAAAATTGCGCAAGACATTTCTCAGTTTCGGCTAACATACGCTGGTCCGCCCTAAGCCTAAAAAGGGCGAATAAAGTAAATAAAAAGTCGGATTTTCGAAGGAGGCCCCTCAACCGAACAAGTGCCATTACTTTAAATAACCCAAAATTAATCTCAAAAAAATAACATAAAAATTTATTTTTAAATCCTAGCTTAGAATATTTGGCAACTTTCCATTTCCATTCAGGACAAAAAATCTAGTTGAAACTTTTAATAGACAAAAAGTTTGGTTGAAAATTAAGAACTTTGTATTTGATGAATCGTTTTGGCTATCAAGTTTTCCGGATCTTAAAGGGGCATACCAGTCTGTTACAGTAAAAAAAGGCGGGGGCAGAAATTTCTTTGCAGTGTAACGTGCTGGTATGCCCTTTTAATGGCGACAATTTTATTTTTTCGAAAATGACCGGTAAAGCAAAAGTTTTATATTAGACTAGCCCATAAGTTCTGTCAAAAAAAAGTCTAAAGTAGGGCAAAAGTTTTGGACAATGCAGTGAGTCAAGCTTATAAGGCATGTCAATATATCAAAGTCCAAATTTACCTTTTTAGTTAAATTTTTGTGCAAAAGTTTTTTTCAAAAGTTATGCCCTGCCCTATGAAAAATTTATTCGTTAAAAATTTGTTCATACATAATTTTTTTTATTGATAAAATTGATTTGTTAAGAAAGCATGCTAAAGTGCTGCGAGTGCAAAAAAAGAGACAGTGAAAATACAGTGGGATTCTCGAGCCTCAACGACTTAGAAGCTCATTTGGTAGAGGAGCATTTCAGCAACTGTTGCATCTATGAGTGCCCTATTTGTCAGTACACTCGTTTTCCTACCGAATGCTCTCTTGTTCAACATTGTCGAGAGTTTCACAAAGACCTTGGCAAAATTCAGGTAGTTATAAAATATTTTGACCCTACAGACCCCCAAATGAAATTTTTTAAAGTGTTTCCAAACACCCTATATCAACCTAAAATCCCTCAGAAGTTCAAAAAGACATTATTTTTGTGTTCTGGTCAATAAAAATTGAGTTTTGGGCATTTGAAATTTCGACCATTTAGCTGTTTTACCATGTTTTGGTCACTGGAGCTGGGCAAAAAGTCTCTCTATATGCATTTTTAATCAAGAGTCTTGCTCGGAATTGTGTCTGAGGTAAGTGAGTGCGCGCATCTCTAAAAAATCTCTTAATCATCTCTTAAAAATGGTTAAAATGGTGTTTTGAAAAAGTTCAAAAAAAATTTTATTTGGGGGTATACTCAAGCCAATATTTTCAAAGCTAAAAAATTTAAGCATTGCTGATTTTAAGCTCAAACAATCTGTTGACCCGGCCAAACTTGATAGCCGCTCTTTGATCCACAATTCACTTAATAAATCAGTCTTCGAATTGGCTGGTGTCAGTACACATGCTGCTAAAAGTTCACCTAGCACTTCAAAAGCTCCAGCAGACAAACTGGAGAAGATCACGCCCACCATGACCAACTCAATAAACAAAAACTGTACTCTTTTACGTTCATTTACACCTACGTCATCTACTTCTAAAAAGGTGAAAATAGTATTTTTAACGCGGAGTTATAATTTTTATCAATTTAATGCATTTAATCGGTAAGCAAATATAGAGGCCTCGGAGGCCACTAAATTGGGGGGGGGTGGTGGTCACTGCATTTTAGTTTTAAATCTTTTAAAACTTATGGGACAACTATATCGAGGGTTAACTGCACAGTTAACTGTACAGCCGGCAACCTCTTCCTAACTTACCAATTTTCGGTAAGTTGCGTTAAGTTTCCAGCAAGTTACCGGTAACTTATAAAATTTCCAACATCCCGATGGCTTTTACCTTAGGGACCTATAATGCCAACCCTAGTTAAAGCACTTTCAACAAAATTGTTTAAAAAATTCACTAGAAAAACTGGGTTTTTCACATACCGTATTTCTCTAATATAGCCCACGGGGGCAATTTTGGTTCTTATCCCGACCCCACCCAAGTTTTGATTGTTGAACTTTATTTTTATTTTGACACAAATAAGTTGATTCGCGGCATAAAACATGCATGCATACCAGAGTTTCTTTGTGCAGTAGGACCAAGCTGACAAAAATTTGTTCCAATTCCATACTTTTAGACTATTTTCCAGTGTCCCGGTACCCTAGGGTGGGGTGGGGTCGGGATAAAGGATAAGAACCGCAATTATTTTAAACACCCACCTGGAGGGGCTATTTAGGTGCAGGGGCTATTTTTTTCAATGTTGACGAGCCACCCATACAATCGACTTTCTTTATTTCATACCCCTTAGCGACCGGCACATGTAGGTACAGGTGGTCAAGTGGAGATACTGTCAATAAGTTGATGGTGCGGTTATTGTCATGAAGTTATAGGTATTTTATGGATTTGATTACCTAAAAAGGGTACACAGAATCAAGCTGAGCCGGTGTGGTCCAAGATTTTTCAACCCTTTTGAACAGTCGCAACTTTTTCTAGGTCAAATTTCAAAATTCAGTTTTCACGGATCCACTCATGTTTTTTCGCCGTTTGGTGTAGAACATAATGTCGAAGCCCCAATTTTCCTTAGTCCCCTTTATGCTTTGGGCCTTGCTTAGGGCACCATCCAAAGAAAAATCACATGGAGGCAAATAACAGTAAGCTGTGGCGATTGGTTTACTTGCTAAAAAAAATTTCAAGAAATTTTTTCGGTCTTATAAGACTTATAACATAAATGTGCTTCTCTAGGCATTGTTTAAACCAGAAAATTTTTCTAATTACTATGACCCCCGCACCCAAGTGCACTAGTTTGAAAATGCTCAGAAAATTTGCCATTTGAAATACAGTCGACGCTCGATATAACATAACTCAAGGGGGTGCAGGATCAAAATACCCAAAGACAAAACACCCAAAGACAAAACACCCAAAGACAAAACACCTAAATATCTATATGCAAATAATGCACTATATGCTATTATCATAATAACACAACATCTAATTTGCACCATATGGCTTTAAATGTTGATAGTCAAAGTCCACCAAAAACATATTTTGTCTTTGGTGTTTTGTCTTTGGGTATTTGATCCTATTATGTTATAGCAAAATTATGTTGTATCGAGGTTGTGTTATTCGAGGTTCTGTATAACTTAATCCTATTGATTCAAAAAATGTTATAGCAAATTATGTTGTATCGCTCGTCGACTGTACATTAAAATGTGTTGCCATATAAAAAAGCTTGAGGGGGGTAGTGGCTTGTTGGGATGGTGGATTCTATTTCGGAGCAGGAGGCTATTTTAGAGGAAATACGGCTATGAAAATTTTTTTCTTATTGTATGTGGTTATTATTTATTTAAAACAAATGAGCAAAACAAGAAAAAGTGCCCAACAATTTTTTGTCTTTTTTAACAAAGTATCTTAATTTAGTCACTTACTACTACACATGGAAATTCGCTGATAGAATTATCAGAGATTACCCAATTCACTACTCGTACATCTCAACAAGGAGGCATCATACTTATTTCTCCCACTGGTTATGAGTACAGAAAGTCGAAGAAGGCTGCTAATCTCAAAGGCGAGTACGTTTACAGATGCAACACCATGCTGGGCTACCGAGACTGCAAGGCTAGAGTCAGTGTGGATATCTGCACAGGAGTTGGAACTTTGAAAGATCAACAGCACAGTCATCTACCGCCCACAGATTTCCACAGCAAAGTAATACAGGGTGTACGGGCCGAATCCGTCGATTAATTTTGCGTTTAGCTCTTTCATTTTTATTACTTTTAATTACACATAATATCTCATTAAAAAACTGGAGATTGCCATTTTTTACAGAAAAAAACAAGAAAAATCAAAAGATATCAAAAGGTATCAAGCACGAACAGGTCGATTTTGGCTATAGTGAAGAATAGGGTTCCAAAAATCAGCTTGGTCCCCCCTGTTGTTTTTTCGTAAAAAACAGCTTGGTCCCCGCTCTTGTTTTTCGTAGAAACCAGTCTGGTCCTATAAATTTTACTAAATTTTAATAAAAAAAACAGCTTGGTCCCCCCCTGTTGTTTTTACAAATAAAACAACAGGGGGACCAAGCTGATTTTTGGAACCCTATTCTTCACTAGCGCCCTGATTTTTATTTATTTTTTTCAACATGATGGCACAGCAGCTTATAATTCACTTAGCACAAGGAGGTATTTGGATAGAATCTTTACTGAAAGAGGGATGGGAAAAGGGTCTAAACGTCGGCTGCTCCAATTACGCAACCCCCTTGTTCATCTGATTTAACACCAGTTGACTTATGCTTCTTGGGCTATTTGAAAATAAAAATCTTTGATTAAGTTTGGCGACCCGGAAAATTTTGATTGAGTTGAAAGCAATGATGAAGGGTTTAGTGAAAGAGATCAGCCAAGACACTATTCACGCCGAAGAAAAAATAAGAGAGGAGCCTTCGCATTTGTGATGAACGATGAAGAAATCATGACATTTTTTTATTGTTCTTTTCTGCAAACAAAATGGCAAATCTCCAGCTTTTGTATGAGATATTATGTATAATTAAAAGCAATAAAAATCGAAGAGCAAAACGCAAAATCAATCGACGGATGACGCCCTGTATTTTTTTCATTTACAATTTTTTCTCTTTTTATGGACAAAGGAACAGCCTCAAGAAAAAAAACAGATTTTCTGGCTGACCATGGGTCCCGCGGGAAAACAAAAATTATAGTAAGTTATGGTTCCACAGCTCCATCGAAGACTATTAAACATTAAGTCATAACTCGGCAGCCGAGCCTCTTTTTCTAATTCTATCATTGAGATTTAGATTTTTAAATAAGTTTGTGCTACTAGAGATCCCGAGAAAGACATTAAAAAATATCAAAAGTTAAGGTCATAGAGTGTGTTAAGCGAATAGTCGTCTTTTTGATAAAAGTATATAAAACAGCTGTGTTTTGTAAAAAAACTAGTTTAAATTTAAACTTCATTAGCAGGGTGAGTCAAGAAATTCGGCGCTACCGGAGTATAACCCCCTTTTTTTGAACTTTTTCAAAACACTTTTTTAACCATTTTTAAGCATTTCCCACACGTTGAACACGATAAAAAAAGGTGTTTTCACCTACTTTTTCTATAAAAGTCGATTTTTAAAATCTTGAATTTTGGTATTTTTAGTTGATTTCTGTTTATTATAACTTAGTAAATCAGATGTTGAAGGTACCTTGACCCCAAAAAGATGGAATTTGAACATAGTTTTGTTGACTGGGGCCTACCGCATAAAGAAACTCTGGTATGCATACATTTTTTATGCATCCAGAGTCACTTTCGAGTGATTTGCGTCTAAGGTATGTGGGTGTGCGCATCTCAACCCCAAGCAACCAAGCCCCCTGCGCCCCTGAAGGGGACAAAAATGCATTTAGAGGCTCTTTTTGCCCAGCTCCAGTGACCAAAACATGGTAAAACAGCCAAATGGTCGAAATTTCAAAATGCCCAAAACTCAATTTTTTACTGACCAGAACACAAAAATAATGTCTTTTTTAAACTTCTGAGGTGATTTTAGGTTGATATAGGGTGTTTTGAAACACTTTTAAAAAAATTTCATTTGGGGGGGGTATACTCCGGTAGGGTCACAAATTCTAATAATTTTAAATGGCCTTAACTTTTTATCTAACAAGGGAGGGACCCTGACTGTGACCTCGGCGTTTTTCGATGAATTTTTTTCATGCGCGTATTCTTGTAGAGCGTGCCCAAATCCAATGTGAATTTGGCTCCCCACCTCTGAAAGTCAACAAAAATTTTGAGAATGACCCATGGTACACGGGTCAGTTATAAAAAACCACGATATGGGTATCGAGGTGTTTTGGGAACTTTCAGTGACCCTTGTACCACGTTTTGTGGATTTTCAGAGCTGGAGAACCAGATTTGTCAGAAACTTGAGCAAAAATACGTAGAAAAAAAATTTCATCGAAGTTCCCCCAGGTCACAGTCGGGCCCTTCCAGTCAGTCCCTTCCTTGTAAGTCGAATTCCGAAACTTTGTAAACGCAGCACAACTCAGTTTTTCATTTTTGATGTATCAACTCAAACACACGATTTTTACTCGGTTCCATTTGTGGTTTGGGTCCTGGTGCCTGTAAATGACCTCTGGATGGGTAAGGCTTTAACCACAGGGAGCGGCTAAGAAAAATCGTGTGTTTGACTTTACATGCCAAAAAAGTTTCTATGAAAAATTGAGTCGTTCTGCATTTACAAAATTTCGGAATCCAAGCCAGACAAAAATTCTAGGGGTATGTGCTTTTACAAGTTGCAAATTTTAGACAAAAAATGTGGCCTCTAATTATTTTCAAAACATTCACTTGATAAAGATAGAAAATATATGCTTTTTATATATTCGGGTTACAATATAGCTTTTTTATTATAGAGCAACGGTCCGCTGTCTATAGCTGAAATGTTTCTTCCCGGCAGAAGGTCCAAACGAGGAAGCAAAAAAGTTAGCAGAAATCAAAATGTTGCTGATGAGTATTATGAGCAGGATGATTACAACAATTATGAAGATGATGATTACTCTGAGCCACTAGCCAAAAGAGATGACATAAAGTACGAAGATGACCATCCCAATATTTCTTCTGTCAACGATTTTATATTTTCCATAGCACAACAAAAGTAAACTTATTTTTAACTGATCATTGCCGTCTAGGGCAAAGATTATCCCACGCCAATTCAAAAAAACGGATTTTTTAACTTGGTTTCGAACAGAACAACACCTAAAATTAAATTCTAGGTAAAGTTTTGTTAGAAACTGATTTGAAAAATCCGTACAGAAGTTCAATGATTAGGCAAAAATTTTCGAATTGGCGGGGGACAATTTAGAACGCTTGGCCATGGTCTTTTAAACAAACCTTATTACTGAATACCTTATTGATTCTAATATATTAGATGTTTTATTACAGTCGTCCTTCCATATAACAAACCACAAGCAGTGCTCGGAAGTCGTACTCGTACTTCATACTCGTACTACGAGTACGAGTACGAAGTACGAGAGAAAAAAAGGTCAGTACGAGTACGAATACGAAGTAAGAACGCTAAGTACGAGTACGAAGTACGAGAAGTAAAGTACTAATCGTACCTTCACTGAACTTTTGCATGCGAGCATTTTTTGTTTCTTTATATGAATTTAAAGCTTTCGCCAGTAGACCTTAATTCACAGATACAGTCAAACCTCGATAAAGTAGCCCCCCTCGGGAACAGGCATAGGGGGCCACTATATCGAAGGGGCCACTATATTGGGGGCCACTATATTGGAATTCCAATTCCTCCCTAACTTGTAGGGGCCACTATATCGAGGTTTAACTATATAACTATATTAACTATATATATTAAAAAAACCTTCTTCGATCTATGGTTCATATCTATAGTTTATTTTTGATAAATGTAAATCCTTGATGTTTCGGGTATTTCAAAATGTCTACTCCAATAAAACGTCGTGCTATTACACTAGTGGAGAAGAAGGCAATAATTGAAGCGTCTGCTAATAAGGGAAATCACAAACTGTCAAAAGATTTTGGTATTCCAAGAGTCACAATTCAAAGAATCCTAGAAGAAAAAGAAGCGATTCTGGCGGCAATCAATAATGGAAGTCAAGCAAAGCGTGCGCGTCTTAAGTTAGGCAAGTATGATCAATTAGAAGAAGCGCTGGTCATTTGGCATAAGCAAATTCGTAGTCAAAACACTCCAGTAAGCGGGGATTTGTTGCAGGTGAGATTTTGCTTAATTATTTAATTATTTGTGATAAAGATACTGCTATATTTTCAGGAAAAGGCCCTAGCTATTGCAGCTCAGCTTGGTATCATCCATTTTGAAGCGAGCAGAGGATGGCTTGAGAAGTTCAAGGATCGCCATGGTATCCGGTTCAAAGATGTGCAAGGGGAAGCAGGAAAGACATCGGATCACTTCGGGAATGGCAGCAGCAATTGTCGAAGATTTGTCGGAACACCCTGGCTCTGGCAATCAATTTGGCTCTGGCCATAGCATTAGCAATTAAATTCTAGAAACCGAAGAAGTTGAAGTAGAGCGACCTCCGATCAGTCGTCTTGAAGCACAAAGGCATTTCCAATTCGTTCGTCAGTACATGGAAGATAAGTCTGCTGATCTTACCGTTCTCCGTCACAGCGATGCAATAGATGACTACTTCTACGAAGAGCGCAAAAAAAACAAATGCAGCCTGTAATCACTAGCTTCTTCTCATCTAACCACTATATTGGAGGGACCATTATATTGGAGGGCGACTATATTGGGGGTTCATTTATCTAGATTTTAGATTTAACCAATCAAATCGAGCCACTATATTGGAGGGGCCACTATATCGGGGGGCCACTATATCGAGGTTTGACTGTACAATGAAAAATTAAAGTAATACTCGGAAGTAGTACTCGTACTTCATACTCGTACTCGTATCGTACTCGTACTACGAGTACGAAGTACGAGAGCAAAAAAAAGGTCAGCACGAGTACGAATACGAAATACGAGTCCAAATAATAAGAGGTACGAGGTACGACTACGAGTACGAGAGCAAAAAAATTAAGGTACGAAGTACGAGTACGACCAAATTTAAAAATTGCGAGCACTGACCACAAGGACCGGCCAAAATGGGTCGATATATAGAAGGCTCGTTGTGCAAAAAGGTGATTAGCCGAAATACTGCGGTCAAGACGTTATACAGATATGAAAAGACAAAAGTAAAGTTTTGTAGCAGAAGTAACATCCAAACAAATTATGGATCCACGATCAGTGATGTGAATCTCAGAATTACGGCACCGGCACCAGCTTACGACACAGACCCTAAAATTTTTGGCACTGACTTGAAAAATTTCGGCACGGTTGCAGCACCAGCCATGAGCTGCCGGTGCCGCACCGGTGCCACTTACAACACTGTTCACGATGAAGTGATTGATAGTATTCTTTTGCTTCAATTTTTTCATAAGTTCTTCGGTCATCATATCATATGATGAGCGTAGGAGGATCTAGTAAATTCTGGGTTATTCATCCATCTCTACCACTTCAATGTAATTGAAAAAAGTTATTAGCAGCCAAAAAATCACAGCATCTTCCACTTAAAATATCCGCTGTCATTTAGGAAAGAGTGAGTGCTCCACCTGATTCGACTTGATTGTCCAGTGCCCGAAATTTGGCCCAAAGTATGCTCATATCGTCATTGTAATAAAGTCACCAAAGAAACTTTTTATTTTTTTGCAAAATTCTTGTTAATACAACGAAATTTCAAAAATTTATAAATTTTTTGGTAGTTGTAGTAGCTATGAAGAGGGATTTCTAACTTGAACAAAACCAAAAAGGAAAAAGTGAAAATAAATTCAAAAAATTTCCAAAAAATAACTTAACTTTGAAGAGGTTGTGTTAACATTTGTTAACAAAAGAACATACCCCTATATATAACATACCTTTGGATCGGTCAGATTGTAAACTGTAATATAGTTAATGAGAATATAGACAATGCCCATGCATTATGCACGTTAATGGGTGAATAAGGAAACACGTAATACATACAGTCGACTCCCTTTATAAGATACCCCTTCAGAACCGGCCGCTGAAGATATCTTATAGAAATCCAAAAGAACTTGCCGCCATGAGTCTCTAATAGAGGGAGTATCTTATAAAGAGGGTGTCATGTAGAGGGATTCGATTGTAATGAAGTCTCGAAAGTCGAAATTTTCAAGTACTCGACTCGATACTCGAAAAATAATACTATAAGACACTCTCTTTATAAGATACCTTTATATGAATCTGGTGGAAGGAGGTCTCAACGACTATTTGGCGGTAGACGATGAGCTGGCAACCGGTGGAACACGCACTCTGGCAAAAATTGTGGCGGACGTCTCAAAAGCGGATGCGGAAGAGTCGGAAGCGAGCAGGTAATGCTTGATTATTTCGCTTTTATTGATTTTCGTTTCAGTGACACTGAAGTGATGTAGGTCGAACCAATTATTTTTACTGTAATTTTTTTTTTGAAAATTTTTGTCTGTTTTTTTAAATGTCAGTTGATTACCCTGTATAGCAGGTTATATACCATTCAGTGGAAGCTTTTTTGGCTCTGATGTGACTTTTTCCAGTCAAAAAGAGAAAAAAGAATAGACAGAGATTTGCTAGCAAAACGAATGGTTTTTGCTTTGAAGTTTTTCTTTTTATTCTAGCTAAACCGAACTAAATACCAATAGAAGGAGTAATAATGTTATAATTTTAGTTTCTAAATTATTATTTTAAACAATAATAGGTATGTATATAATTAATTTTTTAGTTGCTGACAGCGCAAATAATAGGGAGTAGGTAAAGGTTACAAACTCAGATCTAATACATTTCAAATTGCTCATTAAGAAAAAAAATACTTGCCTAATTTTATTTACTAACAAACGCGTAATTTCTAAAAATATTGCTAACAGACGCACAAACATCGAAAAAATGAAACTGGTTTAAGTACAGTCGGTACTTATTCCGTTCCCCCCTTATTTTGGTCAAAAAAATTGAATTTTTTTTGGCTTAAATACCGTAAAATCATAATATTAAACGAACATGCCCATTTAATTTTAAATCCCACTCGGCGGGTACCCGTCTAATAGAGAGTGTCCGATTATTTTTCAACAAAATTTGCAAATCTACCGTCAAATTCTGAAAACTTGTTGTTCTTGGTGTTTACTCTTTAATTTTTTATTTCAAGTTAGCATATAGCCCTGCAATATCAGTTTCTAATAAGGCATCAACTTGCTTAATACGATTGATAAATTAATAATTAACATGTTCCGGAGCACGGACTGGCTTTAATGAACAATTGTTGGACAATTGTTCAACAATTGTTGGAATTGTTGAAATACGGCGGTTATGAAAAAAAAGCTAAAATGTTATTCGAGCTAGTTTTTTTCCAAAACTGTTCTGAACTTAGAGACCTTAAGTCTGGGCTAGCTAGTCTAAATATTTGTCCCATTTTTTCTAAAAATTATTTTAGACTTGCTTAGGCTTTTGAAAGAAATATTTTAGGTTTAGGCTGTTTAAATAGTTTAATGATTTTGTTTTATAAAATCTCAAAAGTCTTCTATTGTATCTGAACATAAAAATACTTACAATGATAAATAAGTAATAACATCTATGTCTTGAAAAATATGTCTTAGGCTAAGGACATTTTAGTTATTGTGTGGCACTTAACAATTCTTACCAAAAAAAAATTGATCGTCAAGAATTACAAAATATTTTCACCCTAAAGCCACTCTTTAAATTCCAACATCCCCTCCTAGCTGCTCGCCTAATAATTGGGTACTAGACTATATTGGGGGTCATGTATCTATATTTAAGATTTAACCAACCAAATCGAGCTCGGGGGGGTGGTGGGATGAGGTTGGGTTGTTTGCGGTGCTACTATATTGGAGGGGCCACTATGTCGGGGGCCACTATATTAAATCTTTGACTGTATTTTATATAAAAGGAAACAAACTTAAAATTAACTAATGTGTTTAATAGTTGTTTCAATTAGCTACTTTATCTCCTCTTATTAAGCCTACTACCATTTGGGGGCGTCTTTCTAATAGAGGTCTCCTCTAGGGGGTAGGATGATAGTCCTCTCCTTTACTAAAGAATTTTTTTTATCATGTGTCTTTTCCAATAATAATAAACTAGGGACAGCAGGCGCCTATCGGCGCCTATATCGTATTTTGAAATTCAAATATAAATCCACTTTTCACTTTGAAAGGGCAAAATCTCAATTTTTTTCACGACAATCTTCAAATCTAATTGCGAAAGGTCCTATGTTATTAAAAGAGCTTTTGAATGAGCATAAACATGCAAATAAAAATATTACACTAAAAAAAGTTTTCCTTTGTGACCAAACGTACTCAAATTGGCGACAGACGTTCCCCGTCCCAAATACTATATAGAGATTGACTAAAATGTAGATTTTGGTACTGGTGCGCAATATGTTACTCCAAAAACATGTACCACAAAAATGTGTCTAGAAAGATTTGTTTACTCAAATTTCCGCATTTACATTAAGTTTTTATTTTAAAGTATGGTTGGTTAGAAAGCAAAAAAATCTTTCTAGACACATTTTTGTGGTACATGTTTTTGGGGTACCATATTGCGCACCAGTTCCTAGATTTTTGCAATGTTTTCAATGTTGTGAACCAATAGATTTTGGCTTTTATAAAAATCGATCCTATGAGAATTTGAGCCTATTTTATGTCAAAAAATCAAAAGGCAAGCCAATTTAGTGTTGCCTAACTAAAGAGGTGCCTTTTTATGTCTGCTAATTTTCTAAAAAATAAAAAAATACACTCATTCGCATGTTGTGCACTTTTGACTTAGTGCTTAATTAATTAATCTAACTTAATTAATCTAATTTTTTTAAAATTATTAAGCAAAAAAAGTTTTGTAGTATTGTAAACAGCAAGTAACGTCACGAGTAAATACCCTTATCATTCTGCAAAAAGTACTAGTTGGCAATTACATACCTTTTCAAGAATTTTTTTCTCTAGACAAATTAGTATCGAGCAGTTTCACAAAATGAAACGCTTAAACTTTAATGCTCCTTTTGCTTTTTTTGCCAGTTTCCCAGACATGTTTTTTTTGTTTTATATTGCAACTTTTGCGCCAAATGTGCTTACCGTATTTCTTCTAATTGCCGCACAGTCTCTAATTACCGCACACCCATAACTTTAAAGACTTATATCTCGGAGCAGAGTAAATATTTTGCTAAGCTGTTTGATGCATTTTCTTAACTCCCACGAGCTCTACCGATTCCACTTTTTTGGATCTTGGTTAAGCACCCGAAAATCTCTAGATCGAATTTGAAAATTTCCGATTTTCGGGTGATTGAAAAATAAGCGCACCTTCTAAAAATCGTTGTAACTACCCTTTGGAACAACAAGTTTAGGCTTAGCCCTTAGGCTTAGGGGTAGGCGTATGGAAGTTGTGACTAATAAGTGTTTTACGCACTTTTTCTGGGTTTGGATCATATATTTGGGTGCTCTTCACTTAAGTTTTAGAATGCATAAGTTTTTTTTTGGGGGGGGGTATTCTATACTAGGGTCAAACTATTTATCGATTTCACGTCAATTTTACAACTATACAGGATAGGCCAGGAAATTTTAAAATGTTTATATCGTTTTGTAGAACGCGGTTTTTGCGTTTTTTCTGTTTTCACTAAATGTTTATCAATAATTAAATTTTATATTTTTGCCTTGGTCTCCCTTGGTTGTTGAAAAATCCTAAATTTTGCAATCTTTTTCAACAACAGGGGGGACCAAGGAAAAAAAGTGAAACAATCATGAATGCACACGATGCATTAACCGAATTTCAAAAAACGCGTTCCTCAAAAAGATATGAGCCTTTAAAAATCGGGTACTTTCTTGGCTTACTTTATCCGCACGGATACATCCGCACGCCATACAGAGAATGCAGTTCTATCTACAGAAGACAGAGCAAGTAGGGTACTTATTGGGTTGACGCCACCCCCTCTTTTTTCAAATGACCTAAAATTAGTCCTAAGATATTTTTTCTGCTAAACATGATAAAAAAACAGCCGGAGTGCCTTATATGGGGGTCGTCCGAAAATCTGTTGAAACTACTTTTTCGTGCGTTTTAGCTGCTGAAACGTGTAGAGAACGTGTTTTTAGAGCGCGTTCGACCATTAAAAAAATTTTTGACCAAAATTTGACTTTTGCCATGGGGGACCAAGGTAAACCAGCTGGAGATGGTACCTGGATGTCCTATTATTTATTTTTACCTTGTTTTGGTCACTGTAGATGGCAAATGGCAAAAAGACTCTCTAAATGGATTATTGATCAAAAGTCTTGCTCGGAATCATGTCTAAGGTAAGTGAGTGCGCGCATCTCTAACTCACCAGCCCCCTGCGCAGGGGGCTTGGTTGTTTGGGGTTGAGATGCGCACACCCACATACCTTAGACACAAATCATTTGAAAGTGACTCAGAATGCATGAAAAATGTATGCATACCAGAGTTTCTTTATGCGGTAGGCCCCAGTTAACAAAACTATGTTCAAATTCCATCTTTTCGGGGTGTTTAGGCACCTCACCAGGTGGTTTACCTTGGTCCCCAAAGGCAAAAAGTCAAAATTTGGTCGCAAAAAATTTTCCAAAAATGGTCGACCGCGCCCTAAAAATCTGTTCTCTACATATTTCAGAAGCTAAACGCACGCAAAAGAGGTTTAAACCAATTTTCGGGTGACCCATAAGGCACATATAAGGCACTTTAGCCAAAAAAAACATTTCTAAAGACTTTCTAAACTAAAAATTAAATATTTTCCTAAAAAAAATTCACTTCCATTCTTCAAAAGTAGCCGTTCTACTCAAGGTTATTTCAGGTAATTTATCGATTACTTATCTACTTTTTTTAGGCTGAGGCAAGGTAGACCAGCGTATTTACTTTTGAAAAGTGGAAGTGAAAATTTTTAAAGAAAATATTCGATTCTTAGTTCAAAAGTGTTTAAAGGTGTTTTTTTATCGTGTTAAGCAGAAAAAAATAACTCAGAACGTGATTTTGGGATATTTCTCGAAAAAGGGAAGGGTGGCGTCAAGCCAATAATTAGCGCAAGTATCGCATAATAATACAGTCGAACTCCGATATAACGCCACCCAGATGTAACGCCACCCCCCGATATAACGCCACTTTTAAAAAATTTGGTTGGCCAGCAAAGAAAGTACACAAAGTGTACCCCGGTTATAACGCCACCCCCGATATAACGCCACCTACAAGAAGGACCCAAGCAATAAAATTACCCCCGATAAAATGCCAGTGCTTTGTTTTTCAAATTTGGACGCGTAGTTTTTGCAACAAGAATACCGCTGATCCATCGTGCTTATGCACAATGTTGCCCCCAAATATTTTAATCATTTTTAAACCATTTTTTCTTTTCTTCTTTTTTTTCTTATTTTTTTCTTATCTTGCATTTTTAGACCTTCCATGGAGTGCTTGAAGGGTCTTAATCTGCGAACTCTCTTTTCGATTTCTGGACAGCAAGTCTGAACTCATCGTTTGGTTGCAAAATATTGGACTGCTACATTCTGCTCGCCGTTGTCCTTATTGTTCGAAGCCTATGAAGTTCCGGAAATGGGATGATAAGCGCTCTGCAGTGGTTAGTAAATTTAATCGTGCGTGGCGGTGCTCAAACTCTAAAGGATGCTCTCGGCCTTCCCTGGGATTTTTTCACAGAACATTCTTCGAAGAGCACATTTTGATCAATGGAAAAAACAGAAAAAATGTAGGGGCAACATTGTACATAAGTTCCGATCCATCCATTCTCGGTCACAGCGACGCTTTGGACGAATTCTTCTACAGAGAGCGCCAGAAAATCGAAAAGCAGAGTAAACTCACAGATTTCTTCCATGTTAGTCAGTTTGTTGTTTGGTAGATTGTTATTGTTTGAATAAACCTTATTTCATATCACCCCCCGATTTAACGCCACCCCAGATATAACGCCACCAAATAACGGTCCCCGGGGGTGGCGTTATATCGGAGTTCGACTGTAAGTGAATTTTAATTTTTTATTAAATTATTTAAATTTTTATTCAAATAATTAAATTCATTTAAAAATCCATATTATACTTATCGTAAAAAATTTTTTTCAAAAGGATATTCAGAAAAAAACAAATTTAACGCTTTAATTTTATTGTCTCCTTTAATGTGATCTTTGAATCCGTTTTTCGTTCCTCTCCAAAAATTTCATTAAGAAAAGGAAATTGTGTAAAAAGTCTAGGGAATTTGAACAGTAAACATCATATTTTCAAGCAATAATGTTGGGAAAAGGTTCAATTTTTGTAGATTTAGCAATTTCAAAACTGGTGTGAAAAACTGTCTTGGCAACCAATGGTAAATAATATATCACGTTTAAAACACAAATTTTTTACGATAATATTTGTACTCTTTTTAATAACATTTATTTTGTGCATAATTTTTAATATAATCAAAGTTAGAACAATGAAAAATATATTAAGAAAATGGCGGGTGAAAATATGCTATTGTTAGGTTTATGTGAAGCTCCAACTGAACGTCACCTTGTAGAGCAGAGCTCAATTTTTACGGATGATTTTTTTAAATATGCCCAAATATTCAATATCGTATTGATATTAGTAGCTTGTATTGCTGGCTTAGCCTTGCTATATGTATTTGCTTGTTCACCTCATTTCCATCCTAATTTTGTGGCATTGATTTTAGCAATTATTGCTAACTATTATGTGTTTAATTTAAGTCGACTTTTGCTTGCTTGCTATGATTTTCAAAAAGAGTGTAAGTTATTTTTGCAAGTTTATGGCTTATTCAGAAATCTGAAGTAAATACTTAAAATGCTAATACAAAAAGGCAATATTTTTGAGTTCTGATTTTAAAAAGTCTGAGTTTTGGGTACTTTGAGTTTTTAACCATTTAACTGTTTACCAGGTTTTTTTAAAAGAGCCCCTAAATCTAAAACTATTAACGTAAAACTCTCATTAACGTAGCTCTAGTGCCGGTTTGGTTGGTTTTTAAATAAACCTTTCAAACAGACCTCCCCATTAACCTAACTCTTATCAACGTAAATCTCTCATTAACGTAACTATGTAGCTGGTCCCGGCCAAATAGGAGACGATCTCGTTAATGTGAAAGTGTTGTATCAACAAGAAAATTTAAAGCTTTCCCGTTTTCAAAACAGTATTTTTGTCTTCAAATGTGCTTACATTTGTCATCATTTACTTCTTCTTATTTTTTGCTGGAATTGCTGCTTTACTTTTGTTTTACAGATGACAACTCCAAGTGAAAAGTGCCGCATCTACTCTGTGGGAATGAGGAAGCAGGTTGTCGATGCTTCAGCCAACAAGAACTTGACGGTACTCAGCAAGCAATTCGGCATGGCAATATCAACAGTCCAAACTATTCTCCAAAAGAAAGAGACGATTCTCAAAGTAATTTGTGAAGGAGCGAAAGCAAAGATCTCGAAGAAGCGGTACTGCGGTGGAGAATGTAGTGGTTATTTAAATCACGGAATCGACTCACAGACTCTCAGTACTCTCAATAACAGATCGACGCTAGAATCCACGACTTGAACACTCTCTGGACAGAGCTGCAAAGGCTGAAACTGGCGGAAGAGAATCTGAACGAATACCTTGGCGTGGACGATCAACTCGCGACAGGTGGAACGCTTCTCTGACTAAAATTGAGACGGATGTCTCAAGATCGGAAAAGCCGGAAAGGTAAGTCCTTGGTTTGTTTGATTTCAATTAGCTGTCCTTTTAGCAATAGCAATATGATGGAAGTGAATGAGGAGCCGGTGCTGCTACCAGTCACAAGTTGAGAGGCCAGAAAAGCCGCGGAGACACTTCTGCGCTGCTCCTCCAAGCCGAAGGTTCTTCAGCTGTGCGACATTGTGGACGACTTGCTGGCCGAAGAACGCATCAAAAAAACTGAAACAGAAGACGATTCTAGATTATTTTATCGCATATATATGTGTTACTTTTCTTTGGAATTTTTGTCAATAAGAATGTTATGTTGTGAAAGACTCCCATTAACGTAAAGTAGGATAGGAAAAAAAAACTATGCTCAACGTAAACTCTGAAGCCGGTCCTTTGGAGTCACGTTAATAAGAGTTCTGACTGTACCCTACTCTAAATGATTTTTGGCCAAGAGCTTGGATTTATGTCTCAGGTATGTGTGTGCGCATCTCTAGCCGTTTAAGCATTCTGCGCCTTTTTTAGGCACCTAGGAGGTTTAAGGTTGACATGTGCGCACAGACTAATGACTAGAATGATGATCAAGTATCAGTTATACAGTCCTCATGACTAACAATGGAACCCTTTGAGCTGTCCCCTGCAAACCCTTCATATTTTAAGTAGTGATGTGCACTCAAATTTTTTGAACGTTTTTTAAAAAGCCTTTTAAAACGTAGTAAAAATAACGATTTTTACAAATTTCTGCACAGATACACTATGAACCCTAAGAGTAATTTTACTCCTCTGCAAAATGATACCAGCGCCTTTCAAGACACTGAATAAAAAACCTTATATAAAGGTGGGATTTAGCTTATAACAAGCGATTAAATTGCTGGTACCATTTTGTAGAGGAGGAAAAGTAACCTTAGGGTTCATAGTGTATCTGTGCAGAAATTTGTAAAAATCTTTATCTCCACTCGTTTATTTGAAAACCTGGGATCAGAAAGCCATTTAAAAAACGCTCAAAAATTACTGTGAAAAATTCTCTAATTTTAAGTCACTCTTAAAAAATTTTCATGTTGTTTGATGCACTGAAGACAAAAACTGGCGTCTTTCCCTGGGTTTAACCACAAAATTTTTATTTTTTTGGATTCCTTGGTCCCCCAAGCTGATTTTATAAGATTCCAAGTCGTAAAGAAAATCAGCTTGGGGGACCAAGGCATCTAAAATTTTTTTTGTGGTTAATTCCATGGGCGGCTTACGCCTGTTTTTCGTCTTACGTCGTTTTTTGTCGTGAACATGGGAAAATTTAAAGAGCGACTTGAAATTTGAACGGTTTGCAGAAGACACTTTGAACAATTCCTTTGTAAGTAATATGTATTGACATTTTGAAAAAAGGATATTTACAGGCTATTTTGGGCATATTTTTCTGAACAAGTCGCTTGCAGCTGTAGAAGTTGCCAGGCTTTTCTCTACTTTTTTCTACGCCTGTGCTATTCCAATTATACTACTAGAAAGGTAATAATCAAAAATGAAAAATTGCCATTGAACTTTGAAACTTTAGAGCCGTTGCTACTATTTGCCTCAGCACATACGAAAAAAACAAATTTTCTTTTATTATTTTGTTGATGCTACTAATCCCTATATTGTGTTCAACTTGGCTGACCTTCACAGTTTTTAAATGTAAATTGTGAAATTTTTGATCAACGGAGACATATCTAATACTAAAAACATCTAGGTACAATTAACGTTTGGATAGTTGGCTCCTTTGCAGAATTAATGTGCGCGCTTTTCGTCCTTGTAAGTATTTTATCTAAGTTTCAAGCAATTAGAAAATTTTCTCGAAAAACTTGGTCTAGAGTTTATGATATGGCCGTTTAGAAACTGGTTGCATGTTTTTTTCTCGACACTACTCGCATTTGTTCTTTCTCAAAGAGATGTTAGGAGATTTTTTTTTACTCGAAGTTCTCCCTGCTTCTTATCGGAATAAGATTTTTGACTAAATTTTCTGTCACATTATTCTTAGTCAAATTTTTTTTTCAATAATTTAACTAAAATGATACCAAAAAAGACATGCAAATGAATATATCTAAAATGATTCCGAAAAATAAGTATATAAGTACAACAAATTTGCAATTACCGGGTGTCCGAGAAGTTCTGACTCACTTTTAAATACTTAAGTTTTTCATAAAAACAGCGTAGATATCAACAAATATTTAATACCATTATGTAGTCCTAAGTCCCCTCTTTCCAACGAGGTATCAAACATAAATTTACTCAACAAAATGACCACCAACAGCCTCAACACACTTCATCAGTCTTTTTGGAAAATTATCGATTGCTTTCTGGATCATTTCTTGAGTTATAGCATCCTGTTCTCTGACCAGCAGAGCTTTCAGCGCAGCGATCGTCTTGTGTGGCTTGGAGCAGGCTTTTGACTCAAGGTATGGCCACACAAAGTAGTCAATGACAGTCAAATCCCTTGAGACTTGTGATTGGGAGCAATCCAGCATTCGTGCAATTTCTCTCCCAGAATAGCCTTGCTCATGAAGTCTTACGATTCCAGCGTGCAGTTCAGCCATATTTTGTTGAGCTTTTTGAAAGAGTGATATACCAAAAGAAAGAGGAAGCTGAGGGCTACAAAATCATATCAAAAGAAAAGATTTATCCTAACTTTAAAGGTAAAAGATAAGCATTGAAAAAAGCGAGTCAGAACTTTTGGGACAGCCGGTAATATACCCTTTATTTATTCTAATAGGCTAGTAAATCCGTATATTGTTCAGCTCCCCTCGAGAGGAACCCAACAATTAGAGACGGCTCATCAAGAATAAACTACACGTCTATTTTCAAGCGCCCTTGACGGGTACCCATCGATTAGAGAGGGCTCCGAAAAAAAGTATTTGTAGAGAAGTTCAATGATTAAGAAAATTTTTGAATTTGGACCAATTTCGAATGCGTAGGCATGCCTCTTTAAAGCGTGTTTTCACCGCATGAAACATGCTTCAGAGTAGTTTAAATCTCGTTCTGGTATTTCCGGTATAATATAGACTTGAGCTGAAGAAACTGAAGGAGAAAAAACAGCCATTTTTTAAGTTGCTATAAAAATTTGTATCGACCCATTAAAAAAGCCTTGACATGTCTTTAAAGGTACTGAAAGTACTTAAAGTACTTGCAAAAGTGCAATGTGCATTTAAATACCATATACATTAAAATACCATATACAGTCGACGCTCGATTTAACGTAATTGGATGGGGTGGTACCGCCTAAAACATTATGTTAAATCGAGTTTATGTTAAATCGAGTTTATGTTAAATCGAGTTATTTTGTATAGAGCGTTACTTTGCTCTATTACTAGAAAATAGAACTCGATTTAACATAATTGGATGGAGGTGGTGACCGCCTGAAACATTATATTAAATCAAGTTCTATTTTCTAGTAATAGAGCAAAGTAACGCTCTATACAAAATAACTCGATTTAACATAAACTCGATTTAACATAATGTTTTAGGCGGTACCACCCCCATCCAATTATGTTAAATCGAGCGTTGATTGTATATGGTATTTTAATGTATATGGTATTTAAATGCATTACTTTAAGTACTTTCAGTACCTTTAAAGACATGGGCTTTTAATGGGTTAATTTTTATAGCAACTTAAAAAATTGGACCCTGGTATAAAATACACACCCCCCTCAAAACTTATGCCTTCTAAAACTTAAGTAAAGAGCACCCAAATATATGTTCCAGACTCCAGAAAAAGCCCCACCCGGGTACAGCCAAAGTAACCCACCGTTTCCTACCCTAGTTTAAACTAACTTTGCATTTAGAGGTGTTAATAGGTTCAATAAATTTCTTTATTTGACCTCCTATTGTAGCCAGGGTGTGTTTTTTGGCGTTTTTTTTGTGTTTTGTTCCCTGAGGCTTTGATATTAGGCAGTCTAGAGGCTAGCTGGACATTGTAGCCACCTATGCGGCCCAAGCAGCATCACATAATTTAGCTGGCGATTAGTTGTAAATAGTAAATTTGTGGTATAATGAGAAGCCTACGAAGAACATCAAACCCCCTTTTTAAGGACAGGAGAGCTCCACTCATTCCCAAAATTCCAGCATATATAAGCAGAGAATGGGCAGGCAAGAGGGTCCCCCTGCTCTTTTTTTTGAGCGTGAACTAGAAGTCTAGCTTGTTGAGGGACTAGTATAAGTCCACTTAGGCGCGCCTTGGAGGAGGTCGGCCAGCCTTGAGAGGATTACCAACCTCCTCCCGTTGGCCGTATGTAACCTATAAAATACCTCCGCGTAACCCCCTCACTAAGCTACTATATAATATTGTGTGGATGATGTACAGGATGCTTTTTTATTCCCCGATTTTAAATTGTAAAATTATATTAGGTTTTTTTATCCATTTTCAAAAATATTTTTTTTTGTTAGAAAGCTGAAGTTCTAGGAATTTTTCTGGTTCTTACAGCTTTTACATATGACGTCAAAATTTGGGTTATTTGAGTCTCCAAAGTTATGATCGGTTTTCGGGTAATTCTTGAAAAACGCAGAAATTTTTCAAATTTTTATGACATCAATGCACAACAACAACATATCGGAGAAAGGGACAATAAGAGTAAAATTAAAATTTATCGAAGTTCTGCGTGTTGGCCTCCGTTTGCTACTGTCATTCCAAGTCGTTCTTCATAGCTCCCAATAGACCTGTCCACCATGTGCTGTGGTATTTTTATTATACTTAAAAATGTAAAATAAACAGTCTCTCCAATCTTAAAAGTACAAATTAAAAAAGTTTTTAGGGCATAAGACTAATTGACAATATTAATCAACGCCGCTACAGACACTCATGGACCACTGGAAATGCATACACTCTAAGCGAGAGGTATCAATTGGCAGAGAATATAAGATCTGGAAAAATTATGCGCCGCTCAATCACTGTAGCATCTTTTGGACTTTTCTTCGGCATTATAGTTAGTCCTTATTTGAAAATATTGCAATGTAAATTCTTTAAGACTTTTTTGTGCATAAACTCGAAAATAAAAATGCATCGTAAAAAAAACTCAAAAAGAATGAATGATTGGGTGATGAAATCGATTTTTCGGTTTTTTATTCGATGTATTTGGGCTGACTAATCAACTGCTAGACTGATTAATCATATTTGGCGAAAAATTTTGAAAATCGAGGCAAAAAAGTGTCACACTCTAGGCGGGAACAAATTAGAGGAATATTCCGATTTCACAAGGAAGACTGTACAACCGCTTAACCACTGCCACATGCTTTAAATGAATTTTTTTAATTTTTATAAATAATAATTTTTTTTGTAAATGTCGTGAACCTGAGGTGGCGGTTTTAAGAGGTATGACTGTAGATGTCGAATAGGGTTGGATTCGATTGGTTAACCGAACCGGTCGGTTAACCGAAAACCGGGTTTTTTTGGCAAGTAAACCGAAACCGAAAATCGGTTTCAAAAAAACCGGGCAAACCGAAAACCGGGTTTAGCAAAATACCGGTTTATTTGCGACAAAAATTCACCGAATTACGGGTACAGTTCGGTTAACCGACCGAAAATTTTTGAAAAAACCGGAACCGAAAACCGGCTTTGAAAAAAACCGGTTTTTTTAACCGACCGATCCAAAAACCGACCGAATCCAACCCTAATGTCGAATGTAATAAAATAAAAGGTGCAACTGAAGTCACCCACTAAATTTTTAAACTGCTCAGTTCTCGGTATTTTCTTATATTTAAAATATTTTTTTTGGACTAGCATGTAGCCCTACTTTTCAATTTTTGTTAAAGTGTCAACTGACTCAGTGTAATTAGCGCAAGGTAAAGAACAATACACTTTTAAAAAACAACCATTTATTTTCATAAAAACTAACTTTTCTGAATGTTTGTTAAATTACAACGGGTAGTTAATATTTAATAAGAAACTAGAGGAGTAGTGCTGTATGCGAATCAGCGAGAACTAATCATTTAAAAAACTTGGTAGGGAAATTAATTAATTTAGCGGAGAATTTTAGAAATTTAGTGGGTAAATTCAATTTGAGCCAAAATAAAATAAGCGAATCATAGGTATTATCGAACTAAATTCTTTAAAATACATTTTTATCTAGCAAATTTAATAATTTTTTATTTTAGTTCTTTTTTTCTGTCTATATTGTCAAAGACCTTAATGCCAAAAGAGTATTCAAAATATGTTTTGATTTAAATATGGATTTGTTAGGAATTATCTTTTCTATTGTGTCAGTTAATGCGTCACATGTTTGGAGAGAAATATTTTGGAGGTAAAACTATTGGGTTCTTTAGTGAGATTACCATAAGGTTTTTTTCAGGTATTGTGGCAAACATTCCTTAAAAATTT
This sequence comes from Ditylenchus weischeri, assembly GCA_029231635.1. Classification (NCBI taxonomy): domain Eukaryota; kingdom Metazoa; phylum Nematoda; class Chromadorea; order Rhabditida; family Anguinidae; genus Ditylenchus; species Ditylenchus weischeri. The sequence continues at coordinate 68,972 of JAMRYI010000512.1, forward strand.
TTTTCGACATCTTATTTATTGACCTTATGATAGTCGTTAAAAATTTTACTCAGGACGGTGTTTTTAAATTTTTAGCTCATTCCAAAAGCTTGTTAGCTCAGAGCTGCAAACAAAAAAGTGGTGTTGTTTGCAGCTCTAATTCAACAAATTCGTTCTATAAACTGAAAAATGTAAAAGAATTTTGACTTGTGTATAATTTTACTGGTTTTTTTTAATTAAATTAGGTTTATAGATAAGTAATCGAAATTTTTAAGAAAGGTTGCATCAATATTTCAAATAAATCTTAAAAGTGAATATGATAACTTACTTAACTTGCTTTACTTAACACTCGCCTTCCCAAGGGTAGTGAGTGTTTTTTAGACTCCGAATGAAAATTTTTTGAGAAAAAGTTGATATTTACGGGTCATCTTCCCCTCTGAACCATCCAAAACGAGATTTCTGCTTATGCAACTTCAAAAAAGCAGATCTCGCCAAATTTTTTTATTGATCAAATTGATTTTAATTTTAACAGAAAGCGCAAATCACTAGTTTTCTAAGGACATATTGTTGAGGGGTTTATAATTATTAAATGAAAGGTTTTTGCTCAACAGAAACAATTGTGTCATTTTTCAAAAACATTGTTAATACTTTGAAAGGCAGAAACAAGTATGATAAGGCCGTTTGTTCAGTCAACAATATATACCATTCGATACAGCATCAAAACTGCACAAGAAAAATGCTACAAGTGAAATATGAACAAGTTATATGAGTGTTTTCCAAGACTCTCAAAAGAAAGTTCAAAAAAGATTTTGACGTAAAACCTATCTTTTGCTAAAAAAAACACTGAATTCGCGTTCAATATGGCCGATTTGCTTATAAAACTGCCTTTAAAGTGTCATACCAGCGCATTACACGGACAATTTTGAAATTCGCAAAAGGCGAGAACCAGGTATATTCAAACGAGAATTATTTTTAAATACAGTCAACCTTCGATATAACGGCACCCTCAATTTAACGGCACCCCTGGCCCGGTCACCTCAAATATTAAGACCCTCTATTTAACGGCATATAAGTTTGAAAAGAGAAAAATTTAAAAAATGTCGCCAAAATTTAAGTTTTGTGAACAATTGTTTATTTGGCTGTATGTGTAAACATGTATGCCAATTAAAATGAATGCTGCTTCGGTCCTATTATTCATTTTGTAGGTTATGGTCTCACTCTCGGTGAAAATAAAAAGGCTTTGTTAACCGATATGGAAGGCCCTGGCGAAAGTGACAGTGAAGTTATGGATGTCGAAGAAATTGAGCCAGAGCTACCTGCAATCAGTCGTCTCGAGGCACAAAAACATTTACAATTCGTCCGTCAATATCTGGAAGAGAATTATGCAGATCCTACTATACTCCATATCAGCGATTCACTGGATGACTACTTCGACAAAGAGCGAAGAAATACGCAAGTGCAGCCGAAAATCACTAATTATTTTCAGTCTAACTGTAGAACAAAGGTTGTTGAAATGATTTTATGCCAAAAATAAAAGCAAATTTTGGTTGGATAATATTGTGTTGCAAGCTATCATATGTTAGACCCTCGATTTAACGGCACTCTTCAATATTTTTGTTTCAGATACCTCGATTTAACGGCACCTCGCGTTTAACGGCACCCTCGATTTAACGTTAAATCGAGGGTTGACTGTATAAATTTGTCATTTCATATAAAAAAGCTAGGCAGCGTGCTGTAACCGAAGCCGACCAAGTTCAGACTACGTTAGCAAGCTTCCACTGAGCTACCCAAGCTATTAAACTGTCGTTGTATTTTCATTACTTATTGCTCTTTACAAAAAGACAAATTTGTATTTAAAAATAATTCTCGTTTAAATATACCTGGTTCCCACCTTTTGCGAATCTGAAATTGACTGTGTAACGCTGGTATGCCTCTTCAATAATTATAAATGTCTCAACGATATGTCATTAGAAAGATAGTGATTTGCGCTTTCTGTTAAGATTAAAATCAATTTGATCAATAAATTTTTTTTGCGAGATCTGATCCTTTGAAGTAACATGTGCAGAAATCCTGGATGGTTCAGAGGGCCAGATGACCCGCAGATACCAACTTTTTTAAATTTATTTTTCACAGTCGTGTTGGCCGTGAAATTCTGACCTAAATCCACACTTACTACCCTTGGGAAGTCGAGTGTTAAACTTTCAAATATGCAACTTTAGAGCTTTAAACCAATTAAAGAAGCGTTTATGCATGTTACCGAGAAATTCCTTGAAAGACTCTTCCTCAAAAGTTGTATCACCTAAAACAACCTCTAATATGAAAACTTCGTCTGGAAAGAAAATGATTTTTAAAGTAGAAGAGGAGCGTGACCTGTATTTTTGTCAGCTCCAAGATGCTTGGAGACAGCCGTTGCCTGAAAAACTTTATTCGCACGATGTTTAGAAAAAATCGAAATTACAGTGTTCTCTCTTTTCATATACTTGTTTACTCAGAGAGTGGATAGATATTTTTTCACACGATCAACTACACTTTTTACAGACAAGTTACGTAATAAAAGCATGGATGATTAACAATAAATGTATTTTTTAATACTAGAAATTATGTACTCTTGAATGAATAAAAAGCATAATTTTAAAAAGTGCAATATGAAAAAATACAAAATGTATTTAATTTTTTGGTAAAAAAGCTCGTGACTGATAACATTTACTGTACTTCCTCTAATAGAAAACCCGGGAGTTATATTTTTCAACCTCCCTCCAGGCAGGTTTTATAATAGAGAGGGGTTTTGTATATTCGAACCATGTTGAAAGCGCCGAACAAGAATTAACTGAACTTTAGTGAGCAAAACATTATATAAAGTATGGAACTTAAATAAAAAACAAGAAGCAGTTTCACTGAGAGATGTTTTCACCTCCACCAACTACAGGAGCAGCGAGATACTGTAGTTGCCCTAGTTAAAATATAAAATACAAAAAAAACTTAAAAAAATAAATAACAACAGGTGGGGTCCAAGGCGAAAATTGGTAAATATTCTTAACTAGGGCCGCAGCCCACCTGTTGTCCCAACATGGGAGGGGTCTTATATTAAAATTTAGTTGCCAGGGCTCCTGCTAATGCTTATCCGTTTACACGAACGTAAATATGAATCCAATTATTTAAAAGGTGAGGTTATGTAGGGCTCATATCTACTTTTTACTCTATGATATTTGACAATAACGTCTCGGAAACAGTGTTTAATGTGGAATCTTTGAGGCACTTGTGCACTTGGTTCGCCTTTTTTGTTAACTTTGTATGGGGTTTAAATGCCTCCCAACTACTTTTAATACGCTAAAAACGATTAAAAAGTTGTTTTCAACGATTTCCTTACTAATAATTAAGAGTATTAAAAATTTTTTTTGCAAAAATTTGCCCTATGCCTCGGCTAAATTACTGGAAAAAGTACCTATATAAATCAAAAAGATAATTTGAACATAGTTTTGAATACTGGTAACTACCGCATAAATAAACTCTGGTATGCATACATATTTATACATCCAGAGTCACTTATGAGTGATTTGTGCCTGAGGTATGTGGATGTGCGCATCTCAACTCCAAGCCCCCAAGCCCCCTTTGCCCCCGAAGGGGTACCAGTACCAGTCTGGCACTTGAAAACAACTTTTTTATCTTTTTTAGCGTATAAAAATTACTTAGGAGGCATACAAACCTTATTTCAGTTAACAAAAAAGGTCCCCCAAGTGCACAAGTACCATTTTTAAAAAAGCTTTGAAATGATTCTTTGTCTTTCACTTTAATCTTCCTGTGAAAGATATAAAACTACTAGAAATACAACGTCAAATTATAATTGCAATCTTATTGGTTTTAATGATATCTTTTGGTGAAATAAATATGTCTTGATCTTCACATGACACTACTAAAAATACAAGGATTTTGAAGCCGCGAATGCGGCTGGCGCTTTCCTTCTCCTTGTTTGAAACGACAAAAAATTTAAATTTAAGCATTTTGGTACTTACCGTATTTCCTAAAAAGGCCCCCCCTCTAATAAGGCCTGCCCTCAACTTTGAGGACCTATATCTCAGCCCAGAGTCAATTTTTGGAAAACTCGACAATGGCCTGCATACTTTTGTCAACGCCCCTCTTAAAAATGCGAATTTCTCGCTGCTTTTTTTTTAAACGAAAGCTGACATCAAGGCGAATCTAAAAAATCCTGCAACAGAATTTTCGATCCTTTGATGACCATATTTTTTGATAATTCATAAAAAGTGTGATCCACCCACCCGACCAGAGTTGTAACAAACGTCATGACGTCCGTCAAACGTCCCTTCACTTCACCTTCACTTCATAGCCATGAAGGACGGCATGAAGGAAGGGCTCATATTTAAAAAAATTTCAATGACGTGAAGCCTTCACGTCATGAACCCAATGAAGGTGAAGGTGAAGGAAAAAATCCTTCATTTACCAAGTGAAGGAATTTCGAAGGTTGTTTGAAAGTTTAAAATGCACTGAAGGGAAAATGACGGAAAACTGGAGGAATGAGGAAAAAGATAGAAGAAGAAAATTGAGCCGAAATTCCCGAAATTCTTCGAAAACCTCTTTGTCTATATTTTAAACTTCCAATCTATCTCTTAGCCATATATATTCTCTCCTAGCCTTATCGACCCTCATCTACTGTATATTCGAAGTATTATTGTTGATATTCATAATGTGGATCTAACAGGTGAAGGTCCCTCATTGTTCATTGTTTAAAATTGAAGAACTCTTCACTGACGTGAAGAACTGACGGAAGGGTGTAAAAAAATTTATTGACTGACGTGAAGATTGAAGTAAGAGCACAAAAAATTTTCCACTGACGTGAAGGCTGAAAGAAGGGCGGGAAAATTTTTTTAGTGAAGGTGACGTGAAGATGAAGGCGAAAAAATTTTTCCCAATGACGTGAAGAATGAAGGAAGAACGAAAATTAAAATTTTTTGTGAAGGACGATTGAAGGACGGGCAGGGGTCCGTTACAACTCTGCACCCGACCCAAATACTATATAGAGATACTCAGTCTTTCTTCTAACCCGGAATCTTTTTGGGGCTTGCGCTTTCTAAAATGAAACTTTCAGTAGCGACATTTTATTCCAGCACAAATCAGGACATGATAACATTTAATAGTCAAGATCCTCTACGTTGTAATAAAAGAGGATGGTTTTACGTGCCAGTGGCAAACTTGAGTTCGATCCATTTGGTCAAAAGTATTTAAAAGTAATGCGAGTCTTCTTGCTCATTTTCAATTTTTTTGGTTTTTGTAAAATATAACTGCTTTTTACCGGTTAACAGTCAGTATTTCGTATATCGTATTTACTGTATTAACTCCCCTCCCCAAAATCCGGAAATTCCTTTATTTGTTTTTCTTGTTTTCGACTAACTTTTTTAATAGACTCACAGTGTGTAACATATCGAAATGTAGCTGGGAATCTGGGCTACATTTTGGTATGCTACATGCTCAAGAGTCTATATAAAAAGTGGGTCAAAAACAAGAAAAACAAATAAAAGAAATTCCGGGTTTTGGGGAGGGGAGTTAATACAGTAAATACGGTACAGTCAAACCCCGGTATAGTGCGACTCCGATATAGTGCGAACCCCGATATAGTGCGACCCTGAGCTCGACCCATTTGGTCGAAAGTCTTTAAAAGTCTTTATAGTGCGAGTCTCATTATAGTGCGGATTTTTTTGCTCCCCAGGGGTCGCACTATACCGGGGTTTGACTGTATTGCCTAAAACCTGACCAGAATCACCTTTCCTTAGCAGTAGTCAATTTTTAAAAATTGTCGATTTTCTCTTGTCACCTTGTCATATAATTTATTAATAAATACAAATTTCAACAAAAAATTATTCTGCTATAAATATTATACAGTCAAACCTCGATATAACGTACCCCCATGGGGACCATTCCTAGGGGTACGTTGTAACGAAGGGTACGTTATATCGGGGGTTAATTTGACGGAGTTTATTATTGAAGGGACCGACCCAAGGGGTACGTTATAACGAGGGGTACGTTATATCGAGGGTTAATTTGACGGAGTTTATTATTGAAGGGACCGACCCAAGGGGTACGTTATATCGAGGTTTGGCTGTAATGTATTTTTTGTCTCTTAAGCTCAGTTGCCTGAGAAAATCTTAATATGTATTCTTCTATTAATACTTATACGTCTTCAAAAGATAAAGTTTTTAGTAAGATTATAGCAAGGTCATAAACTCGAAAAACATTATGATGTAAAATTAATCTTATAGTGCAGTTCACCTGCTGAGCTTTCACATTCTTTCACTGTCCCATTCTCTGAAAGGCAAACCTCTTTGCGACATTACACCTCCTTAAAAGTCAGCTAATATTAAAGTGCTCACTCAAACTTTTGCCTTTTTTACTTATTATTCATGTTACTAAAAAATACTATTCTGGTTTGTTAACCTTTTATTTTTGTTGTCAAAATGTCACAAAATTTTACGGATAGCAGCGTATACATAGAAAGTATTTTTAAATACTTTCAAATAGTCAATATTTTAATGAACTTAACTGGCTGTGCAATTGGTTCAGCATTAATGTATGTGTTTTCCCAAGCCCCTCAGTTCCACCCCAATTTTATTGTTCTGATTGTAGCTATATTTTGCAACTACAGTATATTCAATTTGACTAGAATAGTTCTTGCTTTTTCTGATTTCGGCTGTCCAAGTTCAGAATGTGAGCGACTAACTCATCAAATTTTTTCACCAAAATTTTAAAATTTTAGGTTTCATTGGTTCTATGATGCTCAATAAATCACTTTTAATAGTGGAAATGGCCAGACTTTTTTCATCCTTTTTCTATGCTGCTATTATTCCTATTATTGTGCTTGAAAGGTTTTTTATTTGTTTTTTTTCTGTGTTTTCAATTCTCTAAATTTATGTTTCAGAGCACTCGCAACTATTTTCTTAAGCACTTATGAAAAAAATAATTTATCAATTTGGGTATTTTTTGCTATGTTACTGCCTGTATCGGCTGCAGCTTTATTAACTCACTCCATCTACTGTAGTAATGTTTTATCACAAGTACCGGGTAGGGCAAAAGTTCGTCCGGAAAATAGAAATCAATTTTTACACAAATTTTTAAGCTTTAATAATTTTTGTTTATATATCATTTTAAAGCCCTATTCTTCCTCTTTCTAATGGTATATCAAACGTTTATTTCATTCAATAAAATGACCACCATTTGCATCAATACATAACTTGAGTCTTTTAGGGAAATTAAGTATAATACCTTAACTTAAAACCCAATTGGAGACTGGCCACCCAACTCGCCGGACCTGAATGTGATGGATTTTTTCGTATGGCCGTATCTTCAGTCAAAAGCCTGCTCCAAGCCTCACAAGACAATTGCTGCACTGAAGGCTTCCTTTGTGAAAGAATGGGATGCAATTCCGCAGAAGATGATTCAAGATGCCATGGACAATTTCCCTAAAAGACTCAAGTTATGTATTGATGCAAATGGTGGACATTTTATTGAATGAAATAAACGTTTGATATACCATTAGAAAGAGGAAGAATAGGGCTTTAAATGATATATAAACAAAATTATTAAAGCGTAAAATTGATTTCTATTTTCCGGACGAACTTTTGCCCCACCCGGTAAAGTACCGTATTCCCAAAGCGCGCATGCGCTCTTATTTTTCGAACCTCCGAAAATCGGAAAAATTGGAGGTCGATCTTGAGATTTTTGTGTACTTAACCGAAATTTAAAAAGTGGAATCAGTAGAACTTGTGAAAGTTAAGAAAATGCAATTAACAGCTTTGTAAAATATTGTCTCTAAGCTGAGATATAGGTCCTCGAAGTAGAGGGTCCGCGCTTATTAGTAGGGTTGGCCTCCTACCTCCCTCCAACCCCTTCACCCCCGCTCTCGGACCGAATTTTCCTTATTCCTAACCCCACCCCGCACCTCCCCGCAAATTTTTAGGCCAATCTTCTTCAAACACCCCACCCACACCCCGAAAAACAGGGGAGGGGGGGTGGGTTGTAGGCCAACCCTATTATTAGTGGAAATACGGTAATGTATTACAAGTAAAGAGTATAGCAAGACTAAGCAAGACATTTTAAGAATGTCATTTTAAATGCAAAAAACAACTTTTTAAAAATATGTTTTAATACTTTTAAATTTTTCAAGTTACTAAATGGGGTTAGGGAACACAGTCAAAACTCCATAAAATTACGCTCTTATAGCAAGACACCCCAGCCGAGTTTTGGCCAAGAGATTAGCCCAAAGTAAGTAATTTAAGTACTCCATTTTTTTAATTTAGGTACAATAAACGCGTGGATAACAGGAGGCTTTGCCGAGATTTCATGCGTACTTCTTATTGCAGTAAGGTTTCAATCTTTCCTAGACATTAACATTTAGTGTAAAAAATTCCGCACAGCTTTTCAAAACGCCCAATTTTTGTCGTTTTGAACTTTAAGCAAATTTTTGAAGAAGAATTCAAAAAATCCGTTTTATTTAATAGCAAAATGAGTTAAGGGCTCTATTAAAAATATTCTACCACTTTATAGAAGATATTCATGACTACATTTGGTATATGGCTCGTTACTGACAATACAATTTAAGCTATTTTCGATAAGATTCAAATTTCATGTAACTTGAAACTGAATCATGTAATTGAATTCGAGGCTAAGTCTGGACTTTTGACTGTCCGAAATTTTTTATTTTTGACTTTGATTTTGTAAATCTCTAATCTCTAATTTTGTAAATATATTTTACATACCATATATTTTTATAGATTACCTGGTTTGTGCTTAAGCGTATGGTAGTCAAACGTATTTTAGGTCAGGCGCAATCGTGTTTTTCTACTTTTTTTGCAGTTCGGGAAACATGAGTTTGAGTCCATCCTAATGCATTCTGACCTATCCTGCCCATAAGGCTTTGCCTGAGCTAACAATACGTTTTTATGCTTTTTGTTTTTACCTTTAGTTTTACTTATATGAGGCGAAAATTCAGTCAAAACGCATGAAAAAAGTTCTTAGCCTTGACGGTTTTTTTTGAGAAAAATTAAGTTTTCGATGTAGAAAGGGATAGAAATTTTCGGCGCTAGTACAGAATACCCTCCCTAAAATCAGACCTTCTAAAAATCGTTGTAACTACCCTTTGGAACAACAAGTTTAGGCTTAGCCCTTAGGCTCAGGGGTAGGCCAGCGTATGGAAGTTGTGACTAATAAGTGTTTTACGCACTTTTTCTGGGGTCTGGAACATATATTTGGGTGCTCTTTACTTAAGTTTTAGAATGCATAAGTTTTGGTGGGGGTATTCTATACTAGGGTCAAATTTTTCTTTTGTTTGTTTTAAGCAAAATAAAATAGTTAGTAACTAAAACATATGCTCTGGCTTAGTAAACTGTTTAACAAAAAGAGGCTATTAATAATAATTTCATACGTATTCAACTCAATTATATCTAGGGTATAAGATTCATTGATGATGTTAACCGACGTCGATACAAACACTCTCAAATCACTGGAAACGCGTACACTTTAAGCGAGAGATACCAGCTAGCAGAAAATATTAAATCAGGAAACATTATGCGCCGTTCAATAGTAGTAGCTTCTATTGGACTAGCATTTGCAATTGTTGTAAGCTTTAAATTCAACAACTGGCCCTACACGACAATAGGACACTTTTTGCATTAGTCCCCCTGTTGTTTTTTTTCGCATTTTTTTCCAAATTACGTATTTTTTTTTCAAAAATCTTTTGGAAGTTCATTTCGTTTCCACATGCATCGCATGTCATTGGAACAAATGCTTCAATTGAAGAGCAGAAAAATCAGGCGTTTCGGTCGTTTCCACAATTAATTTTCGAACCATAATCATCGAACCATTGTAAAAAAGATGCAATAAAAAAAGCAGGAAATAAAATGACTAGTCAAAACTGAAATGTGTAAAAAACAACAACAGGGGGGGGGACCACCAAGGCAAAAAAACGTCCTATTGTCGTATAGGGCCCGACAACTTAAAGGACCCTGTCTCTTCCTTATCATGGCAATTTCAAATGTTTGAATGCGCGCGGGACCACATAAATTTTGTCAATAATGTTTTCGAGTCAATTTTTTTGTTTGCATTTTGAATTTTAAACGCTATATTGTGGTTGATATAAGTCTTATTATGACAGTGATAAGTTTGGAGAAGTGAAAGTCGCATTGCTTGTCCGATCTGGCATTGTCGAGCAACGTTGGGCTCGACTAGTCAATGGTTCTAAGTTTTGAACAAATTTACAATTTTTTTTTAAACAATAAAAGCAATCAAAAAACAATTCAAAAATATTATTGACAAAATGCGTGTGGTCCCGCGCGCATTCAAATCTTTGAAATTTTCATGATAAGGAAGAGACAGGGTCCTTTAAAGGACCATGCTCGCGCAAGGCCGAGCAATTGTTGAATTTTGAATTGGCGGGGACCCAAATTTTTTTCGCATCAGGACATTTTATTTTAAAAATATTTTTTGTCGTTCTCATATTGCTTTTTCTGGTGTTGATTTTATGGACCAATTTCAGGTTCCCTTTTCGCAGAAGCCTCATCTTGTTCTGAAGTCTGGAGTTTTCTGATGTCTGCTGCATGTCAAGTCTCGTGCCCTGTCTATTAGATAAGTCTTCTTTTATTATCTTCGCCGTCTTTTTTCTTTGTGTGGTGTTTTTAAGGGTTTGTGTTCATCGTTTCAAGAATCTGGAAGCAAGAATCGTCGTCAGTATTATTGCCTAGCGATGTTCTTTTTCTTTGTCAATAAAAAATTTATTTGAAAGCTGTGTGTCATCGTTTCTTATTAGATTGTAATGGCTTCTTTTTTTATTGCTATGAATGACTTATTGTTGTGACCTTATTTGCGAGAAATCAGAATGATGATTTTAGTACATCTATACGATAAGAAATATGGTGTATCCTATTTGCTCCAAGAAAGTTGGTTGTGGCAAAGGAACTAGACTTGAACTAAATGATCCCAGGTTGCAAGGCTACAATCCAGAGCGTCTTGTAACGCCAGATAGAAATCGTCAACGAGTTTATGTGTGCTTTGAGCACTTCGCTGAGAACGACTTGATAAGAGATCATGATGGGATTGCTGTGAATGTCCGACTTTTAGCTGCTATTATTCATCCTCAAATCGAAATTCCAGAAATTGAGCCATTTGTTACATTCGATAATGTCCTATATTTATTTTCACAAAAAGGTTTTTTACGTGTTTGTGTGTTCAGGAGCCGATTGATATTATCATTCCCGAAGTTCCAAGGCTGAAAAGAAAATACACGAGACGGTCATCTGATGTAACTCATGCTCATAAGTGTGTGGTTTCTCGATTCACTACATTGCAATTACAATAATCCTTTAGTACCCCGAAAGGATTTACTTCAAGAACTCAGCTAAGTATTCTCCATTTCAATCACATAAGAGAAGAAGAAATAAATGGTATGCGGGAAGTCGTTGCCACAAGACGCGTCTACTCCAAAATTATAAGTGGACTAGTGACAAAGAAAATAAAAGAACAACTGAGCACACCTGGAAAGCAGCTATTGTAGATGACGGTGTGAAAAAATGCAGCGAAGCAGGATCAATGAGTATGAACTTGGCAAGCGCTGGACGGCAAGAAATAACCGAAGATTCCCAAGATTATGTTGGAATTATGAGTTTCAGTGAATTTGAATCTGATTCAGAATATGAAATGCAAGACAGCGACTGAATTTGAAATTTATTCGATAAAAAAGAGATAGTTACATATGATTTGTTGCATGAGTGAATAGCTTCGGTCAAGTTCTTGCTTCCAGATTCTTGAAACGATGAACACAAACCCCTAAAAACACCACACAAAGAAAAAAGACGGCGAAGATAATAAAAGAAGACTTATCTAATAAACAGGGCACGAGACTTGACATGCAGCAGACATCAGAAAACTCCCAGACTTCAGAACAAGATGAGGCTTCTGCGAAAAGGGAACCTGAAATTGGTCCATAAAATCAACACCAGAAAAAGCAAAATGAGAACGACAAAAAATATTTTTAAAATAAAATGTCCTGATGCGAAAAAAATTTGGGTCCCCGCCAATTCAAAATTCAACAATTGCTCGGCCTTGCGCGAGCATGGTCCTTTAAGGATTTAATGATTAAATGCCTTTAATGATTCATCTGACAAAAAAGGATATTTTCAGTTTTTTTTCGCTGTTTATTTTAACCAAGATAATAAAGGAAAAAAACTTTTCAAAATTGGTTACGATTTCACCATGAACTTAGGATCAATCATTTTTGTTGTGGTTGCCATTAATAGTTCGCATATTTGGCTGGAAATTTTGTGGAGGTATTTTTTTAAATAAATTATTATAACTTTTAATACAAGAGTTGGCATCTTTATTTCAGTACTATCACGCATATTAGACGTCGATGTTCATGTGCTGTTATTTTGCCTTTAGGGTCTTCGTTTGTTGCCAGAAAACCTTCTGCACCAGAGCTGGTGTTTGTCCAAAGGACTGATAAGTTGAAAACATCGACAGGTGCAAATATGGTCTTTAAATTAGAGGAAGAAAGAGATTTTTATTTTCATCAACTAAGAGAATCGTGGGATAATTTGAAAATAATAAAGAGATGACATTTTTAAAAACTTTTTTTTACAATTAAAAGGCAAAAAAAATTTAATTATAGTCTTCTTATTATCAAAGAATTACAGATAATATACTAATGTTATTCTTTTTCTGGACATTTGACGAGTAGGTTGGCGAGGGATTAGACTCTTGAAGCCAATCGTATTAAAGTGGTTGGTCATCATTTGAAACATGGTCTAATCCTTTGGAATTGGGAGAAGAGTACAGTCAAACCTCGATACAACGACACGCCAAGGGACCGGCTTAAAGGGGCATGCCCACGCTAATAAGAGGGTGCCCGGGAATTCAAAAATTTTTCCTAGTTATTGAACTTGTACGGATTTTTCAACGGTTTCTAACAAAACCACACCTAAAATTAAATTCTAGGCCTTGTTTTGTTAGAAACTAAGTTGAAAAATCCGTACAGAAGTCCAGTAATTAGGAAAAATTTTTTGAATTCCCGTGCACCACTCCTTATTAGCGTGGGCATGCCCTTTTAAGGGTGTCGTTATATCAAGGCTTCATTTGACTAAATTTTAGTCAAAGCTGACCAAATTGGTCAATTTTGTTGTCGTTACATAGAGGGTGTCGTTATATCAAAATTTGACTATAACACTAAAGCATTTTTTACTAGCGCCCCGACTAGCGCCCCGGCACCACCCCACGCCCCGAGGCGTGGCCAGATTACCGCCCTGGAACATTCATAAAGCATTGCCGGTGGTTTTTTTAAGCTGTCATTATGCTTTAGACAGTTCATAAGGCCAATTATAGTTGAAATTTGAAAAATTGAAGCTTTCTTGCAAAGTTTGTGACAAATAAACAGGCTCCGGGGCGCCAGCCCCAGTCCAAAATTTTGCCTTCGCACCGCCCCGCGCCTCGGACTATTTTAATTTGCGCCCCGGCAACGCCCGAAGCCCTGCGGCTAACCAGGCAACCGCCCCAGCAACACCATACGCACCGGGGCGGAGCGGGGCACATTTGGGGTGCCCCGGACCCATCACTGGATATAACGACACCCAAAATTGATCAAAAAATTGACCAATTTGGTCAGCTTTGACTAAAATTTAGTCAAATGAACTCTTGATATAACGATACCCTTAAACCGGTCCCTTGGGGTGTTGTTCTATCAAGGTTTGACTGTAACATTTAGACCGTTAAGCAGAAGTCCTACAAAATATTCAAAAAACATAAAAAATTGATTTGTTTAAGACGTTTCCTCAACACACCAAAAGTCTGTCTTACTTGACTTTAAAGCACTGTCAGGTGACATTTTTATGCTGCTTATGAATCATAATTCTGTTTTATGGCTACATGCCTCGGTGCCAAAATTTCCTATGCTTTTCGTAAAATTGTAAATTTTTCAAAACCGCATTATTTGATTCTTTTAAATTTTTACATCACCTTTTTATTTTTGAAAGTAAGCAAATGACAAATTGTAAGAAAGTTCAGACAGAGGGCTTTCTTATGAGCATAAAAGGTAATGCTGTGCTTAAAAAGAAGAAAGTCGAAGAAGTTTTCAAGGAGAATCAAATCGTCGACATGCGAGACAAAATCTCGACCGACAAGTTCATTCGTGACATTCTGTGCGGGAGACTGCGCCCCGGTCAAAAAGTTTTGCGTGGTAAAATTTTGACTGAAGAATTAGATCTGAAGAAAAAACCGTCTATTTTTCAGAGATTCGCAGTGAAAATTTTCACGTTTGATTTTGCAATATTCCTGGTTACCTGCTCTGGAGTTTCAAAAATCATTTTCAATAATTTGACAGCGATTTTTTCATTTTCAGAGCACTCTAACACAAAAATTCCTGACTCTAACGCTGGACTACCTGCGGCTTTTAAGACCTGCTTTTGCCACGAACCTGAGACTTGCCTTTGTCAAAAAAAACCCAAAAATAATGGATTTTCGGAAAAAGCAGATTTCAGGTAGGCTTTGGCATACATCTTAGCCAGGGCGGTTTTGAAACCTTGCGCTGATGGTCTTGTTGGATAGCCAAGAGACTGAAGATCATTTTGATACCAAACTTGTGAATGAAATATGAAAAAATAAAGTAAAAAAATAGGGTGTGCACCCAGGGGGACTACAACCAGTGACCTAGGTTTCCTATACAGTCGAACCTCGATATAACGACACCCTCGATATAACGACACCCCGATATAACGACACCAAAAAATTGACCAATTTGGTCAGCTTTGACTAAAATCTAGTCAAATGAACCCTCGATATGTAGCGGGGGCTACTGGGGTTAACAAGTACCAGTAAGTAAGAACTGTTTATTGGACTACATAAGCAAATATATTTATAGGGTCTACCGAGGGGCGGTTCGGAGCCCAAGCACGCACGGACGGTTCGTGGTAGTTGCCGGCGGTGGGCGACGGCCCACCGCTGTCACTACCCCGTACCCCCACTCTGTTGCTCGGGCCTCGAACCGCCCTTTTATAGGCATATGGTGGTGTCCTAGGGGGAGGGCCTATAAAAAAATGCACTACAGATATAACGACACCCTTAAGCCGGTCCACTGGGGTGTCGTTATATTGAGGTTCGATTGTATGAAAGTCGCCTTTTCCTTTACATAAGTATACCTCAGCTATAAAGTTTCATAAAGTGTTTCTAAGTTCTAGGAATTTCGTATCGGCTGGAATACTTGGTTCACACTGTATATTTTGAATCAATGAGTTGATTTTTGCTTATAATACAATGTGTACTAATTTTAAAGAGAAGTTCTGTAATTTTGTAGTTTGGTCGGAACCCTCAGAAAATGAGTGTTTGGGCTCAAACGAAAGTTTACAATGTGCTGAGTGCGATAGCAACAAATTCGACCTCGAGCTGTGGACTACTGAAGTTTGGTGCTCATAAAAACCAGTACATTTCTTAAAACAATTTATGTTTAGTGAAAATTCAATGACGCACAGTTGCTTGAAAGCTTATTCGATGCAAAATGAGTTGTTATTTCTGATAAGAACGAAAACTATATAGTCTGTAGTAAATTTTAGCAATGTTTTTTTTCACAAAATCAGCATTTTTCGATATAGAGAATTTAATTTTGCATCTTTGCACAAAAAAATTCCGAAAAAGTTAGCAAGCATTACGAAAAAGGCTTTTTTGCTAGTCGTCCTAACTCTTTTCATTTTTCACGCGAAACTTATTTTTACATCGAAAACTTAAAATTCTTACAACGGATTCATGATCAGCGTACCCGATTTGCATGTAAAACTGCTCTTAAACGTGAAAATTGACTGTCATATTTCAAATTCCTCTAATGATTATTCAAATAAGTCACACTTTTTAATTCAAATATTTATTGTCTTGAAAGTTTTTTGAAGTATGACAGTTAATTTTCACTTTCAGGAGTATTTTTACATGCAAATCGACCACATTGTCACGAATCCAGTGTCAGAATTTTAGGTTTTCGATGAAAAAAAAATGACGTCAAAATTGATAAGAGTTAAGACGACTAGCAAATTTCAAAAGTCTTTTTTGTATTGCCTCCCCTAACTTTTTTCGGAAATTTGAATTAAATTTTTTTCTGACGCACTGAAACTTAGGAGGGTGCAGTTCGATTTCCAATTTTTATGTCGGTTTTTAGCGAAAAATTGGGTTACAAAAATGCTGATTTTTCAACAAAAAACATTTTTTTCGCCAAAGTTCACTAAAGACTGTATATATTTTTGTGCTTATCAGAAAGAACAACTCATTCTGCGTCGAATTAGCTTTTAAAACAACTGTGCGTCATCCAATTTTCACTAAACATAAATTGTTGTACATAGTAAAATAATACAGTCAAACTCATGGATGCGGGTACAAAGTTTTTGGTAAATAGCGGTGGTGACCATGCTATGGACGCCGTTGAAAGGTGAACCCTTGTAGTCGAATTTGACCCGTCCTCTCGTGTCGACCAGTAGAATTGGCGAGTCCTTGACGCCTAGCAGTGCCGCTCCTTGATTTATGAAGAGTCCACGGACCTGGTCGTGAATTCCCGAGCGGAGTTGGCTGTCATAGAAGGTTGTACTCAGAGGATAGAGAAGTTCGGAATGCATTCGATATGTGTCGACCAGCTCGACTGTATTGCCCGCATTCGCCGCGGCGAGTGTTTCTAAAATCGACTCGTACCCGTATTTATTTTGTTAGAACCCACCTAATTGCCAATAATCCCCAGTCAATAGTACTTTTTGCACATTTTGACGCCTCAGTAATAGACTGATCACTTCCGAAAAGTAAACCTTACCCGACTCATCGACTGTATATCAAATGACATACTTACCGTTTGGCCTTAAAAATGCTACTAGTGCATTCGCGCGCACAATGGCGCACGTCTTGAGTGGACTGGATGAGTGCGTGGTAGCTTATGTTGATGATAATATCACTAAAGATGAAACTTTGCGATCAGATGCGCTCATCAGTATTCTGGAATCAAGTCTAAAAATGTTCAAGTTTCCTCGCTCTGAAGTGGTCGTTGCTCAGGTGTCGTCTACATCTTATTTCAACAAGTCGTCTAAAGAACACTGCGCCCCCAGTGGTCGTCTACAATACAGTGCCTCAAGTGGTCGTCTACATAAAGTGCCTCAATCAGTCGTTACACAAGTCCCTCCAAGTGGTTGTCATGCAGTGCAGTGCTTCTAAGTGATCGTCTTTATACAGTGCCTCTAAATTTTATTATTTTGATTTATGCGTACGTTTGTGTTTTAAATAAAATTGGTTGGGTGCAGATTCGCCCTATTTTAGAAGGTTTAGATTGCTGTTCGGTATCAAATGGTCTCTCATCAAGTTCGAAGGTACGCTTTTATTTTTGCTGTTTATTTATTGTGGCTTTATATATTTCTTATCAGGATTCAAGTTCCCCTCGCTCTTGAGTGGTCATCCAGTGCCTCCAAATGGTAGTAAACTACTAATGCCTCCAAGTGGTCGTCTACATACAGTGCCTCCGAGTGGTCGTCTACATCCAGGGCGCATCGTGTCGCCGTATAGTGCTTCTAAGTGGTCGCTTACATCCAGTGCCTCTAACTCCTACTATTTTTATGTATTCGTACGTTTGTTGTGTGTGCAAGTTGTTTGGGTGCAGATACGCCCTTTTTTAAAGTTTTCGGTTGTTCTCGATATGAAGTGGTCTTTTGCTAACTTCAACATCAGATCAAGAAGTTATTATTTGGCGAGACGGAAAGACTGTCACTTTCACCTTCTCTTTGCAGCCCGGAATGACATTTTGCAGTCTGTTCGGAATCTTGGAAACAAAATGTATGCTTTTAAAATTTCCAAAAATACTACGAGAAAATTTTAGTGATGGCGTTTATGTCAATCCGTTCTTCACCAAGGAAGTTCGAGCTCAGCGCCAAAAGCAAAAAAGAACAGAGAGAAATCAATTTGGCGAAGAATTTGGAGGAAAAGCACAATCTCGATTTCTCCAAAAAAAATCAGTCTCAGGTGAACAAATCTACTTGATCTTCAAAGCGATGCCAAACTTTTGTTACTCACCCACTGTTATTGTTACCTTTATTTGTTGCCTTCAACAAAAAGTTATCAAAATATCAGTGGACAAGCGTCTAAAAATGTCTAAGTTTGAATTGAAACGCAGCACTTTTTTTCTCGATTTTATATTTGTGCGTTGTTTTATAGTGGTATAGCTATTGTTAAGAAAAGTAGTGTGCTAAATCAAAACGGTGGGGGTGAGTTTTAATGTTCCGAACATGTGAAGGCAGTTGTTTGTAATTTTAATCAACTATGGAAAAAATGTGGATGTCAAAAAAATTTGGGAGCTTTTCAAATGTGACATGTACGAAGATTTTTCTTTTCATACACTTTTGAAAAGGTGCCGGAGGCTCCAGCAAAGCTAGTCTTTGCGATATTTTGCATCAGTCTGACGAATCATATTCGGCAAAATTTTTGAAAAATTGAGGTAAAAAAGTGTAGGACCCGAGGCGGGAACGAACTTGACGGTCGACCCATCGAGAGTCGACTGTAAAAAAAATTTTCAGAGCATTTGCTACTTTATTCTTAAACACTTATGAAAAGAACAATACATCTCCCTGGATTTTTTGTATCCTTGCTTTTTCCAACTGCTCGTTCTGCATTGGTCACATACTTGTTTTATTATGGTATGACAAAATTTCTAAATTATAACACCTTGTTTCTAGGAAATTTGTTCGTTCGTTATAAGCACTAAGCAATAATTAAATTAAAAAATTATAATAGGATATTGCATTTTTGGTTAGATTTTCATTATTTTATTGGAAAGTGATGTGTAGCACAATGAATATTTAAACTATTTAAAATATCTTTTCGAATTACCGGGTGGGCCAATTTTTTGCACCTTTTCTTTTGGACGTAAATTTTTGTTCTGACACGATTTCGAAATTCTGTAAACGCAGATTGACTCAGAATTTCATAAGAATTTTTTTGGTATATAATGTCAAAAACACTATTTTTGCTTGGTCCCCCCTGTGGTTTGGGTCCTGGTGTATGGATGGTCTGTGGACAGGCTAGGCCCAAACCACAAGGGGACCAAGCGAAAATCGTGTTTTTGACATTATGTACCAAAAAAATTCTTATGAAATTCTGAGTCGTCTGCGTTTACAAATTTCGAAATCTCAAAAAAAGTTACGGCAAAAGAAAGGTGTGGCCCACCTGTACTTTTGCATGCATTTGTATTTAACTGAGATTATCGAGAAATTTTCAAACTGTTTGTTAGTGCCAAACATTTCTGAACATTTTGAGATCGAATAAGCTACTTCCATTGCTCTATGAACTTAAAATTTAGGTTAAAAAATTGCATCAAAAAGTACATCAAATTTACGCGGGAAAGGCTGCGTGTACTAAACTATGTGTTTTGTGCAGAATTGCATGCTGAACATGATGGCTGAAAAAAAATTGAAGAAGTTCGTAATACAACTTCAGAAGCTGTTTTACTTGTTCGAATCCCTTCTGTTTTCAAAATAGTTTTTATGCATCGTGTTCAGAGTCAAATTGCACAAAACGCATAGTCAGCACACTCAGCCTTTCCCGTGTTGATATTTTAGAAGTAGTAAAAAATAGTTCAAAAAATAGTTTTAATATTATTTTTTGCTTTTTCGAAAAGGATCTGTATCGAAACGCTCGCTAATTTTCAGAACAATATTGTCCAAACGCTATTGCTAAAAGACTTCAAAATCGGGTAAAAAAATCGTAAGCAATGTATGTTATTGAGAAGTTTGACTCGAGGTCTCTTCGGAGCATAGTTTTTCTTCTTTCACTAGAATAAGGCCTTTTCGAGAAATAGGGCCTTTTAAGATATACTAATTAATTTTTGCTAAATTGTAGAAAACAAATTTTCATAATTCTTCGTTGAATCCCGCTCGTACCCGCCTTTCCCATTGACGACGAGCATGTCTCCTTAAAGTCTACCGTAAATGCTTTAATTATGCCGACATGTCGGGTTATATTTCAATCAACAAAAAATCAGAAAAATTTGAGGGCAATCTCGAGATTTTTGGGTGAAAATCCAAAATCCAAAAAGTGGAATCTGTAGAGTTCGTGGGAATTAAAAACGAAAAAAACAGCTTTGCAAAAAAAAATCTCCGGTCTGAGATATAGGTCCCCAAAGTAGGGGATGTCGGGTTTTTAGAGACTGTCGGCCTATTAGAGTGAATACGGTATTTGGTTTTTATTGCATGTTATACACCTTTTTTTAAAGGGTGGTATTTCTTTTTGGCCATAGAATATTTTATTTTGGCCATAGATTTTGAATGGCCATAGAATTCTTTTTTTTGACCATAGATTAATTCTTTTTTGTCCGTACTCGCTCAAAATCATGTTTCAACCACTTTTTGAGATTTTATTGTGTCTAAAACACGCTGAAAAAATGTTTTCAGGGTGCAAACAACACTTTTTCGAGAAAAACATTTTGGTAAAATTTGTCGACCATTAGCTGCTCAAGAAAGAAAAACTTTTTTCTCAAAAAAGTGTCGTTTGCACATTGAAAACATTTTTTCAGCGTGTCTTAGACACAATAAAATCTCAAAAAGTGGTTGAAACATGATTTTGAGCGAGTACGGACAAAAAAGAATAAATCTATGGCCAAAAAAAGAATTCTATGGCCATTCAAATCTAAAAAATAAAATATTCTAATGCTAAAAAGAAATATTATCCTTTTTTAAATCCGAAATACAGATTAGTAAGAAATATTAATAAAAAATTGTTTTTATACGTAAAAGCTTTACATTTTAGATCGTATGAACGTCTGGATTATAGCCTTACTAACAGAACCAACTTGTGCTGCTTTGCTCCTTGTTTGTCTATATTTTAGTTTCAAAAGTTTAATTATAATTTGTAGAAAATTGTTTTAATAAACAACATAAATCAACGGCGATACAATCACTGAAAAACTGTTCGGCAATACATATACTCTAAGCGAAAGATATCAACTCGCAGAAAACATTAAGTCTGGGAAAATAATGCGTCGCTCTGTAGCTGTAGCTGCTGTTGGATTGGGCATTAGCAATATTGCAAGTTTATATTTAATTTTTAAATTTGTTAATATGTTAAAAAATACTTTACAAATTTTAGTTTTTCTTTTCTACTTACCGTATTTCCTCTAATAAGCGCCCATGCTCTAACAATGACGACCTAAATCTCAATCCAGAGCAAATATTTAGCATTGCTGTTTTTGGAATTTTCTTAACTCCCACGAGCTCTACCGATTCTGCGTTTTAGATTTTGCTTGAGCACCCAAAATTTTCGAGATCGACACCAAATTTTTCAGATTTTCGGAGGTTTGAAAAATAAGCGCCCATGGGCTCTTATTAGAGGAAATACGGTATTTAGTGGAAGACGATGCTCTCAAGAAAATTTGCAAATTTAGTTTTGATTCAACGATGAACGCACTTAGCATTGCTATTCCTATAATCTCTCTAAAAGCTTCACATATTTGGCTGGAGATATTTTGGAGGTTCAATTTGTAAATATTTTAAAAGTTGGCGCTACACAGTCATTTGCTATGGTGCATGTTGAAAAGCATGGTAAAACAGTCAAAAAAACAGCCAAAAAAGATTACAAAAGTGGCCCCCCATCATTGCCTTTCCCTCCCAATCAAACCAATAATCCCACTCAAATTACTTTTTAGTTTTTTCATAGCAAAAGTATCAGTTAAAGATGGTTTTTGACCACTTCTAAAAAATTAATTTTGGGGAGTGGGGGAAAAGGCTTATGACCGAGTAAGTCTGATTAGGAGGGGGAAGGTGGTGGTTTTCCCGAAGTATATGATACTAGCCATGTAAAGAAAATTTAATAGAATACCGTATTTCTTCTAATAAGCGAGCATGCCCGTTTATTTTCCAATCACCTCCTAGGGTGCCCGTTTATTAGAGACTGCTCGACTATTGGAGACTGCCCGCTTATTAGAAGAAATACGGTAGTTATTAAAAGTTATTTCAAAAAGACATCAAATATTAGGTTGTCCCATAAGTTTTGCGAAAAACCTTTAGATTTTTTTCGAAAAGCAATTTTCATAAAAACTTGGCAAAATGACACTTTCTAGAACCAGAATTGTGTCAGAAGTACCATAACTCGTCATCATAACAATATTTTATTCAAAGTAACCACCCTCACATTCAACACATTTTAACCAACGATCATGTAACTTTGTAATTCCTTGAACATAAAAACCAGAGGATTTCTTATCATAGAAGTTCTTGACGGCTGCCTTGACTTCGTCCACGCTCTTAAATTTCTTCCCGCTGAGATTTTTGGCCATTGAGAAGAATAGATGGTAGTCGGTCGGCGAAAGATCAGGCGAGTACGGCGGATGAAGAAGCACGGTCCAACCAAACTCGGCAATCTTCTGCTTGACTTAATTGGCAACTGAAACAATGTTATCAAAACTTTCTGTCAAATAAAAACGCATTTCTGACACCAGATTCGCGCTCAAGATGAAATTCTGGTTCTAGAAAGTGTCATTTTGCCAAGTTTTTATGAAAATTGCTTTTCGAAAAAAATCTAAAAATTTTTCGCAAAACTTATGAGACAACCTAATAAAAATGTTTTAGCGCCGTTGATTGCATTAAAACACATAGTACACTAACCCTAACTAAGGCTTCATTGAATAATTACTTTACGTCAAGATCGTTAACACAAATTTCTCATCTAAATAATAATAATAAGTTGACTACAAATATGAGGACAGCTGCTGGAGAACAAATGGTTTTCAAGCTACAAGAAGAACAAAATGTTTATTTTAATCAATTGAAAAATGCTTGGAACCAAGATATTCCCTAATTTGTAAGATCAATACATTTTGCATAATTTACCATGTTTGATTAAATTATTAATAAATATCGTTGAAATTTAATAAAGATCGTAAAAGTCTTTTTAACGCATAATAATAATAATATAATAATATAATAATAAATAATAATATATAATAATAATTATAAAAACAGTGCTTTTTTGTTATGAAAAGCAAAATACCGTATTTACTTTAATAATCCTCCCTCCTCTAATAACGCCAGTTAGGGCCTTTTTTTTACAATTTTAAGATTTTTCAAGGGTTGGAAAAAATACCCCGGGGGATTAATAAAGTAACTACGGTATGGTAAATCTTAATACGAAACATCCATTTTGTCTAGAAATCGATGGATAAATTACACGACATTACCCGGATCAAAATTGCCCTAAAACATATTTTTTAACATTTTAGCAGCTAATATTTGCCTAGCTCAGGTAAAAACATCGTAAAATACTATTAACTCAACCCATTTTTGGTCATTAAGTACCCTTGTAAGTAAAATTACCTTGTCCCCAACGCAAAAAGTGAAATTCCAGTCAGCAAATTTAAAATTGCATATTAAAATTGTATATCAACCTTAACAGGTGTTAAGCATTTAGCGTATTTTCTCTGTTAAACCCCCTCTCTAATAACTCCCCCTCGAAGCGGGGTTGAACAATAACTCCCCCCTATAATTACCCCCTCTTAAAAAGTCATTTTTTGCTACATCTTGTTTGGGTTAAAATTTTTCACAGTTTTTTGGGTAAATATTTTACTTAATCGACCAAAAACTGAAACAGACTGTTTTACAAAAAGAAATGAAAACTTCAAGAGTTATTATTATCTTTTCTGCAATTTCTTTTTCCATGATACTTACATAAATGGTACCCTGAGTACGGTTTGACTATTCTAAAAACCGTTTGTTCGATTGGTAACCTATTTAGTAAGCCAGTACTATATGGTTGATACAGGGTGGGCCAAAAAAACGGCGTTTCAAATCTTTTTTTCAAACAACTTTATCTCAATTTGTTTACCATACTTTTTCTAAGCGCCATATACCATTTTGTAGCTCTTGAATAGAACTTCCAAACAAAAAAAAGTTTAGGTCAAAAAGATGAATTCCAATCAACGGGGGGCTTAGGCGCAGGACAGACTCAAACAGGTTTCCCAAACCTCAAAAAATCAGCGACTTGACTTCAGAGAAAAATGTAATAGCTCTTTACTGTTTGTGTCTGGTCAGAAATGTTATTCACTTGGCCTGGTCCAGTGTTTCTGAAAATAACACTTAAGACATACCTTTTTTATATATTTTGTTTTCTTATCTCAGATGTTTTTACACCGTTTTGTAGCTGATATATTTCTCTATCGATTAAGTGGTCAAACGGATTAGTTAAAATAAATTTAGGAAATCACACCAACTGTTTAAAAAAACCATTGTGCACTTGATGTTTTTTCAAACACTTTCAAAATTATTTTTAACGAAGGCGTTTGACTACTAATCGATAGAAAAAAAAACTCAGATACAAAACGGTGTAAAAACATTTGAGATAAGAAAACAAAAATATGAAAAAAGGCATGTGTTAAGTGTTAAATGCAAAGTGTTAAGTGTTATTTTCGGAAACACCGGCCTGGTCGATGGATTTTCGATTATAGATTATCCGGAGAAAATTTTAATTGTCGATGTGAAATGCTCCCATTTATGTTCTACGATGATTTATATTTTTTATATACACTTTATTAGGGATTCTGCAAAAGGATTCTCTATAAGGGTTCTGTGTATAAGGGTTTGTAGTTAAAATAACAAATGAATGAAAAAATTAAGCGTATACGAAGCTATATGTAAAAACAGAAACTCAAATTACAGCGGTGCAAAATTGTCAGCTAATTTTCATCGTAATTTTCATCCGAAAAAACTAAGTTTTGAACGATTTGATGATAGCTCCATTTGCAAGATCTTTTTATGCCCGGACAATATATGGCGTCGTACACAATGGTGGACTGTAAATTCAACAATCTTCACTGGGAAATAGCCATAACTTTTTTTTAACTTCTCAAAAAAATTATTTTGGTGCCATCTTGTAGCTGAGATTTATGGCCACTGAATAGGCTATTGGTCGAGTTGGTATTGATTTAAAAATGCTGAAAAAGAATCAACAATCCTCACTCACAATCCTCACTCCGAGCGAGTGCGGATTGTGAGTGAGGATTGTTGAAGTTTTTTCAGCATTTTTCAATTCATAACAACTTGATCAATAGCCTATCTGGTAGCTCTGGATCTCAGCTACAAGTTGGCACCAAAAGAATGATTTTTAGAGAATTTAAAAAAAAGTTACGGCCATTTCCGAGTGTGGATTGTTGAATTTACAGTCCACCATTGTGAACAAGGCCTAAGACGACCTCAAAATCTGGTACTTGTGATTGAATTTTTTGTGAATTCTTTGTAAAACAACACATCGAAAAACAAGAGGACAATAAAAAAATCTCGTTTCAGGACAAAAAAAAATCCGTTGAAAAAAAATCCCTCCCTTTCCAATAACTCAACAACCCATCCCCAACCCGACCAACACCAACCCCCCGCTTCCCTACAATAACTCCGTGGGAGATTTAATAGAGAAAATGCTGTATTAGCCGCTAAAAGATGATTTAGTACGCCTTGGAGACAGACTTTTGGGGTACTTTATAGAGAAAGGTACATTATATAGAGAGTACGTTATAAAGACAGTCGACTGTACTCTTTCTATTACTGGTACAAAGTTATTAATGAACTCTTAAATTAACTTTTTCGTGCCTTTTTCTCAAGAAGGACGTATATAAAATTTGTGAGACTTCTTCTCATTCTTGCGCTCTAATGACGCAAATTGCATATAAACAGCTTTCTGGTTGCCAGAGCTTTAGATAAGCCACAAGGGGAAGACACTCTAAGTATTGCTTTTATTGATACCTTTTCCTATCTGCCGATTATTTTTACTTTTAGCAGTAGTCTTTTATTTTCATGTCAGCGTAAGTCATACAACATATGCGAAATACTTTTGCCAGTTTATTAATAAATGCGTTTTATATTTATTCAATATTTTTTAAAATGGTTTGTTTCCCGTTTTTTTGTTTTTATAAACAGGTATATAGCACCAATTATTTTGCCCAATTAAAGTGCTCAATTATAGTGTTTTAGGGTTTTTTTTTAAATGATACTTATACGCTAATGTTTTTATCATTTATTTTTTTAATTTTAAAAACATCGTATTTTTAAAGTATTGTTCAGGCAAATTTTTCATAAAAAAAGTTAGCCTACAACTTATTTCGAAATTTTTTTCTTTAAAATATCTAAAAAGTGTGTCAAATGTGTTTTAAATATTTTTAAAAAATACTAGGGAGGCGCAGGGGCCTATCTTACTATTTGAAGATTGGAAAATGGAAAGTGGAAAATGGAATATTGGAAATGGAAAGTGGAAATGGAAAATTGGAAATGGAAAGTGGAAAGTGGAAAGTGTCCCGTCGGAGGTTTTAGGATTTTCCGTCGGAAAAATATTTAAGTCTGTCCGTCGTTGTCCGTCCGTTGTCCGTCCCGTTGTCCCGTCCGTTGTCCCGTCCGTTGTCCCGTCCGTTGTCCCGTCCCGTTGTCCCGTCCCGTTGTCCCGTCCGTTGTCCCGTCCGTTGTCCCGTCCGTTGTCCCATCCCGTTGTCCGTCCGTTGTCCCGTCCCGTTGTCCCGTCCCGGGTAATTTTTGAATTCCCGGATTTATTGTCCCGTCTCGACTTTTGAAAATCTGTCCCGTCTTCAGAATTCGAAAATCCTAGTAAATGAAAAATTCTTAGCGTAGTTTTTAAATCTATTGAGTGTATTTTTTTGTTTCATGTTTACTGAACATTTTTTGCTTGCCCGTCATCTATACAAGTCCAAACATTAAGATTACATCAAGATTTAGGAAAAATGTCAAGCAATGTCTGGAAGCTCACACTTTTTAAGAAGATTTCGCTTCAAGAAACGATCTGCGAGAAATTCAACCTACCGGTTAAACCCGCTAAAATTCTGCAGGTAATCTCGAATAAATATTTTCTGTGTGTACTTGTTTAATAAAGTCATTGTATGTTTAGGAAATCGAGAATAACTTCCCCATATTGGCCAAGTTTCCAAAAAAAGTACATGTCTGCACCAGCAACGAGCGTAGCAAGTGAGTCGATCTTCTCTCTGGTGCGCAACATCTACGACTACAAGAGGACAAATTTGGACCCGAAGAAGGCGGAGATGTTAATGTATTTGAACAAAGTGTTGCTGTACCTTTATTTGTCTTGGTGCTTCATGAAATAAAACAGGCTTGCCAGATTCTTGTTGTCAAATTTCCTATTTGTTTCCCGACCGGAAAAATCATTGTCGAGTCCCGGGATTTTGCTTGGCCACGGATTCCCGTCCCGTGGAAATTTTTTGCTATCCCGTCCCGGTGTCCCGTCCCAATTTTTTTCAAAATTTTTGTCCCGTCCCGGAATAGGCCATCCTCCATCCCTAGTCTTAAGTAATTATAATCTGATTTTCTGCAGGCCTCGTAAAGTTGCGGCGGTTTAAATGATTTTGCTACTTTTCTCCTTTCTGGGCTGTTACGCACAAGCATACCTATTTAATGACGTAAAGTTTGGTAGCAATAAAAACAAGATAATTATTTTTTGTACTTTTGGCTTTAAGTTAACCTTTCATCGTTTAATTTTTTGAGTAGATTATGCCATATGATAATCAAATTTTTGTTAGTGCTTATTTATTCTGGTTAAACAGCATTTTTGTGATTTATTAAAAAAAATTTACGAAATTTAAGAATTTTAGCACCGATACACACTGTGCCTTAACAAGTATTGTCTGCTAAATTTGGGTACAAGAGTCTATTACTTAAAGATGTATCGCCAGATGAAAGTAGTAGAGCAGCCAAATTTATCTATCTACTGCCCGAAAATGATTTGCGATGGTCATTGTGGAAAGTTTCATGCTAAGTCTGTAAAATTAGCACAAAGGTTTTTTGGAAAAAGTAAAATAGTAATAAAAATTATATTAAACAGCTCAAACATCAATGGATTTGGAGAGAGAAACAAAAGAAATTCATTGAGAACAAGAAGAGGTTAGCTAGTTTGGCACAAACATTTTAATTGGCTAAAATATATTTTTTAATATTTTTTAAATGACCATTGCTATGGAGATTCCGACTGTTTGAATTGTACGGCCAAATTCCCAAAGATTTAGCCCATTAGAAGACACACTTACAGAATACCCACTTGATTAAGTACTAACCTATCCACTCGATTGAAGAATACCCACCCACTTAATTTTTTCATCATATTCTTTAGGCACCGCATATTGACATGAATTTACTTCAGCATCTCAGAAACAGGAAGGTATACTCGACAAATACCTCAGCCGCAGCCGGCTGAGTTGGAAAATTTATCCTCAGCCGTCAGCCAGGTCCAAAATTTCACCTCAGCCGTCTGTGGTCTGAAAATTTTCGTCAGCCTCAGCCGTCAGCCGAGCCCAAGATTTTAACTCAGCCGCCAGCCGGCTGAGGATACCAACCTGCTCGGAAGACGCATTCTTTCTAAGTACTAGTAAAAATTTCTAGCACTTTTATTTTTTGACCATCTCACTGTTTTACTGTGTTTTTCAACATCAGCTGAGGCAAAAAGAGCCTATTATTTTATTTTATGGTCAAGAATCTTGCATTCTTTCTAAGTACTAGTAAAAATTTCTAGCACTTTTATTTTTTGACCATCTCACTGTTTTACCGTGTTTTTCAACATCATCTGAGGCAAAAAGAGCCTATTATTTTATTTTATGGTCAAGAATCTTGCTTAGACTCATATCGCAAGTAAGTGTGCGCGTGCAAGTCTAGCTTTTCAAGCCTCCTGCTTTTTTTTACCTGTTGTGCTTTTAAAAATGCTTAAGAATGTAACTTTTAAGTGATCTCAGAACTAATTTTTTTGTTAAGCAGAACTTAAAAATACAGTCAAACCTCGTTTACCCTCAAAAGTTCGTTCCCGCCTTGGGTCCGACACTTTCTTTAGCTCAATTTTCCAAGTATTTTGCTAAATGTGATTCGCCAGTCTAGTCCGAAATATCGCAAGGATTGTGTTTTGCCGGTCGTTTTTCCAAAATTTTTAAATTTATCTTCAGCCGTCAGCCAGGTCCAAAATTTCATAAAGACCCGCAAACCTCGGTTATCCGGCACCCCTTTTTGAAAATCAGGTGCCGGATAACCTAATGTCTTTAGATTTTGAAAAACGAATGGTCAGAATTTAAACTGATCCATTTGTGAGTGCCGGATAAACGAGGTTTGACTGTAATGCGTTTTCCAAGCTGCTGAGGTGATTTCATGTCAATGTGTGGTGTTTAAACTACAATTTTGAATAAAAGCGAAATTTGCCCAGGTCACAGTCGGGGTACCTCCCTTGCTAGTCTCTAATTTTAAATTTATGTAAACAAAAAAGTTCTAGAAAATTTTCATTTACTAAAATAACTGTGTATTTAAAAGTATAAAACTCTGAATAATCTACTTTCTATGAAATAAAAAGCTGCAGTCCCACCTGCAGTTACTATTTCAAGATTTATTATTAACTTAAGCTGGCGTTCAAAGACCTGGCTCGTTGGACAGTTTGCCTTCTAGTGCTTCATCTAGCTCATATTTTGGCTCCAAAGTGAAACCTTCTTCATCTCAATGTTTGCTTTACTGAAGCAATTTTACAATTTTACCTTTAAATTTTAGTGCTCACCCCGTCAGCTTCCATCCAAATTACAGTCTCTTCAAATGCCTTGACTCCGAATGCAGCTAGCATCAGTTTTCAGCATAACCAGCACAGCCCTAATAGTCAGAACAGCATTACCTCAACAGTCACGTTAGACGATATTATTGCTAGTGCCAGAAGGAAAATAAGTGCAGGAGCCGAGGGAGATGATGGCGAAACTGGCATGCCCGATCCTGTCTTTTTTATGGACAATAGCTCTGTGTCTTCATGGCCTACCACCGATAATGTTAGTATTTTTATTCAGGATTTGTGTTTTTTTCATAAAAAGCTCCCAAATGGGCTAATTTTTCAGCATGCTCAATTTTTACCCAAAGTTGCTCATTTTTGTGCTTCAAACGCAATAAAAAGCAAAAATTGGCACTTTTAAAGTTCTTTTGCTGCTTTTCGATCCAAAATGATGATTTTGGCCAAGTTTTACTTGGGAGCAATGGTTTCAAAGCTAAATGGTATTTAGAAAGCAAATGGGCATGAAATTGATGGTGACAACTTTTCAATAATAAGCGATGATAGTGAGAAGGCCAGACGAAGACAACAGTTCATACAGTCTTTAATGGACTCATCCTCGTCTGATGACGAAATCTGGATCAGTGGAAAACCACCTACCATGATGGTTGACGAGGAACAAGAGGATTTTGATGAGTTGTTAAGGTAGTTTTTGACTGTTCTGCTGATTTAAAAACTTTGAGTTTAGAGCTACGAAGAGAGATGACCCCTATAGCAATCCAGTATGGCGTGGATCCGATTCCCTGAGCAAAAGAAGACACACTCTTTTAGAACAAAGAGCTAAGTCTGCTAACAATGACAACGACGATAATTCTAGCATTGGTAATTTGGCGCTACTGTAATATACCTCCACCTTCCACCCGAAAATCGACCTACTGTCATATAATTTTTTCAACCTTTTTCCAATAATTTATTTATGCAACCACATTTTTCTAAAATCATTAACTAAAAGTAGCATATTGGGAGAACGGAATAATACAGGGGCCACTTTTAGCGCCAAAACTTGTAAAGATGTTGAACATGGTTTTGAATACTGGGGCCTACCGCATAAATAACTCTGGTATGCATGTTTTTTCATGCATCCAGAGTCTCTTTCGAGTGATTTGTGTCTAAGGTATGTGGATGTGCGCATCTCAACTCCAAGCCCCAAACCCCCTGCGCCCCCGAAGGGCGAACTCACTTACCTTAGACATGATTCCGAGAAGTACTCTTGATCATAAAATGCATATAGAGTCTATTTTTGCCACGGCCCAAGTTGAAAAATACGGTAAAACAGCCAAAAAAAAGTGCCCCCTATTATTCCCTTACCCTCCCAATACAGCCCATAATCCCTTTTAAATTGCTTTTCTGGTCCTATTATAGCAAAATTATTGTATAAAAATGGTTTTTGGACACTCCTAAAAAAGTCCATTTTGGGGTGGTGGGGGGGGCTTTGGTTTTATTACAGTAGGTCCGATTTTGGGGTGGGGGATGGGTATATGACAGTAGCGTTTGTATTTTCATTTCAAAAGATTTTAAAGACTTCGTAGAGACCGTTTATTCATTTTAATTTTTTTGTAAACAACCTTTCGCTTAGCCTCATTGCTTAGCTCGCTTAGCCTCATTGCCTCGATCAATTGCATTGTTGATTGATTCCTTGTCATCCAGAATGCGTTCAGCTGTTGACTTCGAAGATTGAATTGCACGTTGAGAAGCTTTTGCCACCAAGGGCTTCAATGATGCTCTTCTTTTCAGACAAAGTGATGACATGTTGCTTCTTTTTGTTCGGAGTAGCCATAGAGAATTCCTTAAAAACGAAACTGTAACGTGACAAGCGGCAATAAAATACAGCAACCACAAACAGTACAAAACTGCACTCGACAAAAAAATGAATTGAACAGCAATGATGCGCTAGTTGTTTTCAACTCGTAATGATTAAAAAAAAATAAACAAGTTTTGCTTTAAAACATTTACTTTTTTGAACGTTGACGTAAACATATATATAAAGTGTGCACTATAGAGAGAGGCGCTTATTGGATTGGTTCCAGCCCAGGTGTGCACTATGGCGGGGGGTTCGTTACTATAAATTTATATGGTGGCCAACCAAATCGGAACCGGGTGCGCACTATGGTGGGGTGTACACTATGGAGGGAGTTGACTGTACGATATTTTAGAAATAAGCTTTTTAAAATAACTCTAGGAAAAAACACAGAAAGCGGTTTTAGCAAAGTTTAATATATTCCAAGCTAGATTTTTGTAAAAAATTTATTGCAGACTTGTCAGTGGCCGATATATCTGGTAGTCAGCTAAGTAAGCGCTGCTTTTGTTTGATTATTTAAATTTGTTTATTTCCATTTAAGGTCTTAATCTAAATTTGGCTATGTTGCAAGGACAATCTTCTGGAGCTGCCTCTTCAAATAGTTCTAGCAGATGGCGATCAGTACACTATGAAGGAAACTTATAAATGTCAGTTAAAAATAAAAAATTGCATTCTAAAGTAAAGATGCGCACAGCTTACAGTAAAAAAGGGCGGAAATTAATATTTGCAGCATCAAGGGGTATTAAGAATCGACTGTTCATTTAAACATATAAGTTATTTTTTTGTGAAAATATGTTGTTTATTATTTTAAATATAAAATAAAATTGTTTGGCTAAGTTTCTTTAATTCAAAACTTTACAAGAACACACAAGAAAACCAACAATAATTTCAGATAACAGAAATGAACTGGAAATCAGAACGTTGTCGTTTCTCATCACTATTAAACATAATAGGACTTTTTTGTATGTCTTTCAGTTTTCTTTTCAGGGCCATTGCAATATGTCAAGTTGTTGCCAATCCGGAATCAGTTAGCTGTCTGCTATAATTTATGCCTTCGAAGGTGCTGCTTTAGGCGTGTGCACAGGCCGAAGAAGGCCGGAAAATTGCTTGACTATTTAAAACTGGACCATTGAAAACTTCGCTAACTATGGAAAAATTTGTTGACTATAAGATCCACTATATGTATGTTGACTATGTAAAATATTTTAACTATTTAGCAGTCTATGAAACATAATAGGACTTTTTTTCTACGTCTTTCAGTTTTGTTAGTTATGGTTTTTCCTTAATCCTTATTCCTTAAATCCAGGCTCATTCAAATCGACTAGCTAAGTTAGTTCGTTAAATCGAGGCTTACTTAATTCTAATTCAAAGCAATTAAATTACAATGGGATGTTGTAACAAGGGTTGTCAAATCAAGGTTCGACTGTAATCATTGGCTCTAGGTAAATTGATCCTCGGTAAATTGATCCTCGGCAAATTGATCCTCGGTAAATTGATCCTCGGTAAATTGATCCTCGGTAATTGATCCCCGGTAAATTGATCAGGTAAATTGATCCTCAGTTAAATTGATCCCCGGTAAATTGATCCCGGTAAATTGATCCTCCAGTAAATTGATCCTCAGTAAATTGATCCCCTTAAAAATTGATCCCCGGTAAATTGATCCCGGTAAATTGATCCTCGGTAAATTGATCCTCAGTAATTGATCCTCGGTAAATTGATCCCCGGTAAATTGATCCTCAGTAAATTGATCTAGGTAAATTGATCCCAGTAAATTGATCCTCGGTAGAATTGATCCTCGGTAAATTGATCCCCGGTAAATTGATCCCCGGTAAATTGATCCCCGGTAAATTGATCCTCGGTAAATTGATCCTCCACAGTAAATTGATCCTCGATAAAATTGATCCCCGGTAAATTGATCCTCCGGTAAATTGATCCTCCAGTAAGTCACTCGGTAATTGATCCCCGGTAAATTGATCCTCGGTAAATTGATCCTCAATAAAATTGATCCTCCAGTAAATTGATCCTCCGGTAAATTGGTCCTCCGATAAATTGGTCTCCGGTAAGGTGATCCTCGGTAAGAATTGATCCTCCGGTAAATTGATCCTGCGGTAAATTGATCCTCGGTAAATTGATCCTTC
The DNA here is from genome assembly GCA_029231635.1 of Ditylenchus weischeri. Lineage (NCBI taxonomy): Eukaryota > Metazoa > Nematoda > Chromadorea > Rhabditida > Anguinidae > Ditylenchus > Ditylenchus weischeri. Next base: position 102,494 of record JAMRYI010000512.1, read on the forward strand.
CAGTAAATTGGTCCTCCGGTAAATTGGTCCTCCAGTAAATTGATCCTGAGGTAAATTGATCCTCCGGTAAATTGGTCCTCCGGTAAGTGGTCCTCCGGTAAATTGATCCTGCCGGTAAATTGATCCTCCGGTAAATTTCCTCCAGTAAATTGGTCCTCCGGTAAATTGATCCTCAGGAAATTGATCCTCGGTAATTGGTCCACTCCCGGTAAATTGATCTCGGTAAATTGATCCTCCGGTAAATTGGTCCTCCGGTAAATTGGTCCTCGGAAATTGATCCTCGGTAAATTGACCTCGGAAATTGATCCTCCGGTAAATTGGTCCTCGGTAAATAATAAACCAAGAAGGGTCGTCCACTTGGTGCGAATTTTACGTTTTTCGTGTTCCAAAACCTGTTTTCCGGACTAACCGGGCATGCTGAAGATGGTTTGATAGTGGTAAAATGCCGTTTTCTCGAGTATTTTTGAGTGTTGGGCAATAATTGATTTACCAAAATTTACCAAAATCAATTATTGCCCAAAATAAATTTACCGGAGAAAAAGAAGCATTACTAATCAAACCATTTGAACTGCTCTTCAAGCTGTTCAACGCAACCTTCACTTTCAGTGTTGGATCTCGTTTGGTTGATTCAGACTAAAAATTTCAATTCCCTCAAAATATTCCTTTCAAGACAAAAAGTGGAGGATCAATTTACCGGAGGATCAATTTACCGGAGGACCAATTTACCGGAGGATCAATTTACCGCCGCCCGTAATCATTGAAAAACTAATCTAATCCAAATTTTAGACCCATTTATTTTCAAAGTTACCACTGCACTTGATTAATTTTATGAAGCAAAACTAACTTTCAAATAAACTTATTGTTGTTTAAAATTTGATTGACATATTTTGCCTTTTGCGAAAACAAACTTTCTTTAATAAAAAGGCTACCTGCGATTGTTGAATGAACAACAGTAGTGTTCTCAACGTTCAAATTTTGAGAGAAGACAATAAAGAAAATTACTTTTTGAGGGCAAAAGGTCATGCCTATTTTTGTCAACCAATTACTTTTGACAAGTCTCTCTAAAAAGATAAGGAAGCACACATAAATTCGAATAAATTATGAGAAAGGCGGAGCAACACAAATACTTCTCGCCCACAATTTTATTTTTGATTTGAGGTGCTTAATTGAGCAATGTCCATAATTAGGAGCTCTAAAATTTTATTTCAGTATAAATCAAGCTTCGTAGGGGTTAGGAACTGTGCATAGAAACTTTTGTTATTAAGTTTTTTTGTAAGTGGCTATCAGCCCGTTTTCGCACACAATTTATAAAGGTCGTATTTTTGAATTCTGAGCTCGGATTCGTCTTTTTCACGGTCGCTTTACTACAGAAAGTGCTGTTGGTTTATAAAAATAGAATTTTTTTTGAAAAATTTTGCCATGGTCCCCCCTTATGGTCCCCCCTTATGTCGAAATTGATTTTTTTTAGTCTTTTATGCTTATTTCATTCAAAATTATTAGATTGAAAATGCCTGGAAATTAAATTAAGATGCCTTAAAACATCTTATTAGTTTTCAGTTATGTTAATAGTTTGAAAATTTTAGTTTTTAAGTTTTGAAGTTTTTTTTTAAGTTAGTACATTTTCGAAAAAATCTTATCCTTCTTAATTCTTTTAACGAAAGCTTTTAAAATTTTTTTTTCAAAAATGGCTAGCACTTACCGTATAACCTCTAATAGACGGGCATGCCCGTCTATTTTTCAACCCCTAAAAAATCGAAAAAAAAATATTTTGATTTTAAGATTTTTGGGTACTCAAAAAAATCTAAAAAGCGGGATCAACTAAGATAGAGGTGATCAAGAAAACGCAAAAAACAGATTTGCAAAATAATTTTCCTGGGCTGAGATATAGGTCCTTAAGGGTGCCCGTCTATTAGAAGGTGCCCGTCTATTTGAGGGTGCCCGTTTATTGGAGGGTGCCGTCTATTAGTGCCGTCTATTGGAGGTTATACGGTAGTTTAACTTAAACTATAAGAAGCCAACACTAAAATACGAAAAAAATTAAAAAAACTTGCTTTCAAAAATTGGTCGACTTCGTTGTAAGCCCAAGCCTTAAAAGTTCGACTCAATTACTTGTAATCTTATAGTTTTTAGTTATTTTAAGGAATGTAGGACCTTAATGGTGCCGATAAGTTTTTTATCATAAAAATTTTGTAACTTTTACATTTTTTACATAAAATACAGCCAACCCTCGATTTAAGGTCACCCTCAAAGGCCGGCCCAAGACGACGTTAAATGGAGGGCGACGCTAAACCAGGGGCTCATTTTGACTAAATTTTAGTAAAAGCCCACCAACATGGTCCATTTTTTTGGTGACGTTAAAATAAGGGTGACAGTAAATCGAGGTTTGACTTTACATCAAAAATTATAAAATTTGTTGAACTGACTAATTTAATTTTTGTCTCTTGTCAATTCCAAATTTGATGGACAGCACAATGGTTAGTAGCCATATTACTTTTACATTTAAAGGAAGTGGGCTTTTGATTGAGATTAAAAAGTTGTCAATTCTCAACTGCTAAAACTTTTCCCACACTACCAATAAAAAGTAGAGGGGAAAAAGTGTGCCATTAATAGCTTTCTCACAATCTTGTTTTTAAAAAAACGTATTTACTATCTTGCTATTTTTAGGCATTAAAAGCATTTTATTGTTAACTTATTGCTACAACTGCAATGTATCACCCAAATCACATTTACCCTGGCTTACGAGCTGGACCCAACGTCATGAATCAGGTTCCAGTATCTAGCCAACACCATGCTTCTTATTCCAATTGCCCAACGTTTCCGACAACGCCCCCATAATCAAAAGGCAACTTGAGTTTGAAGAAGAAAACAAAGTAAGTTTAATTTTTTTTATTCGCATCGAGCTAAGTTTTTTACGATACCATTCTTTTTAAAGAATTTTAACTGTACAGTCAAACCTCGTTTGTCCGGCACCAGGATTGTTCTAACGCCGGGTAGCCGGCGCAACGCCGCCTTAACGCCGGCGTTTAAACGCTACATGATGGTGTTATCACTTTTAAAAAAGACAAAAAATTTAATAAAATCAGGCAAAATGAAAATTTGAAAAAAAAAGTATTTTGCTACAAAAAAATGATTAACCTTTTTTATATAAAGTTGACATGTAAACCTTATTCATTATGCTGCTCAAACAATAAAGTAAATTGAAATACTTTAGAGCGATTTATTGCGTATATTTTAACAATGCCGGCGTTTAAAAGGCGTTACGCCGCAATTACGAACTTTTGGGGGTGCCGGATAAACGAGGTTTGACTGTAGTGCTTTTTTAAGCAAAAATTTTTCAGGTCTCTTGAGTTAATACCAGCCTAATTTTTGGTTGAATAATCAAAAAATTAAGACCTCGACCAAAATATTACCTATTTTTAAAATTGAAAAATAACAAAATTTACATTACTTTCAATGTAATACAACTTATTTTAATATACTTTTTTCGACTGGAAAAAATTCAATTAGCTTTTGAAGAAAGTGGAGTGGGAGGGGGTAAGAGACATTTACAGCTACTTTTCGACACTGGTTTTTACTATATAATTTCTCCTTTTATTTGCTGCCTTCAAAGGGTCTTCAGAACCATTAAAGTACAAGATGAGGTCTTAGGGGCTATAGTGAAGAATAGGGTTCCAAAAATCAGCTTGGTCCCCCTCTTGTTTTTCGTACAAACTAGTTTGGTCCTATAATATTTAATAAATTTTAATAAAAAACAGCTTGGTCCCCCTCTTGTTTTTACAAATAAAACAACAGGGGAGACCAAGCTGATTTTTGGAACCCTATTCTTCACTAGCGCCGGTCTTAGGCATATTGACAGTATTTTCGGCAGTAATACAGAGTGGCGCAATTTTTGGAGCCTTTTTGACCATAACTTTAGCTAAAGACAACCTTTTTTGCAATTTTTTTAAATGCTAGTTACGAGATAGATAAAGACTATCTTAAAAAGGATTTGTAAAATTATCGATGGTTGTTGGACAATTCGACAATAGGGTGTTTTGGGAAAAATCACCAAAAAGGTGAGCAAGGCAGTTTTTAAAAATTTCAAAATTCTAAAGTTTTCCTTTTCTGCACTTGCTTTAGGCTGTTTGGCTCATTGTACCAGAGACTCATATTAATATTTCTCGCAGTGTGTTTGTGGCTTGTCGGAGCGCATCTCTTAAGCTCTTCAAATGGAAATTTCGGATCGTCTCTAAGCAAATGAAATTGATGTTAATGAAAAAGAAGCTAAACAGGCAAAGGAAGATTTGAGAAACAAGAAAGTGAAAGGATAGAAAAAAATTGACGGAACTTTGAAAGAAAATTTTGAATTTTGAAAATTTCGAAAATTGCCTTACTCCCCCCTTTGATGATATTGCGCAAAACCTCCTAGTGTCAAATTGTCCAACAACTATCGATAATTTGGCAAATGCTTTTAAACATAGACTTTACCTATCTCGCAACTATCATTTAAAAAAAAAGATTGCAAAAAAAGTTGTCTTTAGCGAAAGTTATGGTCAAAATAAAAGGCGCTGTAGATCTTCAGACTACCGTATTTCCTCTAATTAACGCCCGGGACGTTTATTTTTTGAATGCCAGAACATCGGAAAATTTTGAGGTCGATCTCGAGATGGTTCGAGATAGACCTCGAATTAACCAAAATCAAAATGAATCGGTTCGTGGGAGTTAAAAAAATGCAATCTTATATAGTATTTGGCATGTGTGGGTGGGTGGGTGGATAACGCTTTTAAAGGCCAAACGGATCGTAATGGCGAAACACTTTTGTCGCTAATACCATCTTGTAGAATATCAGCTTTCGTTTTAAAAAGAACAGGAAAAAGTTAATAGGGGATAACCTATTTTTATGAATGAAGTCAAGCCCCTATTGAAATTTCGAAATACTATAGTGGCTAAACAAATGTGCTAAATAATTTTTCTACTACCATATACAAAAGCTCAAAGTCAAGGGGCGTTAATTGGAGGAGGGCTTTAATTAGAGGAAATACTGTATTTTACAGAAGTAGCATGGAAAAGTAGAGACCAATGACAAAATAGATTCGTAAATGTCTCCTTCCCTTCAATTTTTAAAAAGTATTATATGTAATACACTTGAAGCAACTAAAAAGGTATTTTCTAGGAAAATCAGCAGCCTCCATCCAAAAAGAACAAACCTGATGTTGTCACAGAAGATTTGTCAGCTACGAGTGAAGGTGAAGGCTCTGAGTCAGAGTCTTCTTTCACTTCCTCGTCGGAATCTCCTGCCCTACCTACTGTTTGCCAATACTTAAAAGCGCACATCAAAGCATTTCAAAAATTAAATTTCAGAATAATACTCAAGCGCAGTCCACTCCAACGGGAAATCCTAATATGTTCACCCATCAAAATTGGTGTAGGTTATTTTTTTATAAAACTTTTACAGAATTTTTTGTTGTCAAAATTAAAAATGATTTTAATAGTACAGTCAAACCTGGGTTATCCGACACCCCAGTTAACCGACACCCTCTTTTATCCGACACCATGAGCCCGATTTGGTTGGCCTGGTAAACCTACACCCCAGTCATCCGACACCTCGTTTATCCGACACCTCGTTTATCCGACACCATAAGGGCGGTCCCTTTGGGTGTCGGATAACCCAGGTTTGACTGTACCAAAAATTTAGGTGCACCTGTTTCCCACTTACAAATGCCTCCAAACTATTTGGAGTTTGGCGGAAATCCCTACTACAGCAACCAAGCTATGCTAAGTCATCAACAGGTAATTTTTTTATAATTTTTATAATTTAAAACTAAATTACTTATCAATTTTCAGATGCTGGCTTTTGCTAACGCCAACCCACTCACACATTTCACACCATCTCCGGCTGCATACCCGCAAAATGTCTCTCAGAGCTTCTTGCCCTCAGGCAGTAACTCTCATTTTGCCAACCACGAAAGGAACTTTGTGAATTTGAGTAGCAGCTTTGATCTGGCAACAAATACGCCAGACAGTGGCTGTGTCGATGCTTCAGGCTCGAATAGCGATGAGCGCAAACCTGACCTTAAAATAAAAGCCAATCATAGTGATGGCACAGCTAACAACAATGCCTTAATGCTGACTCCTTGTAAGTGTTTTCATTGGACAATTTTTCGGAAAATTATGAAATTCCTAATTTTTTATTGATATTCTACTAACTTCTAAACTCCTCCGTCTCTAAAGTTGTCCAACACACAATTTTAACTATGTCGTAAAGTTTTCTTTGACACCATATTAACGGGATTTTATCGGCAACCAGACATTTTCTACTATTAGTAACTGGTGTGTTCCCTATTTTTACTAATGTTTAAGAACCGAATTTTATTTCAAAATATTCCAAAATATGGTTTTGTAGCTCTTTCCTTCCTACTTTGCCTGGACTACCTCCAGTCAGATGCTCTAGGCTAAATCCATCGGCACTAACAGTATCATTGGTCCAGAGTGGGACGCGGTTTACAAATGATCCATAATTACATTGACGCTTTCCCGAAAAGACTCTGGAAATGCATTAGGCGCAAGGGAGGACATTTTATTTAAAATGAAATTTTGGCTAGTATAGAATACAAATCAGACCTTCTAAAAATCGTTGTAACCCCTTTGGAACAACAATTTAGGCTTAGGTAGGCCAGCGTATGGAAGTTGTGACTAATAAGTGTTTTGCACTTTTTCCGGGGTCTAGGACATATATTTGGGTGCTCTTTACTTAAGTTTTAGAAGGCATAAGTTTGGGGGGGTATTCTATACTAGTTTCAAAACTTTATATATCATTCAGTAGAGGAAGGAAGAGCTACAAAACCATATGTTTGGAATATTTTTGAAATAAAATTTGTTTTAAACCTAAAAACACCGGGAACACCCCACCAGTGTCGTAATCGCCGACTTTTCCACTATTTTTAATGAAATTCGGGCAAAAAGAACCGAATTTCATTAAAAATAGTGGAAAATTTCGCGCGACAAATTCTACTAATAGTATAACATGTCTGGTTGCCGACCCATTATCCGACCACTAAGACTAAAAGTAAAAAAATTATTACAGAATTGTGACTTTTTTATTAAAAAAGTAAATATACACTAGTGTCATTGGCAATACCCTCTTATTTGCCTTGGTTCCTTATTTTTTGTATCATTCTAGGCCAACGCATGTTAGGACGCACTTAAACATGTTTTTTGACTTTTTGTAGTGAAGATCACATTTTTGGACCCATCTTAACCACAAGCAATAAAAAACAACGAGGAAAGCTAAGGCAAATAGGAGGAATAGGACCAGCAACAGAAAATCTGCGTAGTAAATAGAAAATGGGGCGCTACCGGAGTATACCCACCCTTCGGGCGCAGGGGGCTTGGTAGGACATGTTAGGACCCCTTCGGGGGCGCAGGGGGCTTGGTTGCTTGGGGTTGAGATGCGCACTCTTACCTTAGACATAAGTCGAGCAAGACTCTTGATCAAAAATGCATTTAGAGGCTCTTTTTGCCCAGCTCCAGTGACCAAAACATGGTAAAACAGCCAAATGGTCTAAAATTCAAAATCCCAAAACTTTTTATTGACCAGAACACAAAAATTTATGTCATTTTTGAACTCACAGGGTGATTTTAGGTTGATATAGGGTGTTTGGAAACACTTAAAAAAAATTCATTTGGGGGGTATACTCGGTAGGGTCGAAAATGGTAATGAAAGTATTTCCTGCAGCAATGTGGCTTGCTCATCCGTGCTCATTTTTTATATATCTTTATATAAAGATATATATTAATATATTTTGCAGTCAATCCTTTGTATCGTCAACCAAGCTCTATGCCTTTCTTCGATCCCTCGCAAGTGTACTGTACAGTACCAGGTAGATGTGCCCTTCTCAGCAATGTCAAAAAGTACAAAGTTAGTCTGGGAGAAATTTACCGACGAATCAGTTTGCCGGAGTGTCTTAACGCTTCTCACCTTGGTGGAATTTTAAGGAAGTGAGTCATATCTATTAAATTTGATTATTAACAAATCTATGCAATCCGATGTTTCAGAGCCAAGAAAGAAAATGGTGGAAACGAGTTGCGCACAAATCTGAAAAGACATGGAATGTCTTTGCCCTCAGGTAGACGCAAATCTCATCCATGCACCACATTTACATCCCTTTGCGAAGGTTTTTTAAAACTTGGATAATGTTTCAAAATTTTTTGAAACTTTCTTAGAAGAAGCCAGGCAAATGGGCAAAGACTTCTACACTCTGTGCAATGAATTTTCCAACTTCTGCTCTAGCCTTGCCTTCTGCAAGCCTAGTTGGAAACAACATTGAGGAAACCAATCAGAAATTGGCTGCAGTTCAGTGGGCAGGGTTCGTTCATTGTTTTTTAATTCAGTTGATTTTAAATTCACTAAAAGTTCTATAAAATGTGCTTAGATCTTTTGTAAAGTTAGGTCTATAAACCTGTAACGAATTTTTCACTTTTTTGTAATAAGATTTTGGTACTTATGATGGGCCTTTTGCACGTTTTAGTTCCCATTTAATTTGTGTTAGCTTGGTTTTAAGCTCATGTTCAGCAAGGGTTGGGCTAATAAACCTAAATTTTTAATTAGACCACACTTTGCTTTCAAAAGGCTCAACGAAAACCCTTTTATAAAAGATCCAAAGCTAACTACCGTATATCTTCAGATAAGTACTCATGGGGCCTTATTTTATAACCCTTCTTTGGAGCTGGGGAATTATTAGAAGGTGGGGGCTTATTAGAAGATACCTTTTTGGCCTTATAAGGCCTTATTTGAGGTGGGGCCTTATTTTTCAACACCTCTCAGGAGGTGGGGCCTTATTAAAAGATATACGGTAGTTGCATGCTCCTATTCTAAAGGACCATGATTTTTTCATTTCAATTTTCGGCTAGAGGAAGATTGGCAAAACGAAAATTGGCAAAAGCGAAAATTGGCAAAAGGGAAAATTGGCGAAAACGAGGGAATTTGTTGTCCTCGCTTTCCTTCGATGGATAAATTTATCTTCTTGTTCAGATACCAAAATGAACAGCTCAAGCGATATTGAGGAAAGTATGCCGGAAATCGCTGAAATGGAAATCTATCCGGAAGCAACAAAATTGAAACGGTGGAGAGTGAAAGGAAGAGGGGAAGATGCTGGCAATCGGCTTAGGGTTTTTATTTCCATTTTTTATCTGTCATGTGTAGATAGTTAAAATGTTGCAGGGTTTACGTTCCACTTCGGTTACGCGACAACTATCTACACCGAGCTGGAAGATGGACAAGTGAATCAGAGGGATGCTTGCGTTTATCAATGCTCGGAGCGTCGCCGTCGAGAAAAATGCAAAATGATTCTCTGCATCGGTAGCTTAACAAATACTAGAGCAATATTTTCGAAGAATTATAATTACAGGAAAAGAAGACGACTACATCCAGCATCGTGGGAGCCATAACCATCACGCAAATCCAGTAGCGATAGGAAAGCGCAAAGTCATCGCAAAGACATCTCTTTGTGGTCCACTTTGATGTCTCATTCTTATTTTTGCCTTATTTTTTCTTCAGAGAGAATTCCCAGTGCCGAAGGGAAAGACAGGACCAGAGGATTTGGAGATTCCGGAAGATTTGAAGCTTCTCGATGGCAAGTTGTTCGTTCGTATTTTATGATTCCGGGAAAGGAAAAGCTACAACTGAAGTCTTTACGCGGGTGCTAAAAGCACCAGACGATTGGTCGATACAGAATCTGGCAAAACCTTACCGACCGAAGCGTATATTGACGGACAATGAGGGTGCCCAACGGGCTGCGATTTGAGAATTCTTTGGAGGTGGGTATCTATTCTTTATTTATTATGCGATATATAGCTGTGATGCATTCGGTGAAGCACAAGACGTGTTGGTTCCACTTCGTCCAGGCAATTATGAAGGTATGGTATGGTACACGGTTTGCTCAACGCCTACAACAATTCGTTACCCTTGTATCTCATGGGACTTCATTAGCACTTGATTTTGAATGGAAAATCGGCAGGCCTTCTCTTGTTGCTTTGGAAGCTTTGCTAGGAAGAGGTCCTCTGATGAGCGACACTTATCTATCTAACAGGAAATGTTATCAGCTGTATAAATTCACGCAAAGAATCCTGTCTCTCAAAGCTATATTCGTAGCCATGGCTCTCAGATTACGCTCTCTCGGCTCTCTGTCCTAGCTGTCCAGCGTAATAGATTGGCTCCTCGTCTACTACCACATAGATCTCTTCAGAAACTGCTTGCTTTTCCTGCACTTTTTGCCGTGATGCTGGGATAGCTCTTGTTGGTTGACAAAAACGAGCCTGCCAGTGGTTGTCAATTTCATCGATGATCGCTTTCAGTACTGGTCTGACATAGCTGAGAAAAAGCTTTCGCAGAATAGTTACTGTTACAGCCGTATTAGTGAACACACACCATCCTAGAAACAATTTCCATAGCAGTTCTAAAAACTACGTTTGGATTGCTTCAATAGGATTAAACGTTGAGCTTAATCTACTGCAATCATTTCCTCGGACTTCATTAGCAAGTGATTTTGGATTCTCTTGTTGCTTTTGCCCAAGCTTTGCTAGGAAACAGGTCCTCTGATGTGAGCAAAACTTATCTATCTAACAGGAAATAATATCAGCTGTATAAACTCAGGCAAAGAATCCCATCAGCGAATCATCCGCCTTTTTCAGGGAGTTGGTCTGGTCGAGACAAGCACTAGAGGAAGATCGAAAGAATCAAGGAAGCTTTAGCAGCATTCAATGCATAGAAAATGAGCAATAGTATAGCTCGAATGGCAAACGCAATAGATGGAATTGAGTTAAATGATCTGAATCTCGACGGAGTCTGAAATTATTTTGGAATGTGATATTACCTCGTAGTGTTATGTATTTGTTATTGTTCGCTTTTCGTCGAATAAATGTGAAGAAAAAGTGTTTTGTAGAAAGAGCATTTCAAGTCAATTTGAAACGAATCGGTAAAAGAAGGGCACGAGGTTGATATCTGAATTTGCCAAAATTTTGATCGCCAAAGAACGAACGTTTTGCGAAATTTCGTTTTGCAAATTTTCATTTCAAAACGACTCAAAAGAGTATAGTGCGAGATGTAAGAGAACTGTCCCCATAATTCAAGTTTTGCACACGCCGCTGCGTCAAAAACCATGGTCTTTTAACCAGCAGATGTGTTTTTATTTCTTATTCATGGCAGGGTACCTAAACAAGTTGAATTTCAAAATAATTCTTTTTTTTAATTTAACGGCTACCTGCCTTTTTAAATTGAAAATCGATCGGTGACAAGCATTCCCCTTTAAAGATGTAATTCAAAATTGACATAATTTTCGAATTTTAGTCAAATGATCGAAGATCTTATTCGTATGGTTGACGGATATGAAAAATCTTCTTATGCAGCACCGCAATCTGAGGACAATTACGAAGATGATGCAGCGAGAAAGGAATTGTCAATTTTTCAAGGGTAAGCTGATTTGAGAAAAAAATAAATGTTCTGCCCATCAAAATATAGAATAGCTCTATGGAAAATCTCATTCTCTCTAATAGAAACCCCAGGGTTTCAATTTTTGAATCCCCTTCGGAGGGCTTCTATTAGAAAGGGGGCTTTTAATAGAAAGGGGCGTCTGTTTTTTAACCTGAACAATTCCCAAAATTATAGCGAACAGAACAAAAAGTCAAAGCAAAAGCAAAACAATAAGGCAAAACAAGAAGCGAACACCAACAGACTCTTTCCAAATAGAAAAGCTCATTTTTTGCTTTGGTCCACCTGTTGTTTTTTGGCTTGTGCTCAGGCATAGGGTATGCCAGCGTATGTTAGGACTAGCTCAAACATGTATTTCTCACTGGAACCCTATTCTTCACTCTAGTCGACCGGCCATCTGAATTTTAAAATTATTTTCTAACTAGGGTTATATAAATTTTGGTCTAATTTTTTAAATTTCAATTTCTAAATTTTTCTGGTACAATGATTTTTAGGTCATTTTCTGGTTTGAATTTTACCGTAGTCTATATTAATATTTTTAAAATGTTTTTGTCATTAACCTAGACAGCATGTTATTTACAACAACGGCACTACTATTGCTTTTTAAATACGATAACAAAAATAAATTATCATATAAATTCATGGCTGCAAATCACTGAGATGTTGGTTAGGCTTATAAAAGTTCTAAAGTTTATTGTATCTTGAGTACAGACAAGATTTAAAATTAGGATAATTTTATAGTTTCCGCTGCAAAAGTGGATGATTCTGTTTTTGGATATCTTACCATGTTTTTCAACATTGGCCGTGGCAAAAAGAGACTCGATGTGCATTTTTAATCAAGAGTACTTCTCGGAATCAAGTCTTTGAGTGAGTACGCGCATCTCTAACTCTCAAGCCCCCTGCGTCCACTTCGGGGGCGCAGAGGTGGCTTGTGGTTGAGATGCGCACACCCACATACCTTAGACACAAATCACTGAAAGTGACTCTGGATGCATAAAAACATATGCATACCAGAGTTTCTATATGCGGTAGGCCACAGAAAGTGAAAACCTGTTCGAAATCTATCATTTTTACTTTCATTTGACTCAAAAAGGCTAAAATTTGGTGAATAGTACACTAAAATGACCATCTACTCCTGAGGGTTGGGAGGCAACAAAATTTGACAAAATTCAAATTTTTTTTATCAGAAAGTGTTCAAAAATCCTTCTTTTATCGTGTAGAGCAGAAAAAATGAGTTCAGGAAGTGATTTTGGGTCACTTTTCAAAAAATCCGAGTAGGGAGTTGTAACCAGGGTTCGATCATGAATTTCTAAAATAAAGGCATCTAGTGTCAAAAATAAAGGCAATTTAAAGAAATTTTCACCAAAATAAAGGCAACTTAAAGACATGTTGTCCCTATGCTTCAAACCCGAAAAATCAACAAAAAAACAACTTTATTGACGAACATATTTTTCTCCCCCTTTCCTGCTTTCAACAACTCTTTCTGCCCAAGAAAGTAGTCATAACTTTCATAACATTCGTCAAAATGTGCCTTTATTTTCAAAAAAAAAATTAAAGGCAAAAATTCAAATTAATGGCAATGCCTATAATTAAGGGATATAATCGGACCCCTGGTTGTAACTATAAAAATGCCAAAAAAAAAAGAATTAAAATTGATTTACCAGTTGAAAAAGTTTGCATCAAACAAACAGCCAATTAAAAAATTTATTAATTTTGAAATTTACAGTACGAATTTGTTAGTATTGATTTTAATTTTTATGTTTTAAGCTAACACACGGATTTGGAAACATTGCTTTGATCACTTCGTGGCAAGCATTTCAACAATATCTTAAGGTTCTTGCTGTAGAGCTTGCCAAAAACAGCAGTATCGGCCATCAATAAAATGCGTATTGATCAACTGTTTAGTATGTTAGTCTAAATCTCTTATATAATTTTTCATTTAACATGTTTTTGCAAAAAAATAATTATGTCTTGTTAAGTTTGCAATTGTTAAAAAAATCCCTCAACCAGACTTAAAATTGGCACTTATTATTAACTTTTCTTTAAAAATCTTCTTGAACATTATATTGGGTTGATTCATAATTAATGCGGATTTTTGTTGCCTTATGATTCTTTTGATCTAATTCTTCTTTAAATTTGCTTTTTTGTTTTAAAGTATGCCCTCGCTTTTAGTTAAGAAGAATGCGCGTCGAAAACCACCTTCACATTTGCCATATCATGCTCTACCACTTCGAGAAAGGATGGAGGGCAGCGCAGTCTTTCGCGATATTGTCGAACTCTTTGGCGAAGAGGCGATCAGTCAAAGTCAGGTGGAAAGATTTGAGAGCTTGATCATTAAAGTCAGATGGGCGACCTCTTCCTTTCTCATCTTGCAAGCTTGTGTCACCGGATTTGAAACGCTTGAACCATCTTTCCACCTGACTTTGACTGATCGCCTCTTCGCCAAAGAGTTCGACAATATCGCGAAAAGACTGCGCTGCCCTCCATCCTTTCTCGAAGTGGTAGAGCATGATATGGCGAATGTGAAGGTGGTTTTCGACGCGCATTCTTCTTAACTAAAAGCGAGGGCATACTTTAAAACAAAAAAGCAAATTTAAAGAAGAAATAGATCAAAAGAATCATAAGGCAACAAAAATCCGCATTAATTATGAATCAACCCAATAAATGTGTCTGTTAGAGTATAATTTGCGATATACCGTATTTATTCTAATAGAGCAAAACCCCCTCCCCCTCTAATTCAAAATCGTGTTTTGACCCATTTTTGAAAAGAGTGCTCACGGGCAATTACCATCCATTTTGTAGCTCATCTCACTGGCTACAAAATAAGGGGAATTTTGCCCAATAGCAGTCTCCAAAGGGATCAAAAACAATGCCAAGAACACGATTTTGAACGAAGGGGTGGTGTTCTATTAGAATAAATACGGTAAATGCACGCTCAAACATAATCTTTTCAGGCATATGCTTATTTTAGTTTCACAAAATTTCCAACACTTCCAACAATGTGTTTTTACAGAAATAATAAGTAGGCCTAAAAAAATAAAATTCGCCGTACTTCCTCTAATAGAGCGGCATGCCGCTCTATTTTTCAAACTACCAAAAATTAAAAAATTGTCAATCAAAAATGGCCTTAACTCTGAAATCCTAGTCAAAAAAGGAGAGGGTGCCGCTCTATTAGAGTAAATACGGTATTTGCTGTGTATAAACAACATAAAGTATTCAGAATTTTTATATAACAGTCAAGAAAACACCGAAATCAATATGAATTTCCAAAAAGCCCTAAGGTCAAAACCGAAATTAATAGTTTAAAAATAGTTGTAAAAACTTTTTCTACATTTTCAGCTTTGAAAAATGGGTTTCATATACTCACTTATACGTCGCTTATGTTTTGTACTTTTAATCTCATTCACTGTCAATTGAAAAAAATTATTTTGGTTTATGGGTTATCGCATAACACTTTTTAATTTTTTGCCATATTCATGACATATTTCGTGACCTCCAAAGATATCTTGTCAGTGACATTCACAAAAATTTAAAAAAGGGTGCGATAACTCATAAGTACAATGTTTTTATATCTGTTTTTATGGCCATAGGGTCGTTTGAGTTACTTTGTGCCCTATTATTTGAATTCGCGCTTTTTGAATTTTATTAATTTTTGGCGTTTAAATGCATGTTTTCAAATTTTTAACTTAGGCTCAGAGCAGGCCAGCGCATGTTAGCCGGAATAAAAATTTTTACGAACATCAAAATAAACAAAAGTTCAAAAATAGCGTGAATTCAAAAAAGGGCACAAAGTAACTCAAACGACTACGCACCATTTTTATGTAATAAAAATTTGTATATGAAATAAAGACACGACAAATATGTTTGCGTATGCATCCGAAAAAAATCGTGTGGGAATTGTGTTTGTTATTACTGAAATTGCGTTTTAACCACCCATTCAACCCAAAAGCTTGAGGTGGATACCACCTGGATGACCAGAAAAATCAAATTTTACTCAAATTCAAAAACAAACCGTACTATCTTATGTAAGAAAATCGCAATTTCAGTATTAACAAACACAATTCCCACACGAATTTACGTCGACATAATTGATTTGTTTTTGGTTTTCAAGAAAATAAAATTAGTAGTACTATAGTATAGTGGCTTCGCTTGAAATGACCCACAAATATGTTTTAGCATTTAAAACACATTTTTAGGATCAGGAAGACAACTTTTTGACCAACAATTTAACTTTAACAGGGATACATCCGCACGACCACCGAGTAATTGAATCAACAGCGGCTAGCCGAACCACAAAGACACAGGCGAGTCACCAGCGGGTACCCGAACTACAGGGATACATCCGCACGACCACCGAGTAATTGAATCAACAGCGGCTAGCCGAACCACAAAGACACAGGCGAGTCACCAGCGGGTACGTGAACCACTAGATTTGTTCTGTGATTGTTTATTGGTGTGACGTTTATTGGTTACTCAACAGCATTGCAAAGTTTTCAATGAATTTATTTATTTCAATATTACACACGATTTCTACTGGAACACTAAACAGTGTATGTATTTTAAAATATTGGCTGGTTTATTAATAAATAAAGTTAGGGATGAGTAATAATATGAGAAGAAGTATGCGACTGAACGACGTTGGAAAAAATATTTCCCACTCGATAACTACTTCTTCGCTTTATGTAGTGCATAATGTCTAAAAACATTAAGTACAGTGCATCAAATATCTCATAAGAGAACCAGCCAAAGAAGTGTTTGTGCAGCAGTGTGCGAACTGTAGGGCTGGCCCAGAGTAGCAACCATGCTGGTAAAGCAATCGTAGAAAAGTCGTTTAGCCAAGGTAGCTGATTAAAAGTAGCCAAAAATAGGGTATCAAAATCAGGGCTCATTACCACACAAATATATATTATTATTTGAACAATGCACATTAGAAACTGGGCAATAAATGTAAGAATTGCGTAGATTATTAGCTTTAACTCAACTTTTCTTTCATTTTCTGTGCGGGGATCTAGTTTTTTGTAAGCTACTAATATTGCAGCATTCAATACTAGACAAACTAGCAAAAAAGTTATAGAGGATACA
>JAMRYI010000046.1:0-476161 GCA_029231635.1 Ditylenchus weischeri
GTTAGTTATACTTTTTCCTCATTCTGAAAAAGCGTATGAGGAAAATTCAGAGAAATGAGGAAGGAAAAAATGTTCCTCAGAGGAAGAGTAGTGAGGAAGAAATTTTAAAAGTATTGAAGCAAATGAAAATAAATTTGAAAAATAATTGTTGCACCTAATTAACAATGACTTTACAGATCTACATTCACCGGTGGCAAAACGTACACAAACCAATTCTTTCTTTGGTCGCCATAGTCAGCTATTCGACGATGATGGAGGAGAAGAAGAGCGCCCACCTGACGTAATGATTGAAATGAAGTCGTATGGAAAACAGAAGCGCATCAATGCAGAGGATGATCCATTGCTGTATTGGAAGGTATTTTTTTACGAACATAAGCGGCATTCACCTGCGTTGCCTAATTTTGACTTTTCTCAGAAAAACGAAAAGACTTATCCAATTCTCGCCAAGATAGCTCGTCGATTCCTCTCTACTCCAGCAACGAACAGCCTGGTGAACAGCTATTTTCGGTTGCTCGTGACGTGCACGACTACAGGCGATCAAATTTGAGTCCAGAAAATGCGGAAACGCTTATTTTACTGAATAAAAATCTTCCTTCGTTAAACTTCAAATATTAGTTTTTTGTTGTAAAAATATGATGTATGTATGTTCAGTAAAGCGGAAAGTTGATTGTCCTGGTCATAAATTGTAAAGAAAAGATGATTTAGACGGCTTTAAATGTGGCCGTAGTCATTTAGAAAAAATATCGCATATCGCAGCGATATATCGCACCTCGATTCTTAGAAATATCGCATATATCGCATAAAGCCAAATCCGCATCACTACTTTCTAGTGTTAATCGAGAATATACTGTATTCGATGTCGATTTGTTTCGCCACATACAAATGCATACTTGCGCTGGTGACTCTGTCTTAAATTGCAGCTCCCAAGTAAGCTGACCTTGTAAACTGCTGTGTAGGATTGTCGATCGATTAGAAATTTTTCCATTATCGATAATATCGATATTATCGATAATCGGGAATCGATCGAAAATCGGTCGATAATCGATTGATTTCGACCGAGAATCGATCGAAGTCTATTAAATAATTACACTTTAATAAGGTAACCTTATACTATTATTTCGGCATACGAAGAAGTGATAATATGAGCAAACAAGTTATTTATTAAGCCATCAACGAACAAAGGTGAGGCATTTAAGGAGTGACTAGATGATCAAAGTATATGTCTTCCATGTCTTCATCATCGAATATTTCCTGTTCATCGTTCTTCCCCTTATTTATTTCCACAAGCTCTGCCTTGGTTGCTAAGATTTGAGAGGCTTTTTCGGTAGTTATTCGGCTGCGCAAATAGTTCCAAAAGAAAACAGTTGCCTAAACGTATTAGTGCCGATTTTTGGATCGTTGAAATTCACTGGCTTACTTTTGAAAATACCCTTTCTGACAAAGAGCTTGCTGGTGATGGACAGAGATATTCTTGAGTTAAGACAGACAAAATCGGTAGACTAGCCTATGCTTCACGCCACCACTTCAACATTCCATCTGTATGGTCGACCTTTCATTTTTTTGTAGAGATCAAGTTCATTCTGAGAGTTTTATGAATTCAAAAATACTGTCACTTCCTTACTTACCTTCGCAATCATCCCATAGACATCTTCTTGTAATACATCTCTCTCATTTGCTTCATCGGTCCACGGCCCACGGTTACTTCACCTGTTTCATTCAAAGGAACTCCTGGTCTTTCTTTAAAACCTAGTCATTTTAAAAACTCAAAAAAAGTTAATTATACATTTTTCAACAAATAGCTTATAAATGATCGAAATCGAAAAATGTTCGATTTTTGATAATCGAAGGCTATCGATTATCGAAAATATCGAAAAAGCTTCGATTTTCGATCGATTTTGATAAATCGATCGATAACCCTTCTGCTGTGAGCCTACTACAATGAACAACAACATCAAGTTTTTTTTTCACTGTTTGAGGTAACTGCCGTAACATGGCGAGAAAAAATGTTTCTGAGGTAGAAAATTTATCTTTGACTTGGAGTTTTGTTCTAAGGGACACATTGAATTTAAAAAATCTTTTGTTTTAACTAAGGTTGTTCTAGATCGGTTGATCGAAAATCGGGTTAAGTGGCAAAATAAACCGGTACCAAATACCGGGTACAACGAAATTCCGTTTCAGATTCTCTTCTCATAATTTTTTTCCCTAATTTTGCCTTTTGATGCAGATTCCTGAGGAAGTTTTAGGTGTTGGTTGGATTTAGAAGAAAATTTACATATAAATATACTTTTATATTATTTCATTCTCCACAGAAGCCACGCTGGCACGGGACGAAAAAAGTCTTTTACCGGGGCGGGCTGACTAAAGTATGGCATGTCCACATGCTTAACATCCGAATGACCTTTTATTTCGGCAAGCTATCTTTTGGTGTTCTCCCTGATCAACCAAAAGGAACAGAATAAAACTAGCTGTTGTCAAACAAAAGGGCACACACAAGATTGCCAATGGCGTCTCCTCTTGCTCTACAGTCACCCCTGCATCCACCTAGCCCTGGTGCCCTAAAGGGGGCGCACCCACACTCTAACCTAGGGGCTGAGGCATGCATTACAATAGAGGGCGGGCAGTCTCTTTCCCTCATTTTTGGTCGTTGTCCTAATTTTTATGCTGGAGGACCAGTATCCTTTGGGCTTGCCTTGCCGGTGGCCTTGCTGCAGGATGGTGGTATGGGCAGACAGGTAGGTAAGGGAGGGCATGTATTCATTCACTGTTTTTTCACCTTGCTGGTTTATTGTGAGGTAGGAAGAGAGGGATGCAGAGATAAGAGGAAAGAGGCTGGGAAGAGAATAGTGCTGGCAGGCCTACTCCTGCTGGTTGTCGCCCCTCCTGATTTCGTTGGTGTATTTATTCAAATGTAGTTTTAGGATATTTTTATTAGAAATAATTTTACTCTTTTTGGGGCAAATTTTACTCTTTTTGGGGCAAATTTTTATTTTGACTGATTTTATTAAATTTTCTCATCTTTTTCAAAAGTGAGCTGGAGTACTGCATGTAATGTAGCCCTGCAACTCTAGTTTCTAACGGCGTATCCATTTGTTGCAACATCTGTGAAAAATTAGCCCAAAAAGGGAAAAGCATGAACCAAATTATTTTTCTGACTTGCTTCGTACTTTTACCTTTTTGTGCTACATTTTCCAAAGATGATGAAACAACTGATATCTCATTAGAAACTAGAATCGCATTGCTACATAATGGCGTTATCACCTTTGAAAAGAGATGAGAAAATTTATTAAAAATCAATAACAATAAAAATTTGCCCCAAAAAAGAGAAAAAATTGACCAAAAAAAGTATATTTGCCCCAAGAAAAATGATTACCCAATAATTTTGGGCAAACATCTCATTTTGGATAAGTTAAAAAATAGTATTTTTAAAAAAAAAGCTCAGTGTGTTAGCAATTGTTGGTAGTACAGATTTTTTTGAGTTTATAAAACATGCTTGATTTTACAACATTTTTCACTGAAGCAATGTCCTTTTCACTATTTCAATAAGAAAACCCGAAATTAAGAAAAACAATGTTTGTCGACCGAAAACTTGACTATATTGCTCGATCTGGCCGGTTTTTGGGGTGAGACCTACCTTTTGTCATAATGCCAAATGATAAAAATGTCCAACGAGAATTACCCTTTGGCAAAATGCCAAATGAAAAAAAAGTGGGAAAAATGCCCGACGAGAAAAATGCCTAATGGAATTTCGCCAAACTAGACTTTACCCCACCAACAAACGTTGTAATTGAACCAACTTTTTCATGATGAAATGGAAGTGGAATGACCACCAAAACGCTAATTCAAACTGGGGTAAAGTCTGGTTTGGAAAAATTTCATTGGGCATTTTTCGCGTTGGGCGTTTTACCCTTTGGGCATTTTTATCATTTTATAGTTTGCCAAAGGGTAATTTTCGGGGGTAAAGGGTAGGGCATTTTACTCGTTTGGCATTATAACAAAAGGTTATTAGGTATCACGCGTTTTTGTCTAGATGTATTCTTTTGTTTTGTTTGACTTGTGCTCAGGCAAAGACTAGGCTAACGTGTGTTCAGACGGAATTAAACATATTTCCCGAACTAAAAGAAAAATTGAAAAACATGTTTGAGTCCATCCTAACACACGCTGGCCTACCCTAACAACAAGCCAAAAAAATCTCAGGGAGAACAAAGCGAAAATTGATATTGCATAGTACAGTCAGGGTGACCAACTTGCCGTTATTTAGTGGCATTGCCGTTATTTTTTTTTTGAAAATAATGACATTTTGTCTAGTGTTGGATTATTAAATTAAAAAATGCCGTTATTTTTGGATTCTTCTATTTGGAATGCCGTTATTTTGGAACACGTTGCCGTTATTTTCAAAATTTGAGTTGGTCACCCCGAGTACAGTCAAACCTCGTTTATCCGGCACCCCCAAAAGTTCGTTCCCGCCTCGGATCCGACACTTTTTCAGCTCAATTTTCGAAGTCTTTTGCCAAATTTGATTCGGCAGTCTAGTCTGAAATATCGCAAGGATTCTGATTATGCTGGTCGTTTTTCCAAAATCTTTCAGTTTTGCCATAAAGACTAGCGGACTTCGGTTATCCGGCACCCCTTTTCAAAAATCATGTGCCGGATAAACGAGGTCTGCGGGTCTTTATGACGAAATTTAAAAATTTTGGAAAAACGACCGGCATAATCAGAATCCTTGCAATATTTCGGACTAGACTGGCGAATCACATTTGGCAAAAGTCTTCGAAAATTGAGCTGAAAAAAGTGTCGGACCCAAGGCGGGAATGGACTTTTGGGGGTGCCGGATAAATGAGGTTTGACTGTAGTCGTTTTAAAATGTCGGTGATTTATTTTTTGATTAGATATTGGCACCTAAATTCATCTATATTCTGATTTCTGAGAAAATCCTGGCTTACACCAAGTTTTTTTTTAATTTATTAAAATGTTTAAAAAATGTCTTGAAATGTTATTTTGCCCAAATTGACAACAATATTGCAAGGTTTAATTGGCGCTGAGTGCGTATTGTGGTTCAGATGTGTGCCTTTTTGGAAATTTTGTATTTTTCATGGTAATAAGCTGAAATAAATTCAATTGTGATGCAGCCATGACTTTCGACCTTTTTTTATTTCAAATGTTGAATTTAATTGGACACAAAAAGAGTTTGAGTGTTGACCAGAAGAGAAAAGAAACTTGTATAAAACGACAAAGGGAGAATTCGTCGAATTTGGTTGTGCCTCAAGTTCTGTTGATCAATGCAGTGAGAAAATTTGACAAACAAACACCTTGGCCGTGATGTTGATTGTAGGCTACACACAAACTAACCACCTTCTTCCAATATGCTAATTGGATCTAGACCAGATGTTAATCTTTAAGTAGTTGTACCAGAATCTTGAAAATAACTGGTCATATTTTGCAAGTTTCATCTTTTTTCTTGTGATTCTCTTTAAATTTTTACGTAGGGTAGGATTCTGTCGGTCAAAATTATCTCGGTTCTTTTGGTTCAGGGAGACCCTATCTTGGTTCAGGGAGACCCTATCTTGGTTCAGGGAGACCCTATCTTGGTTCAGGGAGACCCTATCTTGGTTCAGGAGACCCTATCTTGGTTCAGGAGACCCTATCTTGGTTCAGGAGACCCTATCTTGGTTCAGGAGACCCTATCTTGGTTCAGGAGACCCTATCTTGGTTCAGGAGACCCTATCTTGGTTCAGGAGACCCTATCTTGGTTCAGGAGACCCTATCTTGGTTCAGGAGACCCTATCTTGGTTCAGGAGACCCTATCTTGGTTCAGGGAGACCCTATCTTGGTTCAGGAGACCCTATCTTGGTTCAGGAGACCCTATCTTGGTTCAGGAGACCCTATCTTGGTTCAGGAGACCTATCTTGGTTCAGGGAGACCCTATCTTGGTTCAGGAGACCCTATCTTGGTTCAGGAGACCTATCTTGGTTCAGGGAGACCCTATCTTGGTTCAGGGAGACCCTATCTTGGTTCAGGAGACCCTATCTTGGTTCAGGAGACCCTATCTTGGTTCAGGAGACCCTATCTTGGTTCAGGGAGACCCTATCTTGGTTCAGGGAGACCCTATCTTGGTTCAATTCCAAGTACCAAAAAACCCCCGGTTGTCGGTTTCGGTTGTGCTACCCAAACTTAGGTCACCATAATTATCAGTACAGTGCACTCTCGCACTCACGTAATAGGTGAAAAGTTCATTCCTGTCTAGGATCTGCACATTTTTTTACCTCGACTTTTGATGCCTTTGTCAGCTCTGTTTTGACAGTCTAACGCCAAATATTGCAAGGATTCTGATTTTACTGATTGTTTTAACAGACGAAAAAAATTTTGGCCTTTAAAAGGCAAAACCCCGCTTTAACTTAACGCTTTTTCGAAAATATGGTCACGTTAAAGCAGAGTTTTGCATTTCAAAGGCCAAAATGAAAAGCCCCCTTAAATTAAAGGCCAAAGGAAAAAACGATCGGTAAAATCAGAATCCTTGCGATATTTGGCATTAGACTGCTGAAACAAAACTGACAAAAGCTTTGAAAAATCGAGCCCTAGGCGGGAACGAGCTTTTTACCTATCACATTAATCCGAGAGTGCACTGTAGGTCAATATATTTTATACAACCCAACCAGGGGTTCGATCGCGAATTTCTCAAATAAAGGCATCTAGTGTCTAGGCAATTTAAAGGAATTTTCACCAAAATAAAGGCAACTTAAAGGCATGTTGTCCCTATGCTTCAAACCCGACAAAAATCAACAAAAAAACCACTTTATTGACGAACAACATACTTTTCTCCCCCCTTTCCTGCTCTTTCTGCCCAAGAAGTAGTCATAACTTTCATAACATTCGTCAAAATATGCCTTTATTTTCAAAAAAAATTAAAGGCTAAATTTTCAAATTAAGGGCAGTGCCTTTAATTAAGGGATATAATCGGACCCCTGAACCCAATTGCTCAAATGATGTTAGTAGAGTCCATAGTTCCGATTACAATAGAAACTAACTGTATGTAGATATCTTGATGACCTGTAGACCCCAAGGGCCGGCTGTGACCACTTACAAACCAACGCCGAAGCTAGACTAGTGTTTTCCGTTCAAATGCCCACTGGATGTAGATGCCTGAGGGCAAGTCATCCTATTGCCTAGCTTTCTTCTTTCAACTTTGTTATAATAGTTCATTTCAAATCCTAAGGCGTTCTTTTGGTCATGTTTGCTTTCTTTTTTTGTGTAATTTACTCTGTTCTTTATATATGTAACATTTTCATTCAAGCGCTTACTTCAAAATTTGTTAATTTTTTCATAAATTCCAAGAGCATTTTGATTTACGCTCATTTTTGAATTTTTATGGGTAATATGGGTAACTTTTTCGGGGTTAACCTCTTCCTGAAATGAACATTCAAACCTCAACTAGACATTTATTGTAGGTGATGCCTGGTTGAACTGAAATGGTATTTGTGCACCCGCCTTCTAACTTTTTTAACTTTTGCTTTTACGCAGAGTAGGCCAGCATAAGTTAGCACGGACTCAAACACATTTCCCATGGTATAAACCATATTACACCCCACGGCCCCTGCCTCTTAAAAGGGGATGGTATCTCAAAATTAAGATATTGAGGACGGCTTAGCAGACACGGAAAAAATAACAGGGTGGATCAAGGCAAAAAGACCTAGTCGATAAATCTATGAGGTTTTGTAGGATTTTGTTATCTGTTCTGGTTTGCAGTTTGAGCAACAGATTTGAATTCTTCCTAACGTATGCTGGCGTAACACAAGCCGAAAAATTAAAAACTTGGGGAAACCAGATGCAGGTACCGTATTTCCTCTAATAGAGTCCCGAGGACTTTATCTTTTGGATGCCCAAAATCCTCAAATTGTAAATTGAAAAAGGACCCTAATTCTGAAATCCTAGTCAAAAAAACAGGGGGGATTATTGGAGGTGGGGGGCTCTATTAGAGAAAATACAGTAAATTAAACAAAACCATCAATATACCCTGCGATTACGATTGATTAGTCTGAAAATATCTACCAATATGCTTGCCCATCTAAATCTCGCACCCCAGATGCATCATTTGCCCTCAAAACTTTCTCTTTTTTCTCTACAGTTGTTGTGCTCAAACAAGTTATGGAGTTATTATGGAGTGTGAAAGTGTGAGTCAAGCAGTAGTAGCATTGCACAACAACACCACCCCCACCGCCGCGAGACTGCAGGGATTATAGTCCCAGGCAGCAGCAGTCCCCCTCCAGTGCTCCCTTATCCCCCTCCAACCTTGTTCAGCCTAGCAAACTTTCCTTTCAACGACCTTTCCCTCCTCATTCCCCACAAAAAACAGAGCTGAGGAGGAGGCAGAGAGACTCGATTGGACTCACCTGCAGTGTGTGCGCCTCTATAATCTAGTCTCGACTAGAGGGGGAGGCAGGCCAATCAACCGGCCTCAAGGGAGCTCTCTTTTGTACACACACATCCCCTCCACTCTTTGCTTTGACTGCTGCTGCTGGTGCTGGTATAGGAATGAGGTTGAGCAGCAACCAAAGTCCTCAACCACATCATTGAATTTTGTATGCTTGGTGTGTTTGGCTAGTGGATTCACGGCTTATATTTGGTATTGCTTTAATTGGCTTTAGGTATTTTTGTGTGTTTTTCAGATTTTTGTCTGATGCTTGTTTTGAAATGCACGAATTTTCGGTTTTAGCAGTTGCGCTTAATAGTGCCAATAATAGCACACAGTGATGGCAGTAGTGTAGATGATGACTACTCCAAGAGCAAAAAGTATAAATATTGGGTGGTTGGGGTGGGGGGAGAGAGGTTGGTTGCTCGATGTTCGCATTTTTTACTAATTTCTAAATCATGTTCAAACGACTCCTAAGTAATTTTTAAAACGGTACTTACCGTATTTCCTCTAATAAGCGCCCACCCCCAACTTTGAAGACCTATATCTCAGCCAAGAAAGAATATTTGGCGAAGCTGTTTAATGCATTCTCTTAACTCCCACGAGTTCTACCGATTCCGCTCTTTACATCGCACCTTCAATTTTTCGGAAAAGTGACTAAAAAAGACATCTTAAAATAACTTTATCTGCTTATAATGATGAAAGAAAAATTTGCAAGCCGTTTCTGATCTAAAAAGTTTAACTTTTCTCAAAAAAACTTTTGACTTCAACTACTCAAAGTTATATGGCCTTTTAGGATATTTTTGACTAAATTTTGTTCAAATATAAGAAAAAGTAATAAATTTTGAACATTTTGATTTTCTAGAGTCTACTGCATATAAAAAATTTGGTATGCATGTGATAAACCACCAAATAATGACCCTAAAATAACCTAAAAAGACCATCTACTCTAGAGAAGTTGAAGTCAAATTTTTTTGAGAAAAATTAAAATTTTTAGATCAAAAAACAGTTTAAAAATATTTTTTTATCATGTTAAGCAAAAAAAATTAGTTTAAAATTTCTTTTTCGATCACTTTTCTAAAAAATTCTGCACAAAAAATGCATTTTTTGAGAAAAAATATATGTTCAAAGATATATACTCTTATATATTCATTTCATTCTATCAGGGTTGGCAAGGGTAGCATAAAAACGACTTGCTGACTAGTTGCTGGGTTCGACAGCAGTTTTTCAACAAGCTGTAAAATCTTCATTTTTGGCTTTTCAGAAAAAAAATTCAACTATCTCACGCAGGACGGCAAAATTTACAGAACAGTTGAAAAAAAATTTTTGAAATGCCCAAAATGAAGATTTTACAGCCTGTTGAAAAAGTGCTGTCAAACCCAGCAACTAGTTGGCAAGTCGTTTTAAAACTACCCTTGCCAACCATAATTTTATCAACTACTCAAGTCTCATTTCAACAATTTAAACAACGAATTAAATCTAATTCAACTGAAAGTTTCATCCTCAAATCGACCCATCGCCAATCTGCTTTCGCCGTATTCAGCTGCTCCAGGATTCACAACAGCATCTTGCTCCGGCGAAGTTCGTTTTGTCAGCAAAAAATAGCTTGGTTTAACCTGAAAGTTAAGTTATATTTGCTAAAAAAAACCTCAGAAATGAGTCGCTATTCATAGTGTGAATTAACATTTTGAATGGCACCCTTGTAGTGTAGAGCCATAAGCGGATCCTTCAACTGTATTTTGTTCATCAGGTTATTAACCTCTTCCGCAATTGGTTCGGCAGCAGGTCTTGAAGCAAGAGCAAGCAGTACGGCAGTGCTAGCGCCCATCAGTTTATCGGCATCAGCCTCTCTATTTAGGTTCTTTGTCGATCGAGAAGTCTAAAAGAATAAAAATGCACTCAACTGCCATAATTATTCGTGAATTTCGTACCGTACTTATCTTGCTTCTTTTTACAGTTGGCATTTCAGTTAGGTTAGATAGCCGATTTTCGGGCTCATCTCCAGTCACCACTTTGCTCAGAAATCTGTCCATTGCCTAAAAAAAATCCCACTTTGGAAGCTTTGAACCCTTAGCGCCTTCCATTGTGCCACGAATTGCTGACTTGTTCTAAAACAATCTATAAAAGTAGCCCAAAAGTCTTCGTTGATGATTTCTTTTGCCTCTGGAGTTATAGCTGCGCTTTCGAGAAGAGCGCGAGAGACTGAAGTCCAAGCATACTCTTTGTTCTTTCCAAATCCATCATTACTGATATCCCAGATCACCAGACAACATTGCACTTGATTTCCCGAGAAGGAATTCTTATGCCAACAATAAATTATTTATGACCCATAGTCTAAATTTGGATTTCGGAGGTTGCGGGTCTGAGTCTCATTCAGGCCGAGCCTGCCGGGGCCGGTTGGACCGGTCCATGCACATCCATGGGATAAGAAATAAAATATCCTGGCGTTACCATAAGCATTATGGTATCTAAAATCAAAAAAATAAAAATTGACTGGCCTGTATGAGCTCGATCTTGCAGCTTCCGGAATCCAAAACGCCTGCTATCTTTTTCAAAATTTCAAATATTGAGCTGTTCTTAGCAAATTCGTCAAACATTTTAATATGCATGACTATTAATATCAGTTTTGTAGCCTGGAATCTCAGCTACAATAATAATTTCTTCATGCCGACTTATGTATTCAAAAAGTGGGTTTGGGCCGATGCTGTACGGTTGAAATAACCGAGTCATGCACATTCCTTACTCATATTACATCTTATGCTTATCCTCAATCTGATAATTTTTCGCAAGTATCTCATAGAACTTTTTCGTTCAACTGACTGTATATTTGTTCCTCATCCTCCTTTCACAGTCAACCAAAACGGTAAAAAAAAATTATTGACTGGCCAACCCTCAAATCTGTTGTTATCTACAAACTGTGTGTGTGCAGACGTCGACAATAATATAGATTGTTTACCTCCCTTCTTTTTCGTCTCCCCAGGTAGTGGTGGTGGAAAGGAGGGGTGAGGCTGCTGCTGCTAGAAGGCAAGCTCAGGGCTGATTGACGAGAGAAGACTGTGTGATGTTAGCTTAGCTGCTGCCTCTCCCCCACTCAAGAGCACTGCTCTAGGCCAGTCGATCAGTCTTCTTCCCCTTCAACTGTTTGGCTTACAGGCAGCAGCGGCAGCAACCAGAGAGACTGTTTGGACAGGGAGGGCAGGTGATGTGGAGGGTGCACACCCCACCTATCTACCTACCTACCTGCTGCTGCTGCCTGTGGAGTTGGTGGTTGACTGATGATGATGATATATTTTTGTCCTCTTCTTTTTCCGTTTTCCAGCTATTCCAAGAGCACTGAGGCAAAAGTTTTCAGACTTTGTTTGCGATTTAGTTATTTTTGTGGATATACGATGGCATAGTGAAAATAGTTGGTAATATGTTCTGAAGTCGTGACAGCCTAGTAGTGCGTTGGAATATTTTGTGACATTTGTGCTTGAGTTCGAATTCCCATGGAGCCCGATGCAATTTTTAGTAGAGCTATGCGTCGGGATTTTACTTTGAATGCACTTTTGACCCACTTCTCAACAAAAATTGATAAATGGAAATGTCAGACGTTTAGTTACTTTTAACTCCTCTATCTATTGGCTTTTTTGCCTTCTGTATTTTACTGAAAAATCTTACCTGCGACCCGAAATTGAAGATTTCAGTATCCCGACTTGTAAATTTCGGAATTCAGGGTCGCAGGTCAAAAATTTTCAATAAAAATATGAAAAAGTAAAAAAGCCAGTAGATAGAGGAGTTAAAAGTAGCTACATGGTCTGAAATTTCCAGCTATCGATATAAAATGCGTTTAAAGTAAAATCCTGATGCACAGCTCTAATTTAGTAGTAAGTTTACTTTAGTAAAAAGCAATTGGGTTTTTTGGATTATGGTCAATGTACAGGGTGGCGCAAAAGTTCCCGGAATTTTGAAACTGACATAACTTTATTTTTCAAAAACCTTAACCACCAAAATGATACATTAAAATGTAGCCAATAGACTGAATTTTAACATCACTTTAACAGATTTTCAAAATGAGCTCCTTTTGCTTTGATACACGCCTTCAAACGCTTCGGAAAATTGTCAACAATTGCCGCCAGCTGTTCCACCGTTATTTCATCCCAGGCTTTGACCAGAGCGCTTCAGCGAATCCACCGACTTGTGAGACGTTGCGCAGGCTTTGCTTTCAAGATTGACCACACAGAATAGTCCATCGGATTTAGATCTGGCGAATTCGGAGGCCAAACTTCCTTGTCCCACATGTCCGGAAACAGCTCTTTGCACAGCGAAATTGTTGTCTTTGCTCCATGTGCCGGTGCCCAATCTTGCTGAAAAGTCAATGTCGATTTTTGAAGTGTCGGCGTGCCCACGGATCCAAGACGTCTCTGAGAATGCGTTGTTGGTAGACTGCAGCATTAATCTTGACTCCTTTTCGACGAAAACCAAAGGCGTTTTCCATCAGCAGTGATTCCCGCCCAGACCATGACAGACGCAGGAAAATGACTTCGAGTGACAATCTTGCGTTCTGAAAGGTTATAATTAGATTCAGCATGAAAAATGGGTTGTAACCTGCTCCTTTCAGCAACAGCTGCCGATCATTTTGATGATTGTGATAGCGCTCGACGGTAAAGATCTTTTCATCGGTGAAGACGACGGCCCTGTGACGATTCTTTGGTAATCAGCTTTGACATTCTTCGTCCTTTTTCGAGTCGCTTGGCCATCATTGCTTCTGTTAACGTTTGTCCCTTTGATAGCTTGATCACCTGAGCACCTAGCTTCGTTTTGACAATTCTTCTGACCGAGTCCTTGCTGATTCCCATCGATTTAGCCATGCCCCTCATTGATTGCTGATCATTTCGCTTGATTCTTTTCCGGACCCTTTCTCGATTAGCTGGAGTTGTCACAGTCACCGGTCTTCCGCTTCTTGGCCTGTCATTGCTTGTTCCTGTATCGCTCTGTCGCTTGACCGCATCGTAAACGGTAGAAATTGCCATTCCGAGCATCGACGAAATTACGCTTGCTTTCTTTCCTGACTCTTTTAACAAAATCGCGGCTGATCGCTTTTCTTTTGACATCTAAACAGAAAATTAAAACCATCCTAAAATTAAGAAAATAGCAGTTTTGTAGAGAAAGAATAGGGCTACAAAATGGTATATCACAAATCCGGATTTAAAAAAAAAAATTGGCGCAATTTTGAATTTTAAAAAAATTCCGGGAACTTTTGCGCCACCCTGTATGCCTACGGCTCTGCTGCAGAATCTGGTACTCCCAGACAGCTTGGTCTTCCCTGTGGAAAAAAGTCTGGTGTATGAAGAAAAATTTGTCCCCCTGTCACTCCCATATTAATTGTACGACGAAAAAGCTATGTCCACTAGACGGATTCGAACCAGCGACAACTTTCTGCCGGCCACAGCTGCTGTGCCAATAAGCCAACGTGGCAATTGAAGCTCCTACTTTTTTTCATTACTTATTTTGTTGAGGGCGTCTAACCAATCTTTTTACAATACAAAGCTGTACGAAAAATGTAAAAAGTCAAAAGAATCCATATCTAAAAAAGATCCTGAATAATTTTTTCTACTGTGCATTGCGATGCCTTTCTCGAATGGGAAAGGGTTGTGGAATTGCTGCCTGGAAAAGTGGTCTTTAGGCCACTCATTGAGTAGTAGTAGCACATTATCATCAGTAGTAGCAGTAGCCGAAGGCCTAATCATTGTAATTATGGTGGTGCTATTCCATCAGCAGCAGCAAAATCTGCTTTTTCTTCAGTAGAGAAAAAATACAATGGAGTTTTTTTATCGAAATAAATTATTTCCTGCTGGCAAGCATCCCTCTCTTTGCTGCCACTATCACCATTCCGTTGGACTGTTGGTTGGCTGGCTCACTGTCGGCTGACTTTGTTGTTGTGATTGTGGGCCGAAGCCGAAGGCTAAATATACTTGCCAATGTATTTTTGGAGAGAACATACCACTGGTTACAGACATTTTGGCTGTATTTCAGGCTCTGTTGAAGCTTGAGTAAACTATATCAGGGATACACCCAATTTTTGGGTGGCAAATCAGAAAAGAAGGTGTTGTAACGAAAAACTTGAAAAAATTTTAATTTTTTAAATTTTTTTTGAAAAAAAGTTGAGGCCGGAGTGCCTTATATGTCATAGCCCGAAAAGTGGTTTTGACCACTTTTTTGAACTATCTTGTCGTAATTAGTACGAAAACATGTTTTTTTCACCCGGACGATTATTTGTGGAAAAATATTTTTTTGACCAAAAATGATCATAAATGATCAATAAATGATCATAAATATAGTTACACATCCACCAATTCACGCGAAGCTCTTATGTAAAAAGGGGGAATGAGAGTGTTAAACTTTAGCATATTGTTCGGAATAGTCTCTAAGGTGATTGGGGGCGCGCATCTCTAAGTCTCAAGCCCGCGCCCTGCGGGGCGCGGGGGCTTGGGCTTGGACTTGAATGCGCCAAGCACCTTAGAGACCATACATCTCAAAAAAGTGGGCTATGTAAGTGTACAACAACACTTGCATAGCCCTGCTTTTGCATGTGGTAGGCCGGCCATGAGAATTGGATGCTCACCCGCCCCGAACAGTGGACAATATGATCAAAAAAGTGGTTATTTATGATCATTAATGATCTTTTATTGATCATTTATGGTCAAAAATAATTTTTCAAAAAATGTCGTCCGGGTGAAAAAAACATGTTTTTCGTACTATATACGACCAGATAAGTTCAAAAAAGTGGTCAAAACCACTTTTCGGGCTATGACATATAAGGCACTTTAGCCAAAGTTGAACTGTTCTATAAGAAAAAAATAAATTTTTTTAGAATTTTTTTTAACTTTTTGAATTTTTCAAGGAAACATTTCTTACTTCTGACGACCATTCTGATTTCTGGTTCTTTTTTACAAAAGTCGAATACCCTGCTGTACATACTACAGGAAATAGCGAGAATTTTCATTTCTCATTTTTTTAATTTGATGTTTATGATATTTCGGTTCTACTATCTTTCTGATTTTCTTTTCACTTGCGATCTGTTTTGCTAATCAAAAACAAAATGTGCACATTTGGGTGTTGTGTAGAGCAGTAAAGCCGGCCAGAGGCAACCCAACCAGCTAGACCAACACACTGTTTATCGATTTCCCCTTTGTTGTCCACTGGGCCAATGTGCAGTACGAAACGAAATTTAGCATTAAAATACCATTAGCACCATCATACAATTTCTTCACAGTCTATTCCTTTTTCTTACTGTTGTGTTTCTAGACCACGCCTTACCAAATCACCTACTAGTAATTTCACTATTTTTACACAAATTATCGCAACTTCATAAGTAAAATTGATATACAGTCAAACCTCGATATAACATACCCCCTGGGGGTATGGGTAAGGGGCCGGGTAAAGGGCCGGG
The DNA here is from genome assembly GCA_029231635.1 of Ditylenchus weischeri. Taxonomy (NCBI): domain Eukaryota; kingdom Metazoa; phylum Nematoda; class Chromadorea; order Rhabditida; family Anguinidae; genus Ditylenchus; species Ditylenchus weischeri. The sequence goes on from JAMRYI010000046.1 coordinate 15,837, forward strand.
TAAAGGGTACGTTACATCGAGGTTTGACTGTACCGTGTTTTCTCTAATTCCGCCCTTCTCTACTTTGAGGATCTGTGTCTCAGCAAAGCTGTTTTTGCGTTTTATAAACTACTACGAACTCTACTGATTTCGTTTTTTTTTCTATTTTTGGCTTTCACCCAAAAATTTCGAGGTCGGTCAACAACAGTCAACTCTCGATACACTCGATAGAGAAATTAGTTATGTCTTTGCCGAGATGCCGCAAGAAATGATCGATCCTTGCTGAAATTGGAAATACAATGAAGAATTCTGATACTTGTTCAAACGTTTTTCAGGATCGAAGTTCTGTTTCTGTTTAGTATCATTTAATTGCTCGCGCTTTTCCCTCTTTCGATAAAAAGAAGACCTCGTCAGATATTTTCTTAGTAAAAAAAAGTTATACTTAAAGGACCATTGCCACCTGTTTTGAATTTTCCCCGCCAATTCAAAAAAAATTGCCTAATCTTTGAACTTCTGTACGCATTTTTCAACTTGGTTTCTAATAAAACAAGGCCTAGAATTTAATTTTAGGTAAAGTTTTGTTAGAAACCAAGTAAAAAAATCCGTACATAAGTTGAATGATTAGGAAATTTTTTTGAATTGGCGGGGGACAGCCGTGGACGTAGACGGCAATGGCCCTTTAAAAACAAAATTTGGGCCAACCAATAGTGCCCTAACCTCAACTCCAACGACTTTTTTTCTTCGATTTTGTGTGTGATTGGTCAGACTAGTTGCGAGAATCGCAGGGATTCCGGTTGTTTTTCCGATCGATTTTCGTGCTTTGGAAGTACTATAAAATAACATATTTTGTCGCCTTGAGGTCGCCTTTTGTCGCCCAAATAGAGGTTATATGATTTTGTTCAAAACTCGCATTTCATTAGTTTTTTTTATTTAGTTCATTTATTGGTAACTTTATCAAAAGATGTCCCAAAATCAAAAGTTACATAGATTTCTGGTATTTCTTTTTTATTACAATCGTGTATCTGTAGCTGAACCCGACTAAAATTTCAAGTCTACAAAGCCTCAATTTCAGGTTTTCTCCTCAACTTTATTTGGCGTCCAGTATGCCTTCAGCAGCAGCAGCCACCACCACCTTGGATACATCCTCCAACGATTTCATGCAACTTTTGCGGACAGCCGGTGGTCTGCCTAACAACCAAACCTCCCTTCTAGCAGCCGCTCAGCAGTTTGCAGCCGCCGCCTCAGCTGCACAACACTTCGCGGCTGCAGCAGCTGCTGCTAATGCAGGGTCTCACCAACCACATCTAGAACAATCCAAGACCACATCTCCAGGTTAGACCATTTAAGTAATCAGAATTTTTTCTGGCCACAGAATATTCGAAAATTAATTTTTGTTTTGTCAACAAATTTTGAATGCGGCCTAAGTTTGGTTGTACGGACCCCAGTTTGTCTTGGTCCCCCAAGCTGATTTTTTTTGGAAAAATAATAATTGTTTTCTGTTTTTTTAAATCCAATTTTTTTCAGAAAAGGGGGGTTCAAAAAAGCTTGGGGACGAAGTTAAACTGGTGGGTACACACCGAAATGTGTGGCCTTAAAAATATTTTGTGGCTATTTTCAAATATTCCATGACCAGAATAGAATATATTCAGAATTTACATTACAAGCCTAAAAATTTTTTTGTCTCGCTTTTATTAATTTTTAAATATCCTCACATTTTAAATTTCAGTCAAGAAAAAGCGGAAGTTGGAGGGCAGCACTCCCAAGTCTCCAGTCAAGACGCCGACTTCTTCATTCAAACCTAAGCCCACCACCACTGGTTCATTAGTCAAAAAGAGCAATCAAGCCAAGCACTCCTCCAGTAACTCGAATAACTGGGAGTTTTGGGGACAGTTCTTGACTTCAAATCAGGATCCGGCGGCTCTGATCCGCTCAGTCGCCTACAACCATGCAGCATCCACTGATGGACAAGCTACAGAAGAGGACAGCAAACCTGTTGGTCAGACTCTTTTGGAAAATGAGGAAAGTGGCCAGCCCTGCCAAGGGTCTATGCCCAAGGAGGCCGAAGGGATTGACCGAAAGACCGGCGGCCATCCAAGAACTGCTCCAGATGAAAAAAGCCAGGCTGGGACAGCCAGTGCTTGCAGAAAAATTGGTCAAGACTGAAGAGGAGTCCACAGGAAACAGTCAATTAAGTGAGATTCTCAGCAGATTGTGCAATGGAGGGCCAGAAGAGGATGCGGAGACCACCAGCAACTGCTCTTTGAACTCCATGGAGGGCGGCAAAGAGACTCCCAAAAAGAAGCTGAACGAAGAGAAGAGGGTCGCTCAGCTCCAGACCACCCCTTTGAGCAGCAGCGGGGTCAAAAGTCTGCCCTCCAGGACCAACGACAATGATGTGAGCGAAAGTCCTCTGGCAAGTCTGGTGCCTCATGACCGGGTATTTGCCCAAGTGCCAGGCAGATTGTCTTTGCTTTCTAATGTAGTCAAATACAAGGTTGGTTTTATTTATTTTTTGCAAATAGGTACGGTTTAGAAAAAATTTGCTTTTTTCGTAGCCAAAACTACCGTTTATCGTAAATTTTAGTATACCGTATTTATTCTAATAGGGCACTTATGTACTTGGGGGGGGGGTCGCATTTTTCATTTATTTAAAAATAGTGTTTCGACGTCTCTTAAGTAATTTTTTATGCTTAAAACGATAAAAAAAACTATTTTCGAACACTTTCATACGTCAAAAGCTGATTTTTTTGCAAAAAAAAAATTTTCACCAAAATTTGACCTTTTGCCTTGGGGGACCAAGGTGAACCACCTTTTATAAGGGTATTCTACCCCGTTTTGGTCACTGAAGCCTAAAGTGTAGATCAAAAAGATGGAATTTGAACATAGTTTTGTTAGCTGGGGCCTACCGCATAAAAAAACTGTGGTATGCATACATTTTTATGCATCCAGAGTAACTGAGTGATTTGTGTCTAAGGTATGTGGGTGTGTGCATCTCCTTCTATGCATCCAGAGTCCTTTCGAGTGATTTGTGTCTAAGGTATGTGGTGTGTGCATTTCAACTCAAACCCTCTACATGCATCCCTTTCGAGTGATTTGTGACTAAGGTATGCTTTCAACTCCCCTACATGATCAGAGTACTTTCTGATTTGTGTCTAAGGTATGTGGGTGTGCGCATTTCAACTCCAAACCCTCTACATGCATCCAGAGTAACTTTCGAGTGATTTGTGTCTAAGGTATGTGGGTGTGCGCATTTCAACTCCAAGCTACATGCATCAGAGTAACTTTCTGCACTAAGTATGTTGGTTTTTCAACCAACCAAGCCCCTTGGTCCCCAAGGCAAAAGGTCAAATTTTGGTGAAAATTTTTTTTCGCAAAAAAATCAGCTTTTGACGTATGAAAGTGTTCGAAAATAGTTTTTTTTATCGTTTTAAGTATAAAAAATTACTTAAGAGACGTCGAAACACTATTTTTAAATAAATGAAAAATGCGCTCCCCCAAGTGCATAAGTACCTACCCGTCTATTAAAATCTCATTTTTCGGTCGGTTTATTTAAAATCGGCAAAAATTAAAAAAATTTGAATTTTTCGATTTGGTTCACTATGAAAAAGTTATAAAACTTTCAAATTCTCTCCCAAATGAAATTGGGCAGTTTGTAGTTTTTGTGGCTAATTTATTTGGCATCATTGCAATGAGTCTAGAAGTTGCTACAAAAAATTAAAAGCAAAATAGTTTTGGCCGGAAAACAAAGATATCCATTTTTTCAGACCACAGGAGGAGTAAGGCAAAGAATTCCAATTTTAAATATTTTGTGCCGATTTTTTTACCAGTATATCGACCAAAAATGGTAGTCTTGAATTTTGAAATTTCGCCAAAAATTGAAAATAACCGAATTTATTGATCAGCTCAATAATAGAGCTTTGCTCCACTTTTTCACTTGAACTATTTGAGCTCAACATTCTAGGTATATTTTATTTCAGATGAGCGTTGGAGAAGTGAAACGTCGCTTGATGGGTCCCGAGTCCTTCAACTTCAGCTTACTAGGAGCCCTTTTGCGTCGAGCCAAAATGCCAGAAAAGAGTCAGATGTTGGTGGACGAGTTGAACCAAGTGGGTCTATCCATACCCAGAGGGCGGCGGCGCCTGTCCCAAGTCACCCTGCTGTCCGCACTGACTGAGTCAGAGTCCGTCCAATTCGCTAAGGACTTCCAGCGGATAGCCGACACCGAGTTCCCCTGCCAGCAACTGGCTGCTGTAGCTCTGGGTCAGTCCAATGGCACAACAGCTTCTATGGTCTTCAATGGAGGCCTCAAGCAAGAGGACAATGAAGACAAAGCTGGCAGGTTAAAACAGCTGGAAGTGACTCTGGAACTGGCCAATGAGTTTGTGGAGCTGCTTAAGTTGGACAGGAGCCCTGTTATGGACACTGTAAGGGGTTTTTTAATCTTTGCATTTACTAACAAAATTTTAAATTTTAGAATAGTGTTTTCCAAATTAAGCCCTCGATTTCGAGTTTACGTGTGTTGTCCCTGTATTGCTAGGCACAATATAGTAACATACTTTATTGCTGATCCGCCTCAACCGGAGCGGGGGAGGATAAGGGCTGGGGCTGACTCCCCTATCCTCTCTCAACTGCCGATTGATGGCTGGATATCCTTTATATAGTGGATACAATGACACGCCCAGATATATCATACAACACGTGGTTGTCGGGAAAGTTTGCAAGGAAATACCGTATTTCTTCTAATTGCCGCACATGTGCGCTTATTTTTCAATCACCCAAAAATCGGAAATTTTCAAATTCGATCTAGAGATTTTCGGGTGCTTAACCAAGATCTGAAAAGTGGAATCGGTAGAGCTCGTGGGAGTTAAGAAAATGCATCAAACAGCTTAACAAAATATTCACTCTGCTCCGAGATATAAGTCTTTAAAGTTAGGGGTGTGTGGTAATTAGAGACTGTGCGGCAATTAGAAGAAATACGGTAAATAAAAAAAAATTCCATTCCAAAATGTGGATTTCATAAAAAAATGAAATTAAAAAGGGAAATTCGATAAGTTCAGGGTATCGATTTCTTCCTTTTAAAAAGATTTGTCTTTTTTTCAGGACCCCAAATCTTTTTTTTGTGAAATGGCAATAAGCATTGGATTTTGACCATTTTTCTTCAAAATGGTCAAAATGTCTTTTTTTTAATTTTGAGATCGATACCCTGGTTAAGTAGCTTTTCGAAATCCATCCGAAAGCCCTTGATTACTTTGGGCCTTTGGCGGAATTTTCCGTCAGCCTTGGGTTGAACGCAAAAAATTTAGTTTTTGATGTCTTTGGCAGCTTAGAGGCTGCAAAAAATGGCAGAGAAAATAAGGTAAACAAAAAAACCGTGGCACATTTTCCCGAAAACTATACACTTTTCCCCAAACCTGGGCATTTTTACAATTTTATACCTTCTTTTACAAAAACAACGGTTCTTATGCATTATCGGGACTACCCGGTTTTACTCTCATTTATGCTAAAGACATTTCCGAGCTCTATCCTCCAAATTTGCCTTTCAGTATCGCTCGTTAATAATGCTTGTGAATAAAGGACGATAACCATAATTAAAATTAATATGTTTTCAATATCGTGGGACGCATAAATGACAGTAAAACCAGGTAGTCCCGATAATGTATAACAACCAAAAAACCAATAATTTGTTTATTGTTCTATGGATGTACGAAAATGTTGACCGTAATAATAAGTGGAAGTTTTGTAAAAGAAATCAACATTTAAGCTTCAACTAAATTTATTTTGCAGAATGCCGACCCTATCTTCGAGCGTGAGGTGCAAGACCCTTTGTCCACCTTCTCCATGCTGACCCACGGGTTTGGCACACCAGCAGTTTTGGTGGGCATGCAAATGTTCTCTTCGTTCGTCCAACATCAGATTCAAATGGTCAAAAGCAGTGCTAATCAGCCCAAACACAACGGTTTTTGAGACCTTTTTTTGCATGTGACTATATGGTATTTATCCAATTCTGATGGTAGATTCCTCCTAATTTAGGTTTTCTTGCAATTGTAATGTATTGGACGAAGATTTCAATGGATAGCTAAATTTTTATCAGAAAATGCAGTAATCTGAGTGATTTATAAACTTATATAGAATTTATAGCATGGCTCTAAAGTGGGAAGATTCCTAAGGAATTTACGGCGCTAGTATAGAATACCCCCCCCCTCAAAAATCGTTGTAACTACCCTTTGGAACAACAAGTAGGCTTAGGCCTTAGGCTTAGGGTAGGCCAGCGTATGGAAGTTGTGACTAATAAGTGTTTTACGCACTTTTTCTGGGGTCTGGAACATATATTTGGGTGCTCTTTACTCAGGCTTAGGGGTAGGCCAGCGTATGTTGTGACTAATAAGTGTTTTACGCACTTTTTCTGGGGTCTGGAACATATATTTGGGTGCCTTACTTAGGCTTAGGGTAGGCCAGCGTATGGAAGTTGTGACTAATAAGTGTTTTACGCACTTTTTCTGGGGTCTGGAACATATATTTGGGTGCTCTTTACTTAGGCTTAGGGTAGGCCAGTGTATGGAAGTTGTGACTAATAAGTGTTTTACGCACTTTTTCTGGGGTCTGGAACATATATTTGGGTGCTCTTTACTCAGGCTTAGGGGTAGGCCAGCATATGGAAGTTGTGACTAATAAGTGTTTTACGCACTTTTCTGGGGTCTGGAACATATATTTACTTAGTTAGCTGGAAGTTGTGACAATAAGTGTTTTATTTAATTTTTCTGGGGTCTGGAACATATATTTGGGTGCTCTTTACTTAGCTTAGGGTAGGCCAGCATATGGAAGTTGTGACTAATAAGTGTTTTACGCACTTTTCTGGGGTCTGGAACATATATTTGGGTGCTCTTTACTTAGGCTTAGGGGTAGGCCAGCATATGGAAGTTGTGACTAATAAGTGTTTTACGCACTTTTTCTGGGGTCTGGAACATATATTTGGGTGCTCTTTACTTAGGCTTAGGGTAGGCCAGCATATGGAAGTTGTGACTAATAAGTGTTTTACGCACTTTTCTGGGGTCTGGAACATATATTTGGGTGCTCTTACCAGCTTAGGTAGGCCAGCATATGAAGTTGTGACTAATAAGTGTTTTACGCACTTTTTCTGGGTCTGGAACATATTTGGGTGTTTTACCAGGCTTAGGGGTAGGCCAGCATATGGAAGTTGTGACTAATAAGTGTTTTACGCACTTTTCTGGGTCTGGAACATATATTTGGGTGCTCTTTACTCAGGCTTAGGGGTAGGCCAGCATATGGAAGTTGTGACTAATAAGTGTTTTATGCACTTTTTCTGGGGTCTGGAACATATATTTGGGTGCCCTTTACTTAGGCTTAGGGGTAGGCCAGCATATGGAAGTTGTGACTAATAAGTGTTTTACGCACTTTTTCTGGGGTCTGGAACATATATTTGGGTGTTTTACTCAGGCTTAGGGGTAGGCCAGCATATGGAAGTTGTGACTATTGTGTTTTACGCACTTTTTCTGGGGTCTGGAACATATATTTGGGTGCTCTTTACTCAGGCTTAGGTAGGCCCAGCATATGGAAGTTGTGACTAATGTTTTTTACGCACTTTTTCTGGGGTCTGGAACATAAATTTGTGCTCTTTACTCAGCTTAGGGTAGGCCAGCGTATGGAAGTTGTGACTAATAAGTGTTTTAATGCACTTTTCTGGGGTCTGGAACATATTTGGGTGCTCTTAACTTAGGCTTAGGGGTAGGCCAGCGTATGGAAGTTGTGACTAATAAGTGTTTTACGCACTTTTTCTGGGGTCTGGAACATATATTTGGGTGCTCTTTACTTAAGTTTTAGAAGGCATAAGTTTTGGTTGAGGTATTCTATACTAGGGTCGAATTTACAAATTCCGACCCGAAAATTCTGAGCTGAGCGATTGTGACTGAGAAATTCTGTCTTACACTAATTTTTTAAATACAACGTCCCTCAAAATGTAATTTTTGGAAAATTTCATAATTTGCTTTGGTCCCCTTTATTGTTTTTGAATTGTGCCGAAGTCAGCTTGTTCTCCTCTGCAATATCTTTTTTCAATTTTTTTCATAAAAAATTAAAACAAAAATTATTTTGCATATATGATTAAGGTTGTTGAGCGAAAAGCTGAAATGTCAAAAAAACTCTCCTAAAATTGCGTTTTTATCCATGTTGACATCAAATTTTTTTGTAAAGTCTTATAGTAAAAGATAGCCTAGAATATAAGCTTTTCAATGACACCAAAATTGCGGTAGGGTCATATACAAATCACGGATATTTACATAAAAACATTTTCGGCCTGAAAAGCCGAAGAATTTATTATTTTCGGTTTTTCAGGTCGAAAATGTTTTTAGATAAACACAGGGCTCCCAAATGTCCTTATTAATAAGATTTGTCCTTATTTTGGGATCCCAAATCTTTTTTTTTTTTCAAAATTTTACGTTGAAATCTTATTTTCAGCAATAAGCACTGGATAAAATGCCATTTTCCCCAAAATACCCTAAATATCCTTATTTTCAAAATTTTGATTTGGGAGCCCCGGATAAACATCTTTATATGACCCTTACGCAATTTTGGTGTCGTTGGAAAGCTTATATTCTTGGCTATCTTTTACTGTAAGATTTTATAAAAAAATTTGATGTCAGCATCGAAATTTTGTTGACAGTTCAGCTTTTCGCTCAACAACTCTATATATAATAAGGCAAGCTGATTTTGAAACTATGCTATGCTCCAATAAGTTTTAGGTCGACCTAGTGAATTATTTTCTAAAATTTATCATTTTGACCCTTGAAAATTTAGGCCTTATCCAACAGAAGGGGCTTTTTCGCCTTGGTCCCCCCGTTGTTTTTTGTTATATTTTAGGCTTAGGCAAGGGTAGGCAAGCGTATGTTAGGACGGACTCAAACATATCCTAGACTGATTTTTGAGCCCGTCTTAACATACGTTGGCCCAACCTTGCCTAAGAATGTATTCGATAACAAGCTAAAAAAAAAAATTCAACAGGGGGGACCAAGGCAAAAAAGCCTCCTTTTGTTGGATAGGCCCAAAATTTATCTATCCATTCAAAAATCCTTGGCTAACAAATAATAAAGTTTGAGATATTTGCTGTGCCAAAATTGTGTTTTTTAATTTTGCAATCAACGAAACTTTTTTGAGTCAGTAAACTTTTTTTAGATCAAGTGCAATTTTTTGTATCCACTTTTTTCGTGTTGGCCTTACAGTGTTCACTTGATGTCAAATGTTTCACTTATTATTGTTTTTTTCTTCAAATTTCTTGTTTTATCCATCAGTAGTTCTATTGAGAATTATGGAGACAGTTAGTTGTGAGCCAGTTGTGACTTTTCCTCTTCACTATATCAAGGGTTATTATGATTTTTGTTATCTTTGGCTAATATTATCACTTTGGTTGCATATATATTTGCAGTTTACTTGAAAAATGCATAGGCACCTTGCGATGAAGTTTTGCACATTAAAAAATTTCAAAAAAATCTTGTATTTGACGTCTCTCAAGCAAAAAATAATAAATTATTCTCAAATTTTTTAAGGAAGTTGATAACTGCTCGGAAACTGGCATCGCAAAAAGCGCTCCATCTACACGATAGTAATTTGAAACTTAAAAGTTCTGAGATTTGCTCAAAGATTATTCCTCGGAAATTTAAATTAGGACAATTTGACTTCAAATTGTGAGCATCCCCCGGCGCTTGTGAAGAATAGAGTTCCAAAAATCAGCTTGGTCCCCCCTGTTGTTTTATTTGTAAAAACAAGAGGGGGGACCAAGCTGATTTTTGAAACCCTATTCTCCACTATGGCCGCATTCCCCTTTTAAGGACTCTAAAAAAGCCGAAGACCGGCTAATTCCATTCTCCACTTGTTTTGCATCAGATCCAGTGTTGGCAGCGTGTTGCTTGATGAGCTACCTTGTAGTTTTTTATTTATATTTAAAAAATTTCAAAAAGGTGTAGCTTTTGCTGATTTGGGTGTAGCTGAATAGATTTATATTGTTTCTGATTAGACTAATTGTGTTTTCACCCGTTAAAATGTTCGAAAATCTTGTCAAATATATGTTTTATCCCGTCAAATCTGAATTTCCCCTCGAAAAGTTCAAATCTCCCGTCGAAATGTTACAAGGTTACAAGTATTTATTTTTTCAGAGTCAAGCTCCTGTTTAACGGGTAAAAACACATTTAGCCTTGACATAAATAATAAAATCCAATTCAGCTACACCAAAATCAGCATGGGCTGCATCTTTTTTGAAATCAGATGTAGTTTGCATGCAGGCTAAATTTGGCCGAAATTTCTTCGAATGCTTACTTGCTCAAATTTTCGAAAGAGCAAAGTAGGTCGCCGTCTTTTTTCGGTGTCGGGCACGACTGCTTTTAAGCGTTTTGAGTAAACTACGAATATGCATTACAAAACCATTACTTTTAGACACGTGCTGTAAATTTTGTTGTGAACCGATTTCAAGTGCTGCTTTATTAATTGTCTGGGAGTCTATAGCCTTAACTAATCTTCGGTTGGCTTCTTTGGCTGCAAAAGTCGATATCTTGAGCGAAACGTTGTTTTTCGAGTGCTGTCAACATATCTTTGTGTCTGCTAACCTACAGCTAAGCTTTAAGGATTTTCATACAATGCAATATATTCACATGTATTTTTTTGACCGATTGAATAAATTCGCTTGTTGAATAGCTTTGTATTTTAACCCATTTTCGGCCGAATGTTTTAAAAAATCTGTATTTTTCACTGTATAAGGCCCTCACCTGATTTTCGTTTATGAAATGCAGTTAATATCACAGAGTTTTTTGTAGCGAAACTCATAAACTACAAAGCACAATTTGAAAAGTCAACATGTCTAGTCACTTTTTGAGAAAAAAAGTTTTTTAATTTTAAAGAAGAATAGGGTTCCAAAAAACAGCTTGGTCCCCCCTGTTGTTTTTCGTAGAAACTAGTTTGGTCCTATAAATTTTAATAAAAATCAGCTTGGTCCCCCCTGTTGTTTTTCGTAGAAACTAGTTTGGTCCTATAAATTTTAATAAAAATCAGCTTGGTCCCCCTGTTGTTTTCGTAGAAACTAGTTTGGTCCTATAAATTTTAATAAAAATCAGCTTGGTCCCCCCTGTTGTTTTTCGTAGAAACTAGTTTGGTCCTATAAATTTTAATAAAAATCAGCTTGGTCCCCCCTGTTGTTTTTCGTAGAAACTAGTTTGGTCCTATAAATTTTAATAAAAACCAGCTTGGTCCCCCTCTTGTTTTCGTAGAAACTAGTTTGGTCCTATAAATTTTAATAAAAACCAGCTTGGTCCCCCTCTTGTTTTCGTAGAAACTAGTTTGGTCCTATAAATTTTAATAAAAACCAGCTTGGTCCCCCTCTTGTTTTCGTAGAAACTAGTTTGGTCCTATAAATTTTAATAAAAACCAGCTTGGTCCCCCCTCTTGTTTTTCGTAGAAACTAGTTTGGTCCTATAAATTTTAATAAAAATCAGCTTGGTCCCCCCTGTTGTTTTTCGTAGAAACTAGTTTGGTCCTATAAATTTTAATAAAAACCAGCTTGGTCCCCCCTCTTGTTTTTCGTAGAAACTAGTTTGGTCCTATAAATTTTAATAAAAACCAGCTTGGTCCCCCCTCTTGTTTTTCGTAGAAACTAGTTTGGTCCTATAAATTTTAATAAAAACCAGCTTGGTCCCCCTCTTGTTTTCGTAGAAACTAGTTTGGTCCTATAAATTTTAATAAAAACCAGCTTGGTCCCCCTCTTGTTTTCGTAGAAACTAGTTTGGTCCTATAAATTTTAATAAAAACCAGCTTGGTCCCCCTCTTGTTTTCGTAGAAACTAGTTTGGTCCTATAAATTTTAATAAAAACCAGCTTGGTCCCCCCTGTTGTTGTAGAAACTAGTTTGGTCCTATAAATTTTAATAAAAATCAGCTTGGTCCCCCTCTTGTTTTTACAAATAAAACAACAGAGGGGACCAAGCTGATTTTTGGAACACTATTCTTCACTAGCACCCTTTAACACCTCCTAACTAATTCTCATTCGCTAAAAACGATAAAAAAGTTGTTTCCTGATATTTTCTGAGCTAAAAAGTTGATCGTTTTTTTTAATTTTTGACCAAAATTTGACTTTTTGCCGTGGAGTACCAAGGTGAGCCATCTTAAAAACATCCAAGCCTAAGCCTAAGCCACAAACAAATTCCAATTGAAAAGACTCTTTATTTAACAGCAGTGGAAGAAAAAGTTTTATTCGCACTTATAATCTTTTGATCATAAAATACATATAGAGTCTCTTTTTGCAAAGCTCCAGTGACCGGAACATGGCAGAACACAAGGCAAAAAGTCAATTTTTGGTCAGAATTTTTTTTTTTAAATCAGCTTTTTAGCTTAGAAAATATCAGGAAGCAACTTTTTATCGTTTTTAGCGTATGCCAATTACTTAGGAGGTGTTTAAACGCTATTTTTGAAAAATTAAAAAATGCGCAATCCAGCACCCCTCGACTGAACAAGTTCCATTCCTCGTTTTCACATTCCTCTGAAGCTTAACTTAAGTATGACCCTTCAGCTAACAGTACCTTATTTTGTAGCTCATACACTGCTCTTTCAGATAAAAACTTTTAATATTTTTCACTACGATAATTTTGACCGAAACTGCACTTTAGCCCAACAAATGATTCTAAAAAATTTAAAGCTTTGCTATTAGGCAGACTTTAAGATAGCATGTGTCAAATTTTAATTTTCCACTAATTTAGCATCTACTAATCTGTTTAAAATTACATTTTTTAAGAAAAAGTCATGACGTATCCTCTTTGCCGGTGCAAAGTTTTTGGTACCAAGTCTATTTTATTGATTTTTTATGTCACAAATAAGCGAATTTAGTCTCAATTGGCAGCTTAGATATTGAATGTGATGTGAAATAAAACATTGAAAACCAGCTAAAAACAATCCTAAAACGGTGTTTTGAAGTGAAATTTAAAAAAATTAAAAACCATGATACCCACCCTCTTGTTTTGTGATATTGAAATCGTACCAGTGCACATTAATGGGTTGAATCCAGTTATATATAAACCAATTTATAACTACCAGTAATAAAAATTCAGTGTGAAATTGTTTTCCGTAAACTCATTTAAATAAATAAGTATAAAAACTCTGCATTTCATTTTTTCTGAGCACATTCCTATGACAAGGCTGCGACGGATATCCTTTATTCAGCACTTTTTAACCCATTTGTGCCGACAGGTGTCACAAATGACCATAAATTTACCTTACTCCTCCTATTGAAATTTTTGAGCTTTTAAAGGTCTTGCGTTTGTACTCCAGTAGGGGCAATTACTTATTCACACGAATTTTTTTAATCAAATTCGAGAAAGTGCTCAATTTAAATATGGTACGTAGCGATCAAAATATTTTTAACACTTTTTACATCAACAAGTCAGACAGTAAGGGCCTGACTATACTTCTTGCAACTTCATGAAAGTTGCAAAAAAAGTATAGTCGCAAATTGCAAGAAACTTTCACTTGCAACTTTCACCTTTCAAGTTTGTGACCAGTGCTGGTAATCCGCTCTGCTCCGGCTCCGCTCCGGCTCTGCTCCGGCTCCGCTCCGAAGCGAAAATTTTGGATCATGGGAGCGGGAGCCGGATCCGGAGCGAAAATTTTGGATCATGGGAGCGTGAGCCGGATCCGGAGCGAAAATTTTGGATCATGGGAGCGGGAGCCGGATCCGGAGCGAAAATTTTGGATCGTGGGAGCGGGAGCCGGATCCGGAGCGAAAATTTTGGATCATGGGAGCGGGAGCCGGATCCGGAGCGAAAATTTTGGATCATGGGAGCGGGAGCCGGATCCGGAGCAAAAAATTTGATTTTCCAGAGCCGGAGCCAGATCCGGAGCGAGAATTTTTGAAATGCCAGCACTGTTTGTGACTATACTTTTCTTGCAACTTTCACTTGCAACTTGCAACTTTCACTTTCGATTTCCAAAATTGAAAGCTTTCAACTTTCATGAAAGTTTTCATATTTTTTCTGCGTTTTTATTGCACATTTATGTGCTTGCAGTATGTGTTTTATTTTGCCTTTTAGAATGGCTACTCCCACGCACAAGGATCTGACGGATCTGGAAAAGGCAACTATCATCGAAGAGGTTTGTGTTTGGCCAATCATATGGGATGCAACGCTTAATGACCACTCGAAACGTGCTGTGGGTGACAAGCTGTGGGCAGAAATTGCAAGCTTTGTGAACAAGGAGAGTCGCATCATCACAGGTTTCTCTTATACTCTTTTCATTCTAAAAACGTCTAGAGAGTTTAAAGCTCCTGTTGTCAAGGATGAATGGCAAAATCTGACTGTTGTCTTGAACCAGTGCAAAAAGAAGCAAGCAACGGGAACAGACCTCGGAGCAGACGAAGGTGCAAGCAAGTGGAAATTCTTCGGTCAAATGGCGGCGTTCCTTCTCAAAGTCCAGACCTTTGCTGATCCAAGGTAGTTTTTATTTCTTCTACTTTTCTTCCATGGTGTGTTGAGTTGTGCACTTTAGTGAGAGAATTTCGAACTTTGCAGTCAATGAGCCATCGGGGGAAGATTCAGCTGATGTGAATGAAGACTCCATGGTGAGCCCGATGAAGAGCTTGACTTCAGCGGAGAGTTCACCAAGCGTCGCAAGAAGAAGGGGAAGGAAGAGTCAGTAGATGTGGCGCTCGTCAATATTGGGAATGCTCTTCTAGCGCAGGGAACGAATAAATCAGCCCCACTTGAACAGATCAGCAGCTCCTCAGTGTGAATCGAAAACGTGCTAATGCCTTTGCTCGAGATGTTAGGAACTTGGTCGGGGAAGGCGAAGACTGGCTGGCCGAGCAAGATGAGTTGTAGTTTTATTGTTCCCAAGTGTTATCGTAGTGGTGTGTTCATTCTGTTTGCGATACCGATGAGTATAAAGAGTTTTGGCTTGTATGTGGATTTGGCTTGTACGTTTGTATGTACAGTTGTCAGATCTCGATTACCTTGCTCTGTTTTGTGCTTGTGTTAAGTGCTCAGACCTTTCCCTATTTTTAGCATGGCAAATCAACTTGCTGTCTGGTGGTATCTACAAATGTTGAGGAGGAGAAGAGCTCTAGGAAGGAATCGTCGCTTTTACATCAGGCCTGCTCATCTTCAAAGGATCCAAAACAGCTTTGCTATGTTCAGCCGCTACTATCATTCGAGGATCCAGATGACCTGAAGCGATTTTGCCGTTTCACTCCTGCTCAGTTCGATCAACTTTACGCACAGCTGGAAGTTCGTTTATCCGGTCATCGTTCTTCTCATCTTCGTCCTATCTCCGGCAAGCAAAGATTGGCTTTCTTTCTCAGGTGTTTACTTGTTTAGCTTGCTCCTGTAACTGTGTTCAACAGTTGCATTCGGATTCATCAGTGTGGGCATCGGATGGAGGGCACTCGGACATGAATTTCAAATAGGGCAATGGACAGCAATCAAAATAGTCAACGAAGTCGCCGAAGCGGTCAGTGAACTTATGGGCTTGCTTCGTGAGAGGATTAAGGTGATCGATGAGAGCAGAGAGTACCGCTTCAATCTTCTCAACGCGCTTCACTTGCTCCGAAGGTCCTGGGATGAGATAAAGCCGGAGACTATCAAGAACTGCTTTAGGCATGCTGCATTTCTAATCAGCGATGAGGTAAATCATACATTTGCCTCTGATCGTTGGGTACAGACTAATTTTGGTTATGGATATTCCAGACTGAAGCAGGATCAACTGAAATTGAAGAGTCGACTGATGGGATTCTCGAGACTTGGGAAAGTCTAAAAGAGCGCGGAGGCATCGATGAGCATATCAGCATGGAGGATTTCGTCAATATCGACAAGGAAGTGATAACAGGTTAGACCTATTTTTCTCTTCTTGGCTTAAGTCTCCTCAATCGTGTTCATCTATAGGAGGGGCACTCTCACTTGCTGAAATTGTTGACGACTGCCTGGAAACCGATGAGAATGGGGACAATGAGCCAAGTGACTGTGAACTGATGGAGGAGAACGAGGAGGAAGTCGAGGATTTGCCCGTAACAATTCTAGAAGCCCAACGTGCCCTACAAATTGTCCGTCAATACGTGGAGAAGAATTTTGATGATCCCATAACCCTGCGCCTCACCGATGGACTCGACGAAGCCTTCTATCAAAAGAGGGAGAAAAAGCAGAAGCAAAGCAGACTCACCGATTTCTTCAAGCCCGATCAATAGTTGTTTACAGAATGTTGTTGCTTTAGTAGAATAAATCCTCTGGTTTGAACTTGTGCTTCTTAGTCATTGCTTTTCCGTGTGCTTATCTTACGCGCAACCCTTTATATAGCGGCACTCCTTGATAAATTTTGTTAACCGGCCCTCGATATAACGGCACCTTCTATATAACGGCACCCTCTATATAACGGCACTATTGTTCGGTGCGTTCGGGAAGCTCGCAAGCCGATTCCAGCTCTTCCAGCGAATTATGGCGATGACTCACAAAAAGGTGGCCAAGCTAATTCATGCAGCGGTGATCCTCCACAACTTGGGAGCCTACGAAGACTTGGGACTGCGCAGGAGGGAGAATCAGAGAACGCCGGCGGCAAATAGAAGAGCAAGGGTCATCAGAGATCGTTTTGTTGAGTATTTGAGTGGTTGAAATCGTCGCATTGTTCTGTCATGGGAAGAAAATGGGAAGATCGGCCCACTTTTTACATGTCATTCTTAGGTGATTCACCACTTATTGTGTGGCTAGGAAGATGAGCTACAAAATGAGTGGTAGCTTACCCAATAATAATCTGCAAAAATGGGGCAAAAAAATTGAACATCTCGAAAAAATTTCCGACAAAAATAGGTTGATACAGTCGATTCTCGATAACCCACCACCCCCCTCAGGTTCGTTCCCACATAAGGTCCGACACTTTTTTTACCTCAATTTTTGAAAATTTTTGCCGAATATGATTCGTCAGTCTAGTGCAAAGTATTGCAAGGATTTTGATTTTGCCGATCATTTTTAAAAATGTTCAAACTTTTGCCACTAAGATCCGCGCCTCTCGAAAACCCGCCACCCTACTTTCAAAATAAGGTGGCGGGTTATCGAGAGGCGCGGATCTTAGTGGCAAAAGTTTGAACATTTTTAAAAATGATCGGCAAAATCAAAATCCTTGCAATACTTTGCACTAGACTGACGAATCATATTCGGCAAAAAATTTTAAAAATTGAGGCAATAAAAGTGTAAAAAAAAAGTGAAGAAATAACTTGAGGGGAGTGGCGGGTGATCGAGAGTCGACTGTACACGATATTCAAAAAAATGGCCGGAATTTTCGAATCACATGTATGAAAATTTTTTTCACTATTTGTAAATGTCCATACTCTGATATTTAGCAACTGTTCATATCCACATCCATTTTTATACGATGCAGCCATGGTCTTTAATAAATTTAACCGTTAGTTTTATTAGAAATTCTGTGATCGTCCTAAAAACAGGTGTTGTTGCAGAAAAAATTTAAAAAAGTCCAAAAGTGCAGAATTCTACGATGCAAACCTACCAGAGCCAGCCAATTCAAACTTCGAAAATAAGGGTATTCAATCTTAAAACGAGTGCATTTAATACAAAATAATGAGCACATTTTTTAAGATGAGGACGTCTATATTTAGGGAAAAGAAAGGAGAGCATAATCTTTAAAACAAGAAAAAAATTCTAAATTCAGGAGTAAGTACGCCATCTTGGACTTATCCATGAGACTGAGAGACCGCCACGAGTTACATTTCCAAACAATAAGAATTTATCTAGCAAACAACAGAACATACTTTCAGTAACTGTTTATCCGTACTCGCTCTGACCATATCTAGGTTCCTCTTCTTTTTCTTGATTATTCTCAGATGATAAAGTTCCAGAATAGCCATAGCAAGGGCTGACATCCACATTCACACCATCAATGACCAGAGCACGGGCAAGAATAGCCTTTTCAGCCTAAAACAATAAAATGAACGAAGAACTTTTAACAAATTAAACACCTGAAACGCATGGGCAAATTTCACAAATGCGTATTTTTTACTTTTGCCTGTCTTTTTATCGACCGCCATGTTGCAATCTACCACAGAGCCAAACTTTTCGAAAACATTGCGCAACACATCTTTCGTAGTCACTCGAGATAAACCTCCAACAAAAATTATATCCACAGCTCTGAAATCTAGTTTCGACTTGGAAATTGAAGAAACCAGTATGCCATCAATAATGTGTGGGCGAGCATCCAAGGCCTTATTTAGCTAAAATTGGGAAAATATAAGAACAATAATTATAAAAATCTATCTGTACAGTCGGCTCATTATCTGACAAAATTACGGTTTTTCATCAAGCAAACTAAATACAATTTCCGTCGATTTACTCCAGATCCAAAAAATTCGTATTTTTTTGAAAAAAAAAAAATTTTAAATTTTGTTGCTCCCATACAACGGAAAATCTTTGTGCCCGATCTACACATTTAGCACTAACAAAAAAGTGCGAAAAAGTGCCATTTTAACATTTTCCACGAAATTTTTTACCGCTTTCGGTCGTTCTCGCTATGAGATTTAGCGAAATTTGACAAATACTACAATGGACTCATGCTTTTCATATTATACGTCGAAATATTGCTACGCAACTTGAGGCCAGTGTGCATTCCCAGAATTTTGAAATTCGGCTTAGAAAAAATATACAACTGACATCGTGAAACTCAGGGAGAAAATTTAGGTGCATAGACGTTTCCTCGAAAATGAAACTTTTTCCGTGCCTTGGTTTCCCGTGTTGATTTTTTTGCAAAAAAAAATTTAGTTCAAAAAATATGTTTCGTGTCCGTGCTAACATGCGCTGGCCTACCCTAAGCCCAAATGCGTAAAAATTCGCAAAATCGAAAAAAAACCAACAGGGGAACCAAGCTTATTTTTTGAACTAAAACTCAAATTTGGAATTTAAAAAAAATTAAAAGTTTCCCCGAAAATGAAAGACACCAAAATTTAGACCAGATATTACTCTATATACGCACGACTTTGCCAGTTAAAACAAACAAATTATAGGGACTTAGAAAATTTAAAAATAACAACCTCTTTTTTCGAAGAAAAATCAATCCTGAAAACTCTACGCCTCTTGCCCATACTTTCGTAATTCCTTATTCCGCAATTTTCTATTGTCCCGAACTGCTTGAAGAATTCCATGATACTATCATCACTCAATTCTGACGTGATATTGTGAACCAGAAGCCTGAATGGCACCAGCCTTTTTAATATGACTTCCTTGCCATCGATGACATGTGTCCTTGAACACATAGCCGCTTCCAGCTGAAATGACAAGAAATTTAATAGAATCGAGCATGAAATTATACAATGAAAGGTCTCTATAGTGACATTGCCTGTAAAAAGTTTAAGGCTCAGTCAAATCTGAATCCTAGCAGTTTAACTTGTATAAAGTAACTTGTTGACTTGTATAAAGTAAAATTTGTACGTTCGCAATAAACATAAAAATGCGCACAAGGACGGAAAACGGATCATTAAAAAAATTAGTGTCGCATCATTGCCTTTACAGGTTCTTTTAAGAAATTCAACGATTTTTTAAAGGCCATAAAATTTTTCTTAAAAGCGATTTTTTCAAAAATCTGTAAACATAGATCTGCTTAGTTTTTATGACAACTGTTTGACATATAGTTTTTCTAGTCTACCTCGTGGTTTAAGGTATACCTATCATCTAGATCTAAACTGATTAGGGAATAAAAACAGCCTACCCTTTAACAGTCTACACTAAACGTTTTTGTTTCGACGATCTGTGTTGGATCTGAAAAAAACTCTACGAAAAAATAATGGCCATTATAAACACACCATAATAAAAAAATAAGATAAAGGGTGTTGTAATTGAAAATTACCCAACGATTATTTTGTTTTTTAGGTCCAAACCAGAACCATTGAAATAAAAAACTAAAATGGGAGTAAAAAGGATTCAAAACAAGGCGATGTCAAACTATAGAAGAATTGAGCTGTATTGCAAACCTGCTGCGTAGACGAGAAGTAAACAAACCCCAGTCTGCTATACTGCTCGGATAATTGATGGGACTTGACCTGTGCACTTATTGATTTTCCAAACCGAGAGAAGTAGGCAGCCAATGAATCCGCAGTAGTCGAAGATGATAGATGTTCAAGAGATAGAACTAGTGCTGCAGAACTTCTGAAAGCAACGTATAGTTCATTCCCATCAATCACATGTGTTCTAGAGGTCAACCCTTGATCAACCTAAAATAAAAGTTTTTGGTTTTCATTAAAGTCAGATACAGTCGAACCTCTATATAACAGTACCCCCTCAAGTTTTTTCCAAGCTGAACGACACTTTTTTAACTAAATTTTTTAAAATTTTCTTTAGTTCTTGTTTGTCAGCCTGGTGCAAAAAAAAACGCACAGATTTCGATTTTGTCGATCGATTTTAAAAAAATGAATAGTTTTGAAATGAAGCCCATGAAAGCTCTCGGATGTATATATACATATATATATATATATAGTTCATTACCATCAATCACATGTGTTCATATATACCGTATTGTATCTAATATGGCCCCCGGGGCCTTACTTTTAAACCCCTCGAAAATCGGGAAACTTTAAGGTCGATCTGGAGATTTTTGGATAAAAATTAAAAATCTAAAAAGCAAAATCCGTAAAGCTCGTGGGAGTTAAGAAAACGCAATAAACAGCTTTGCAAAAAATTGACTCTAAGCTGAGATATAAGTTGAGAAGGCCTTATTAGAGAGGGAGGCTTTTTAGAGGAAATACGGTATATATATAACGGCACCCTCTACAATAGAGTTTGCGGCCCTTTGGGGGTAGGGGGGGGTGGTTTGGGAGGTCAAAATTGATGAGTTTTTTTAACAATTTTTTGTGAAATTTTTACTATTTTTGCACCAGACTAACAAATCAGAACCGAGGAAAATTTGAACAAAAATGAAATTAAAAAATTGTCAGATCTAGCTGCGTAACGAAAGTGAAGAGGGTTCCCCTGTATAAATGTTGGACTGTACCCCTTCAAAAAATTACTTCATCTTCATTCGTAAAGCTGACGTAAGCGTAGTTAAGTCCTTTATGCGCATCAAACTGTATAGTAACACGGGAAATCTTGCCAAATTGAGAGAAGTAAGCATACAAAGATTCTTCAGTAGTGGAAAGTGACAACCCTTTGACCACAAATTGAACTTTTGGTAGTCTAGAGACTCTGACTGCCTTATTGCTGATAACATTCAAGTCGGAATCGACTGCTTTGTCTGACTAAACATTTCTTGTTACTAGCTAGTCCTGACCGAAATATTTAATACCGCTTTCTTGTCAGCAAAGACTACATAGCCAATATTGTGAGATCCGTCGGTTTCCTCATTGCACGAAACCTTGACGGAGACAAGCGTGCCGAATTGAGAAAAGTGTTCACGAAGCATTTGATTTGTAGCATTCTTTGGAAGATTATCCACACGAAGCTTGTAGAAAGAACGAGGAGAACTGACTACATCTTTATTTCCTGGAGAATCGATGAGACGATGACCATGATAGTGAATTGCTTGTGATGAATAGCAAAGCGACGAAAAGGAACTGCATGGATTGCTGAACAAATGAGCTACATCTAATTGACTGGCCAGAGATTGAAAAGCAAAACATCTTTGCAAAAAACGAGATTGCAGAGAAGGAACCTATAAAATACAAATTTTTATCATACATTATTATCATAAATTCTTATTTTACCAGCATGTTTATTCCGAGTTTTTTATTTACAGCGTAGGAGTATTGTGACCGCACAGCAAAAATTCTGTAACTTTGCATTATTTTTAAAGATATTTTGAGAAAATAAACTTGTATTAGTGCTATTTATGTGCTCGGCAACAGTATGTGGTGGCTATTCAAAAAGTAATTATTTTGCACTCTTGAGTATAATCAGAACTGGGGTAGAACTAGGGTCGTAAAGTGCTCGCAATTTCGAGTCGAGCCGCTCGACTCGAGCGTTTGATTTGATGTTCGAAAATTTTTGAACGAAAAATTCCAAAATTCGACAACTCTAGATAAACTCTGATCTTCTTTTTGGCTAAAAGAACCGAACCGTAAGCCGTGTTAGTTTTTCGACCTGGAAGCCGAACCCTTCTTCCATACAA
Source organism: Ditylenchus weischeri (assembly GCA_029231635.1). Classification (NCBI taxonomy): domain Eukaryota; kingdom Metazoa; phylum Nematoda; class Chromadorea; order Rhabditida; family Anguinidae; genus Ditylenchus; species Ditylenchus weischeri. The sequence continues at coordinate 37,942 of JAMRYI010000046.1, forward strand.
AAATCAGGTTCTATATGTTTTCGCACTAGAGCTGTATGCCCGGGTTATTATGACTTGGATTAATTGCCCATAATTACCCAAAACACAGGCAATTAAGAACACATACCAGAAGTACTTTTCCATCGTCATTCAACATTCACACATGCAACGAACACGTATAAAAACTGATTAAAAAATGAAAATTTTTTAAATTTGTGCTCAAAAAGTTGGCAAAATGACCACGGTTTTGTCACTATAGATCAGACAGGGGAGGAGAAAAATTGGGCCGATGTAAATTGGGCCAATGCAAACTGGGCCACATTTTTGAGTCAAGCAACACGGGTACCAAGGCGATGTTTTTTCACCAGACTTTCACTTTTTTTCCCAAACTTGAGTGCTTTTTCAAATTTTACATTTGAAGCTTTTTTACTTCATTCCTTGTACTACATTCTATAGAAAGCCACCTCTTGTGACCGACTTTTGGTGGCGTTATATCGCGAAGGCTTTACACGAAATTGTAGAATGCAATTCGCTTTCAATACAGAGGGATGAATTTTTTGTTAGGGTTTTTTTTTGGTCAACATTAGTTACTATTTCCATATCTCTCTAATGAACGCCCGCTTTGGCTAAACTTCCTCATAAGGGAACTACCCAAAATCATGTTTTGACCACTTTTTTAGATGTTTTAGACCTTGAATGCTACAGAAAACGTGTTATTTTGATTGGGAAACACATTTGCATAAAACAAATTTTGAAATTAGGGTAAACCACCTTTTTTACGCGAATGTGTTCCCCAATCAAATTAACACGTTTTCTGTAGCATTCAGGGTCTAAAACATCTAAAAAGTGGTCAAAACATGATTTTGTGTAGTTCCCATATAAGCAATTCCTGCCCCCCCTTTTCAGACATAGGTTGAAAAAGTGGCTGTATTTTTCAAATTTCATGAACACATCAACCAGATCTTTTTTTATCGGATAGAGGAAGACGGGAGATTTTGTTTAATACCAAACTTTATAACAAAAATCTAAACATTTGCAAATGTAGACTCTGCTTTTGATCCAGCTCCACAAGAAAACATCAATAGTGCCAACTACCTGAATCTTCTTCAACAACAAGTGGTTCCTGATTTGCAAGACTGGCCGAATTTCAATGAGCTGATCTTTATGCAGGTAGTGATTAGTGTCCAGTAATTTGCTGATAATTTTTCTAAGGACGGTGCACCTCCACACTGGGCTCTTCGTGTTCGTGCGTACCTATCTGAAGTGTTTCCTGAACGATGGATGGGCAGAGGTTCTCCAAATTTGCCATGGCCGCCTTACTCACCAGATCTGACGCCGTGTGATTTTTTCTTGTGGAGCTGGATCAAAAGCAGAGTCCACCGAGAGCCGATCGAAGACGTGGGTGAGCTTATTGGAAGAATTGAGACTGCCTTTGAAGAATTGCCTCAAGAAATGATCAATAATTGCATCGCAGCATATCCTCTTCGATTGAACCGTTGTATCGCAGTTGGCGGTAGAAGTGTTGAAGAAACATTTGCAAATGTTTAGATTTTTGTTATAAAGTTTGGTATTAAACAAAATCTCCCGTCTTCCTCTATCCGATAAAAAAAAGATCTGGTTGATGTGTTCATAAAATTTGAAAAATACAGCCACTTTAAAAACCAAAAATACTTGCGCCAACCTGTAAAAAAAATAAAGCCTGTTTATTCCGTTTGTTAATATAAAATTGCTTTAATAAGGTACTTTTAAGTAACCCCAAAACTCAAATTTTTATTGACCATAACTCAAAAATAATGTCCTTTTCGAGCTTCTGAGGCGATTTTAGATAGATATAGGGTGTTTGGGAACACTTTTAAAAAATTGATTTGGGGTGGGGGTGCATCCAAGTAGCGTCAAAATTTGTTATTTTACCACTATACAACAGGGTTGTCCAAATTTTTTGAACTATTTCTTTTGCTCATAACTTTTTGGTAATGCGCTATACCAACGAGATCTTTTTTTGTTCGGTAGAGGAGGTGATAGGAATTCGTTTGACATCTTATTTGTCATTTTACGATAAAAATTTTCGACCCTACCGGAGTATACACTACTCCCCCACCCCCCCAAATAAATTTTTTTTAAGTGTTTCCAAACACCCTATATCAACCTAAAATCACCTCAGAAGTTTAAAAAAGACATTATTTTTGTGTTCTGGTCAATAAAAAATTGAGTTTTGGGCTTTTTGAAATTTCGACCATTTGGCTGTTTTACCATAATTTTGTCACTGGAGCTGGGCAAAAAGAGCCTCTAAATGCATTTTTGATCAAGAGTCTTGCTCGGAATTATGTCTAAGGTAAGTGAAAAAAAAAGGAAAAAAAACAACCTTCTGATTGTCGGATTCACGCAACCAAGCCCCCTGTGCCCCCGAAGGGGCCGTTTCCGAGTCGGCCGTTTCCGAGTCGGACATTTCCGAGTCTATGTTTGAAATCAACCAAATCCTCACTGAAAATTATTCAAATGAATTTGAAAAGAAGTTTGAAGAACGACAAAATTTGGAAAGCGAAAAAATTTCGACCATTTGGCTGTTTTAAAAAAAATTGAGTTTTGCAGGGGGCTTGGTTGGTTAGAGATGTGCACACTCACTTACCTTTGACATGATTCCGAGCAAGACTCTTGATCATACATGCATTAAAGACTCTTTTTGCCCAGCTCCAGTGATGAAAACATGGTAGGATACCTTTAAAATAAGATATTTTACCTTGGGGGACCAAGGCAGTTGGTCAACCTTCGATAACCAATTTTTTTTCAAAACATGTCTTTTTAGTACGGAAATTGTTTGGAAAGAACTTTTTATCGGTTTCAGCGTATAAAAATTACTTAGGAAACGTCTGAACACTATTCACAGTTGACCAAAAAAGGCCCCCCCCCAAGTAAACAAGTTCCAAAAAATCGACTTTTCATAGAAAAAAAGTAGGTTAAAACACTTTTTTTATCGTGTTCAACTTAAAAATGGTTAAAATGGTGTTTTGAAAAAGTTCAAAAAAAATTTCATTTGGGGGGATATACTCCGGTAGCGCCAAATTTTCTTTTCTGCTAGCTAGTTAAAGATTTCGTTATTTTTTCGGTAAAATGGCTTATACCCTGCAGCAACGAGTGTGGACAGTTATCTGGTATGCCCAATCCGGGTCACCAAAGAAGGTTCAAGTTGCGTATCGGGCCAAATTCGGAAGAAACGTAAAAGCACCAACAAATAGGATCATTCAAGACTCTTCTTACTAAACTAAGCTATTTTACCGAAAAAATAACGAAATCTTTAACTAGCTAGCAGAAAAGAAAATTTGCATCGTAAAATGACAAATAAGATGTCAAACGAATCCCTATCACCTCCTCTACCGAACAAAAAAAAGATCTTGTTGGTATAGCGCATTACCAAAAAGTTATGAGCAAAAGAAATAGTTCAAAAAATTTGGACAACCCTGTACTTGGTCACTTATAATTGTTAGCTTTCATTTTCAGTATTATACTTGGTATTGTCATAATTTTACAATTTTTTGATGTTTTTCTATTTATCGGATCTGTCCGAATTCAATCTTTTCGCGCTTGAGTCGATAAAGTGCATTACTTTGGTCAAGAATTTCTTTATAAACTGATATATCATCATTATCAGTGATTTTTTCTAGATCTGGTGATTTTTTTAACAATAGTCGAGTAATCCACTGGTTGCATTGTAATTGTTTCTACCGCTTTTGAGCAAATTATTTTCAATTTCGATTTTTTGCCGATTGTATAATTCTGATCATCGTTATCATATCGAATTGGATATCCGGCATTACTACGATTGCTATTATTGCTCAAATAACTTGCATATTGTAAATTTCGAAAATTATCTAGAAGTTTGACTGTAGAGTCGTTTTTTTGATTCAACTTAGTCAAAAACCTTTTTATTAGATTCGATAAGCGGTTTGAAAATTTTCAAATTTTTTCTTCAAATTCAATATTTTGCAATTCTAACTGTTTATTTTTGTTTTGATTTATATTTGAATTTCAAAAAGCGCCGATAGGCGCCTGCTGTCCCTTGTATCATATACTCGGGTACCCAAAAAAAGAGTTATGATTTACTTATACAAAGTGAAAAACCACTTTCATACCATAAAAAGCATGACCGGTTTTCTAGGTTCTATTTACTTTTGTCATATTCATAAAGTAAAAAGTAATAATTTGGATAGTTGTGCAAAATGTCAGCAACTTTGTAAAACATGTTTGAAAAAAAATGGTTCGAATGTGATAAGTGTTTTCGCTACTTTCCAAATAGTGTTTGTTTTGAAAATGACAAAGAAATTGTGTGTGTTTTCGCGCATAATTGTAAGGGTTATTATTCATACTTTATTTTGAATTATTTGGTCAAAACTAGTATCAAATTTCACACTATTTACTGTGGTAGCAAAATTATGCTACTCAAAATTCCAAAACCAAAAATTAAAATACAAGATTCGTTAAACCTACTACCTATGCCGTTTAAAGATTTTGCAAAAACTTTCGGTATTAATGAAATAAAAAGGTTATTTTCCGCATTATTTCAATAAACCGGAAAATTACAACTATGTTGGTAAGCTACCGGACAAACACTATTTCGGATACAATAGTGGGTTCTTTTCGGTTATCCGGACCCCACCCAATTTTGTGCAGTTCTAAATGTCAACAAAAATACCTTGCGATACAAAAATATAAGTATTTTTTTTATTGCTTTTTTATTATCAATCTTTAAATAAATTTAGTATTTTAAAGTTTTGGCAAAAATAAAATAAAATATTGGGTGGGGTCCGGATAACCGAAAAGAACCCAATAGTTTGAAAGAAAATGAGCGAGAAGAATTTTTGACTTGGTATGAAAAAAAACGAGAATATTGAATTCAATTTTGAATGAACTTAAAAGTTATTGCAATTCAGACGTAAATATTCTACGTCGAGGTTTACTCGAACTACGGAATAATTTTCTTGAAATTTGCGGTGTAGATCCACTAAGATACCTAACTATAACCTCCGTTTGTATGGCAATTTATAAAAAAAAACATTTTATGGCGGAAAATTCGATCGGAGTAGTGAAAAACGATCACAAAGATACTTTTAATAAAAAATCGATTTATTGGCTGGAATATGTTTCAAAACAGAAAAATATTTTGATTCAACACGCAGTAAATAGAGGCGAAGAAACTATCGATGGTGAAAAAATGGGTGGATTTGACGAGAAAAATCAGACAATTTACCACTTTCACATGTGTTTTTGGCATGGATGCCGAAAATGTTATCAATATACCGACATTAATTATTTAAACAAAAAAAAAACGTGAAAGATTTATACGAAAAAAACTATTGAAACTTCGAATAAATTTCGACAAAACTATAAAGTTGTTGAAATTTGGGAATGTGAGTATGACATTCTGAGTAAAACAAAAGATTTTAAAAATTTTAAAACTGACTACAGTCAAACTTCTATACAACGTCCCCCTGGGGACTGGCCGCAGATGTACGTTGTATAGAAGTTTTTTGACCAAATTTTTTCTAGGAGTACAGGGTGTATCAAAATTACACGGCCACCCAAAAAAATTTTGGCTATGTAGCCTTTTGCGCGGTCGATTTCCTAATTTCGGGTCCCAACCCTCGGAAACTTACTTGGGATTCTATGCACGATAACCTACGACTCCAACAAAATTTATTCATTATCAACAGACAAGAAAATCACATACAAGAGATATTGTTTTTGAAAGTGCTTTCCTTCTACAGTCTTCTTGGAGTCAGCAGAATTCTTCTCAGTCAGGCGTGTGTTTCTCAAGCTGTCTGCGAACGTGATGCATACTGTGAAATATCTGTAATCAACTAACAAATAACAGTGAAAAGGCAGTTCTGACCTGCGGGAATGTGAAACCTGAAAGAATGACAGATAAAACAACCACGCAAAAAAATAGTAAGAAAAAACTGTTTTTTATTGTGACACAACGTTGAAAACTCTTTCGCATATCCCTTGCCTAGGTTATGGCTTCTTCCCTTCTGGAGTATGCAATAAGTTATAACTGTTGCAAAGATCCTAAGTGAAGTTGGAGATTTCCGGGCCCGAAAATTCGGAAATCGACCGGGCTAAGGGCTAGATAGCCAAAAATTTTTTGGGTGGCCGCGTAATTTTGATACACCCTGTACGTTGTATAGAAAGTTATGTTAAAAATCACCTTATTCAACAAATAAACATAAAATTGATCATAGCAAACATAATATAACACCAACAGAAAAACATCAATTGTTAGGACGGTAAAAATCGGTTATTTTGTTTTGTTTCACTTTCTTCAGACGTTCGTTGGCCAGGAAATCATCTAATTTGTCGCACATTTGAAGCATAGCTGGAAAGAAAAAAAATCCCGATGCGCATCGATGCACTCTATTATTTATTTTTATGATAAACATAGTTTCAATAAAAACTTATTGACAGACAATTTTTCAATGACAGCATAACTAATTGGGCGAGAAAATAAATGGCGCAAGTTTGAAAAAACATTTGAAAATCGTTTCTCGCATTTTCAGAAAATCTTATCTTACAAATTTTTTCTCATTGTCTCACTATTATGTACGAGATCTCGAGGTTGGCTAATAATCTATAGTGTTTACACTCATTCGAAAGAGGAGATTTAGGCGCATTGCTGAAAGAAAGCTGGGCTCGATTTGATTTGACGCCAAAAAAGATATGAGCTTTTCAAGTTGAAAAACTCAAAAATTATCGAACATGGCAATTTAAAAAATGCAACTTCTTCAAGTTTTTTTTTCAATTCTGACGACGGCATCGTGTTTAGCGACCCCGATTAACTTGAGAAACTGCTAAGAACACAGTGCAAACCTCGCTGTATAAAACTTTCGTGCGTTACTCATCGAGTCCCCGAAAATCTCGATATCGACCGCTAAATTTTCCGATTTTCGGAAGGATGAAAAATTTAGCGGCCGGCCGCATAATTAGACAACGTGATTAGGTCGGTATTGTTTGCATCTTGATCCAGTCACTAACTCCCAACTTCCGCCGAGCCAATTACCTATTGTGTGCTCAACCAACTAATAATAATCTGTGTGGATTAGCACAAGTCAGAGCGCCGCTTCCTGTTTTTTTCGCTGCTTGCAACCCTTGTGTTGCTAACATTTAGTGTTTGCATTCCCCCAACCATTTATTTGCTTCAAAAATCCAGCTTAAAAAAACCAGGGACAGAAGTTCAGTCACTATTTTAAGCTTGTTTATTTGGTTACCATAAAGTTAATTGCAGCAGTAGAAGAAGCATAGGTTGATTAATGAGCAGAGCGAAATGCGTAGGAATTGCGGGCTGCTCTCTAGGTATTTTCTAGAGCAACCCTTGAGAACTCACTTCAACAAAAAGAAGCGAGGATTATAAGCCCGAGTGAAGTTAATCAAGAGGATGCCGATCTAGCAGGCAATATTTGTAAGACTGCTTTGTGTGCAACAAGTTTTTTTTGGCTTTGGGAGGAGGGGCAGGCTTGTGTGCTTAGCAGTGAAAATTTGGTAGTATATATAGGTTGGTGGAACACGTGCAAGAAACATTCCGCCTACATTAAGTCATTCGATTGAGTTGTGTTCTGAGATATTAGACATTGTCGGTTTTGGCTGATTTGAGTGACTTGCCTGTGCCGTGAAAATGACTGCCACAAATGCATCTATGGGTTTGAGGTAAGTGCTTGTATTTTGGTAACTCTGTTGCCCATGTTACCTAAATATAGTAAATGGTTATGTATCTGAAGAGAATCCACCGACTTTCTCGTCCACATTTTAGAGTCTTTTGAAAATTCAGTTACTGTCAAGTCTCGATATAATGATAACCTTTTAAATTCGAGGCTAAAATGACTTATACCAAACCTTCCCAACATGACCCCGAATGATGTTTTTGTGTGTCTTAACTGCTGATACGCACTAAAACATGTTTTTAGTACCCGGAAGACCATATTCAGAAAAAAAATTGACTTTTTACCTTGGGGGACCAAGGGGGTGCCTTATCCTAAAAGGGTATTCGGATGACCAGAAAATGTTTAAAAAGATGAAATTTGAACATAGTTTTGTTAAATTTGGCCTACCGCATAAAGAAACTCTGGTATGAATGCTTTTTAATGCATCCAGAGTTACTTTCGAGTGATTTGTGCCTAAGGCATGTGGAAGTGCGCATCTCACAAAGGAGGGACCCTGACTGTGACCTGGGGATTTTTCGATCAATTTATTTTATGCGGGTATTCTTGTGAATTTGGCTCCCCATCTCTAAAAGTCAACAAAAATTTTGGGAAGGACCATGCTCGACAATGCTCCATGGGTCAGTTATAAAAAAAACCTTTATAGGGGCATGATATTGGTATCGAGGTGTTTTTCGAACTTTGAGTGACCCTTGTACCCCTTCTTGTGAACCTTCAGAGCTGGGAGCCAGATTTTTCAGGAACTTAGGTACGCTCTACAAGAATACCCGCATAAAAAGAATTATCAAAAAATTCAGAGGTCACAATCAAGGTCCTTTTCTTGTCAACCACAAGCCACCAAGCCCCCTGCGCCTTATAAGAGAGCGCAGGGGGCTTGATGGGTTAGAGATGCGCGCACTTATTAACCTTAGACATGATTCCAAGCAAGACTCTTGACCATAAAATGCATATACAGGCTATTTCTGCCCAGATCCAGTGACCAAAACAGGGTAGAATATCCCTATGAATGGTGGTTTACCTTGGTCACCCAAGGATAAAAGGTCAAAATTTTAGTCAAAAAAATTTTTTTTGAAGTGGTCTTCCGGGTACTAGAAACTTGTTTTTAGCGCGTATCACCGGTTAAAACACCCAAAAAACATCAGTCGGAGTCATTCTGGGAAGGTTCGATTTAAGTCATTCCGACTAAATTCGTTACCCCTGTGGGTCCGACACTTTTTAAGCTTGTAACTTTACTGAAAATACTAAAATGCCATTTATATTAATATAGGCGTGTTGGATAAATGAGATTTTAAGGATCATTTTTATGAAAATATCTTTCTGGAAAACAAAATTCTGCGAAATTCTGTAGCTGCCTGAATAACTGTAAATTAAAAAATTATCCAAATGACTGCAACATCTTGTTTCAAATTAGTTTTTTTCTAGTAGTGCTTTTTTGCTTGGCTGCCTGCTTCTATTTACATCCAACATGGTGTTTGCCCAGTACGGCTACGGAGGGTATGGAGGTGCTTCTGGATACGGTGGTTATGGAAATACTGCTGGATATGGAGGGAGCAGTGGCTATGGTGGCTATGGAGGTGGATATGGAAGTGCAGGGGGTTGTGGAGCTAGTTATCCCAGCAGTGGATACGGCAGCACTTACGGCAGTGGTTATGGAAGCTCAGGTTATGGAAGCTCTGGCTATGGTGCCATGTACAACCCATCTTCTTATGGAGGTTATGGCTCAAGTTATGGCAGCGGTTATGGCTCTGGATACGGCAGTGGCTCAGGATATGGCTCTGGCTATGGCTCTGGCTATGGATCAGGTTATGGGTCGACTGGTTACGGGTCAACTGCATATGGACCGACTGGCTATGGGGCAATTGGTTATGGATCGACTGGATATGGAGGTTATGGCAGCAATGGATACGGAGGTTATGGCCAAACAGGCTATGGAGGCTACGGAACTACTGGATACAGTGGATATGGCAAAAAATAAGCGATGGAAATACCTCTAATGTGATGTTATTATGTGTGTGTTATAAACATATTCAACAAGTGATGACAAGTCAATTTGGAATTTTACTAAAATTGTCTTTAAAACTCATACACCAGCGTTGTTTATCATAAAGAATAATGCGAAAAAGCTATGGTTTTATTAGTTCTTAAATCGAATAATCAAAATTAAATAGAGCGGAAAAATAATAACTTAAAAGTTTTAGGGGAATAATTGAAAATCAGAATGAGATTTTTTGGTTACATCGACAATAGGAGCATCTTTTTTCGGCCCCTCACTCAGAAATGGCTATAGCTTTTTCCTTAAAAAAACTTTTCAGTTGGTGTCATCTGGTAGCCAAGAGACAGAGTTGCAAAATATGTTATTAATGAAAGAGATATTGTTGTGGATGAAATTGAGCGAGTCTGTACCAGTGTTTTGATATCAGAAAATATGATATAGAACTGATATGATATTGATGTGATCTGATGGAGGACACACATCACTATCACATCACATTTGGAAAAACTTTTTCATATCACATCTATATCATATCACCCTAAAATTTTTCAATGATCATCAAATCAATATCACATCAAGCAAAAAATCAATTCCTGAATTCTCGACAAAATTTTGTATGGGTAGTGTTACCTCAATTCTAAGTGACTCCCCCTTGTTCCCACAATCAATAAAAACTCTTATTCCTCATATTCATATTGCCATCTCACCTTTTTATGACCAGGTCCTGAAAACAGGAATATTGGTTCATCATATCAGCATCACATCAGCCGGAAATTTTCCGATTATTATCATTATTATTATCACACCAATATCATATCAGTAAGAAAAAATTACTCTGCATCACATCAATATCATATCAATGAAATATCTTTTAAGCAATATCATATCAACTAATATCACATCAAGGTTATATCACATCAATATCATATCATCTGCTGAAAAATTTCTCAAAATAACACTGGTCTGTACTCTGGATCCTCACTGGCTTGTTTTTCGACAGATGAATTAAATTATGTGTATTTTACGAGCAATATATCAAAAAATGACACTTCCAATGGAAACGTAGCCTTATTTTGGACGGTGGTCTAATACACGTTTGCGACATTTTATGATCTATCCTACTTTTGGAAATTTTAATTAAAATCGACTAAAACATTTGTAGTTTGGTATAATCTTACGCGGTCTGATCTGATGTGTTCTGGTTTCGATTTGGTCTGATAAGATCCTTGCCTACCTCCGGGTAGTATGATGATGCCGAACTAATAAAAAAACTGCGGGTATCAATTCAGATTTTGACCATAGACAATTTGTTACCTTCTCACTGCGTGTCAAATTCCTATTTGTCGGGAACGAGTTTCTCAAGTACGAGTTTGACGGAAATCTCACGTTCGGGAAACTGTAACCTCGATTTATGCAAGCATCGGAAGGTCCGAAATCGGAAAAAGGCATCGAGGCTCTGCAGTTCTTTGAATAATGCCCTCTTCTGTTACATCGAAGACATGTAACTTGCAAAAGAACGGGGTAACGGGACGGTGAAACACTTGCCGAGAGTCTTCTATCCTGACCAGTATACTGATTATTACAAGTTTGATAGTTAGCACTATTCCTATCATAATCAGCAAAATATGGGTTCTGATGATAATCCGGCATCTGCATCGGGACTTCATACTGATACGGCTGTATAGCCATAGGGGTCGGCTGCCGAAGAATCGGGGTCGAGACATTCGGGAGATCCTTAAACGTAACTCGCTTTCTATCCGGGTGATGCATTGGCGACGGAGACCTTGACTGTACGGGAGATGCATCACGTTGAATCGCATAAGACTTGCGCTCACGAGAATCGGGCTTCAAAGTCGCAATCGATTCGTCATTCGAGTTTTCGATTGTTGACTGAAGTACTTTCGTAACATCACTCATATTTAACGGGTCACCTCGAGGATACCATCTTTCACCATAGTAGTATAGGGTGGCGCATTATAAAGGCCTGTTCACAATGGTGACTGCAGCGTGTGGCTTCAGCGTGTGGCGTGGCGCTGCAGCTGCATGGGTGTTCACAATGTGTCGCCACACTCCACACTCTGCAGCCACACGCCACACGCTGCAGCTACACGCCACACTCTGTTCACAATGATGGCCACACTCTGCAGCCACACGCCACACTCTGCAGCCACCCGCCACACTCTGCAACCACACGCCACACGCTGCAGCCACACTCTGTTCACAATGGGAAAAATTGAAGGTGCCCATTATCTTAATCCAAAACATCATCTTTATTTACTATTCAGCCCAACTATTCAGTCACTATTCAGTACTATTGAGTCAACAACAACACAACACAACAATATTCTAGATCATTCTTCCTTGCCACTCCTGCGCCTTCTTCTTTGAAATATCGCACAAGCCTTTGGCGGACTTCTTCGGCTTCCAATCGACTTCTGTTCGCTCCGCGCCTTCGCATTTCAGCCGGTTGAAGAGATCGAAGAGGATTCTGCACTTCTGTTCGCCAAAGCCCGTTCGGTTCATTCCCCAGTCCTGTATCGGCCATCGCACCTGCATTGAGAGATCCCTCGTCAATCAAGAAGTTGTGGAGAGCACAGCATGCCTTGACAATCAAATCGGCCACCTTATCGCTTGTCTCGATGGGCTTGAGAAGGACCCTCCAAATGGCACTCATGATGCCAAACACATTTTCGATCACTCTGCGGCCACGACAGATCCTGAAAGGCAAATAAAGATCATTTAAAGAGACATGCATTAGTTAATTAAAATGCCTGTAGTTATAGATTCGTTTTTCATCGGTCAATTCTGCGCCCGGCAGCGGCTTCATGAGATTAGTCATCAACGGAAAGGCTGCATCGCCCACGAAGAAGAAAGGAGATGTTACTTCGGAATTTGGCAAGGTTGCTGGCTCCGGCAAGTTGAGTGATCCATCTTTCAAAGCTTTGTTCAAGTCGCATCTACAAATCACATTACAATAAGCACATTACAATAGTTGGAGGAAATACCTGTCGAAAATTCCACCGTCACTTTCATGACCAAAGCACCCAATGTCGGCATACGTGATTCTATAGCGCGAGTCGCAGACCGCCATCAACACGATTGAAAAGGTTCCCTTATAGTTGAAGAAAAGAGATCCAGAGTTAACCGGCTTCTTGATCTGCACATGCTTGCCGTCGATGCATCCTATATAGAAACATATCATACAAAATGCTAACTCAAAATACCTACCTAGTGTGTTGGGACAATTCCATTTTCTCCAGAACCCGCGAGCAATTCTTTCCCACTCCTCGTAAGTCTTTGGCACTTGAAGATATTGAGGCTGTAGCACTTCATAGATGGCTAGGCACGTTTCACGAACGACATATTCCACGCTTGAAATCCCCATTCGAAATTGACCAGCTAGCGAACGAAAACTTTCCCCGGTGGCCAGGAAACGCAGTGTGACGACGAGACGCTCTTCGGGCGAAATTGGTGCGAGCGAGACCAAATCATCTTCAGAAAAGTCATCCTCCACATGCGTGCGCTTTTGACCGGCATCCAACGTCGACGTGTGACTGAAAACGGACGAGAGATTGTTTAAAAAGTCGACAATCACTTACTTCGACTCGAATCATACTCGAATCACTTCGACCTGTTCCTACCTATTGGAAGGATGTGGATCTAAGCGGATTAGAGCATGAATAGTAAACTTAAGCAACATATAATCAGTATTGGTGTTCAAAAGTATGTGCAATTGCAATAAATATTCACCTATACCACAAACAAGTTTTTAAAGGGGCCAGAAGCGTTACAGTGACGAAAAGGCAGGAGTCAAAGTTTCGTTCTCTCTCGACCAAATTTCATAAAAGTTTCGCCTGAGTTTTCTGCCTAGTTTTCAAAAGTCGTATAAGGTTATAAATATCAAATTTAACACGAAATGGAGGAAAACAGGGTCGAATCAAAAAAAAAATTCTGGTGCCCCGTCTTCATTTTCACTGTAACGCGCTGGTATGCCACTTTATGGGCCCTTAAGCAACCCTAAAAGACCTAATTGTAATAATGTAACATTAATGTAACAAAAAATGTAACAAATTTTCTTACACCTGTGACTTAATGATGTCTAACTTCTGAATACCGGCCCGATTTTTTGTAGGAAGGATATTACCGTAAAACCTCTATTAATTGACCCCCCTGTAATAATAGACCCCCTCAACTTTGAGGACCTGTGTCTCGGCTCAGAGTCAATGTTTTGCGAAGCTGTTTATTGCATTTTCTCAACTCCCACGGGCTCTACCGATTCCGCTTTCTAGATTTTTGATTTTCACCCAGAAATTTCGAGAGCGACCCAAAATTTTCCCGATTTTAAGAGGGTTGAAAAATAATAGGCCCGGGTCTATTAATAGAGGTTTTACGGTAGATGCTGACAAGTAAACTAATTCACTTTAAAATATATTTTTTATATTTTAAAAGGGCATGCTTCCCTGTTCAAAATTTGTCCCCGCCAATTCAATTTTTTTTCCTAATCATTGAACTTTTATACGGATTTTTCAACTTGGAATTTTATTTTAGGTGTAGTTTTGTCGGAAACCAAGCAAAAAAATCCCTACAGAAGTTCAATGATTAGGAAAAGAATTGGCTGAATTTCCTTATAAGGGAACTACCCAAAATCATGTTTTGACCACTTTTTTAGATGTATTAGACCTTGAATGCTACAGAAAACGTGTTATTTTGATTGGGAAACACATTTGCATATTCACTTTTTTGGTTTTTTTAACAAACATACCCAATACTAGGATACCTGGTTTGGGTACCACCCTTGGTCCAACGATGGTCCAGCCATGATTGGACTTGGGGAAAGGGTTGTATATGTGGACTACTTTATCATGTGCTTGCACTACTATGTGCACCCTTCCCCAATCCCTTGCAATGAGGAGCAAGTTAGGTCTTTGGCTGCGAAGCGTCCAAACATACCCAATACTAAGATACCTGGTACCACCCTTGGTGCAACCCTTGGTCCAACCATCCAACCAATGTGTTTTCCACTCAAAATAACACGTTTTCTGTAGCATTCAGGGTCTGAAACATCTAAAAAAGTGGTCAAAACATGATTTTGGGTAGTTCCCATATAAGCAATTCCTGCCAAAGAATTTGAATTGGTGGGGACAAATTTTGAACAGGTGAGCATGCCCCTTTAAAATGGATCGCTTTACTTGTCAACACCTAATAGCCTTCCTAAAAAAATCAGGCCGATTTTTAAAAGTTAGACGGTATTTGAGCACTGCTGTCGAAGCTCTTTTGTTCCCCGATACATTAACTAATTTTGTTCCAATCAATTCTGGAGTTCAGAGAAAGTTAGGAATGATAGGAGAGAACACCTTTATTGCCAAAATTTAAGCAAAATGTTAAGCAAAGTATATGTTGTCTTCTATTTCTTGCCATACCCATAGCCATATCCACCATAGCCTTGACCATATCCGTAACCCCCATAATTTCCATAGCCTTGTCCTATAATACTACTGCCAAACGGGTTGTAGCCTGAATAACCATTTTGGCCAGCTATATTACTTCCATATGGGTGGTAGTAGTAGTAGTTGGTGTAAGGACTGTAATAGGCACTACCTCCCCCATAATAGCTTAGGTAACCAGCATTACCTCCAAATGGGTAGTTATTGAAGAAGTTACTAGTGTAATCAGTGCTGAAAGGGCTGCAATACCCATAAGCTAGACAGGCAATCTTGAGTTTGAGTTCATCTTTCCTGGTTTCGTTAGTACTGCTGTTGGCTAATTCATTCAGCAATTTTTTAAGCTCTGCGCTAGCACTGGCACTAGATGATGACCAGGGATTAGCCTGAATATTATTGGCACCAGACGTAAACCACGGATTGCTCTAAATATAAGGTTGCTTGTAGGAAATTTATTCGAGGAAATTGTTGACTTACGTGGTATTGAGCAGCGAATTGCTTGATTATTACAGTTAGCAAAACCAGGAAAATAGGTATATAAAAGGTGGTATTGCTAAATAAATTACTTTAAAGTCTTTTTAGTGCTGTTTTGAGCTTTACATCAGCTCACCAGATTAGCTTTCCCTCAAAACTAATAATAGGGAAACACGTCTTTTAAATTCTAGCAAGATTATACACGCATACAAGGATAAGAAAAGTATCCTCTTTACTATATAATAGAATACTTTGGTATCTTTAAAATATCCAAATATCCTCATTAGGATATTTTTCTCATCCCTGCACACATATCAGGACTGGGGCCGACTTTAAAAAAAATCAGAACCAGAAATCAGAAGACGAAAAAGTCAGAAAACCAGAAATCACAAATTAGAAAAAAAATTGATAAATTTTTTCGGAAGTTTTCAAAAAAATTTGGTATTTTACAAAGTAAAAGTAATGGCTCCCCTTTCACCGCCAAAACTTTTTCGAATTAAACTGTTTTTGGCTTTACAGTCGAACCTCGTTATAACATACCCCTAGGGTCAGTCCCAAGGGAGTATGTTATAACAAGGTTCGACTGTATCCTGTTTTCGCCCAAAATCCTTATCGCCATAACTTGTTCTGTTTTTAATTTGGAATCCTAAGGCGCCAGCACTTGAGATTATTAGAGGGTTGGGGATTAATTTTCAAACCCCCCGAACCCTTTTTTTTCAGTGGAGTTGCCACCTACTTCCTCCGTTGTATTGTAATACAACCACTTATTAGGAACGAATGTAATGGGAGGAATTTGAAATATTAAATGTCCGAGACCCTTGCGGGATCAAACTTGCGACCAGTCTTGGGGAATCTTTAATTTACGGCTTCGGCTCCGGCTCCAGCTCGGAGCCGGAGCTGGAGCCGGAGCTGTCCCCAAGACTGCTTGCGACTGCGCCAAAGCCAGTCGTAATTTAACCTATATGTAACAAAGAAGACATGTATCTAACCAATTAAATAAATAAAAATAACGGTGCCTAATAGGTTATGGCAAAAAGGATTTCGGGCGAAAACAGGATGAAGCCAAAAACAGTTAAATTCAAAAAAGTTTTGGCTGTAAAAGGGGAGGGCCAAAGTAATGTAGTCAGAAGTGCTATGCAGCCAACTTTTTGAAAAAAAATCAGAAGTTGAAAAAAGTCAGAAACCCAGAAATCAGAAATAGGTATCAGCCCTGACACACATGTTAAGCTTGAAAAGGCATTTTCGTGCGTTTTGAAAAATAAAGGCGGGCGACCAGTAGTTTTTTTTCTCGCAAGCTTTTTATATTTGTGTATATTGATGGTTTTAAAGTTTTCTGTCTTATTTTAAAAAGTGATATAAGGTAGGGCTGATAAGCATGCTATTGTCGCGACCACAATAACAGCGCAACCGCACCGAATTTCTATCATTTAGTCCGCAAGCAAAATTTCGAAATAACCGCACAACCGCAGCATAGAAATTTTGCAACCGCAAATTTTAAAACGTGTTAGAAATCCGAAGAAACACGAGAAATTTTTGAAAAAAAATGGACAAAAATTCGTTATTTGAAAAGCACCGTTATAGTAGCCCTGCACCACTCCAGTTCGTAATTAGCGCGCCGGCTTCTGTACCTGTGTGGAGTTATTGAGTTTTTATATTAAAATAGAGTATTTATTGCTTGACGCTACAAGGACGATTCGTAACTTTGGAGCGTGTTGGTGCAGAATTTCACGAGAAATAAGAAAATGTGGCGCTAGTATAGAATACCCCCCCCCAAATCAGACCTTCTAAAAATCGTTGAAACTACCCTTTGGAACAACAAGTTTAGGCTTAGCCCTTACTTAGGGGTAGGCCAGCGTATGGAAGTTGTGACTAATAAGTGTTTTACCCACTTTTTCTGGGGTCTGCAACATATATTTGGGTGCTCTTTACTTAAGTTTTAGAAGGCATAAGTTTGGGGGGGGGTTCTATGCTAGGGTCGAAAATGTTATTGGGTTTTGAAAAAACTCAAAAAAAGTGCGCCAAAAAGGCTCCTCAAAAATTGTCATTTATAAGCTATAATATTGCTAAGCACTCTTCTTAATTTTCTTAATGTTGCAATGTTTTCAAGGGTTCATTAGTGAAGAAAAAACTACAGTGTCACCTCTAATAATTTACACTTACCGTATTTACTCTGATAGTAGCCCCTTTAATTGTAGCCAAACGCCGATCGGACGAGCTAACCAACTTCAGTTGCTCTACAGCTTTCTATTGCGAGATTACTTTCTATATTAAGCATGACATAGAATTTAAAATGTACACAAAAAAATCCGAAAACATTATTGACCAAATTAGGCTGGTCCCGCGCGAATTTATATTTCTCAAATTGCTGTGCTGGCCCTATCCCTCAATGGCTACCGATTTTTGAGCTTGGTCCCCCTGTTGTTTTCTTGCTAAATTTTTGCACATAATTGCCTTTTTTGTTTAGGATATTTGACCCTAGTATAGAATAAAATCTCCTCCCCCTTTTCATTTTTAAAAGCCCTAGTAAAAAGTACCCAAATACATGTCCCAGACTTTGCAAAAAGTGCGTAAAATATTTTTAGTAACGGCTAACATACGCTGGCCTACCTTGAGTCTAAGGCCTAAGCCTAAAAACAAGGATAGTTACAGCGACTTTACTTAATGGAGGAAAGAATTTATTCTATATTAACGATATCTTTATTCAGCAAAGCAAAAATGATCCGTAAGTGGTCATAAGTAGTCAAAATTTAAGAAAAAAATAGGGGTGACCAAGCTCAAAAATCGGTACCCATTGAGGGATAGGACCGCTGTGCTTATGAAGTTTCATGGTCCTTTAACCGCACTTTAATTTATCGAGGTGACCTTGTATCGAGGTTTGACTGTACATGCATTGCTTTTAAGTTTGCAGTAATACACTTAAATTAAACCGAAGCCTACCTTGCACACGTATTCCTTTGCAAATACATCTTTAGCTAAAGCAACAGGTTGAATAATTGACTGAGGTTTTCCTCCAAATATGCTTTCCGATCACATTCTTTTTCTTTTATATTGGTTTCAGTGCCACAATATACTGCAAAAATTGTTTGCACAGTAAAAAATGCTTTTTTTATTCTGTTCTGAAGGCTTATCCATATCAATTTGTTTTACTAAGCCGTTTGCTAAGTCAGTAAGACAGTGGAGTTTACGGGTGCGCAATTAGTCTTTTGGTGCAATTTTCGTCTACAGCATTCAAGACTAGGCTGGTAACTATAAAAAGTCGAGTAGATAGGCGAAATTGGGGGCGTAAACTTTAGAACTAATAATCCTCTTATTTCAAAATAGTTTCACAAAAAGGTAAAATAATTACTTTTCTGTTCTGTGGAGTAGGTAAAAGGCAAAAAAAATTGTTTATGCTCTTTATTGCACTCGTAAGAAAACCAATACCGTATTTCTTCTAATTGCCGCACATGTGCGCTTATTTTTCAATCACCCGAAAATCGGAAATTTTCAAATCCGATCTAGAGATTTTCGGATGCTTAACCAAGATCTGAAAAGTGGAATCGGTAGAGCTCGTGGGAGTTAAGAAAATGCATCAAACTGCTTAGCAAAATATACACTCTGCTCCGAGATATAAGTCTTTAAAGTTAGGGGTGTGCGGTAATTAGAGACTGTGCGGCAATTAGAAGAAATACGGTATCCTCAAAGAGGCTTCCTATTGAAGTAGGTTGACTGCCGAAGGCAGGCAGGTAGAAAATCTAAAAAAGTCAAAATTTTTGATGGAAAGTGGTCGGAAACAACGTTTTTATCGGTTTTAGCGTGTAAGAATTGCTTACAAATGGTTAAAACCTGTTTTTGAAAAAATTCCGATATGGGGGGGGAACCGTATAAGTACCAGAAATTTAGATGCCTGTTCCAGCACTCCGCTCATTTTGTTTGCGTTTTCTAACTCTTTCTCCAAAACTGATCGCTGAAGCTGTCCTAATGGAACTGCTGTATTAGCTTTAGTTGGTGATTTCACTCTATGCCTTTTTTGTAGGTGATGTCGAAGGTGACTTTGATATAATCCAGCAATCTAGCGGGCCTCTTTCTTTTGACTGGCCATGAAAAGAAGTCTCAACACCTTCAGGTACTCCACTAAAGCAATGACGGTTTCCGAAACTACTCTGAACTAGTTGAACACTACTGCTTGAAGACTTTTCGTTAGGAGAACCACCACCTGTCTTTTCGGCAGGCATGAATGAAATTTTAGGAACTTTTCTAAACGTAGCCTCTCTAAGAAGTTATTGCTTGAACAAGGTGATTTTCTTGGCCCTGAGGATAATTACACAGAAGATCAGCCTGAGCAAACTAGTGTAACTGGCTACACTGGAAGTGGAAATGTATACCGTGCTCAAATTGTGCAAAATTTCTTTTGATGAAATCCATTGTCTAAGTCATTGATGCCACTCTTATTTTTTCGTGTTATTCTCATATGCACTTATAATCAATAAAGAATCAATGAAAATAATCAATAAATAAAAATTCCAATAAGAAAAAATTGACATAACTAAAAGAAATTATAAAAGTTGAAACTATGAAAAAATTCTATCCGCGGATAAACATATCCGCGGATATCTCAAAAAAAGGAAATCGAAATGTCGTGTTGACAGCCCTAATCAAAACCACATCAAAATTTTGGTACTAGTCGATTGTAAAACCGGCCCCCCAGAGGTTCACCCTCCTTTCCGCAAAACTCCTTTCCGCAAACTCCTTTCCGCAAACTCCTTTCCGCAAAACTCCTTTCCGCAAAACTCTTTTCCGCAAAACTCTTTTCCGCAAAAAATTTTTAAATAAGGTTTTTGGTCAATATTTTATCTAAATTATTTCACTTTTCTTTCTTCTGCAGTTCTGCTGGCTGATCCATGTGCCAACCTAACCAAGTGGTCGTCCATTTGGTGTAAATATATTTTTTATGATTTTCGGTTTCTGAACTTGATTTAAAAAAACCCGATTTTTGCGCTAATTCAAGCATTTTACCGTGTAACATCTATTAATAGATCCAGGTCTATTATTTTTCAACACTCTCGAAATCTGGAAAATTTTGGGTCGATCTCGAGATTTTTAGGTGTGAACCCGAAATTTAAAAAGCAGAATCGCTAGAGCCCGTGGTAGTTAAGAAAATGCAATAAAAGGTTTGCCAAATGTTCATTCTCAGCTGAGATATAACTGTTTAAAGTCGAGGGGTGTCTATCATTATAGGAGGGTCAATTGGCTAAATTCTAGTATACCCCCTTCACTCAAGTGCAGTATACCCCCTTCAGTCAAATTAGCTTGGGGGACCAAGGCAACTTTTTTTGAATTTAAAAATTAAAGTGAGGGGGTATACTAGAATTGCTCCGGTCAATTAATAGAGGTTTTACGGCAAATAAAAAAAGTTTTGTATCTGTATACCGATGAGCTTTATTCTGATCAAATATATCAACTTTCCATAACACGCATAAGGTTAGCAATAACAGGCGAAGACAGTTGAAATCTATGACAATTTTCCAGCGATAATTTCTTTGACCATATTCTTTCGAGCATCTTTCATTTCGGTCTGAGAGCCCGGTGCCACCCCTCCATGTGATTGTTTGTGCGCGTAAGACCGGCGAGAGCTGCCTTATTCTGGTTCCAGTCCGCGATTGGAAATAGCGGATCCTTGACTGACTTCCCACACTTTCGGCCCCGCATGTATGTACGCTCAAAATATTTCAGATAATCTGAAACTTAAATTTTTCAAGGTATCGTTTTTAGCAAAGTACCATTTCTCTTAACTTCTCAAATAAAAAATACCTTCCAAATTTGTAGACAAATTAAAATCCTCGATTTCATGACACGCCAACAGCTCCTCTTTGACTTCTTCGAAACCCATCGCAACTTGATTAATTGGCAGGAAAGAAAGAGCCACAAGAGATCTAAAGAGCCCTCGCACGTTGTATTGATCGTAGGCTGGCTGAAGCTGTTTCCATTGGACATGAGCGAACGCATTCTTTGAAAGGTGGAACAAGCAAAAGTTTACTTCGAATTCATCACCGAAGACATCAAAGAGAGCATTGATCGGAGCAAGTTCAAAATCTTAAAGAAGGATTTAGATCAGTTCATGAATTAGAACTTGCCTGCCATTACTGATTCAGGGCAGATATTACTGTCATAATCATGCAAGGTGTGGAACATCCGCGAGTACGTTTCTTCAGTCTTATTCGGGAGTAGAGCGTAGAAGCACGGCAACGAAGAATCCCCAATGAAATCGGTTTGCGTATTTTCTGAACCATCTGCTGTAGAGAGAGATCCGAAGGCAAAAGTATCAGCTGTTCATCCGAGAGATTAGATTTTGCAGCTTCCACGATGAGACCAGACCTCATTCCAATACTTCGCACTGCATCTTCTTTCACTTGCACGATGCGTTGACGTAGCTGAAAGATACTTTACGTAAGTAAAAATATCAATAATTACGAGCCTGGAAATTGCTTTGACTCCTCCGACACGTGTGCGACTTAACTTGGGTCGGATTCTCAGTAGAGCCATATTTGGAGATTGCTCTTCCACCACAGATTCTAACGCAACGCCAGTTCTGAACTGTCTTCACAGAATTTGAATAGGCTCTACGCATTTGATAACCGTTACACATCACTAGCATATTTCCTTTGCTCGTTTTGCTTATTGACGCCATTATCTATAAAATACAGTTCATATCAGCTAATTTTGACCTATGAGAAAAGCACACGCAAGAGTGAAAACATAGACAATATAAAATTGAAATAATTTAGATAAAATATTGACCAAAAATCTTATTTAAAATTTTTTTGCGGAAAAGAGTTTTGCGGAAAGGAGTTTTGCGGAAAAGAGTTTTGCGGAAAGGAGTTTGCGGAAAGGAGTTTGCGGAAAGGAGTTTTGCGGAAAGGAGGGTGAACCCCCAGATCCTATTCCAGTGTACCACCAACCACCCCCGAAATCTCGACCTATTCCATTGTACCTATTCCTGATCCACCCACCCCCAAACCCAATTTTTTCATAAGCACTCAAAAACCATTTTTATGCAATAATTTTGCCATAAAAAGACCAGAAAAGTAATTTTAACCAGCCCCCCCTCAGATCCTATTCCAGTGTACCACCATTATACTCTTTCCCGCTCAATTTATTTCACTATACCCTGTATAGTAAATTTTGAGTATTTACAGTGATAGGAGAGTAACGGGAATGGTGATACTGACTGAGATTTTCATCATACAGAGAGTATAAGCTATATATAGAGTATAAGCTATATATAGAGGGTAAATTTGCCTTTATCATAGTCAGACCCACCAAATGCTCACCAGCGGTCATGTACGTCATAGAGAGAGGTACGCTATAAAGAAGGTTGACAATATATGAATTTCGAGAGTCAACATATATATCTATTCCACGTGGGTTCTTACCTTCTGACAGAATTATGGCACCAATTTAGGCCTTCCATAGAACATGACGTTCAACTTTTTCTGCTTCTTTTGTTACTTGTTCAACTTGTGGGTGTGCACTTGTCTACAGCGAAAGCATTTCCTTCATAATCACATTTTTAAATATTTACGGTATGTCAATCTTTGGATTCTAGGTCAAAAAATAGCAAGGATTCCAGCTGCGCAATGAACAGCAGGGTTGCCCACATATTGTCTAATTTTACTTCAAAACCAATCAAACTGATCCTTCATAGTCCGGACGCAATGAATAGGTGGACGCCGCATTGCTATGTGGAGTGTTGACTGTATGCTAATCCTTTTAAAAAAAAAGACCAACACTGTTTAAAGCAAATTCTTACGCGCCGAAACAACCTGAAAAATTGTTTCAGTCGCTACAAACAATCGATTGACACGAAAAATATATTTGTAACATCGTTTCAACAACAAAAAACGAATAGACGATCACTGAATTGTGGTAAGCAATGTGATATTGTCGCCTTTGAGGAGGATTCGGCCCAGCTTCTTTCGGTTGAGAGTCTTCAATTGCAGCTCTTCGGCTTCGTCCACCACAATGTTCATGTACTCGTCGAATCCTTAACCGACTGAAATATATCAGAGAAGTAAAGCATGATAAATTTACTGACCGATGATGTATCCCTCCAGGCGGTAGATGATGTCTTCGTACAACCAGATTTGGACCCTCGACCGACTTTGCAAGCAGCGGAAAATGAGATTGATAGGCTATAACAAACGAAAATATGTCTACAGTAAAGCAAATAGATCACTAACCTGCACCATTACTTTTTTCACTCTATCCGGCGCCATTTTTGATGCTTCAGAAGTAAAAATTTATGATGAACAACGAACCAATGAAGGAACAAAACTAAGAACTATCAGCAAAACAAACACATTATCCTTCTATCACGTATCTTTTTGCTAAATTTGAGCACAAAGTGCCTCCATCAGTCTAGATGGACCAATCAATATACGTTTTATAGAAGATATACAGGGTTAGTAAAAAAAACGCCCCATTCTCGAAAAAGGAAAGTTTAGGCATCAGGCCTTCATTTCAAAATATTTTCGAAATATTTTCAAATCGTTTCGACTTTTTTCGAATTTTTCAATTTTTTTGAATCAATTCAAAATTTGTCATGAATCATAGTTATTCAAAGGGCTAAGTTGACATGATTCATTCATTTTAATCTATTCAGGTGACTGGATTGAATCAATTCATCCATTTGAATCGACTCAGGCAGGAGTACACTATTTGGGGTAGCTCAAAAGTTTTAAGGGAGAGTATGTCTCAGGCCCTAAAAATACAGCACTATGAAATCAAATTTAACATCAAAAAGTTCTTAAATGATTAAATAAATCGGGAAATTTGTTGTGGTTTGCTATTACAGAGGCCGAGAAGGTCTTCTTCCAATTATTAAAGAGTGGATTTTGCCTGGCACAATCATTGTGTCGGATTTTGTGTCGGACCAAGGCGAAAAATGACCAAAAACCATAGGGGGAACCAAGGCAAAAATGACCAAAAACCATAGGGGGAACCAAGGCAAAAATGACCAAAAACCACAGGGGGGACCAAGGCAATCGAGAAATTTTTTTTTCGAAAAACGTCCTTCCCACACTTTTTTCCGCCTTTTCCATCGTTTTCAGGGCCTAAGATATACTTTCCCTTAAAAAACGCACTTTTGAGCTACCCCAAATAGTGTACTCCTGCCTGAGTCGATTCAAATGGATGAATTGATTCAATCCAGTCACCTGAATAGATTAAAATGAATGAATCATGTCAACTTAGCCCTTTGAATAACTATGATTCATGACAAATTTTGAATTGATTCGAAAAAATTGAAAAATTCGAAAAAAGTCGAAACGATTTGAAAATATTTCGAAAATATTTTGAAATGAAGGCCTGATGCCTAAACTTTCGGCTCTACCCTGTTTCCGCCCAAATTGTTTCCGCCAAAAATCGTTATAGCCAACACAGTTACATTTTTAAATTTTTTGTGGTACCTACATGTTGACTTGTTGACCCAAAATTGTTCTGGGTTTCACTGTAACTTAGCTAATCAACTAAATCTATAAATTTTATCTGTTACTACCACAAAAAAAATTAAAGATGTAACCGTGTTGGCTATAACGATTTTAGGCGGAAACAATTTGGGCGGAAACAGGGTAGAGCCAAACTTTCCACTCCAAGCCACTGACCAATGAGCTTGGAGGGAAGAGAGCAGACACGACCGCCCGAATGAATAGCGTGAATTACTCAATAAAACTAAAACAATACCCTGGCCTAAAATAACCACACAACCTAAAATAGGCTAAAAATTAAATAGGAAAACGGCCTGAAATCGGCATACGGCCTAAATAGGCCGTCAAAAAGTCCTAAAAAAGGCCTATTTTTCTTCCGATGGGCCGTATATGCACATTACTACCCACATTCTCTTTTTTTGAGGTATTGCTCTTTTTCTTTTTTTGGTTTATTTCAACAAGAAAGATTTTTGGTGTATTTCTTTTCAGTCTATTTTCTAATTCTCTGTTCCTCATTCTAGGCAAACAAAAAAATAAAATGAAAAAAAGTAGTAGTAAACAGCTCTTTTCCATAAAAAATGCTATGGGAAGCTCTCTTCTAACAATCTTTAATGCTCTAAATGTCTGGCCAATAGAAAGCTATCCAGCTGTCTTTTGCTAGAAGGAAGTATTCGTAAACAACCCTCGTCAACAGAGAAAGGGGTGGTTTGGGTGACCAATAACCACATTTTGTCTTATATATATAGCGTAATAAGGAGGTATATTGCTCCAAGTGTAAACCACTATTACTGCTGCTAAACCATCAAAAATTTGCTATATCAGTAAAATGCTACCCCAAATTGCAACCACCTCTACAACTTGCCGTGGCAACCTGGCCAGAATAGGTCAAACTTGCCTTGCAGCCTCAGCTAGGAGTAAGTCGAATTATTTTGTGTTGTCGAAATTTCAGAAATGAGGCTATTTTAAACAGGGCTCAAATGGCTTATTTTGACGGAGTTATTTGTGATAGTCATCTACAGTCAAATATAGGGTTTCCTAAAATCAAGGATCTAAGCTTTCCTGATATTTTGAATGGCCGCCTTCAAAATTATTCATCGTTTTATTTATGAAAAATTGTCTCCCGAGATTTGCTTTACCAGATGAGAGATTAAAAATTTCGGAGGCACCCATTCGAAAAATCAGGACAGAACCATAACCCTGCCTAAAATTTTGACGTAAATTCAACAAAAATGAAATTGGAGTCTGCAGATCTAACAAATACAGTATTTCTATTAATTACTATCACCAAAAAAGGACAAAATTTACCTACCGTATTTCCTTCAATTATGGCCCATGCTCTAATTTAAGCCAACCCTTCACCCTCTGTATCCCAGACAATGTACATAAAAGATTTGAAGATTAAGTTTTATTTGAGTAGAAAATACCCAGTTTTTTTATTCTAGAAAAATTTTAAGATCCCGAATCTGATTATTCCAAATTTAAATAGGTTGGGAGGTTAAAGAGGAAATGCGGCAATTTAGAATGCCTCAAAGAAACGACTATTTATTCGCAACCCTTTTTGACCGAACTTTTGGAAATTAAAAAAAAGTTGCTTCTGAGGGTAAAAGTTTTTGGAAAGTCTCCCCCAGTACCAATATGTCTTCCCGAATCCGAGTTCGCTGAGATTTTGATGAAAACTTGATATTAGGGGGAGCTTCTATTAGAGGAAACGCGGCATGCAAAATTTTGGTTGAAATCTTATAAAGCTTTCTGAGATTGCATCAATTCACGGAAGTCCCGGACAACTTTTATGAACTTTTTACAGGTACATGCTGTAGCCTTCGTTACATTGACCAAAAATAAATTTGGATACAGTCAAACCTCGTTTATCCGGCACCTCCAAAGAAGCCGTTTCATTTTCAGTCTTTTGAGTTGGTGATTCGCCAGTCTAGTCCGAAATATTGCAAGGATTCTGATTTTGCCATTCGTTTTTCAAATCTTAAATTTCGCCATAAAGACCGAAACTCGGTTATCCGGCACCTGATTTTCAAAAAGGGGTGCTGGATAACCGAGGTTCGCGGGTCTTTATGACGAAATTTAAAAATTTTGGAAAAACGACCGGCGAAAACAGAATCCTTGCGATATTTCGGACTAGACTGGCGAATCACATTTAGCAAAAGACTTCGAAAATTGAGCTGAAAAAAGTGTCGGACCCAAGGCGGGAACGAACTTTCGGGGGTGCCGGATAAACGAGGTTTGACTGTAGCTCGATTTTTGTGCAACTTTACTTTTTAACTAAATGCGTTATGTTTTTAGCCACATCCACTGCTATTGCTAGACCTACTCTAGTCACTGAACGAAATCTCATGATGTCTGCCCAACAAAACGAAAAAAACATCCTGGAGAAGGCCAAGGACAGTGTGATGGAAAACTTCGAGGCAGCCAAAGACAAACTTTCCGAGGCTGCAGAAGCCACCAAGGAGAAAATGGCTGAGACCTACGAGTTGGCTAAGGACCGGGTGGGTAGCGGCTACGAAAACGCTAAGGATAAGGCTGGAGACAGAGCTGAGGACATGCGAGATGGAGCCCATAATTTGAAGGAGAGAGCCAGTGAGAAGGCCAGCGAATTCAAAGAAAATGCATCTGAGAAAGCTGAGGACCTCAAAAACCGTGCTCAGAACATGACCGAAAGGATGGCTGACAGAGCTGATGATATCAAGCACTCAGTCAAGGACTCAGCCGCTTGAAAGACAAATGAACTCAGAAATCAAGATAGTTAGTTATTTTTCAAAAAGTTTTTAAATGTCGAGTGTCAAAAAAATTATCCTCGGGCTTTTTTGAAGGGGCATGCTCACCGCCAATGGGAATATTTTGAAAGGCAGGTACCAGTGAAATTCAAAAAAAAATATTAAAATGACGAATTTTAGTAAAAGTCGAGGGTGCTGCCAATCGGAATCGAAGCGACGACCGATTTTCACAGTCAGCCGCCGCTATACCACTCAGCCACCGATGCTATTGCGCTGCCATGGTCAAGCGTGATCTTTAGATATCCTGAATCAAAATTTCGCGCTGAACAAGATGGTGGTTTCAGTTTTGAAAATTTCCAACAAAAAAATTTCGCTAGAGCCCTTTGAAAATTTTAAATTTTTTGTCTTGACGCGAAAGTACAAAATGATGTCATAACTTTATATGCAACTGAAATTTTTTCAATATTTTGAATTTACCTTGTAGAGGAGAAGAAGAGCTATCAATTAAGTAGTTATTTGCCTGTGTGTCATAAATATTTACTGCCGAAAAACCCTAAAAACTATAATGTCAGCCTCTGATGAGGAATCATTTTCAAATGGCTGTAACTTTTTTCACACTAGACAAACTGAAAAAAATAAAATGTTTTTTCGTAGGGAAATTTACGAAAACTTTAAATCTGCAAAAATAATAATAAAAATATTTATCCATGGAAAGTTATGGCCTATGTAAGATAAATCACTTTTAGAGCTACACTTTGCCTTTCTGGCAATTCAAGCTGCCAATTTTGTAATTTCGACATCGGATGAGTGCGCGCATCTCTAACCCGGATCGTGTTCAGCATGGTCAATTTGCTCAAAAACTGCTTTTTGTATTTAAAACACATTGTCAAATTTCAAATTCCTCTCGAGACAAAAATTATTCAAATGTTGATTCTTTTCTAAGTTTAAATGTTTGTTGAATTTGAAATTTGAGAGTGAGTTTTAAATCACTCTGAGCAGTTTTTAAGCAAATCGACCATGCTAAACATGAATCCGGTGTCAAAATTACAGAATTGACAGTTTGAACTGTCTAAAAAGCAAAGTGTAGCTCTAAAAAGTGATTTATCTTACGCTACGTGTCCAATGATGCGGAAAACTGTGACTGCGAGTGCGACTTTTCCGCGTCATTGGACACACATCAACAGTCGCAATCACAGTGTGTGTCTAATGACGCGGAAAATTGTGACTGCGACTGACGCTTCAAATAGATTTGAATTTACGTCGCAGTCACACTTTTGCCGCGTCATTGGACACGTAGTGTTACATATGCCATAACTTTCCATGTATAAATACTTTTATTATTATTTTTTCAGATTTAAAGTTTTCGTAAATTTCCCTGCGTTTATGATTCCTGATGATGATTCCTCATCAGAGGCTGACATTATAGCTTTTGGGATTTTGCGGCAGTAAATATTCAGGTACTTTTATAGTTCCCCACCCCATATACTCGGATTTTTCGAAAAGTGACCCAAAATCACTTCCCAAGCTCACGAATGAAAGTCATTTATCAGAAATTCTCATAACATTGGATAGCTTAGGCTTTGCGCTATTAATTAAGAAAAAAAACTCACGCAATTTCATTGGAAATACAAAAAGTTTGGTCAAAAAGAAGTTCGAATTTACGTTTGGCAGAGTCCACCTGTCAACTTCAAATGGCTTTTTCTCTGGAATTTTCTGACCAAAAAATTTTTTGTCTGACCAGAATTTAGCATTTTTTTCCAGCTTTCTAATGGTATATTCAGTTGTTTTATTCGCTATCGATTTTTAAATTAACCTAGTGGGTTTATGAAAATTTCGGTTTTGGTTAATTTTGCCATGCACCTTTACCTGAGAAGAGTGGATGTCATGAATGCTTCTTTCAACACTCATGTATTACCAAAATGATTCTTAGGAGTTGGCACGCCTATTGTAATCTTAACCTCTGTCGATGCACCTGACAGGGCTGGGCTAGATCCTCGGGAAAAGTTCAGGTGGAATATTTAGGTTGGGTTGAATCCAACTGGACTTTGGTCAGTTACTTGGAAATTCTCTGGTCAATTGTCAATTTTTGTGTTTTTTTTTGAATGCATTGACAAAGTGCAAACCAAAATTTTGGCTTCACAAAATTTCGGGTTTTATAACCACATGGTACCTCTTAGGGGTAAAAATTACCAAATTTAAGGGTCGATTTCGATTTTTTTTGAAAAGTGGTCTAAATTGAGATATTGCAAATTTTATCTAATAAATAACATAAAAAGCGATAATGAAAAAAAAGACAATTTTTCACAGAAAAATAAGAAATAAATTCAAATTCCAAAACAGAATGCCGCAGCAAATTTGCAACCTTTGAATGTTGACACACTGTGCCCCCCCCCCTTTAAGTGGTGACAGTAGTTTTAATTACTTATCAAAAGAGGTTACTCAACAAATTTGTATTTCAAAATACTTCTTTTTTGAATTGATGTGGTACCCGCCTTTCAAAATATTCCTATCGGCGGCGAGCATGCCTCTTTAAGGACACATTATTTTAAACACGAGACATTAACTGCATTATTAGATCGTAAAATTGTATATTTGACCTGTTCTACGCATCTCAGTTACCGTATTTCCTCTAATAAGGCCCCATGGGGCCTTATTTTTCAAACCCCCAAAAATCAGAAAAATTTGAGGTCTATCTCGAGATTTTTGGGTGCTCAACAAAAATCAAAAAAGCGGAATCGGTACAACTCTTGAGAGTTAAGAAAACACAATAAACAGATTTGCAAACTATTTTCTCTGGGCTGAGATATAGGTCCTCAAAGTCGAGGGTGGGGCCTTATTAGGTGGGGCCTTAATAGAGGTAATACGGTATGTTCTAAATTTTACTTTTCAAACTAAAGTATCGTTTTTTTTCAAATTTAAATGCGCATTTAAATGTATTTATTTTGTTTCCATTCAGTTTGTAACTATCCATTTTGCTTGCTGTATATTTCAAGACGATTTTGCGGGCTTTAAAACATGTATCATACCAATAAAAAATTTGAAAAATGAATGAGTGAAGTTCTCAATGTAGTGAATTCCTGAGGGCGATTTGGTTAGTATTAAAAAACGTCCGTATAAGTGGGTCTACATGAATATTGAAGACGCCTTGATTTAACCGCTCCATCCACCATCAGCGGGCAGGCCACCCGATTGGTGAATCCGTGGGGCTAACCACTGCTTAAGCAAGTGCATCTTTGAGAGAAACCCATTTAGGGTGACAGCTTCCAGGGGAAGGTCTTCGTAAGACGGTTTCCCATGAAAAACTTACACACCGATATTAATCCAAACAAAACTTTTATTTTTTTTTGTGACAACATCCAAGAATACAATAAAAACAAATAAATGAAACAGACGTTCACTTCATTACATAGGTAACGTAGGTCTATGAGCCGGCCTGATTTGGAAATTGTTGAGAGCTTTCCTAACCTCTTCTGAATCCGTCTCCGATTCAAACACCACGAAGGCAATGCCTGACCGATTTGGGACCAAGCGAACCTATTCGAAACCGGTAAACCTGCAAACCAAAAAGAATGTAAGTCTCAGTCAGCAGTTGCACAAAAACACACAGTTTTAACCCTGACATTACGGGAAAAAAAACTAGCACTGTTCACGGATGGGGTCAATATGACCCCAGCCGTAAAGAGATACCAAAATTCAAGATTTAAAAAAAATCGACTTTTTATAGAAAAAAGTAGGTGAAAACACCTTTTTTATCGTGTTCAGCGTGTAGGAAATGCTTAAAAATGGTTAAAATGGTTAAAATGGTGTTTTGAAAAAGTTCAAAAAATTTCATTTGGGGTATACTCCGGTAGCGCCGAAATTCCTGCCTGTCTTTTTACTATGAATCTCATTTACCTGACCAAATAGGGTGTCGACAGGGTGGAAATTTTAAAGAGGTTTGACTGTATACCAAATAATCGAGGCGTTGTTGGTCTACCTCGTCAATTTCAGTTAATATCCCTTGCCCGGGTTTATTCGTGGGAACTTGTTTACTTGGGGGCCCCTTTTTTGGTTAACTGTGAATAGTGTTCAGACGTCTCCTAAGTAATTTTTATACGCTAAAAACGATAAAAAAGTTCTTTCCAAACAATTTCCGTACTAGAAAGACATGTTTTGAAAAAAAAATTGGTTATCGAAGGTTGACCAACAGCCTTGGTCCCCCAAGGTAGGCTGAGCGAATGAGAGCGGTGTCAGACTACAAAAGATTTCCACTACGTTTTGGTTGCTGGAGCTGGGCAAAAAGAGTCTTTAATGCATGTATGATCAAGAGTCTTGCTCGGAATCATGTCAAAGGTAAGTGAGTGCGCGCATCTCTAACCAACCAAGCCCCCTGCGCCCCCGAAGGAGGTGCAGGGGGCTTGGTTGCATTGGGGCTGGGGGTTGATGCTTGGGGTTGAGATGCGCACACCCACATACCTCGGACACAAATCACTCGAAAGGGACTCTGGATGCATAAAAACAGTATGCATACCAGAGTTTCTTTATGCGGTAGGCCCAAGCTAACAAAACTATGTTCAAAATCCCATTTTCCGGTATTTTTGAGAATATGAAGGTACCTTTTTTGGTTTATTTAGCTTAGGGGACCAAGGCAGTTGGTCAACTTTTGATAACCAAATTTTTTTTCAAAACATGTCTCTTTAATACGGAAATTGTTTGGAAAGAACTTTTTTATCGTTTTTAGCGTATAAAAATTACTTAGGAGACGTCTGAACACTATTCACAGTTGACCAAAAAAGGGGCCCCCCAAGTAAACAAGTGCCTTTTCGTGAATGAAATATTTGCTATGCGACAATTTTAAATTAAATTCAGACTATGATGTGTAAAAGTAGACAAATTGCCGACCTTTGACTTCAAAATGCAGCCTGCCGACCATGCCCATCATTTCCGCTTGAATAGCCGCCATGTGGGCCAGATCAGTGTCGCAGATCAGAAGCCTAGAGTTTTGGCTACACATTAGAATACAGAACATATGAACTCGAAAAAAAAGTTAAAAAATTTTGTATAACGTGAAAGCAGTGTTTTCATAACAGTGACATTGACACTGATATGTCAGTTTAGCAAAAAAATGTCAACAAAAAGTTTAGACATTTTTTTGCTAAACTGAGATTAAAAATAAAACTGACACTTATCGTTTTTTGAAAGCTTCCGCTACATGCCAGAAGATGACCTAACCTTCGAAAATTGGTGGCTGCGATATGGATCTATTGTCGAGCAGGATGGAAGTCAGCTGCCGGAAGATGCTAAAGTGAGGCTCGTAATTAGTAAGTTACAGACACGTGAGTTCAACCGTTTTTCTGATGCTGTAAAGCCTAAAGGGCCATACGAAAATTCTTTGATTGATACCCTGGCCACACTGAAAACTCTTTTCTCGAGTACGAAGTCCCTTCTTATGAAACGCTACGAATGTTTTCAACTAAAACAAAAGGTGGGTCAGGATATTCTGCAATTTGGTGCTACAGTTAAAGGAAGTTGTGAGTCAGCAAAGCCACCCATCAATGCAAATGCTTTGAAATGTCTTGTTTTTCTATCTGGTTTGCACTCTGATTTCCATGAACTTCGCATCAAGTGCTTGCAAAAACTGGAAGCGGCTGAAAGCGAACATAAGGATCTAAAATTAGAGGAATTGTTGGAAGAGTGCAAAAAGCATTTGGCGCTGATGGAAAACCTTAGAAGCCTCACCAAAAATTTCAATTCGCTTTCAACTAATGCTGTCGGCCCTTCTAATTTTCGCAAGCACGTCAAGCCTAAAAATCCCATCAAGCCGGCCGGATATAAGAACAAAAATTTCAATCCCAATTTCAAGAACTCTCATCCGTTCATGCCTAAGGGTGTTTGCTGGAGATGTGGTAGAAAAGATCATATATCCAATTGCAACTACGCCAATCAAAATTGTAATAATTGTGGGAAGATAGGTCACACTAGCTGGGTATGTCAAAGCAACCCTAAGGGTCCAGTTTTTCGAAATTCTACAAATGTCATACGTACAGAAAATTCTCAGGTCCTAGATGCGGACATAAATATGGACATTTCCAATATTTTCCTGCGTACCAATTCTTCTAATTTCTCTGCCCCTTGGTACATTTCTCTTCAAATTCGGGGCTTTCCAACAAAACTTTTCGTGGATTCTGGTTCGTCGTCTACCCAGCTTACTGAAGCTACTTGGCGTAAAATAGGGAGACCTTTCCTCGAACCAATCAAAATTTTGGGCAAATCATTTACAGGCCATACTTTCCATGCCAAAGGCAAGTGCTCAGTTCAAGTCCAGTACAAAAATGAGCGCATGCAGGAACTAGAGTGTTATGTTGTTGATAATAATTATTTTGATCTCATAGGCCGTCCATGGCTCATTTCTTTGGGGTTACTAAATCGATTATCAGATATTAATTCTACCAGACATTATAATAAGGATAAGGCTCATTCGTACATAAAATCAGAAGCTAGGCCCGGTTTCATTTCTACGAAACCTAAAGTTCAAAAGCCTCCTTATCCAGTTATATATAATTCTAATATGGGACGCTATTTCAATGAACATCATAATGCCCGACCTCGGGAATTCCAAATTTCAGATAAGGTTTATTTCCGCAAGTACCAAGGACTGAAAGCAAGCTGGGAGCCGGGAGAGATCACAAAGCGGGTTGGTGAGACTTTGTATGGTGTTATCTCTAGTTCAGGTATTCTCCACATGCGTCATGCAAACCAGCTGCGGCCTCGATTCTCTATTGTGGATCCATTGTTCGATGCAGGCGGCTCTAAGGAAAGAAGCGATCTCAATTCAGGGAAACAGTCAGTTCAAAATAGTCATTCTCCGGTTAGTCAAAATTCACCTTTAACCCTCACAACCCACTTAGAACTTCTTATCGGACTCGTCAACCACCTCCAAGGATGGTTATGGATCCTACACAGAAGCGTTACGCTATGTAGGAGCACTTTCAATAAGGGTGGGAGAGAGAGTCCAGTCAATTGACCCAATTCATTTCTTGCATTCAAACACACTCTTTCTCATTCACCTACAGTTATTTCTTGGCCATGTCATTTATTGCATACACTTCTTAATGAGGTTTTGACGTGGGAGATGCATCTTAGCGGGATGTATTCTCCGGATTCCCAGTAGCCCGGTGACCGGTTTCCATAGTCCATTTGATTTAACTGAAGGTTCCTAATTTCTGGTGGTAATTGGATGCGTTCTCTCTCGTCCCGATCCTTTCTTCTTCGTCCTAATTCTCCTTTCTGTGTCATCATCTAAGTGTGGGTGTGTTGTGGTGATATGTGTATTTTGAACTACAGTTTGTCCTGACACGAATTGCGTGTCAGTGTCTCGTATATTCAGTTGTTAAGAAGTTAATTAGATAATTGTTGTATTGTGTTCTGATATAGAGGTTCTTCTGTTTATTCTTGCGCTCATACCTTTTGCCTATCTAGCATACAACAAATTGAAAAATTTTAATTATAAGCAATTACGTGCAACAGATTTCCAGAAGACCTTCCAACAGTCTTTGAACAAATAATACCCGAAATCAGTTCTCCATTGGCAATGAGCACTTTGGTGTCGCCTGGTGATATCCACTTGTATGGTCCGGTATCCTAAAATCAAAGTCTCATACAATGAGAAGGCTGACAGATTACTCACTTCATCATCAGAATGAGTTGAATGAGTTCTTTCGCAATTGACGGAACCTAAATTTTGAACGCTTAAACAGACACAGATCTGACTAAATAGCTAACCAGGGATAATCATCGTAAACATCTGCTTTCCCGTCCACATAGGCTTTGGTCTCAATATTGCCGGTTTGGGAATTTTTCCATCCCAAGTAGGCAGATGCATAAGGAGGTCCATCAGTCTGGGCAATTCAATGAAAACATCTCGCTTAGTCATCATTCGAACGGCAGTCAAAGTATCTTGCACAATTCCCATAACCGGTTTATTGGCTTGGGGAGTAATTAGCTGTCGATGCGCCTGAAAAAGGATAATAACAGGAGGCCAAACTATTAAAGTGGAAGTCACCATCGCCAATTCAAGGATTTCTGCACGAGTTTCCAACGACTGAGGAAGATGCAAATTCATCTCGTCCCCATCAAAGTCCGCATTGTAAGGAGTGGTAACAGATAGGTTCATTCGAAAAGTCGACCAGGGCAATACCTGAAGACATGGTTAAAAGAAGAAATCAGAGATGCATTGAAAAAACCTTGATCTTATGGCCCATCATAGACATCTTGTGGAGCGTCGGCTGCCGATTGAAAACGATAACGTCTCCATCCTAAAGGCATGCGGAACTTAGCAACATAAAAGAATATGTATAGCTGCCTACTTTCATATGACGCTCAACACGATAGCCAGGCTGAAGATGCAGATCTGCTGGTCTCGGATGATAACGGAGATCAATCCTCGAGCCGTTGTCTCTGATTATGTACTTGGCGCCAGGGTAGACAGAATCTCCATTATTTACTAGTTCTTGTAACCTATTATAAATTAGATTAGAGCTATGATCATATATTGTATTCAAAAGCTCACTTGTCGATGTTCAAATGAGATACAATCTCAGGGAAAGTCAAATTCTGAGCAATGGTCTTCGGCACACTAATCGTATCAATAGGCAAATTAGGATCCGGTGTAATAACTGTTCTCGCGGAGAAGTCAACCCTTTTGCCCATAAGATTCCCTCGAATGCGACCTTCTTTGCCCTTCAAACGCTGCTTGATTGGACGTCCTCCTTTTTGGGTAGCCTGAAAACAACAGATTATATAAAAATAGGTCTCCAAAAGCGCTTACAGTTGGTACACCGGGAATGCAATTGTCGACCATCGTCGCAACATGATATTGAAGTAATTTGACATCCTCGGCAATCAAGTGAGCGGCAGCTCTATTCGATTCATTCCTAAATGGACTCAATAGAAGTAAAAGGATCCAAAAGGAATCATAATTACTTACTTCATCAACTGGTTGTTCGTTTTTACAATGTCTCTCAACTCTAGGTTAAATCATCTTGGTTTCTAGCCGATCCAAAAGTCGTAACTGCTGGTCGCACACCCAACGGAGGCACGGGAAGTACTAAAGTCAAACAGGTGTGAAAACAGAGAATTTAATATTTTACGCACCTTGGCAAATCATCCAGTCCGGTCGAGCATGACGAGTATCAAATCCTGCAAAAAAAAAGATCGTAAGGGAATATTCACAAGTAAATTTACCTAGAATCCTGCAATCCTCATCTGCGATGGCCTTCAAAATCTCAAGAGCTCTTTCGGCAGTTAGAGAATTGTTTTTTGCTCCTGGGTATCCTCATTGACGTGCTTCTTCCATTCGGCTGTGATCTCGATGCCAGCTCTGCGATAGGCCGGCTGGTATCTTCCACATCCGCTCTGTTCATCCTTCTTCTCTTCTGGGTGTTCTTGATCCTAAAATAAATGCTTGTCTGAGGCGATAGAAATGCCAAAAATCCAACAATTACCATCTTTACTTCATCAAAGCAACAATTTCGAGTTTTGCACATGTCGTAGATGAGCGCAAATCTTTTACGAAGATTTCCTCTTGTTTTCTTCATGATTTCTTTAACGGCTTCAGTTTCTTTGCTGATGAGCAGATGGCTGCAGTAGAAGCACACACAGCGGAGGACCTGAAAAAAAATTAGATAGGCGGGATCAATCGACACGAGGATATGTTAAATCACCTTCAATGTTTTTGACAGAAAATTGATATGAAATACTGGTTTGGCTAGCTCCAAGTGAGCGAAATGTCCTGGGCAGTCAGTCCTAAGCAAGTTTTATATATGTCTATAATTCAAAAATTAAAGACCAATCATACAAATTGCTGGCGCACGTCATACAATGACCGCGTTTATCAGTGACTCCTTGTCTCGGATCCATCAGCCCACCTTGTTTCGGTTTGCTATCCTGAAACGAAGGAAAGGTTAATAAATATTGCATAAACGAGACAACGAAATCTAAAGCCGACGGTGGTGGCTAGATAAAGCTTTACTTTTGATTCACTGACGAAAATTTAGACAACCGAAGCAAGGATTTTATTTAAATTCTACTCGTGCACTTCACTCGACGAGTGAAACGCAGAGTATTCTTATTGCAATGATCTCCAGTAATGCGACTTTTTATCATAAGTGACTTTCGATCAGATTATGTCCATTTTCAAGGTCAAAGTTAAAAATATATACAGAGATCAAAAAACGACAGACGGTATTTAGTTGTAGCGGACAGATCCCGAACCGATCTTCTAAAAAAAGAGATACCGTATTTCCTGTAGAGTCTCTATTTGGGTTTTCTGGAATGTGGTAGACAGCTACAAAAAATAAGTTTATTTTCGAATAAATTGTGGAGAGCTAGCTGCTCTCCACCACCAAATAATTCCACACTACTTTATTTCCTTCCCTGTTAAGACAAACTGGGGAGGTGATGGAGATGCTTCTCCTATCTGATGGTGTAATGGAGTTTGTCCATTACACCATTAGAAAGGAGAAGCATCTCCATCTATACAAAATACAATAAAAAAGCCAAAAGGCTAGCAAAGGCTGGCAACATACAAATCAAATGCAAATGGTGCATTCAAATATTTCAAATGCGCCAAGAGAATGCACTAAAAGAGTGCCAACGAAATATTCAATTTTTCGTGCGGAGCACGACACTCCCGGCGGCCGGAGTTGTTGCCCTTGGCGGCCATGGGCCCGGAATGTCATCCTCAGTGCTTGATTGCTCCTCTGGTTGACCATTGTTAGCTTCTTCCATTGGCTCTCTACTTGGCTTGCGCTTGCGAACTCTGGCCTGGCGTTTCTTCTTGCTAAAGCTGACTTGGAGCTCTCTCTTGTCTGGCACATCCACTGCTGCTTGACTTACGTGCACTCCCCTTAGGCCAAGTTTTCGAAGACCTCTTTGCAGCATCCATGGCCATATGGTGTCAACTATGGCCCTCCATGTGACGTAGCTGCAGCATGCCCAAATCCAGATCTTCATTGGGCTTGGAACCCAGCTCCAGAGAATAGCTTGGATGTCCGGGTGTGTTCCATATGCTCTGCTGTTAAATGGACCTCGCTCTAGGGCTTTGGGTGCTCGTGCTTGCTTGATGCGGTTCTGCACGTCAAAGTCGTTGAATGCTTCTTCCAGCTGGAGTGAAGGCAGCACATCTGAAGCATTGGTCAGGGCAAGATTTGGAAGTAAGAGTATTTTGGCGGCAAGAGTATTTTGGCCCGCGTCGTAGGCGGTGAAATGTCCCGAGGTGAAATGTCCTGCGGTGAAATGTCTTGCGGTGAAATGTCCCGCGGTAAAATGTCTCGCGGTGAAATGTCCTAGGCGGTAAAATGTCCTAGACCCGTCCAGACACACGCAATAACGTTCATCGAATAACGAAAAAAAAATCAGCCATGAAAAGCAACAAAATTTACTGAATATTTGCATACGGCTGTTCGACATTTCTTTTGCGATCCTCAACGCACCTTTCAAGTCGATGAGGATATGCATCGATTGAACGATCAATATCTGCTGTGGCAGTTTGTGGAATGTTGACTGAATTCGTCTTTGCAATTCCTCTAACTTAGCAGGTTGCGTTCCATAATCAATTGATTTCAAGAAAAAAATCGCAAGGAGTCAAATCAAACGAAAGTTTAACAGGTCGACGAAGAATAGAACAAGAAATAAAAGTTGACGTATTCAGTGTCATTCTATTGCCTAAAATATTCTCTTTCAAATATATTTTTTTTTGAAAAGTGGCGGAACTTCAAAAAGTAATGGGCAAAACAAAATATTACGAAAATTTGGGTCATCCGGTACAATCTGTGGCAATTTTTGCCTTAGCCCTCTGTAATTTTTCAGTGTTAGACTTAAGCAAGGGTAGGCCAGCGTAGGTTAGGAAGGACTTAAACATGAGTCTATAGCATGTTTGAGTTCGTCTTAACTTATGCTGGCCAACCCTTGTCTAAGATTAAAAAAAAAGTTATTTCGGGCACATTTTGTCACTTTTGGGCAGGGTCATTTATAGAGATTACATAAAAAATTCTTGTATTTGTAATAGAATAATGCTTCGAAATCTTTCTCCTCAACATTCTTAAAACTAAATATCAATTGTATACAGCTAAATTGAGGTTTGCATTTGCACCATTTTTTTCTGGCCAAACAATTAATCATGTTTGTGTTTCACTTTTTCCAGCCTTGCTTCAAAGGTTGTGATATGAATAACAAGGGCATTGCAAGGAGTGCTAGGCTGATTTTAAAACTATAAAAGCAGCTATAATTTTTACTTTGATCACTTGCAAATTTGTTTATGTTTTCGGAAAACAATAGTTTTGGCTTGAGAATGCTTTTGCTTGTGATAGGTGTGTTGGTGGTTAGTGTTGGAGCATTGCAATGGCAAATGTAAGTGTTTCATCAGTAGACTAAATTCTATTCGAAAAAGTTGTGGGCAAATTCTTATTTTACACATAAATTAAGGATGGGTGGCGGAAAATATGAAGCGACGACTGCTCTAGCTTCCCGTAAGCTACTAGATTTTAATATAACACCTCTGGTTAATAAAACCTGGCAGGAGTACACTATTTCAACGGAGCCAAAACCTCATTTTTAGGATCTGAGCATATTTTAGGCACTGCAAATGAAAGAAAAGACAAAAGAAGTCGGTAAGAACTTTTGAGTAAAAATTGAAAAAAAATTGTTTATGATCAAAATTTGACTTTTTGCTTTGGAATACCAAGGTTGGAATACCAACTAACCTAAAAGGGCATCCAGATACCCTAAAAATAGGGGACCAATGTAAATTGTTGGCTAAAATGTTCTACCGTTGTTTGGTCACTGGAGCTGAGCAAAAAAGCTTCTTTATGTATTTCTGGTCATGAGTCTTGCTTGGATTTATGTCTAAGGTAAGTCTGTGTGCGAATCTCTAAGCCTTGAAGCCTAGGGCCTGGTGCCTTGGGGTTGAGACGCGCACACCCACATACCTCAGACACAAATCACTCGTGAATGACTCTGGATGCATAAAAATATTTGAATACTAAAGTTTCTATATGCGGTAGGCCGCAGTATTCAAAACTTTGTTCAAATACATCTTTTTTTAAGGTACTCTTTTTTCCTCCTTGGCGCCTCACACCTCGTTCAAAATCGTGTTCTTGGCATTGTGTTTTTGAACCTTTTTTAAGACTTCTCTCGGGCAAGTTAGCACCCATTTTGTAGCCAGTGAGATGAGCTACAGAATGAGCAGTAACTTGCCTTAAACAAGTCTTTAAAAAATGTGTCAAAGCACAATGCCACAAACAGGTGGGCGCGCTTATTAGGAAAAATACGGTATTCGGGTACTCTTTCAGGTTAATTTATTGTTTTAAAGAGCAATGCCCACGCTAATAAGAGGTGGTGCCCGGGAATTCAAATTTTTCCTAATTACTGGACTTCTGTACGGATTTTTCAACTTGGTTTCTAACAAAACAAGGCCTAGAATTTAATTTTAGTTATGGTTTTTTTAGAAACCAAGTTGAAATATTCGTACAGAAGCTCAATAATTAGGAAAAAAATTTGAATTGCCGGGCACCACCTCTTATTAGCGTGGGCATGCCCCTTTAAGTCGAATTTCGGTCAAAAAATAATTTTCTCAAAAGTGCTTTTTCACTTTTTTTGCCTTTTCTATCATTTGTAGTGCCTAAAACATGCTCAGACATTGAAAAAATAAAGTGTTGGCTCCGTTCAAGTAGTGTACGTTAGCCTAAAACTTTAAGCTGGAGAGGCAGACATCTTTCTGCAAAACGCCCAAATCTACTGCGTCTCCAAGCCTGATCACCTGCCCACTCAGGTGGATCTTTGGGATGCAGAGAAGCCTAGCTACTTGAGCGCTTACAACATTACTAACAACACTTTGGACTTTGAGGCTTATCTAGACAAAGGCCTGTTTACATTCACCAGTCAATGGTACCTCAACTTCTCCCAGCAAACATGCAGTCCACATGATCCCACAGATTTAGAGCTAAAGTTTCCTGAAGTGCCAGCCAAAATGAAGACCTACATCACCGGAGTCATAGTGGTGCTGGACCAGTGGAGTGAACCATTGGCACAAGAAAGTGGCGTGTTTGTTATTGCTGGTCGAATAAAATGTGCTGGAGAAACCCAAACCGTGTCGGCTCGGCTTAACAGATATTCCAAACTAATTTCTCGAGCAAAAATTGCTTGGAACACTCCTGGAGAAGGATTTTACTATGTATACGGTGCTGAGAATCGGTGGGAAACTGATTTTAAAAATAAGACCTCAGGTTTGGAACTGGTCTTCGAACACGAATGCAGGCAGCTAGAAGACAAGATTGTGATCAATCTGTCAGATTTAACGGAGTTGAGAAAGGCAGACTTTGCAGCTATTCCTACTTACTGGATGGATTTGTATCTATAAAATATGATAAAATATAATCCGTATCGGCGTTTAAAAATATTTGTAATTCCAATAAAAATTTACACACAGAACAGTTTTTTTTGAGCGTTTATTAAACGGTGCTAAAGGCGCTATACACTGGGGTTGCTTAATGGGAGTAATCCCGGTAATATTCCTGGAATTTCCTGCCTGCAATAACACTACTGTAAAACTTTGTCAAAAATTTAGCTGAGCATTAAGAAGCTTCGGAAAAAGGATGGATTTATTTTAAATGGCGCTCCATTTTGAAGATCTTTTAAAAAAGAGACTAGGGAGTCCATTTCAAAACTTACCGTATTTATTCTAATAGAATATCATGGTGCTCTGTTTCTCAGCCTCCAAAAAAATTTTTGACTTCGTGTTAAAAATGAAATAAAACATGGTTTACCCCCCCCCCCTCCATTTTTGGACCTAAGGGGTGGTGCTCTAATGGAGACTGGTGCTCTATTAGAAAAAATACGGTATTACAGTCGAACGTCTATATAACATCAATTTTTTCGTTTTTCGTCGAAATCATTTTTTATTTTGAAAATTGGAAAATAGAAACCCCAGTTGAAATTTTGTGTTCTACATTTCTGTATGTTCAGATTTTTTTTTCCAAGCAAATTTAAAAAATAATAAAAAAGTGAAAAATATGGGGTTTTTTTAATTTACTTGGAAATCTGGCGTTTTGGACTTGGTCCAAGTCCAAAAGTCTCATTCTCATACCTGTTAATAAGCTTTTTTTGGTTTTCTCATGTCTAAAAATATAAAATCAAGCTGTA
Source organism: Ditylenchus weischeri (assembly GCA_029231635.1). NCBI lineage: Eukaryota > Metazoa > Nematoda > Chromadorea > Rhabditida > Anguinidae > Ditylenchus > Ditylenchus weischeri. Next base: position 80,899 of record JAMRYI010000046.1, read on the forward strand.
TTTCCTTGAAACAGCCATAAAAATAACTTTTTGACACACCCAATCATTTATTATAAAAAATATACTTTTATCTTTTAATTATTTTTACGATCTCACAGAAATCGGTTTAGTTCAGACCTTTTTTCTAAATACCGTATTTCCTCTAATAGAGCCCCCTTATTTTTTGACTAGAACTTCAGAGTTAGGGCCATTTTTGATTGACAATTTCAAAATATTTGGGAATCCAAAAAATAAAGCCCCCGGTGGCTCTATTAGAGGAAATACGGTAAATCATATTTTCAGTTGCTCATTTGTAAAAAGTGATGAAAACATGTTGATCATAAAGAAAAATAATCTTGCGAGTCGAATAAAATTATGAAACGCTTAGATTATTTTTCTCCTATCTCTTTTTTATATAAAAAAATACATGCGAAGAAAGATAGCAAGAAATCAAAAAGATGCTAGTAAAAAGTCAATTCTCTAACACAACACTCAAATATTGGTTTTTGAGCCGTCAAAAACCTGCAAAACAACACTTTGTTTTGCTCGTTTTTGCTAAAGCAAGAGTACCAACCCACCAATTCAGTTTGTTCTTTGGACTTTTTCTTTTCTTGTTTTTCCTAAAATGGGAGCTTGTTGTTTGTAAACAACAGGCAGAAAAGAGGAGGGGCTTAGCTCCCAGCACCAAAGCTTGTTTTGAACAAAAATGACAAAAACAACAGAGCGAACCCGGGCCAAAATTTATGGGGAGCTATTCAGTCGTATTTAAGACAAAATATTTAGTTAGTTGAGCAAGTATTTTTTAAAAAATGCTTTTATTCTATTTATTATTTAGAATGTTTAATGAATTGTAATTGTTGACTTTTTTAAATTATTCGAAACCTCGTCGAAACTCTCCAAATTTTTATAGTGAATTTTTGTTACTTTTTTATTTAAAAAGTTGTGGACAAATTTCATTTTTGGTTAGATATACATTTTTTATTTAGTATTAAATAAAGAAGGCAGTCTTTTATAGTAAGAATTAAATTATTCTGGAGTATTTCATGACATGACCCCTTAACATAACACCCACATATCTTTTTCGACACATTTGGACTTAAGAAGGATTTAAATCAAAGCTCAAAAGAATGTCAAAAACAACAGGTAAAAACCAGTGAATCATTTCTGCATTTTTTAAATATTAGTTAGCGTATAATCTCTATTAGTTTCCCTTCCATAAAAGTGACAAAATAGACCTATTTTCGAATGTTTCAGTACCAAGAAGAAGAAAAGAAAAGTACCAAGCAGAACCGGTAGAGCTCGTGGTAGTTAAGAAAACACATAAAATAGCTTTGCAAAATATTTTATCTGGGTTGAGATATAGGTGTTTGAAGGAGAATGCCTGTGCGTTCAAAACTTGTCCCCGCCAATTCAAATTTTTTCTACTTATTGAACTTCTGTGCGGATTTTTCAGGTTGGTTCCTCACAAAACTATCTAAAATTAAATTGCAGGCCTTGTTTTGTTAAAACCGAATTAAAAAATCCGTACAGAGGTTTTGAATTGGCGCTAACCAATTTCGAACGCACGGGCATGCCCCTTTAAAGTAGCGGGTCTATTATTAGAGGGATCTAATAATAGGGTTCTATGGTAATCCTGAGATATTTTTCATGTGATTTTTTGTAACTTTGCAATTGATCATTATTTTATCATATTTCAATGTTTGATGTAGGTTCGATGCTTAATATAGACGTTTTCTAGATAAATTTTCACTTCCAAACCTACCACTACCTTCCTATTACCAAAATGAACCAAGACAAGGGAATGTTCGAGAAGGCCAAGGACAACGTTGCTGATACCTATGAGGCAGCTAAGGACAAGATGTCTAGTGGTTATGAGACAGCCAAAGGCAAGTTGGCCGGAGCCACTGATACCACGAAGGAAAAGTGTGGAGACATGAGAGACAAGGCTTGTGACATGAAGGACTCTGCAGGTGGGATAAACAAACTCAATAAATAGTTTTTACGATAATAGTATTTAGGTCAGAAAATGAAAAATGCCGGAGACAACGTCAAGCACTAAACACACACACACCATTCTCCAGCAATTATTAACTCAACCAATTCACTCATAAATGGGCTATTTAGCAGTTTATTGACGTCTTAATGTATGCATGCTTTGTACTAATAAATATTTAATCCATTTTGAGCATTTGCAAAGATATATAAAATCGAGAAAAATAATGTACGTTTTTGTAATTTTTAGAAACAATTTTCGAATATGACTCGAACATTTTGAGACGAGCATCCGAATTTAATTTTTTTTCATTTTTTGCACGAGCATGACCTTTTAAACACACTTTTAAAAAATCAGGCCGAAGTCCAGTCGATTTTTTTCAATATGACGGTGGATGGCCGGCATAATTTAAAAAAATCAGGACATGACGGCCAGTAAACATGCTTAAATAAACAAGACGGGCGCCGGACGGCGGGTGTTTAGAAAAAAGGTAAGACGGCTCTCCGTCGGCTCCTACGGACGGCGGACGGGACCCCGTCCACTTTTATAAACATGTGGTCACTATGCTTGAAGCTCGGAACTCGTTTTTCTGGGGCTCTCGCCTTTTACCACCAAAACTTTTTTGATTTAAACTGTTTTCGGCTTTATCCCCTTCTTATAGCCATAACCTGTTCTATTTTTAATTTTAACAATCCCGAGTCCCATGGAATTCCAATCCTATGCCCAACGAAACGTCATAACTTTATGATGTTTCGTTATAATTTTATGACGCGTCATGAGAAAATTTTGACGTCATAAAATTACCACGTTTTTTCACTGTCAGGCTAAGTTCACAATGTAGAGGCAAAGTGAGCGCCTTTTAATATTTAGATATATATTTTGTTTCAAATTTTCAAAGTTTTAGTACCAAATTGTAGCCCTGAATGTCAGCTACATTGTAGTACCGAAACTTCTAGAAAAACAAAAAATTTGTAGATCCAAACTTTGAAAGGCGCTCACTCTAATACGTTTTTCAGCACGGAGTGAGCGCCTTTTAAAGTTTAGATCTACAAATTTTTCGTTTTTTCAAGAAGTTTTGTTATCACAATGTAGCTGACATTCAGGGCTACAATTTGGTACCGAAACTTTGAAAGAAAATATATATCTAAAAATTAAAAGGCGCTCACTTTGCCTCTACATTGTGAACTTAGCCTCATTATGGCCTCGGGATAAAGCCAAAAACAGTTTGAATCAAAAAAGTTTTGGCGGTAAAAGGGGGAGCCTTTTGTGGTTGAACTAAAAGAGTTTCTTAAACTCCCGCAAACATGTGCTTGAACTTTCTAAACTCGCATTTTCAGGCCGTTTTGATTGCACGTTCTGTATAGCGCACAGTATATGCTCATAGCGCACAGTCGTCTATTTTTCAACCTCCAAATTTTTTGACCAAACTTTAAAAAATGTATTAAAACATGCTCGATCCTTCCTACCCCTCCTCCTTTGTCATCGACCGCTGAGCTTCTATAACAAACTAGAGAAAATACGGTGTGTGATAAAGTTCTTTGTTAGTTACGCGATTGAATTCTTATACATCCTAGCAACTTTTTTTATTTGCAAATTTTTAGCATCGAAATTTATTGCTGATAAAGAAATGAGTGGTCGTCTCTTCCTCGGACGTCTGTCTTCGCGTGCCACTGAACGAGATGTCAAAGATTTCTTCAAAGGCTACGGCGAGATAGTGGACATTTCTCTCAAGAATGGTTATGGGTTTGTTGTGAGTTTTTCTTCATGCATCTTCTTCATGGGTTCAATTGATTGGTTTTAGGAGTTGGCTAATGCTCGTGATGCCGAAGATGCTATCCATGACCTCAATCGCAAAGAGTTGTGTGGCTCACAGGTTGCAGTCGAAGCTTCTAACCGTGGATCTGGCAGTCGTGGTGGAAGATCTGATGGGGAGCGCCCTTATCAAGGTGGTCGCGGCTTTGAAAGAACTGGAACGTAAGAATTCTTTTGTCGGTACCCATTAGGCTATGCCTGCTTGTTTAGTTCACGCTTCCCTCCTCCGCGAAAAACCAAGTATTGCTTAATTGTGGAGAATTTGTCGAGTCGTTGTTCGTGGCAGGTGATCTTAAACAGGAAGCCTCTCAACTGCTCTAGTTTTTTGTTTTGTATAGATAAGTTCGAATGGTCGTTGGAGCTGACAAAAGCGATCCGCCTCAGTTTATTCAGATAAGTGCGTGGGATTTGGCGCGTGACGTCTTTGCTGCTTCTACATCATCCAAGTGCTTACATTCATTGCCGGACAGCAACTTTTCTTCCTTTACTTCGCTTTTGGTATCCTAATTCAGCCATTCATTTCAATGATACCAATTAGATTTGTATTTTCAGGGAAAAACGGTGTTGCTCAAGAACGTTGCTGTTGTTGCACCTCCAAAAGACGCCATATACAATTTCGGGAATGTACAAAAGAGCTTGAGTTTCAAGGGAGGATCTGCAGTTACCATCATCATGGATACCGAATTGGATATCACAGGCAAGCAAATCTATGGAGAATATCTGGCTGATCACAAGTTCAATATCAATGAGGAGAGTTTCAATCCAGTGTCTCTTGCTACTTTAAAAAGCTCCGGAAAAGTCAGTGGAATGTATGTAATTTTAGCTATTTATTATCTTGTTTACTTTTTCCAAATTCAGTGATCTCCAGCTCTGCGTCAAGCAAATCGAATTGCGTCGTTTCGTTAGCAATGATGTGTTTCAATGCATTTTTAACTTCCACGGGACAGATGGGCGAGAAACAGTGCAGGTCAGCGCTTGGAATATTGTGGGACTGCACCTGAATCAATTTCCTAACGATTCAAAGGTAACTTAAGTGGGTAAATGGAGATAGTTTTGTCAAACGATAATTTAGGGCCGGATTTTTCACTTGCAAAATGTCAAGAGCAGTCGTCCAGGGTGCTATGTCTTCTCTTTCCATTCAAAGATCAAATTGCTCAGAGGTGACAGAAGTAACTCATGTCAGGTGCCGAATTCTCTCAAAGATTTGATTGGTCTTCAAGGAATGAAATCAGGTACTTCTAAATTGTACACCTGTACTATGTTTCTATATTCATGTGTTTTCAGTTAATTTGCATCTTCAAATTATAAAGTGAAGTGAAGTGAAAAGTAAACAATCGAAAAATGCTACAGAAATATGAGCGATAAATAAATCGAAAAATGTCACGGAAATAACAGCGAAAAATAAAACCCGCCCGTAGGTAGGGCAAACACTTTTGTGAATCTCGCAACAGAAAAAGACGCTTCTTTACCTGTGTGAAAAGTGTTGAAGTCATTAAGGGTGATGGTGTGTTATTGTATTTTTGTTCAGATTTCATAAATCTTAAAATTTTTTGTAAGTGAAATCATCAAAAAGTAATTTTAAAAACTAAACGGAAATATTAGTGGGGAAATGAATTTAAAAAATGCTATGGAAGTATCAGCGGGAAATAAATCGAAAAATGCTACTGAAATATCAGCGAAAAATACAACCCGCCCGTAGGGCGGGCAAGCGCTAGTGAATAATAAGCTGTCAGAATTCAAATTAAAAAATTTCGGGACGGGACACCGGGACGGGACAGGTGCCAAAAAATTTCCGGGCGGGATTCCGGGACGGGACGATTCTTTAAAATTAACGGGACGGGACGGAATTGTCCCGTCCCGTCCCGTCATCATCTCTACATAGCACACATACGGAAAATTTATGGGGTGTGGCTCGGGTGTGGTTTTTTTTAAACGGGTGTGGCTTCGGGTGTGGCTTAATGATTCTGACACGAGCTTATTGCTGAGTTCTTTTTCAAAAGTTATATGCCTGAAAGAATTCTGTCGACAACCCTTTGAACTCTTTTAAACGCCCTAAATTCACATTTCAAAAAACGCTAAATAATTACATGTTTTCTCAAACCACGTAAAAACGCCTCAACAGATCTGAAATTCGTAAGCAAGGGCGGATAATCCTGAACAATAGAAAACTCGGACACTTCTTTTGAAAATAAAATTTATTTTTTTTTCAACAGAAAAGTTAGAAACGAACATAAAAAATCCAAACAGAGGATATATGATAGGAAATTATTTTTGAATTGGCGGGGACAAATCAAAACAGATGAGAATACCCCTGTAATAACGTTAATATTTTAACTACTCATTAGTTCTGTACAGAACAGAATTGTTGAAATACATAACGCCTGGATAAAAGTTCATGCCAAAGATTGTGACTTCGTCACAGCGACCAGTCTCTTGTCTAAAAACAATGAAAAAACTCAAAAGTATCATGTAAAATGTACTTGGCCAGCATGGCAGCTTAGTACGCCACATTCTCCAGAGGGCGCTACTTTAGACCAGTGGATATGTCCTGCATTGCTCGAGTTGGTCCAATCTAATGAAATCCGATACTATATCGGTCTTCCCTTAATCAATGTCTTTTGTTTTTTTCTCATGTTTTTTATCATATCTTTGAAAAATTACTTGCAACAATAAGTCTTGCTACCAGTCCAGCATCTAGCTCCGAAATATGTGTCAGGTTGATTTGCAAAAACGAGCCATGCAGTGCCACTGTTAGATCGGACCTCTTGAAAATCTGGTGAACAAATCCCATTACAGAAGTGGGCTGTGCCCTCCCATTTTCAGATTCCATCTGAAATTAATTAATATGAAAATTTCCCTGTTGACTAACAATTGCTTACGCGAGACACGTGCTTCGGGTTCATTTTTCACTATTTTGTCTACGACAGCATTTACACCAGCAAATGCAGCAGCACCTGCAGCCGCACCAGCCACGTCTCTTTTTTGAAAACGGTGGTAATAGCTTTGTCGGCCGATTTGCATGTCCGGAACTTCTAGAAAAACCGATTAAAGCATCTTGGTAAGCTTGTTGTATTGCTTGGAACTGTTCTTTGGCAAAAAGGGCTGTGATTTTTATCAGGATGGTAAATTAGGGCAAGTTAGGGCACTAACGCTTGCGAACAGATTGATCAAGACATCACAAAACTACACGCTTTTATTTCAAAAGCAAGGTAAGTTCATTTTTTGATAAAAAGATGACTATAAATAAATTGCGATTTGCTTTTAGGAGAAATAATCAATTGCGAAGTAGATTTGGGGCTGTTTGTCGCTACTAGGCGCTACGAGGTGGTTATCAAACTATGAAATGATCAATAGTCTGATTGGCTGCGAAGAAGAATTAAGTGCGGCAGTTGGCCTAGAATTCAGCTATTTAAAAGATGATTTTGGTGGAAAATGTTCAAGCATTTCAAACTTAAAAGACTGTTCAACAATTTTGGCTCTTTTAAAATATTTTATTATGGATTTCAGGTTTCATATATTTGAGATAAAAATGTATATTTTTTTAATTAAGGGGGACAACAAGCCTACGTCAAACCTTATACTACCTAATCTTGCACTCTTGGAACTTCATCTGCAGGAAACTGACACCTTTATCGGATCATTAGCTAAAGCTGCGCTTTTTGTATTAGAAAAAAGATAGCTAAAATGATCACAAAAATGGTTTTTTGCTCTGCTTTTATTGATCCCAACATCAGGAAGCAATTAACAGCACTATGTAATAAGGTGACCCGCTGGAAAAGTGATGAGGTTTCGGATCACTTTCATTCTCTACTGAACGTGAAGCTTTTTGAATTTAGATGGTGCAGGTAGTGAAAGAGGAAGCAAAAGCACTTTGGGAAGCAAGAGGATTGGACATTGTTTTTGAGTCGCAACAAAGTTCAAGTGAAAAGTCTTACTTTGATGCGGCACCAACAGTTGCCAACTTAGACGATGAATTGACTATCTACCTTAGTCTGAACATAAATGTACCAGCTTTGGAGTTCTGGAAAGGATTTAGCAATGTATATTAAATATGTTTAAAAAATATTTTTTTTAACTTTTGTAAGAGATTGCCAATGCTCGCTTTGATTGCTAAGAAATATCTCTCCATACAAGCGTCAAGTGCAGCGAGTGAAAGAGCTTTCAGTGCATTTCGTTTTGTTGCCACAGATTTAAGGAACAGGATGCCCCCAGAAAAGATTTCGAATTTGTTGTGTGTTAGATCTTTGGGTCTTATTACTGATTGTAATGCTACATTCTAGCGCCCCTGAAAATAATCTTTTCATGCGTCTGAGTCAATAAAAAATGAGAGCTTTTAACTGCTTTCAAATTACTCGAGGTGTTTATTTATGAGTTACAACAACAGTCGAACGACAGATCTGTGTTAAACCATTAAGCCATAACCGAGGCCACACCCGTCTAAATAGAAAAGCCACACCCGACCCACACCCCATGAATGTTTTGTATGTGTGCTACGAGTGTGGCTTTTTGAGCCACACCCAAAGCATGCCACCAAATTTTTAATTTGAAAAATGCAAAAAGCTACACCTGAGCGAAAAAAGCCACACCTTGCCAACCCTTATCTTATTTGAAAGCTTGTTCAATGCTGTACTTAGCAGTGTGTTTATTATTTCTAGAAACCCTTATCAGCTTTGATTTACAGCTAAAATTAGTAACTCACTCATTTTTTCTGAAAGTGTGTTTATCTCAGTGATGAAAAAGTATAAATCAAAACCATTTTATGCATCATACCGTCCTTTCTTTGTGCTACTTCCCTGCATAAAAAAATTTTAAGGTTAACCTTCGAAAACAGCCAGAATCGGCTCTGCTTTGAAATCGTCAATTTTGCACCTATTTTTAAATGCCTTTATAATCCACTTTTTGCTTAAAGGGGCATGCCCACGCCAATAAGTCTCATTTCAAATGTTTGAATTCCCGGGAACCAGTTTTTCAGATGAAGACAAAAAAAATTTGAATCTAATTTTCATTTCGAACATTTTTATGATGTTTCTGTTGTCATAAACATCATAAAAATGTTTGAAATGAAAATTAGATTCCAATTATTTTGTCTTCATCTGAAAACTGGTTCCCGAATTAAACATTTGAAATGAGACTTATTGGCGTGGGCATGCTTAAGAAATAAAAATCTGAATACACAGACAGAAAGAGCACGAAAATTTGATGTATATAGATAAATAATTATAAATATAGATAAATATTAATAAATATAGATAAATGTTAAAAACGGTTATTATTTTGCAATTTATTGAAAAAACACGAATTTTGCTATGCTGTAAAAACTCTTGCCTTAGTTTGTGGTTTAAATATTTCCGAATGAAAGGGCTTTAAATAGTCGTGAAGGCTCTATACGCATTCGCGCCCACCCCGAAAAAAAATATGCCTTGGTCCCCCCCTGTTGTATTTTTTTTGCTTTTTTCGCAAAATTTTGCCTTGGTCCCCCTGTTGTTTTTTTTTATTTGAAAATTTTCAAAATTTTATTTTATTGTCCATACTAATTTCAAATCACCGACTCAAACAAACACCATAGTGTTGATAACATCAATAATGTGTTGGAATACATTCATTTTCATCGAGTTCGTGTTCATCCGAAAAATAGCCTCTGAAATACATTTAACACGTGGAATTGCGAAAATCTATAATAACATGAAAAATTCCAATAAAAAACAACAGGGGGGACCAAGGCAAAATTTTGCGAAAAAAGCAAAAAAAATACAACAGGGGGACCAAGGCATATTTTTTTCGGGGTGGACGCGAATGCGTATAGAGCCGTCGTAAATATACTGGTAATCTGCCTACGCAAATTTGTTTTCGGTGGTCAAGTTCTTTGATATATCATTTTGTGCACACCCTGTTCACAAATGCCAAAAAATATATTGTTAATTTTTTTTAAGTTGTACGGTTGTTGTAAGTTGTAAGAATCAGGTTTCTGGAAAATTTCACAAACATCCACAATACAATTTTGCTGGTTTATCTAAGGTTTACTGAGACGTAATGGGCCTGTTATGTATTCCAGTGTTACGCGTATGTTTTTCATGATTTCCAAACAATTGTATTTCTGGCACGTACAAAGTAAAGACGTAAAATTCGAAAAATCTTAGCTGCGAAACTTTTACAAATAGAAACAGTCTACCTTTCAAATAGTTCCAAAGAAAATTTTCTGCTGGTAATTTTGAAATATTATGATTCCAGGTGTAATATGAAAATAATGGCTCACCACTTGAAAACTTCAGTATACACAGATTCAATTCGACCACGCACAATCGTTTACCTCTCAGACCACTTTTTTGTCATTTTATCCGACATCGAATCAAAAATGACTGACACCATCGTGCTCAGTTGTGTTCTACTTGTTGTAACTGTTGAGCGCGCCAGGGCTCACGGTAGCCAGAATTGCGCAAATTCAAACAGATGTCTAAAAAAAGCAACAACAAAAAATTTTTGAGCTTATCATTTTGACTGTCGTTTTTGTGAGCTTTTTAAACAAACATTGTTGCAACTTTTTGCTATATTTGTAGCCTGATAAATTTGGTACATAATGCTACAATCAAAATTTTATGTGTAGAAAGTTGTGGCATATAGAAGTCAAGGTTAGGGAATTCTGAAAATCCGTACCTCTAAAAGCAAGTGGTGATTTTTTTTTTGACTGAACAAACAAAAACGCCTATCTATCTTTCAAAAGTTGAATTCCTTGCAGTCATTTTGGTATATTATGAGTGTAGGTGTAGTAAGATCATCACAGCACATCACTTGAAAACATGTAGTTATCTACCTTGATTTTGACCACGCACATCTTCTTTCCTCCCAGAACCATTTTCACCTACTTCGTCAGACATCGAAGCGAAAAGGACCCGAACCATCGTGTTCGGCACATTCTGTTCTACCAGTTGAGCGCACCGTGCTTTTCCGTGTTTCAGGAAGTTTTAATGCAATTTCTATATACCATATCACAATTCTAATATTTTTGGGAGGTTTAAGTATCTCAGCCCATTTGCCTTAACTGAAGAAAATACATTACCGAAGACAAAAGTACATCCACACCAAAAAAATATTTTACCGGTCTTTTCATTCAAGCACCCTGTTAAACAAATCAACCAAAACGAAGGTTCCGAAATTACTAGAAAAAAGTGTATATAAAGTTATTTTATTGAATACATGACGCATATCACAGAGCAAACTATTTTGTAGCAATTGTACTCCCAATATTCTTCTCTCACGAAGACTTCCAGTTCGGCTTGCGTTTCTCACTGAATGCTGTCATTCCCTCCTTTCGATCTTTCTAAAATTAGATCATTCACAGATTTGATTTTTTAGAATAGATGAAAAATGAAATTTACTGTTGCAAACGTGGTGTGGAAGAAGCGTCTCTCATAGAGCAGACCTTCTTGCAGCGTTGATTCATAAGCTCGGTTGACTGCTTCCTTGGCCATGCCGACAATCAGCGGTGAGTTGCCAGCAATTTTCTCTCCCTAGCTTAACTGCCTCATCCACTAGTTTTTCTGACGGGAATATCTGAATTTAGAAGAGCTCAAAGAATTTATGTATAAGACAAAGAGAAAAGAATGAACTTTTTTTAAGAACCATTTTTTTAATTACGATAAAGACATCTATGGGTAATTCCTGTGTCAAAAAATCAAGGGTCTGGGTGGGGGGGGTGGTAGGTTGGTTTGCAGGTTGGTGGTGAGGTGGTGGTGGGTTTTGGTGTTGGTTGGAAGGGGATTAGGGTGTGCTTTATTTTTCATCCACCCATTAAAGGGGCTTCATTTTTAGCCATCGGAGCCTAGGGCGCCGACGATCCCCTTTGTGACAAAAACCAGTCGGTATATTTGAAATGAATTACCGACTTAATGAAATTTTCAAAACAAACAAATACCTTTGACACCAATCCTCGCTTCAAAGCTTCTTCTGCACTTATCTTATCACCTGTCAGGCACAATTCCATAGCTAAAGATTTGCCCACAACTCGAGTCAAACGCTGAGTTCCACCAGCTCCTAATGTAGAATTATGATTATAGAAAGCTTTTAGTTGTAAAAAATGGCTAACCTGGAATAGTTCCAATCAGGATTTCTGGCTGTCCAAACTGTGCTTTATCACCAGCATATATTATGTCACACATCATTGCCAATTCATTGCCTCCACCCAAAGCATAGCCATTAACTGCTGCAATTACTGGCTTGCGCACTTTAGCCACCTGGCCCCAGTTCTCGAGGAAGCCACCACCGAATACTTGAGCGAATTCATTTGGGATCATCTCTTTGATATCGGCACCAGCTAGAATAATGTCAAACTTAATCAATTGGTAAACTTAACCACAAGATGAATAGCACCTGCAAAAGCTTTTTCGTTGCCAGTAATGACGATGGCTCCAACTGATTTATCATTGTCAAGATTCACGAGTTCATCGGCCAACTGAAACACTTAGAAATAAAAGAATTATCACACAATAAGGCGAAAGAGGCTGTCTTTAATTTTTGAGTGAGGTTGACGGGTAACCGACATTTTCGGTTACACGAACCGAGTAACCGGAAAATTTCCGGTTTTCGGATTAAAAAACTGAAAACTGGTACCCGAACCGCCACCTCATTTTTGAGCTATTTGAGAAAGCACGGTTGTTTTAAACAATATAGATCTCGGTCGGTTTTTGGCCTTACCGGTTTTTTGTTTCTTCCCTTCTTAATTAATCGGAATTTTACCGTACCTCGCTTTCGCTACCGATTTTTTGCCATTTACCCTGTTTTCGATTAACCGATAGAGACTTACCCACATATTATATATAGGGAAAAGTATTTAAATGAAAACGATCATTGTTTAGCTTTTGCAGTATTTCAACTGGGACCGTTCGTATGTTTTCCATGAATTCCAAAGAATTGTGCCTTTAAAATAAGGTAAGCGTACCATAGTTTGTGCATTGACACCAGCAATTAATTTTTTCAGAATCATTTTTACATTGCATTTTGCTTTGAATCTATTTTTTATCTGAAAACCATCGAAAAAAATTAAAAAATCTTCTAAAAAGATCATTTTTTCTTAAAATATTCAAAGCAATAACATGTCTTAAACAACCCAATAATATTAGGTAGCAACAAAAACAAGCACAAACCTCTGTCATTAGCTGGACACACAACGAGTTCAAGGCTTTTGGACGATTGAGAGTGATGAGCGCCACATTCTGCTTTTCTCCCCGCTTTTCAGACTTGATCATTTCATACGATTTGACGGCAGCAGCTGAAGTTGAAGAATGGATTTTTAAGGAGGCCAGATCAAGATCGGGTATTATTGAAGAGCTTAGAGTAGCCATATTTCGATTAAAACCGCAATATTGTCTAACCAAATGTTATGATAGTGTAAAAATAGAAAGCTTTTTTCTTATCAGCAGCTTAGCAGAAGAAAGGTAAAGACAGCAACAGCAACAGGGGAAAACTGAGAATTTATATAATTCAATTTGCAACTCAAGGAAACAAAAATAGAGTACCAAAAAGTGAGCGATTTTTTGCAAAATCACACCACCGCATGTTTATTTTTTTGGGCTAAGTAAAAATTTACTACAGTTAGCTCTCGATAAAACGTCCCCTGAGCGCAGTCCCGAGCGGGAATGTTATATAGAGGGTTGACTGTACCAAGGATTCTAAATTAAATGGCTGACAACTAAAGACTCTTGTATATAGCGGGATAAGAACTTACTAGTTGAGGCAGCACGAAAATGAATTTCCATACAGCAGGCATTCTTCCACAGCGTTCTGCCGGCACATTGAGAAAGCTTAACAATCATTTTTTCTTATTAGAGAGCTAGAAGAATGAACAACTGAAAATGAACAATAAAATTATTTGCTTTTTGGTATCTCAAATTCCAAATCCAACTAACGACAACATAAGTTGAATCTCGATACAACGACTATGATTCTCAAAACAACGAAAAACTAAAATTCGACGAAAATTCTGTGATTCAAATCGATTAAAAAAAAGACGAAAATTCGATGAAATAATAACGATAGATAAACTTAAAGGAGCATGCCAGCGCTAATAAGAGGTGGTGCCCGGGAACTCAAAATTTTTTCCTAATCATTGAACTTTTGTACGAATTTTTCAACTTGGTATCTAACAAAACCATTCCTAAAATTGAATTCTAGGCCTTGTTTTGTTAGAAACCAAGTTGAAAAATTCGTACAGAAGTTCGATGATTAGGAAAAATTTTTGAATTCCCGGGCATTACCTCTTGCTTCTTTAAAGGTCCATTAATATATGAAGAGATCGAATAAAGATAGATCGAAGAGGTTTGAGAAACGACGAAAAACGACGAAAATTCGACGAAAGTATTTTCGTCGAATTTTAGTCATTTTTTCGTTGTTTTAAGGGTTGCACTATAGAATACCCCACGGGGAGTGATCAGGTGGAGAAGATAACATCATATTCGTGTTTCTCGACCCCGATTTCATGAGAAAGCCGCGTGTTGTTTTAGTTCTGAGAAAAAAAAATTTTTCGAACCACAGGGGGGGTATCATAGTTTTTTAATCGAAATTTGAAAAATTTTGAATTCGCGCCTTTTGAATTTTCAAGGGATTTAGGGCTGTATTGAGAGGCGAAGGGAATAAAAAGGGGGACACTTTTATGGCAAAACCTTAAAAAACTAAATATGTGTATCACTAGACTGTCTTACCATGTTTTTCAACTGGGCCGTGGCAAAAAGAACCTCTATATGCATTTTTTGATCAAGAGTACTTCTCGGAATCATGTCTAGGGTAAGTGAGTGCGCGCTAACTCTCAAGCCCTCGCCTTCGGGGGCGCAGGAGGCTTGAGAGTTAGGCTTAGGAGTTAGGCTTGGGGGCTTGGAGTTGAGATGCGCACACCCACATACCTTAGACACAAATCACTCGAAAGTGACTCTGGATGCATGAAAAAGCATGCATACCAGAGTATATTTATGCGGTAGGCCCCAGTATTCAAAACTATGTTCAACATCTTTTTGTTAGTGGCCCCTGTGTGATTAGTGGCCCCTTTTATTCCCTTCCCCTCCCAATACAGCCCTTAATCCCTTTAAAATTCAAAAGGCGCCAATTCAAAATTTTTCAAATTTCGACTAAAAAAACCATGATACCCCCCTGTGGATCGAAAATTTTTTTTTCTCAGAACTAAAAACACGCGGCTTTCTCAAGAAATCGGGGTCGAGAAACACGAATATGATGTAATCTCCTCCACCTGATCACTCCCGTGGGGATTATAGTCAAGCCGTTTTGAGAACCATGTCAACGACATCCAAAAAAGTTTATTCTCATTTAGGGTCCTATTATCCTTTAATCTAGTGCTTCGATCTCGAATTTTTGAAAATAAGTACATTTTCGAAAAAAATCAGATTTTGAGTAAAAAAATAAGTACATTTTCCAAAATCGCTTTTAAACTCTATTTTTTACATCAAAACATAACGAATTTTGGCACGCCAAAGATTGGGCCATTTCAAATTGGGCCTAGTCAAATTGTGCCCAGTCAAATTGAGCCAATTCAAATTGAGCCTCTTCAAATTGGGCCACTATTTTGACTGCGCAAGTGCTGTAATATAGGTAGGAAACACACTACAGTCAACTCCTCTGATGACAGAAAAAAGTGCCAATTTATTAAGATAATTTTTTGAATCCTTTTGCTGGCCAGAGTCGATTAATCGAAAGTCGGCAGTATTAGAATACAATCACATCTAAAGAAGATACTCTTAAGACTCTCCATAAGAGGAAAAAGTATTTAATTGTCGTTACTAAAAAAATTAAATGAGATGACCCAATTTGAATGGGACCAATTTGACTGGGCCAAATTTGACTGGGCCCAATTTGAATGGGACCAATTTGAATTGGCCCAATTTGATTTTGGCCCAATTTGAATGGGCCCAATTTGACTGGTCCAAATTTGACTGGGCCCAATTTGAAATTGGCCCAATTTGAATGGGACCAATTTGAATTGGCCCAATTTGATTTTGGCCCAATTTGAATGGGCCCAATTTGACTGGGCCAAATTTGACTGGGCCCAATTTGAAATGGCCCAATCTTTGGCGTGCCCGAATTTCAACAATCAAAGCCAAAAGTTAATTTCTATTATATGTTTTTTCTTGGTGAATTTTTTTCTAAAGTTCTCTCTTTTATTGATCAGATGTCTACACACCGGATTACACCGGAACTTTGGTTCCTGCAAGTGAAATTGCTGTTCGTGCATTAGAAAATCGTCTCGAGGAGACGATTCTGGAGAGGATACAAATATTTTGAATTAATTTCTGCCAAATCCAAATTTCGGATTGATGTAAGAAAAAATAATGTCTGTTACCATCAAAATTCGAACCTGTAACCATAATAGATATGTCAATGAAATCGGCTGTCACTCAATTCATGCGTCGATGAATGAGCCTAAGCCCAAAAATTTCCCAGCATTTGGATTACATTTGTGACTTAATTGAAGAGCCCTTTGGACTCTTTAACGAAATCGGTTTTGTATACGTTCTCCATTCTGGGCTTTTTTAAAGAAGAGCAAGAGATAATCACTTAAAATAGGCGAAAACAGGAAGAAACGGCCACTTTTTTAAAAATGCGAACAATTTTTATACCGATTTTGAAAGATAAGTACAAAATAACTACACAAGACGAAAATAAGTACATTTCTGATTAATAAGTACATTTTATTTTTGTAAGATTTGAGGTCCCGAAATAAGTACAAATTTCATTAATAAGTATAGATCGAATTGCTTTAATCCTATTATTAAAGTTTTTTTTGCCAGTTGTCTTTCGACAGGGTTCCGGTCTGTGTGGATTACCGTGGAGTCAACTTTGTCAACTACGAGCAGTTATCAAAAACCCACATAGTTTCTTTGATAGCGCAGAGGTGGTCATGCCTTTCCCGTGTGAGTATATTCGAACCTACGACTTCTAAAATTTCAGATTGACACATTAAGTTTGGATCAAATTGAAAACTCCCGGCAATTTTGATAATTTTCCCGGCAAATTTAATTATTTTTCCAGAAAAATTTGTAATGCTTTCATTCTTGGTAGTTTTCTTATAAATTTTTAATTTTTTTAACCATCGTGTAGCCCAGGATCTCAGCTTTCTTACATGCTATCAACTAGGGTTGTCGATCAATTAATCGAAATCGACCGAAAATCGAAGCTTTTTCGATTACCGTATTTGCTCTAATAGCAGCCCCTGTGATTCTTGTTTTTGATGTGCTTTTTGGAGTCTTCTCACAGGTAAATTACTACTTATTTTGTAGCCCACCTTATTGGCTACAAAATCAGTAGTAACTTACCTGTGAGAAGACTCCAAAAATGGGTCAAAACACACAATTCCAAAAACACGATTTTGAATCGGGGGGGCGGTTTCTACTAGGGTCGGATAATAAAGAATTTTTCGGAGAATTCTCTGGAGAATTCTCCGAGAATTCTCCAGAATTCTCCGACCTATTTCTCCGTCAAAGAAAAATCGGAGAAATAAAAATTTGCAAAATCGAGGACTGCAGTGGAAGCGAGTGGATTCCTTGAAAAAATAAAAGAGGAGCTAATTGTGGTGGGGTTTCTGTTGTCAAGTGGTTATCTTTAACAAAATCCGTTTATATTCTGGAAAGTCGGAAAGAGTTCGCACAGACGGACGTCGCTTTCTTGTTGGACATTCTCGAGCCATCGGACAAAGAACAAACGCTGATGAATGATAAGAAGCAATCGGCGATCAAGCTCCTAAAGAACAAAATCCTGAAAAAAAATATCCATTTTCAGGTAAAGACTGAATTAGGACAATGCCCGTCAGGAACAGGAATCTTCTCGATGAACAAACGAAGCATAGCGTGGGACACCGTCAACACAATGGATTCGCTCGCATGGTGGACTGCGTGGCGACTGAGTTCGACGACACCCTTCTCTCCAAAGTCGTTAGGATGCTCCATAATGTGCCAATCTCAGCAGCGCCGACAGAAAGGAACTGGAGTCTTCGTGGGGGAATTCACACAAAACTTCAGAACAGGTTTCTGTTTGTGATGGTGTTGATTGGCTTATTTTTGTGGTTTGTTTCAGAATGAAGGTAGATACAGCTTCCCAAGTGGTGTTCATCAAGCATAATCTGATGTTAGAATGTTGTCATCTCTTCAAAAAGTCACAGATTGAGCCCGACGAAGAAGCAACGGAAGAAAATTATGATTTGGAAGAGGAAATTGACTTCTTTGCGGATGATATTTATTGAATTGTTATGTGTTGGCAAATAAAATGGTTTTGAAATGCGAAGCTCGATAAAAATTAATAATTCTCCCGTTTTTAGAGAATTCTAGAGAATTCTTCGAAGAATTCGCCGGATAGTTCTACAACCCTAGTTTCTACTATTAGAGTAAATACGGTATTTGAAAATCGATTATCGAAATTTTTCGAAATTTTGATTTTTTGATAATCGAAAAATTTCTAATCGATCGATAACCCTACTATCAACTGACCACATGAGGTATGAAAAAGTTGGGGGAAAAGGGTTTTCAATGGAGGAAATTTTTCGAAAATTTGGTCCATTTAAAGACCTTTTCCTCCAACTTTTTCAAACCTCATGTGGTCAGTCAATAGCTTGTAAGAAAGCTGAGATCCTGAGCTACACGCTGGTTGAAAAAATTATAATTTATTAAAAAAACTGCCAAGAATAAAAGCTTTAAAAATTTGCCGGGAAAATTTTTTCGTGATTTGTCGGGAGTTTTCACAAACAGCCATTAATTTTATATACCATTCGAAAATTTTAAAACAATATAGACGATGAAAAATTGGTTTGTTCTTTTACAAAAGGCTTAAAGATACGGGGTCAATTAATCTTCAAACGGAAATTACTTGAACGTCAATTAACAATATGGCGCCAATTTGTATAGACATTCTTAATTTCCGCAAAATAAATAATTGTTATTTAGTAAATAAAAAGGGGGCACGGGGTTTCAAAAGTCAGTCTTCTGTTCAGTTCAAGATAAACGCCAAAAAATTTAAACCAATTTTTTACTTTTTTGAATGCTTTCATTAGATTTTCAAAAGATTTAGGAAATAATGCTACAATTTTACTTCATCTCTATATAGTATTTGGGACGGGGAACGTCTGTCGCCAATTTGAGTACATGTTTGGTCACAAAGGAAAACTTTTTTAGTGTAATATTTTTATTTGCATGTTTGTACTCATTCGAAAGCTCTTTTAATGGCGGAGGACCTTTCGCAATCAGATTTGAAGATTGCTGTGAAAAAATTGAGATTTCGCCCCTTGAAAGTGAAAAGTGATTTTCAGGGTTAATCTTATGAGTGCCCATTTGGTCACAAGGAAAAACTTTTTTTAAGGGTTTAGGAACTTTTTGGTCTTCATTACGAGGGAAAATATTTTGACGACACATACCAGTTCAACAGTGATGAATCCAGCGAAGAAGATGCCGAATCTAATAAAGGCAGAGTTGATCAGTCTCCGGCGGAAGATTCAGTCGTGGAAATTCATGATCTTTCTCCTCAACGCTTTCCATTTTCTATCGCTGATCGAATAGAGGTTCCATGGGGCAAAGGTAAAAAGATATTTCCAGCCGTAGTCATTTCTCTTATCGAAGCTGATGCATTTGCTAATGACAAGTGCTCTGTGCAATTCGATGATAAATCTGTAGCTATATATAAACGAAATAAGTTCCTGGTGATTAGACAAATCGATTAGCTCTTTTGTTATTGCTTCATTCGGCGAGTAATAAATGATTTCTGTGAATTCGATTTGATTAAATTTTACTGGGGATTGACTGAGGGGTGTGTTCCAAAATTGAGTGAGGGGTGTGTTAGAAAATTGAGTGAGGGGTGTGTTCCGAAGTTGACTGAGGGGTGTGTTCCAAAGTTTGGCCCTTCACTAGAAGTCGCCGCTGCGCAGTTCATCACATTGACGACTCTATTATACATACCGCCATTAGGGTTCGCATCCCCTGAGGAAATCCCCCGTCCCCAGGGCATTTTTCGACGAACTGCGTTTTCACGGGGGAATTACGGACGCGCACCGAAGCGGCGCGTCAGAAATTCCCCGTGAAAATTTTTTGGATACCTTCACGGTAGTCGACGGCTGAGATTCAGAAACAGAATGTAACGGAGCAGCAGCCAGCAAAGCAGGATCCAAAGGAGCAGAAGCCGAAGGAGCAGAGGCAAGATCCAGCTAGGCAGAAGGCAACGGAGCAGTAGACAGCGAAACAGGAGCCGGCGGAGCAGGAGCCAGCGGAGCAAGCGCCTCAGCAGGAGCAGTCGTCTTCGGAACGTAGCAAACTAAAATTCATAAATACTATTTAGCGTTAATCGACAAAAAAATTAGGCATACCTAATTCACCATTTGCTCCATAAACCGGAACGAAGTTGGAGACATCCATGATCGAAGTTTTTTCTAAAACAAATTATACATGGCTATGAAAAAATCCAACAAAACCACTTGAGAGAAATATTTAGAAGTGAAAACATCTGAGGTAAGAAAAGAAAATTTATGAAAAAAGGTATGTGTTAAGTGTTGAATGCAAACTGTTAAGTGTTATTTTGGGAAACACTGCCCGTTACTCTCAGTTACGTTGGTGAAAAATGATCTTGCATATTATGTTATTAAGATTTTTCTCCAGAAAGATTTTTACAAATTCAAGGCAAAAAAATTGACTGGCGTACGACGCGCTACAAAAGACGCCCCAAACTCTTTTTACAAAAAAATATCAATTGGTTCTTTTCGGTTATCGGGAGTACCGCTGATCAGGTACTACATCTATTGGTTCTTTTCGGTTCGTATCATGGTGATTACATGTGTACCACAATCATGTTAACCACTTTTTATTAGAGCTGTGCATTTGCCTTTTTGCGATATTGCAATGCGATATTTGTGCGGTCCGTGACGATTCACTCCCTCGGCCGATTCACTCCCTGGGACGATTCACTCCCTCCAATAAAAAGCGGACGATTCACTCCCTCATACTAAAATGGGACGATTCACCCCCTTCAAATAAAAGGGGCTAGGACACTTCGCTATGAGGACAGTTCGCTATGGACAGTTCGCTATGTTTTTTGAATGGACAGTTCGCTATGGACAGTTCGCTATGTTTTTTTGAATGGACAGTTCGCTATGGACAGTTCGCTATGTGTTTAAATTGCCCTTTTTCTTGTAATTATAAATTAGTATCTTTGTTCAGTGTGTGTTTGTCAGTCATCTCTTTGTATTATTAAAATTACCTATTCTGAGCATCTCAATGCTTTTTCAGTTGTAATCGCAGCGATGTGGCATATGCCACGATCTACTCGCAACTTGGAAAATGGGGAAGCAGTATGCAACTCCTGCTGGCCGCCAAGCTCTACAATACCAACTTCGTGCTCTTTCAGCTTGAAACTTCTCCTCGTTTCGTCCCATTTTTCGTTGACAGGGTTAGTAGCTGAGGGTCTTTGTGAACGATGTTTTGGCTAAGTTCAACTATTGACCACCAGTCGATTCAACACTGGCCTCACCACTTGATTCATAATATATATATCAAAAATATAATATGTAAATTGAATATTGCGCACAAAATCTACTGGTGTTGCCAGGGTTGAATCGACTGGTGGGGCAATATTGAAGTGCTCCCATTTTACCTTACTTAATTAAGCACAGCAAATCGGGCGCAACAGAGGTATGTGTAGGATGGATCCGCTACAAGAAAGATCACTTTGACGTTGCAAAGTTTGAGATGAAGGAATGAAAGAAATCGCATTTTTGTTATGATGTTACCAGCTAACCCTTGATTTTTCTGTCCATTTGTAACAAGAATAAAGTTATTTGGTTAACTGCTCATAGGTTACGTTGGATTCAGAACGAAAGAACGAGATGAAAAACGAATGATTGTGGAAGAGAAAACTATAAAACATAGCGAACTGTCCATTCAAAAAAACATAGCGAACTGTCCATTCAAAAAACATAGCAAACTGTCCATTCAAAAAACATAGCGAACTGTCCATAGCGAACTGTCGTTTTACCCAAATAAAACAGGACAATTCACTCCCTTCAATTAAAATGGGACATTTTTAAATTATATTTAAATTTGATTTTGGAAACTGCCTCCATGGGCATTTTCAAAATTTACTCGATAAAATAACAACAGCAAATAAAGCCGTTAACAAATACAATAAATTATTGATCCATAATGAAATTATAAGCCATGCCACGAAGGTATTCCATGAGATTGAGATCACCCGGCTCTGTTTCATTAAATGCTTGCACTTTCTTCAAAATTCTTGCATCCACATCAAAGTATTTCTGTCTTGCCTTGAACGTCCTCAAGTAGTATCTTTTACACGAAAAAAAAATCCTGTGCTCGTATTCCATCAAATTAGAAATTTTTGCTAAAATGAAAGACAAGTGTAACCGGGATTGGATACCATATGGACTCACCAAGTCCGGCGATTTTAGCTTCCTTTGCTCGCACAAGCCTTTTCTTTCACATTTTTCTATGCACTGCCAGCTTTCATCGCTACTCCTTTTACTTTCGAAGTCCTTAAACTGCTAGATTGATTTGTTGTTGTTTCATTTTGCACCATAGCAGCACGTTTGTTCGCACGATTGAGCTTTCTGAAAACACGAAAATTTATGTTGAAATAAACGGGGACCTATCAGTTCGCGACGGTGTCAGTTCGCGACGGTCAGTTCGCGACGTTTTTTCATGGTCAGTTCGCGACGGTCAATTCGCGACGCTTTTTCATGATCAGTTCAGACGGTCAGTTCGCGACGCTTTCAATAAATCATTAAAATGTTAGTCTCGTCACGAAAGCTAAACTCCTTGTCTCCTTGTTCTTAGTGTTGAAGGACGAAAAGGAACATGTTCGAGTGCGCAGAGAAATGATGGAGTTTCTTTTGGCCAACAAGCTGCATTCGTGGAGCAAATACTTCCGGGTCGCTGGCGGTGTGGAGGAATATGTAAGGGTTCACTCGAAGCTCGGTGAATGGGGTAGTAGCATAGAACTTCTTCTGGCCTCTAAACTCTACAATAAGAACTTCATCCTCTTCCAGCCGGATTGCCTCGATTTATTCCCTTCTTTGTAGACAAGGTTGGTTAACTGAGAAAATTGTGGTAATAATTTCATTTAGCACCATTCAGGACAGCCAAGGTGCCATGAACTTGCAGGCTGGATGGATTCGTTACAATGAAGCACTAGATCATTTCGACGTAGTCAAATTTGATATGAAGGAGAATAACCAACAGTGAAATTTATGCAGCTGCTTTATGTTTGTTTTGGTTGAATAAAGCGAGTCTACTTTCATTGGTTCATTGTGAACTCATTATGTTTAATGCTGTGTTGAATTAAAGGTGAAATTTATTGCATGTTCAAAATATCACGAACAACGAGAGTGACAAGGAGTTTAGCTTTCGTGACGAGACTAACATTTTAATGATTTATTGAGTCGCGAACTGACCGTCGCGAACTGATCATGAAAAAGCGTCGCGAATTGACCGTCGCGAACTGACCATGAAAAAGCGTCGCGAACTGACCGTCGCGAACTGACACCGTCGCGAACTGACCGTACCCCGAAATAAACGACGGAGGAAAATTGCAAAACCACGGTCTTTTCAATACAACTTTCATACCAAAATGTAGTCTGTACATTCAGTTATTGTGTTGGTCCATAAGTTCGCGGTTTCAAGTTATAGCCTTTCGAACTTCTCCATAATCTAGGGACAGGCCTTAGGGTGTCGGGTTATCGAGAGTGGCGGGTTAGCAGAGTGACGGGTTAGAGCGAGAAAAGAATATCAAATCATGACTGGGGTGGCGGGTTATCGAAAGTTTTCAATTTAGTCAGATTAATAACAACATTATCATACATTCAATCAAACGCAATTATCGGTGAGCTTTTTCTGTGTTTGTTTGTTGGCTTGGAGTTAGTAGAAAGCTTAATCCAAGCATCGTCACTCTGCTTGAGAATATCCGGATGGGCAAATTTATTTTCTAGCGAAAATTTCCATGGTTTTTAGAGTATCCACGAGGAAATTGTAATTGTCGATTTCATGCTGATGGGAATATTTCTATAGGCATTCTAAAGGCATGACATTCAACGACAATTAAATTTTCCCATTTTTGTAAAAGTCGAGGAAAAACAATGCTTCCAGTCGGACACGAACTGACGCTGCTGCTTTACGACTGAGACATCAATGCTACGTGGTGTAATTCCGATCTCAAGGTAGCGAGTTATCGAAAGTGGCGAGTTAGCGAGAGTGGAGATTTATTAAAGTACTGACGACCAACAAATAACATAAACCTGACAAAGCAAAAATTGATTCAAAACAGAAAACGAGAAAATAATTTAGACTACTTCAAGACTGCTGTTAGACACAAAAAAACACGAAAAAAAATAGACTACTTCAAAAACGGTTTCCATGGTCCCTAGAATGCCAAATCGACTTCTCCATAATCTTGACCTTGATGCGATCTGAGAGGTGGTTATACTCTTCCTGCGCTTGGAGCTCAACGTACTTTCCTTCAGAGTAAAACTGTTCCACACATGTATCCTAAAATCATCCTGAAGTCTAGCCCGATAATGAGAAATTCTACCTCTAGTGTTTTCAGGTGATAGCGTTCAGCAAACAATAATTTCTTGCCCAGTGTCATGGCTTCAGAGACAGCACATGCTTCAAGAAAATTTCCAATTTTGGTCAGAGCATCATTAATTCTGAAGAAATCCGCCATTTTTAACAAGCTCTCAGCATTCTCAACTAAGCTTGGCAAATCAAATCAAAATTATAAAAGTTCGTACGCATCAAACTGAACCTGTTATTTTTCCTTGATTCTGCGATGGATATAGATACTCCAACAAGATGACAAAATCATCCACACTGACACTTTGGATACTAACCTCGTCCTGATTTTTATCGGTAAACTCACTGAAAAAAAGAGTCCGGAAGTACTCCGAATGCGCCGACAGCAGCTGAAAATGATAGTCAGACTCAAGACAGCACCGAACTTTTTTAGACTAACACCCTTATTAACGTGCAGACGGTGGCAATCGAGTACGAGAATAAAATCCCAATAGAAAGCTGTCGCTGAAGAAAACTTTTCGATACTTTTCAATGTGCTAAAAAACCACAACCAGTTCAAGCTAAAATCCCAAGAGTGTAGTCTTACCGCAAATCTGAGGTTTTGGCAAATATTTCGGCATGAAGCAGGGCATTTCCATTAGAATCAATAAACCCATTTATTGAGTTTTTGGAAAAGTCGGCAGACATCAAAAACTGAGGACCCCACTTGGTAGTCAAGTCTTCTCCGGTGAACGTGAATGAGCCCTGTAAAACAATATATTAAAGGTGCCCCAAGATTTTTAGACAGCCCTAACTTTTTTTCTAGCCCGTAAACGCAGGTAAACGCAGGTAAACGCAGATCTACACAGTGTTTTTTTTTTTATAAAAATAGGGCATATATTGTCAACAGCACGATTTTTGCTTAATTCCTCTGAGGCTTGGCCTTGCCGTTCCAAAGGCGATCCCACAGACCAGAACCAAACCAATCATGTTTTTGGCAATACAGGGTGTTTCAAGAAATTCTACGCACTTTTGAAGGGTCATAACTTTTTTCTAGGTCGAATTTTGAGATTCTGTGAATGCCACTCAACTCAGAATTGCATGGAATTTTTTTTAGTATACTGTCAAAAACAGGATTTTGGCTTGGTTCCTCTCTGTGGTTTGGGTCCTGATCTGTGGATGGCCTGTGGATGGGTACGACCCAAACAAGAGGGGGGACCAAGCAAAAATTGTGTTTTTGACTTTATATACCAAAAAAAAATTCCATGAGATTCTGAGTCAGTTGGCGCTTACAGAATCTCAAAACTCGGCCTAGGAAAGAAGTTATGACAATTCAAAAGTGTCAGAATTTCTTGAAACACTCTGTAATAACACCCCCTAAAATTTAAAAAAAGGGCTAGACCCGTGCTTGCATAACTCAAAAATATCAACGAGAAAAAAGCAAGAAAGCAAGAAAAAATTGTAGTTAATCTGATACCAACACTTACAACTTTGGAAACTTCGCCAGACTTCCCAAAGATCAAGATTGTAAAGTTGGCATCGCAGGTGATATTGGATGACCTTCTTTCGCAGATTAGATGCACGTTTATGGATTCATCACGACAATCGACTCCCAAACGCCTAAAAGTGTACTCAACAAAGTTCAAAGACAGCATGTATACCATTTGGCATCAGCAATTTCGACACGGTCAGAAAAAAATCTCTTGATTGGTCGCCTCATTGAGCTTCGTTGCATTGAAAACCATCCGGATCATGCCGCCCAACTTGCCTAAATGGCCAAAGCTTTTTGAGGCAAAAAGAGTTTTTTAAGGGCAAGAATTAGCTGGGGCGAAAGGACTTTTCTGGGGCAAATCGACAGTTTTGTGGGCAAAAAAGAGTCTTTTTACCCCCTCCAAAAAAAAGTCTTTTTGCCCCCAAAAAAGCCTTGTCCCGCCTAAATTGCTAGAGTATCATACAGTAAAAGACTGATAATTTAGAATACCTTCATGCACAATTTTGATCGTAGATTTTTTTTTCGACGAGAAGATTTTTGATTTCCTTAATTTTCTGATTCGAGCTCTCCACAACTTCCTGCAACTTCTGCTCAGACAAACTCACACCATCAGCAACGGACTGAAGAGTGCATTCAAGACACTTGACAGACTCTTCCAGTTGAGTGAAACGATCATCGAAACTCATGTCGGTACTCATCTTTGCAATTCTTTTAAAAAAGCTTTCGTACGTTTATGACCTAAAAATGTGTAAGAGATGATCATCACTGACTTTTTAAGGTCTTATTATGGCCTTTTTTAAGATTTTGGACGGGTCGTTCTACCGAGTTCTCCCAAAATTGAAAGTAAGTCAAAGCTATAAGCAGCACTTTTTATGCTACTTTTCGATGCTCTACAAGATTACGGAAATTTTTTTTATCAGTGTGTTCTAAAATTTACTCTTGCGCGGTTTCCTGTTAAAACTTATTTTCTAACCCAATTCAACGCTTTTGTCAGTAAAATTGCACCCTTTATTGACAACAAAAATGAGAGATTAACAAATTTTACAATTTCTAATCTTGCTTCTCAACCAAAACTTCAAAATCAGTCGATACAATGAAGTGATCAGAAGGGTAGTTGTTCTCATATTGGTTAGGTATTGCTTTGAGTGGATCACCAGCATTGCCAGAATAAGTGAAAGACTTTACTGGCTTTATATTGCCTTGGCTGCCTTTGTAAAAGATAAAGTCAAGTCGGTCTTGTGGTTCTGGGATTGAGTAGTCCCACTCAGATCCACTCCACTTCTGCACTGTTGACCAGGTGAAGCCTGCAAAAGCGAAAATAAAACGAGATAATTTTCAGACGGTTTCTATCAACTTTACAGTTTATAGGAGCTCACAAAAGTATTGGAATAATGGGACGCGATTTTCGGCTAAAAAAACGGGAACGGGATTTTGAGTTTGAAAAAACGGGATCCCGGAAAAAAACGGGATTTTTCTTAAATCGTTAATTAGGCAGTATTAACAGTAAAAGTGGCTTCAGCGCTTCAAAAGGAAGTTTTATTGACATTTATAGCATACAGTCGACGCTCCCTATAAGATACACCCTCGGGACCAGCTCTAGGTGTATCTTATAGGGAGTGTATCTTATAGGGAGTGTATCTTATAGAGAGTTGCACTTGGCTTTATTTTGGCAACTGTATCTTATACAGAGTTTTAATATATTTTATACAAAAAATAAGTGAAACGAGCATATGATTCCACAATAACATCAAACAATTTATCAAGGATTTATCAACAATTTATCAAGAAACAATAACAAGGATGTTGGCAGACGAAACAATAACAAGGATGTTGGAAAGTGAGACAGTATTAAGGAATGTTGGCAGTCAATCATTCACCAGGAGCAAAATAATCTTGAATTGATCTCTGTTTCATGTTCTTCATTCTTTCTTCGGCCAAGGCATCATCCATTTGATCAAGTAGTTTTCGAGTGGCGGGATTGATGACAGTATCGGCATACCGCTGCAGGATTCTCTTTGCTAGGCTGTGCTCTCGGGCAGTTACTGGAGGCTCTTCGTCTTCAATTTCCAACGCTTCGGAGGCACTTTCCACTTCGGCCTCTTCCACATTCTTGCTTGCGACATCCTCAGTGATTTCGGCCAAGGAAAGTGCTCCGCCAGTCCGTCATTGATTGCACTCAGGATTGCTTCTTTATTGCTGATAATGTTTTGAATAGACGGCTTTGGAAGAAAAAATAATCAGTCAAAAAATAACAGACAAAAAATTGAGCAGCGAAAAATGAACAATGACAAAAAGTGAACAAAAAATATTTCTGCGCAACCGAAATTTCCACCAGCAATGGCGGCAATTTAAAAACTTCATGACGCTACTGTCATATACCCCCCAAAATCAAGTTTTTTGAAAGCGTCTGAAAATTACTAAAAGTAGAAAAGTTGTTTTTTTAAGCCGCGGGCATACAAATTGTGTTTGTTGGGGTTGGTTTGTACTTAAAATAACAAAAAAAAAATCGGTCATGTACCGGCAACAAAGTATATCTGAACAAAATTTTTGTGCTTTTGAATGCGTTATAACAAAAGACAGAAATTTAAAAACATGAAATCTAGCTGAATTGAAAAAAAAATAGCCCCTACTTTTACCCTTCCCCTCCCAATACAGCCCTTTGTCCCTTTGTTACTTTTAGTTTATTGCTCAAATTAATACTCCATTTTTTATAATAAGAAATGTGTTTAAATCATTTTCTTAGTCTTTTTTGCATAATTCATTAATTATAAATCATTTTAGAAAAAAATATTGGGGGGTTATATGACAGTAGGTCAATTATTGGGGGGTATATTACAGTAGCGCCAGCTTCATTTATTTTTTAAATTTTTATTGACTGTATCTTATATCGAGTGTAAATTTATTGCACGGGACCGGCCCCAGGTGTATCTTATAGGAAGTGTATCTTATAGGGAGTGTATCTTATGTAGAACGTCACTTTGCCTTAATTTAGTTCTGGCCAACCAAATCTTCTCCAGGTGTATCTTATAGAGAGCTGTATCTTATGGAGGGTGTATCTTATAGGGAGCGTCGACTGTAGTTCAAAAACACAATTTCAATAACAATAATTCAACTGCGGCAGGGTTTTGTTCAGAAAAATAAACATTTCCGCCCTCTCTGACTTCAGATTACTTCTTAGGTAATCACACACATCCCTGGCAACGGAAAAAAACTTGTTCGCTCGGCTGACTTGTAGCTGGAGCAGCAAAGAATCGATTGACAAGCTTGGCTAATAGTGGATATGCTGTCTTGTTTGCCTAGCCCCATACCGAAAATATTGATCAGGTACAGACAAACAAGTTACCTTTCAGAACGATAAAGGATCATCATCTGGGTTGATGCACTTCATCTTTTTATAAGCCTGCATTTCCATCAGCGCTTGATCGACCGAAAGGGACTGTTCTGTTGTATCATCCTCAAATAATTGACTGTGCCTGCCAAAAAAGGACTGATGACGCTTTGGCAATTGCGATTGGATCACTGAAACAATTTAGATTACGAAATGAATAGGAAAGTATTTAGAACTTCCAACCTGCATCTTCAAGAACGACAGCATGATCTTCTTGGGTACACTCCTGCTCAATCCACGAAGCAACCTTCTCACGAAATTCCTTTTCATAGAGATCATTAAGCTTGGCTGCATACTCATCATGCTGCTTTGCGTGAACGAATAGCCCCTTAGTGCTGCAATCCGCCATCTTGATCTTTTTTTTACAAGCGCAACATTCCGCTTCGAACGCTGAGAGCTTTGAGTAAAGGCCGATATTCCAAATTGCGCTCATATAGAAAACGTTAGCTGATCAGATGAAGAAAAAAAGCCATTAACATAGTAAACAAAGAATGGTCATATCAGAAAAATTTCTGCAAAAAACAGAATTTACGAAAATTTTCCTTTCAAAATTTCCTACTTTTGATACAAAATTTTCCTACAAATGACTAACGGGATCCGGCAAAAAACAGAAACGGGACAAAAACGGGCGGGATAACGGGACGGAATTTTAGGCCAAAATCGGGGCGGGCGGGACGGAACCCCTTACGGGATCCCGTCCCGTCGCCATTTCTACGCAAAAGATCCACTTAAGCTGTCTTTCTAGCCTGATATAAAGATTTATATGAATAATGTTCGCCATGGTCAATTTACCGTATTTCCTCTGATTTCCGCCCGGGCCGCTTATTTCTCGATCGACCTTTAGGGGGACGGGTCTATTAGAGTCATTAAGAGATTTTTTAGCCCTAATACGACAATTCGCAAGTTTTTTTTGCATTGGTCCCCCTTGTTGTTTTTTCGCATATTTTTTGGCAAAATTCTGACAAATTTTTGACAAAACTTATTTTAATTCAGAGCATTCATAGTGCTTGAAATAGTTGTCCTATGTTATTAGTCTGTTGCAAATGCTTTGTTTGTTCAAATTTTTTAAAATAAAATGTTGCAAAAAGCAACAGGGGGACCAAAGCGAAAAAACTTGCGGATTGTCGTATAGGGTCGATTTTCGGGTTCTCAACAATTATTCAAAATGTGGAATCAGTAGAGCCGGGAGTTAAGAAAATGCAAAAAAGAACAGCTTGAAAAAAAATTTATGCTCCAAAATCAGTGTTTTCAAAATCGAAATCGAAGTCGAAGAAATTTAAATCGAAGTCGAAATCGAAGTAGATGTTTAAATTGTATTTTTTTTTTCAGTTTATCTTGTCAATAGTCTTTTTCCGTCTCATTCTTCTCATTTTCAGGTGAGTATCATTGACTAAGATTGGAGGAAAGCTACAGTTGGACCAACAAGACTGTAAATAAGTTGGATTGCTACAGGGCAGTGACCTCTCATTATCCTTTCCTTTTTCTAGCCTTATTACCTCAATAGCAGTCATTGATATTTCTGTTTTACGCTCTCTGATCAGGTAATTCTTTTATTTGTAAACATATTTTACAGCGACTGCATACGGCTTGACGGAGTCATAAGTGAATGTAGGTGAACGGAAGGTGAATGTAGGTGATGTAGGTGTAAGTGAACGTTTATGAATCGGCCACATATGTACATTTTCGTTTTTGTGGAAGCCAGTAGACTTTGTCGACTGTATTCGGTCGTAGTGTAACTTTCTATGTGCCTTCGTGCTCCATCCCAGGGCAGTATGGCTAGGTCTGTGTAACATAACTGTCGGAGCACGTAAACTTTTCCACAAGAGGCTACCTAGCGAAAGTGATTATAAGTCACATACTATTTACCATAATCATATACTGGAATTCACATAATTAATTTACAGGTACAATAGATCATTCCGCTATCTATTTCTTTTAGCGATCAGTGATTCAGGTCAGTGATTGACTGTACTGTCTCAATGACAGTAATTGCTATCTTTGACCGAAGACTTCAGGAATCTACACATGTGATTATACAGACAGAGAATGTGCCGTTATCAAGACGTGCCGTTATAGAGAGGTTTGACTGTAGTCAGATAGTCCTTTTTGTGTTTTACGATATCTGACATAATTCAGGTCCTGAACTACCGTGCGTTATTGACAAGAAAGGGCAATCTGAATCTATCTGAATATCTTCGACTTCGACTTCGATTTCAACTTCGATTTTGAAAACACTGTCCAATATACAAAATCTCAAAATCAAGGGGCGCTTATAAGAGGGGTTAAAATTTAAAACTCACTGTCAAATTTCGAATTCCGCTCAAGACAATAAACATTTGATTTTCAAATTTGAATCTTTATTCTCTTCAGCGGAATTCAAAATTTGACAGTGAGTTTCAAATTTTAAGAATAGTTTTAATAAGCAAATCGACCACGCTGAACGTGAATCCGGTGTCAGAATTAAAGGTTTCAAATAGGGTGGTACGGTTACGGTTAATTTGGTCCTACCCGGTTTTCGGTTAACCGCATTTTGGCGTACCCGGTTTTCGGTTACGGTTTATTACCAGTACCCGGTTAACCGACCCGGTTTTTCCGGTTTTTCTTAATTTTCGGCTCGGATATCCATATGGACACTTTATTGGACACTATTGGACAATTGGACACTTGGACACTTTTGGACAATTGGACACTTTATTGACACCACATAGGATGATCAAACAATTAGCGGAGCATTCAATCATAATTTTCTGTACCTTCAACATCTGATTTGTCCTCTTCGATTTCTTCTTCATCTGAACAGTCGATGTGCTTGTTCAGATTGGCCTTGATCAAGAGCATTTCCGCAGTAGCACCGTGCATTCTGAAACACATTTACTTCACAAAAGCGTATTGAACAATTGAATAAGTAAAGCCAACTACCTATTTCTGAGCTATTTCCTTCAACAGATCTGTTTTTGCAGTCAATCGATTCTCATTTCTTCAGCGATTGTCTGATGGATCCAAAGTAATGCTAAAACAATATCATACCAATCAAACGCAATTATCTGAGCTTTTTCTGTGTTTGAGTTAGTAGAAAGCTGCATCCACTCTGCTTGACAATTGCATGTGCAAATTTAGCGAACAATTTCCATGGCTTTAAAGTATCCATGATGGAATTGTGATTAGCGATTTCATGCTGATAGGAATATTTCTAAAGGCATGACATTCAAACGACAATTAAAATTTCGCATTTTTTGTAAATTCGAGGAAAAACAATGTTTACAGTCGGACACGAACTTCCGCCGCTGCTTTACGACTGAGCCACCGATGTGGTGTAATTCTGCCAATGCCCACTGTTTTTCATTACAGTCAAACCCCGATATAGTGCGACCCCTGGGGACCAAACAAAATTCGCACTATAACGAGACTCGCACTATATCAGGACTCGCACTATCGAGACTTTTAAAGACTTTTGACCAAATGGGTCGAGCTCAAGGTCGCACTATATCGGGGTTCGCACTATATCGGAGTCGCACTATATCGGGGTTTGACTGTATTTATAGCCGGTAAATGCTTAATAAATTCGTATCTTAAAAGAACTTTTTGAAAGGAACTGGTACCCACCATTGGCGACGTGAATGACCCTTTAAATCGTATTTTTAGCTAAATTTGAGGAATGGCGGGTTATCGAGAGACATTTTATTTGTGCGGACTCACTTAGGGGTGGCGGGTTATCGAGAGTGACGGGTTAGCGGTGTGGCAAATTAGCGGGTGGCGCGTTAGCGGTCATAAAGTTTCCTTGTTTTTTCAGTCGGCCAACCAAATCGAGCTCGAGGTGGCGAGTTATCGAAAGTGGTGGGCCAGCAGGGTGGCGGATTAGCGAGAGTGGACCCTACTGCTTTATTTAACCACTGACGATTAACAAATAACACAAACCGAGCAAAGCGAAAATTGATTCAAACGAGAAAATAAGTTATCTGCTAGACCAATTCAAAAACTTTTTCCATTGTCTCGAGAATACCAAATCGACTCCTCCATAATCTTGACCTTTATGCGATCTGAGAGATGTTTGTACTCTTCCTGCCCTTGGACCTCCAAGAAGTACTGTCCTTCAGAGTAAAACTGTTCCACGCAATCATCCTAAAATCATCCTGAAGTCTTACCCGATAATAAGAAATTCTACCTCCAGTGTTTTCAGGTGATAGCGTTCAGCAAGCAATAATATTTTGCCCAGTGTCATTGCTTCAGTGTCCAAACAAGCTTTAAGAAATTCTTCAATTTTGATCAGAGCATAATCAATTCTGAAGAAATCCGCCATTTTTAACAAGCTCTCAGCATTCTCAACTAAGCTTGGCAAATCAAAATTATAAAAGTTCGTACGCATCAAACTGAACCTGTAATTTTTTCTTGATTCTGTGATGGATATAGATACTCCAACAAGATGACAAAATCATCCACACTGACACTTTGGATGGCAACCTCGTCCTGATTTTTATCAGTAAACTCACTGAAAAAAAGAGTCCGGAAGTACTCTGAATGCGCCGACAACAGCTGAAAATGATAGTCAGACTCAAGACAGCACCGAAATTTTTTAGACTTACACCCTTATTAACGTGCAGACGGTGACAATCGAGGACGAGAATAAAATCCCAATAGAAAGCTGTCGCTGAAGAAAACTTTTGGATACTTTTCAATGTGCTAAAAAACCACAACCAGTTCAAGCTAAAATCCCAAGAGTGAAGTTTTACCGCAAATCCGAGGTTTTGGCAAATATTTCGGCATGAAGCAGGGCATTTCCGTTAGAGTCAAGAAAACCATTTACCGAGTTTTTGAAAAAGTCGGCAGACATCAAAAACTGAGGACCCCACTTGGTAGTCAAGTCTTCTCCGGTGAACGTGAATGAGCCCTGTAAAACAATATATTAAAGGTCCCCCAAGATTTTTGGACAGTCTAAAACAGCCCTAACTTTTCTTCTAGCCCGTTTATTGAATTATGTAAACGTAGATCTACACAGTTTTTTTTAATAAAAAATAGGGCATATATTGTCAACAGCACGATTTTTGCTTAGTTCCTCTGAGGCTTGGCCTTGCCGTTCCAAAGGCGATCCCACAGACCAGGAACCAAAAAATCATGTTTTTGGCAATACAGGGTGTTTCAAGAAATTCTAGCACTTTTGAAGGGTCATAACTTTTTCCTAGGTCGAATTTTGAGATTCTGTGAATGCCACTCAACTCAGAATTACATGGAATTTTTTTAGTATACGGTCAAAAACAGGATTTTGGCTTCGTTCCTCTCTGTGGTTTGGGTCCTGATCTGTGGATGACCTCTGGATGGATACGACCCAAACAACAGGGGAGACCAAGCAAAGATTGTATTTTTGACTTTATGAACCAAAATAATTTCTATGAAATTCTGAGTGAGTTGGTGCTTACAGAATGTCAAAACTCGGCCTAGGAAAGAAGTTATGGCAATTCAACAGTGTCGGAATTTCTTGAAACACCCTGTAAACACCCTGTAAGGGCTAGACCCGTGCTTGCATAATTCAAAAATATCAACGATAAAAAAGCAAGAGCAAATTCTAGTTAATCTGATACCGACACTTACAACTTTGGAAACCTCGCCAGACTTCCCAAAGAATAAGATTGTAAAGTTGGCATCGCAGGTAATATTGGATGACTTTCTTTCGCAGATTAGATGCACGTTGATCGATTCTTCTCGACAATCGACTCCCAAACGCCTAAAAGTTTACTCAACAAAGTTCAAAGACAGCATGTATACCATTTGGCATCAGCAATTTCGACAATGTCAGAAAAAATCTCTTGATTGGTCGCCTCATTGAGCTTCGTTGCATTGAAAACCATCCGGATCATGCCGCCCAACTTGCCTAAATGGCCAAAGCTTTTTTGGGGCAAAAATAGTTTTTAGGGTCAAAAATTAGCTGGGGCAAAAAGATTTTTTTGGGGCAAATCGACAATTTTGTGGGCAAAAAGAGTCTTTGTGCCCCCTCCCGAAAAAGTCTTTTTGCCCCAAAAAAGCTTTGTCCCGCTTAAATTGCTAGAGTATCTATACAGTAAAAGACTGATAATTTAGAATACCTTCATGCACAATTTTGATCGTAGATTTTTTTTCGACGAGAAGATTTTTGATTTCCTTAATTTTCTGATTTGAACTCTGCACGACTTCCTGCAACTTCTGCTCAGACAAGCTGACACCATCAGCAACGGACTGAAGAGTAGATTCAAGACACTTGACAGACTGTTCCAGTTGAGTAAAACGATCATCGAAACTCATGTCGGTACTCATCTTTGCAATTCTTTTAAAAAAGCTTTCGTACGTTTATGACCTAAAAATATGTAAGAGGTGATCACATTATAGAAGAATAAAAAATAATATTCCTATACACCGTACTTTCTGTAATTTCACCACCTCTCAACTTTTAGTGTCTATATTACATAGTAGAGTACTGTATTTTCTCTAATAGAAGCTCATCCCCTATATTTTGGGCTTGACTATAGAATTTATTTTGAATTTAAATTTTTATTGTTTTTGTCTCAAGAGGAAAGTTGTATTTTTTGTTTCAAAGGTGTTTTTTGTTTATTATTTTGTCTTTTGTGTTTGATTTTTTTTGGCATGCCGAAGGAGTGAGTAGCCATCTCAGTTAGTAGGTAGGGGTGCCATGGGAGTAAGTAGATGTACCAGAGAGTGTCAAGAGAGTCAAGAGTCAATGAGTGGAATGAGAAGAGCCCCTGAAGAGTCAAGAGGGTGACCAGGAGAGAAAAGAGGTGTGCCAAGAGAGTGAGTAGTTTAAGCAAACATTGTTGTTAACGATATTTTCGACAGATGTGAACACCGTTATTAACTAAGTTTTATGAAGGATGATATCAATTTTTTTTAAATCGAAAAAAAAAATTTTTTTTTAAATTGTTATCAAATAGACATGTCGATTGACGATAATTCAGTTGTTTTTAACTGTGTTTTTGAATTTTTACTTATTTTTTTCAAATGTTTATCTGCTTTTTTATGTTGATCATTCAGTCTTTTTTCAGCTATTCCGATGCCAAAAAGCAGCAAAAAAAACAGCAAGAAGAAGCGAGGCGTGAAGAAAAGCGTTTGCGCTTGCAAGAAGTCAGAAGTGAGTAATATTTTTTTGTGAGAAGTAGAACTAAGCACTTGCTATTTTCAGAAGCTGAAAGTTCTCGCGTGCCTGGACCGATCGCAGGACTTCAGGGTGGTGATAGTTTGCCTGGGGCTATACCTGTCGTAGACCGACTTGGCAAACACGTCTCCTCGACGAAAACTGGGAGTTTGCCAATGGCAGTGAGACACGAGAGTATGATTAGTGATTTTCCAAATATGGCTATGAGTACTAATTCAATAGAGAGTCTGAGAAATGATAGACCCGATATTTTTATAGAGAGAAATGAGTTTAGAAGATATGTAAAATTGATATTTTGCAGAATTTAATGAATAATGCCGATGCACAAGTTAATGATAGTATTTTGACAGCATTGTTAAACCTCATAAGATTAGAGACAAGACAGAAAGTAGTTATTTGCTTGAAAAGATCTGTTTTTAAATTGACTGATAATGTCCATGAGAACGTTATTATAGAAGTTGTGCCAGTGGAAACTGAGATAGGAAACAACGACTCAAGATTTAGTATTAACCAGCAAATAGATAGCGTCAACTGTGGCATTTATGTCGCCTTAAACGCTGAGTCTTATTTACTACGAGACCAAGAGACTTTGATTGATAATTTAGACATAAAAATTGAGAGAGCAAGATTTTTGTGTTCAGATTGTGCAAGATTAAGTGGTTGATTACAGTTTGGGAGTGGAAAAGTAATTGGTATGCTTTTACTGACAAAATTTTGCTCTTTGTGTTATTGTATTTGTTCAGGCATCACCGACAAAACGGCAATGTTAATGGTTGCGAACGTATTCTGCTTGAAGGCGATGGATGAAGCTGGCAAAAAATTGAAGCGCCTTGAAAACTATGAAGAAGTGAAGCTATCCAAGCCTCCACTGGCCAAGAAGCAACGTCGCTCAGAGATCTTCTGAGAAATAATAGCAGCCTTCTCTGATCTCACTTCTGTCTGTTGATATTGAACGTTATTTTGTTGCTTAGAATAAATGTTATGAAGTCGTTTCAAAGTTTCCTTTGTTATGTTCACGTATAACTTCTTGTTTTTCGGAGTTTTTTCTGTTAGTGTGGTTTTCTGTAGCTTTTTGGCAGATAAGCGAGTAGGTCAGCCTAGAGAATAGTCCGGTGGGAAAAAAATATACCGTATTCTCTCTATTAGTTCCACATGTGGGATTATTTTTCAATCGTCCGAAAATCGGAAAAATTTGGGGTCGATCTCGAGATTTTTGAGTGAAAATCCAAAATCCAAAAAACAGAATCGGTAGAGCTCGTGGGAGTTAAGACAATGCAATAAATAGCTTTGTTGAATTTTTTCTCTGAGATGAGATACAGGTCCTCAAAGTTGGGGGTGTGGGTTTAATAGAGAGTGTGGAACTAATAGAGAGAATACGGTATGTACGTACATGAGGAGAATGGGCATATGTGCCGAGAAATTGACAGATTGGTCAAAAGTAGGGTTAGGTGTGGCAAGTGAGTAAGTGAGACTGTCAGCAAACAAAAATGACTTTTTACGAGGAAATTAAGATTCTTCGAAACAGTAACGGATGGTGCCCGAAATTTGATAAGATAGTAATAGATTCACTGTGATTCTTTTTCCGATTTTTTTTTCCGAAATGTTAATTCTTGATTTTGTTTTTTTTCATTTTTCTCTCATGGTCCGCCTACCCCAGACAAAAGAGGCAGGAGAGTGCGTAGGTTTGGTAGGAGTAAGTTACTGTGCCAAAAGAGAAAGAAAGTCTGCCAGGGAAAAATCGGTTTGCCAGTTATGAGAAACTCTTTGATGTTTTGCGTGAGTATATTTTTTTATTGTTTATTTAATTTTTTCAATTGTATCATTTTTCAAAAGTTACATTTTTTACCTTGACCAAGGCGAGGGTGGTCCTCCGACAGGCGGGCCCCCCGAGCTAGTTACATAGTAGAGTACTGTATTTTCTCTAATAGAAGCTCATCCCCTATATTTTGGGCTTGACTATAGAATCCCATCCCCCCCACGGGGAGTGATCAGGTGAAGGAGATAACATCATATTCGTGTTTCTCGACCCCGATTTCATGAGAAAGCCGCGTGTTTTTTTAGTTCTGAGAAAAAAAATTTTTTTCGAACCACAGGGGGTCATGGTTTTTTAGTCGAAATTTGAAAAATTTTGAATTCGCGCCTTTTGAATTTTCAAGGGATTTGAGGCTGTATTGGGAGGGGAAGGGAATAAAAGGGGACACTAATCACACAGGGGCCACTAACAAAAAGATGTTGAACATAGTTTTGAATACTGGGGCCTACCGCATAAATAAACTCTGGTATGCATGCTTTTTCATGCATCCAGAGTCACTTTCGAGTGATTTGTGTCTAAGGTATGTGGGTGTGAGCATCTCAACTCCAAG
Organism: Ditylenchus weischeri; assembly: GCA_029231635.1. Taxonomy (NCBI): domain Eukaryota; kingdom Metazoa; phylum Nematoda; class Chromadorea; order Rhabditida; family Anguinidae; genus Ditylenchus; species Ditylenchus weischeri. The sequence continues at coordinate 119,592 of JAMRYI010000046.1, forward strand.
CCCCCAAGCCGCAAAATATCCGCAAAAATAGAAAATGAGGTATACCGACGTAGTAGCGTTTGAACCAGGTGAGAATGGGTGCTAAGTCCGCTGGCAGATGATTTTGAAGAAGTTCGAAACAGGCCCAGATCTCTGCCGGCGGAACAAATGATAGAGATATAATCATCCTGGCAAGTACTGAGAACTCCGGCTCATGATATTGCCCATTCAGACCACACGACCCGATTTTTTTCTTAAAGTTCCTGACCAAATGGAACAAGCAACCGGCAATTTGTGATTCTAAAATGCATGCCTCGAACCTATTTATCTATGTTAGAATATCAGCATATACCTGGGAAGACCTCAATCAGTGACTGTATGGCTGCTTGCTCAAAATCGACAGAAATGAAGAAAGGACAGAAATCTGGCCAAAGATCCCTGATCATCTTGAAGAGTTTGGTGTAGCCAGCTCGAGTTTTTGACTTCAGAAGAGCATATAGCACAGGGAACACCCATTTTCCACCATTTGCAACGCGAGCGCTTCTTTCAGCCAAAACTGCGTAGACCTTGATCGATAAACTATATAACAACAGATAATAATCAAGAAAAGCTAACTTGATAAAACGGTGGAAGGGTAATGCTGAACGACCCATCCATGTAGACAACTCTCATTTCGCCCGACCATACGATATGCTTTTGACGTCCGAACAGCAAGATTCTTGAAACCATTAAAGCAGTAAAGTGAGAAATGCAAGCAAAAATAAAACTATTACCTTTCCTGATCATCACGCCCTGAATCTCCAAGTAAGAATAGCTCTTGACGACCAGATCCATCTAGATACGTTTGCAAGGCCGTTGGAATATCTATGTTCTGTACTCTTTTCCCTTCGACGATTGGAACCTGATTGGCGACGCGTACTCTTCGGACCATTTTACGCACAGCACTGTCACTCAGAGTCGGACCAAACGCGGATGGAGCTGACTGTAATTCGTGGTTGAGAAGCTCTTTTGGTTTCTAAGACAGCTTGATCAATCATAAATAAAAAATATATGGAGATTACCTCGCGAGTATCCACTGCTCTGCACTTCAAACTAGTTTTGACATTGCTGACGGGAACGATCATCGGATCAAAAGCGTGATTGTGGGCTTCCAACTGGCTGTGCGGTAGGAACTTGACGAAAACATTGTGGGTGACTAGACTGTGGAGACGGGCTTTGCACTTTCGTTGATTACTTCGAGCTTGTCGCAACGCCAATACTGCTTTGTTCCATTTTCGTTGCAATAATCTGCTCTGAACGGAAATCCTCTGTACACAGCTTTGTCTTTTCCTTTCTCCGACTTGATTATTGTAATGGTGTCCGGAATGAGTGAATAACATTCTACACAAATTTGAAAAAACAACTCTTGATTGACTTCTTCATCGGCTCCTACATTGTTCCCCGGATAGACTTCTTCGCCACCTGCTTGCTGATCACCCACGTTGGCTTCTAGATTCGGCTGTGGAAGAGTACTGAGCAGAGCAATCACCCGAGCGACCTCATTGTAGTTGACTCGTCTGTTTAGCATGAAATCGTTAGCTTCCATCCTTAAGCAATAATCATAATTGCTCCAATAAAAACACTCAGAAGTACGACTGTACAATAACAGCAATTGATTTGGAATTGTTTACAAAAACACTGTTTAGGCAGAAAGCATGGAATCGTTATGAGGTAGACACATTTTTCTTTCAGAACGACAAAAGACGAAAAATAAAAAAGAGACGATGAATTGTCCCTTTTTAATAGGAGACGATGAATTGTCCCTTTCATATAGCGACGATAAATCGTCCGTGTCCGGTTTCCTTGTAAAACTTATTTTCTAACCGCATTCAACACATTTGTCAGTAAAATTGCACCCTTTATTGACAACAAAATTGAAGGATTAACAAATTTTACAATTTCTAATCTTGCTTCTCAACCAAAACTTCAAAATCAGTCAATACAATGAAGTGATCAGAAGGGTAGTTGTTCTCATATTGGTTAGGTATTGCTTTGAGTGGATCACCAGCATTGCCAGAATAAGTGAAAGACTTTACTGGCTTTATATTGCCTTGGCTGCCTTTGTAAAAGATAAAGTCAAGTCGGTCTTGTGGTTCTGGGATTGAGTAGTCCCACTCAGATCCACTCCACTTCTGCACTGTTGACCAGGTGTAGCCTGCAAAAGCGAAAATAAAACAAGATAATTTTCAGACGGTTTCTATCAACTTTACAGTTTCTAGGAGCTCACAAAAGTAGAGATGGCGAAAGGGGGCGGGATAATGGGACGCGATTTTCGGCTAAAAAAAACGGGAACGGGATTTTGAGTTTGAAAAAACGGGATCCCGGAAAAAAACGGGATTTTTCTTAAATCGTTAATTAGGCAGTATTAACAGTAAAAGTGGCTTCAGTTCATGTTTTATTGACATTTATAGCATAGTTCAAACAACACAATTTCAATAACAATAATTCAACTGCGTCAGGAATTTGTTCAGAAAAATGAACATTTCCGCCCTCTCTGACTTCAGATTGCTTCTTCGGTAATCACACACATCCCTGGCAACGGAAAAAACTTGTTCGCTCGGCTGAATTGTAGCTGGAGCAGCAAAGAATCGATTAGCAAGCTTGGCTAATAGTGGATATGCTGTCTTGTTTGCCTAGACCCATACCAAAAATATTGATCAGGTACAGACAAACAAGTTACCTTTCAGAACGATAAAGGATCATCACCTGGGTTGATGCACTTCATCTTTTTTATAAGCCTGCATTTCCATCAGCGCTTGATCGACCGAAAGGGACTGTTCTGTTGTATCATCCTCAAATAATTGACTGTGCCTGCCAAAAAAAGGACTGATGACGCTTTGGCAATGGCGATTGGATCACTGAAACAATTTAGATTACGAAATGAATAGGAAAGTATTTAGAACTTCCAACCTGCATCTTCAAGAACGACAGCATGATCTTCTTGGGTACACTCCTGCTCAATCCACGAAGCAACCTTCTCACGAAATTCCTTTTCATAGAGATCATTAGCGATCAGTGATTCAGGTCAGTGATTAACTGTACTGTCTCAATGACAGTAATTGCTATCTTTGACCGAAGACTTCAGGAACCTACACATGTGATTATACAGACAGAGAATGTGCCGTTATCAAGACGTGCCGTTATAGAGAGGTTTGACTGTAGTCAGATAGTCCTTTTTGTGTTTTACGATATCTGACATAATTCAGGTCCTGAACTATCGTGCGTTATTGACAAGAAAGGGCTATCTGAATCTATCTGAATTTCTTCGACTTCGACTTCGATTTCAACTTCGATTTTGAAAACACTGTCCAATATACAAAATCTCAAAGTCAAGGGGCGCTTATAAGAGGGGTTAAAATTTAAAACTCACTGTCAAATTTCGAATTCCGCTCAAGACAATAAACATTTGATTTTCAAATTTGAATCTTTATCGTCTTCAGCGGAATTCAAAATTTGACAGTGAGTTTCAAATTTTAAGAATAGTTTTAATAAGCAAATCGACCACGCTGAACGTGAATCAGGTGTCAGAATTAAAGGTTTTTCTTTTCCGGGAACCAAGTTATAAAAAATTTGTGTTACAACCTATATATTTATTTTGCTTATTTTTTCATGATTTTATATTGAAGTGTAATTGCATATGGTGTTAAAATAACCGCGACATTCCGTTCTCTCTTTTTGTTCAAACATCATCTGTACATAAAGTTTTTATAGGAAAAATCAAGAATTTTCTGTAAAATTGTGATCACTATGCTATAAGTTATAACATAGATGGCGCATTAAAAAAAAAGGGGGGGAGGGACTTTATATACGCATCGCCACGTTTCATATACTTAAATGTAGCCAAGATTCCAGGCTTTCATTTGAGCTATTATACAGAGAAAAAACAAACTCGAGTCATGATTAAAATTCCAAAAACATACAACAATGCCCAATTCCTTGCCATCCTACCCAGGGCTGTCCCAGAACTCTTCAGTATTATTCAAGGAACTTACGTTTTTTGCAGTTTTAATTTACATGATCATTTACAACCTCATACTCAGAATGTAGTCCTGCTTCCTGGCGTCATTTTCAATATATATGGTTATAAATGATCATGTAAATTAAGAGTGAAAAAAACGTCAGTTCCATTTGAAGGATAGATAAACCTTAATGTCTTTTCTTCCTTGGTAAAAACTTCGTTAGCTATCTTATTCTCCTAAAATGATTCCGCTGTGGAAATGTTTTATCTGGATCTCCATGCATATTTTGCTCGCATTCTAGGTGGTTGGGAAAAAAAAATCACGTATTTTCAAATGCTCTTTTACCCGTTCGAAGCCGTCCTGTTTTTTCAAACATCGTGTTCAGCGTGAGATTCCGCACAGAACGCATAGTTTAGTACGCACGGCCTTTCCCGTGTAAAAATACCAGTTTGTGTAAGCTTGAAATCACATTGTAAATTTGTCAGTAAGATTTACCAGGCACTTCTAGTACATTTGGGTGGAGCTGCCGGAAAGAGTCCACCATGCCAATTCCAGTTAACAATTTGGTGACTGGCCATTCAAAAACCCAGTCTCCATGCAAATGTCTATAAAGGTTAGATTTAATGTCAAAAGAATTTTGCGCTATGTGAGAAAGTAGGCACTTGGTCTGTTCTGTCCAATCCTGGTGTGAGGGGCAGTTGAAGTCTCCCGCAACAAATAGTGGATGGCCTTTTTTCTCAGCATCTTGTAAAAAAGCTTGGAATTTGGGGTTGTCCAGCAATTCTTGCATGTTTGAAACACGACCTGAAATATATGTTGAAGTTTTTTGATAAAGTACCTAAATAATCATTTTTTAGGATTATCTATTTTTGAGAAAATGGTCATTTGTCCCCTTTTGTGAATTTTTTTGAATTCACCCCTTTTTCAATTTTATGCTTTTAAGGCTGTTAAAAAAATCTAACTTAGGCGAAGCTTTGGGCGCAGTAGTGCTCAAGCGTGTTTTCCCAACTACAATATGGCCTTAAAAATAAGAAATAGATTACAAAAAAGGGTCACAAAAAGGGCCGAACGCTCACACACTGAAGTTTCAACACACTGCGAGTCTTTTTAATCAACATCTAAAAATTTTTTACCCTCTCTTTAACAGTATCGAAAATGCAAACAGGATATAATTTTTGAGAGATAAGAAGTAATAGGAGCCCAATCTGGGTACAGGACGATTGACCGTCACAATTTTGACCGTCAACATATTTTGACCTATTTTTAGATATAAGTTTTTCAAAATTTTTCAATATCTTTGGTACCAAGCTGTAGCCCTGAATGTCAGCTGCATTTTGGTACCAAAACTTCTAGAAAATCAAAAAAATTAGATCTAAACTTTAAAAGCCGCTCATTCTGACACTTTTTTCATCAGTGAGTTAGTGAGCGTCTTTTAAATTTTAGATCTAATTTTTTGTTTTTCAGAAGTTTTGTTACCAAAATGTAGCTGACATTCATGGCTGGTATTAACTTTTACCTTTACCCTTACCCTTACCTTTACCTGCAGCGGTATTAACTATTGACCCTTAGCTTCACCTCTAGTTTTACCATTACCTCTACCATTACCTCTACCATTACCTCTACCATTACCTCTAGTTTCACTTTTACCGTTACCTTTACCCTTACCTTTACCTCCAACTTTACTTCATCATTTCTTTCACCGTCACCTCCATCTCGATTTCTATCTTTAGCATTTCATTTTTTGTTAACTTAGCACAAAAGCAAACAGTTAACATTTAAGATAGTAATTTCGCGCAAGAAAAAATTAACAGTAATGCACTCTCTTCCTATTGATACATCAAGATACTCATATGATAGTATACCAGCAAAATACTTTACTTTTTGTTTTTATTTTTTTTGTGTTCTATTATGTTCTAAGTTTTTCACGGTGTAATTCACTGAGAATGAAAGGCTTTGGGTTAATCACCTTTTTTACGTAGAAGAGGTAAAAGCGCCAAATAAAACGGGAAAACACGGAATGAGATGACTTCCAAAGTCAATTAAAAAGTCAATTAGTCAATAAAAAAGCAAAATTTCAGAAATTAGGCAATTTTTATAGTGACGCTGACTGTAAAATCGTGTCTAGCACCCCAATTTATCTTAAGTGAGGTCTTTTCACATTTAGCTAAAAAGTTATAGCTAGAAGTAAAAATTTCATGATACCACCCTCCCCCCCTGTGGTTTTTACCGTTACCTTTACCATTACCCTTAGCTATAGGTAAATAGTTAATACTGGTCAAGGTAAGGGTAAAGGTAACGGTAAAAGGTAAAGGTAAGGGTAAAAGTTCATTGTTAATACCAGCCCAGGGCTACAATTTATTACTAAAACTTTGAAAAATTTCGCATATAAAAATCGGTGAAAATATACAGACGGTCAAAATTGTAACGGTCGATCGTACTGTGCCCTTCCATCTTTCTTCACAGGTCAGACACATATTTAACTTCCGTTCATCGAAGGAACGATAGGTGGCCGATTGGTCTAGTGGTATGATTCTCGCTTTGGGTGCGAGAGGTCCCGTGTTCGATCCACGGATCGGCCCTCACCTTTTTGGTGCGTATACGTTTGACCACAAAACTGACATTTGTCAATTTTGTGGTCAAACGTCAGGGTGGAAGCTTTTATGTTTGGCCACTTCGCGGCCAGAGACCCAACCTTCTCCTCATTGCAAGGGATTGGGGAAGGGTGTACATAGTAGTGCAGGCATATGGTTTTTTAATACTTTCGTATGGAATTATGATGAAAGTTGGAAATGTTTTGCATTGTGGTAATAGAACATTGTAAAATTGTATATAATATAGTAGAAAGATGAAAAAGAGATAGAGAAATAATAGTACAGCTAGAAAAACCATTGGCGCCAATGATATTTGAAATATATGACGTTTGACCACAAAATAGACATTTGTCAATTCTGTGGTCAAACGTCAATATGCCACCCTTTTTAATTTTTTTATTGAATTGTATTTTTGCTCAAGTTTTGTTGGATTTTGTAAAGGGCAACAGGCGCCTATCTTCGCTTCCATCGTGTTTGTACCTTTTAATAGTTGTAGGTCAATCAAAAAACACATAAAAACTAATAAATAGACGCACAGCCTAAATAGGGCCAAGAGCCAAAAAGTATCGAGCAATCGATTGGGATTTTTTCCAGACGGTTTTACTTTCACCAAATTTCTCAATTTTTGCAATTTGAGCCTTAGCCGGCTGTTCCTCCAGAAAAAACTTTATAAGCTTCCAACCTCAGCCAGGCCCAAAACTTTCCTTAGCTGCAAATACTTTTTTGAGAAACAACTTATATTATACGTTTTGTAATTAAAAAAACCTTACAAGGGAGGTACCCTGACTGTTACCTGAGGGAACTTTGATGACATTTTTTTCTGCGTGTTCTTGTAGGGCATGCCCAAGTTCCTGAGAGATCCGGCTCTCCAGCTCTGAAAGTCCACAAAAAGCGGTACAAGGGTCACTCAAAGTTCTCAAAACCCCTCGATACCCATATCACATCATGCCCCTATCATGGTATACCCCTACCATGGTTTTTTATAACTGACCCATGGACCATGGGTCCTTCCTGAAATTTTTTCCTAAAACCCCTTCCTAAAACCGTCCTTCCTAAAACCCCTACCATGGTTTTTTGTAACTGACCCATGGACCATGGGTCCTTCCTAAAATTTTTGTTGACTTTTAGAGGTGGGGAGCCAAATTCACATGGGATTTGGGCACGCTCTACAAGAATACGCACATAAAAAATTCATCAAAAAATCCCCAGGTCACAGTCAGGGTCTCTCCCTTGTAAGTTGTTGTACTTCAGATATCCGACATAGGTTTGCAAAAAACGGCAGAAAATTGGACCTAAAGGTGCATGCCCGTGCTTTAAAAAAAATTAAGGCGGGCATCAGCAAATGTTTTGGAACCGTTCCAGTTTTCACTAGTTTTGAGTTTGATCTGATATTGATGACCTTGTACTACTTATAAAAACTAGGCACAAAACTTAAAAAATCTAGATGAGAACGCATGTAAAAATTTTGCGAGAAATAAAAGAACTGCTGGTCCTCGCCTCACGGGCATGCCGCTTTGAAAAAACTATTGTGGTAATTAAAGTAATTTAATATTGCATACCTTTTCCATCAGCAGTCTTCTCACCCTTGTAGATCTGCTCCGCTTTAGTGACCATTTTGTTTTGGGCAGCATAGGGCCCATAGCTGGAGTAGTTGAGGTGCATAGAGAAGAAGTTGACGGTGAAAGAAGAGCCTTGGGCATCAACTACAATAGGTACACCATTACCACAGCTCACTTGCACCAGTTGGTCTTGCAGAATCTGAATTTGTACCTGTTTGCAAAAATATCTTAGACTTTACCCCTCTGATCAATATCAATTTGGCACTTGTTTACTTGGGGGCCCCTTTTTTTGGTCGACTGTGAATAGTGTTCAGACGTCTCCTAAGTAATTTTTATACGCTAAAACGGGAACTGGTTCACAATGTGGACCCCAAAATTATTTTTCACAATATGGACCCTAAAATCAATGTTTTACATCCAGTGATACACAAAACGTCTTTAATAGCAATTTATTTATTCATCAAACACATCATAGTCACTCCAAAGCAGAAGAGGAGAGCACAGAAAGACCCCTATACAAGAGCAGAAGCCTAAAAGTAAAAAATAAAGGCGTGGGAAAAAAAATTAAAAAAAAACACAAGAAATCCAAGCAAAAACAAAAAAGAGGATAACAAGGAAATAAAAAAAAACTAAACTAGTGGTTTTGGCGCATTGTAGTCACCCCAAAAATTTGGGGTCCACATTGTGAACCAGTTCCCTAAAAACGATAAAAAAGTTCTTTCCAAACAATTTCCGTACTAAAAAGACATGTTTTGAAAAAAAAAATTGGTTATCAAAGGTTGACCAACTGCCTTGGTCCCCCAAGGTAGGCTGAGCGAATGAGAGCGGTGCCAGACTACAAAAGATGCTTCTTGACAACAACAATTTTATTCGCACTCAAAATCCTTGTAAACACTTATTTTACGATATTTCCACTACGTTTTGGTTGCTGGAGCTGGGCAAAAAGTTCCCTCCTTGGCACTATTCACAGTTGACCGAAATAGGCCCCCAAGTAAACAAGTTCCATCAATTTTTTATCTTATATAGTATTTGGCATGTGTTTTAACGCTTTTTTACTTCGAAGGCCAGAACGGGTCGTAGATATCGAAATCACTTTTGTCGCTAATACCATCGTGTTCCCCAGAATGTCAGCTTTCGTTTAAAAAAAGAACAGGCGAAAAAAATGAGTTCTAATAGGGGATATACCTATTTTTATGAATGAAGTCATAGCCCCTTGAAATTTCGTTGAAATTTCGAGATACTATAGAGGCGCCGATAGGCGCCTGTGGTCCCTTGTTTTAAAATATTTTAGTTACAATTTTTCCTCCATTAAAATCAAACTAAGAATTTTTTTTGACAATTTTTGACTCGTTTTTTATGTATTTATTAATTTTTAAATAAAAGTTTAATTCAAGTTTTCAAAAATTAAAATGCTACTGCTTTTATAATAAGTAAAGTCGACCCTCTCCATGGTGGCCGTCCTGGGTGCCAGTTAAGCTGGAGACTATAGATGGGAATCCCTGTTGGCTAAACTTCGTTTTATCTCATAACTTAGAATCAAGTTTTAACACGTTTTTTTTAGACGTTTTAAGCTCTGTTATGTGAAGAAAACGTGTCTTTTGAATTGGGAAAGCGGTTTTTTACGAAAAAAAATTTTCGCCCTAAATTTGACCAAAATTTTCATTTTTTTAGTTTTTGTGTTTTTCGGTCGTGTACATGTTTTTGCTCTTTCTTTTGTTTAATTCATTGCGTTGTTATAGCTCTTTATGTTTCTGAATCTGATTCGACTGCACGAAATTTGTAAGGATCCGATGGTTGTTCGCTTATAAAAGTATCGTTTAGTGGAGATAAAATGACCAAAATGTCTAAAAATGAAAATTTTGGTCAAATTTAGGCAAAAAAAAATTTTCTTCAAAAACCGCTTTCCCAATTCAAAAAAAACACGTTTTCTTCACATAACAGAGCTCAGAACGTCTAAAAAACGTGTTAAAACTTGATTCTAAGTTATGCGATAAAACGAAGTCCTGCCTCCGGAGCACTTACCGTATAAGTCGAAGAGCTGCAGTTGCATCGAAGCACGAAGGAGGGCCTCATTATTAGAGGGGGCCTAATTATTTTTCAATACCCCTCCGTGGGGGCCTCATTATTAGAGGGGGCCTTATTAATAGAGGGTGTCTAATTAATAGAGGTTATACGGTAACCTTGACCCCTTAACCTTAACCTTGTCAATACCAAAAACCTTTTGCACAAAAAGTGTAAAATAAGTTGTTTTTCAGTCTTTTTAATCATTTTTACGCAAAATAATTATTGGTATTTAAAAGTGTAAAAAAAATTGCCTTGGTCCCCCAAGCTGAATTGAGTGAAGGGGGTACAGGTTAATTTAGCCCTGCCTCCCTATTTTTCAGAATAATAGTCTAAATGTCCTATTTTTTGCGTTTATGCAATATTTATGAAATTTAAATTTGTCAGCCTAGGTTTCAGAACCAAAAAAAGCTTGGCCCTATACGCCTTCGCGCGTCCTGAAAAAATATGCCTTAGTTCCTTGTTGTTTTCTTTGTAAATTTTTTTCACAATTCTCAAAAACCATTTATTTAAACTTAACCATTTTTTATAAAAAAAATTTGTAAAATTTTTAAAAGAAGTACGAATTATTTAATGCTGAAGCAATTTTTCTGCTGGATCCGATTGTTTTCGATTTTTTTTCAGATGTTATAGACTATAACTTATAGTGGCTAATACTTTTTTTCTGAAAAAAAAACCTTGTGTCGAGTGAGTATGCCAGTATCAGTATAATTTCTATAATTATTGTGTCATATTTTATGTAAACAAGAACGCAGTCAACAATACCTGCCAGTATGCCCAACTCCAGTCCATGGTTTACCCAACAATTTGATTAGATTAGTGATCACTGAGTCAGACTCTATCTCCTGCAAACCAAATTGCTTTTATTGCTGCCAGAGTTTTAGTTCGTTTTTTAGGGTGTGCAATTATTCAATTTTTGCTGATCGATAATTGCTCTAACCACAGCCCTTCAAATGATCCGAAAATGAGAATTTCGAGCTTTGAGAATAATTTCAACACCAAAACGGGTGTTTGTACCAAAGTGAGCGTCTTGCTTAGAATTTTGTGATGCTCATTTCTACACCGATCCTCTATGCAAAAAAGTTCTTTTTTGCGGGTAATTTTTGCTGCTTAGGGTCGATATACTTTAGCTAGTCAATATGATTTTTTCACCGTATCTTTATTCCACATACTTTTCTTTTTCTTTTTAAGCTTATTAGATGCACAATTAAACTCGCTTTCGAATCAACGTGAATGTGCCTATCAATGTTTTAAAAAAGTAAAAAAAAATCGAAAATACATAGAAGCACGTTTTGTCTATTCTAATTTTTTTTGAATAAATGTCCAGCATTTTTTTGTTCTGTAGTTTGTTTTTCAAGTTTTTTTGTCTAAAAGAAGGAACAACTCCTCCAAAATTTTTTGCTACCAAAAAAGCTCGGAAAGCGTACTCTCAACATAGTGCAACTGTCATATTTTTCATTACAATAAAGTTATCAAATGGCTTGGTATACAGTCAACTTTTGCTATGCATTCAACTCTCGATACACAGTCAACTCTCGCAATATAGTCAACTCTCGCAATATAGTCAACTCTCGATACACAGTCAACTCTCGCAATATAGTCAACTCTCGATACACAGTCAACTCTCGCAATATAGTCAACTCTCGCAATATAGTCAACTCTCGCAATATAGTCAACTCTCGCAATATAGTCAACTCGATACACAGTCAACTCTCGCAATATAGTCAACTCTCGCAATATAGTCAACTCTCGCAATATAGTCAACTCTCGCAATATAGTCAACTCTCGCAATATACTCAACTCTCGCAATATAGTCAACTCTCGCAATATAGTCAACTCTCGCTAAGCGATATTTGATCGATTAAAGTAATTACAGGTTGCTTTTTGGAGTATTCGGTGGTTAATCTATAAAAAACAAATATATGTACATTTTAGAAACGTCAATTTTAATCAAATTAGAAAAAATACACACAGAAAAAATATAATCGAGAGCTGTTTTCTTTGTCGGCACCGAGAAAAATATACACTAAATCGAAAGTTCTGCTAAATCGAGACTACACTAAATCGAGAGGCGACTGTAATAAAAAAAATTACATGTAAGTTCAAAAATCGAATGTGTCCAGGGGTGGAGCTGAAGTCGTGATTTCAAGGGAAACTATGCTTTTTGCTATGTAAATGTAAAATAAGGAAGAGGCCGATTCGCATTCGAGACATTTCCATTTGACTAAATTCGCATATCACAAAATTTGCATTAGGTCATGGTACGTAAATGTACTTTTAAAAAAAATTTGTACTTTTTTGGGAACTCTAAATCTTTTTTATTTTTCAGGTTTTACGTCAAAATCTTTTTTTCGGTGCTCGAAAATCGATAAACAGTGGATAAAATGGCATTTGACGAAAAATGAACAAATTGTACAGGGTGTTAAAAACTCTCCCATATTTAAAAAATTGGTGAACGTAACCCCTTGCCCAGCCGATTTTTGAATTTTTCGGAAGTCTCCACATATTAGGTCTCAAACACACTATAAATATTATTTTCTATGAAAACTGCTGCAGAGGAGTGGATAAAATATGAGTTACGTTTAAAAATTGCTTTTAAACTGTTAGTCAAAAATTGGGGAGTTTTTTTGAAGCACCCTGTACTTTTTTCGCCAAATGTACTTTTTTCAAAATTTTCAGTTGCGTATGCTGCATTAAGGCGCATTCGCAATGAGGATTCTGTTTGCGGTTGCTAAAACAGACCGCTCACTATGAATCTCGGAAACAGAATCCTCGTTTTTTTTTAATTTTTCCCCAAAATTATCCAGTTGGTGTGGTGTTTTTATTTTCAAGTTGCTTATGTAGTTTCTCACATCATATAGTTGAGGTTTAGGGCTACCAAATGAGCTATTGACTGAGTAAATATTGCTTCAAAAACTCAGATTAAATTTTAAGAATCCGCTCAAGAATCCTAACTCGATTCGAGTGCGGATGCTTGGGCGGATCCTTTCCTTTTTATATCACTTTTTAAACAACATCTACTTGATCAATAGCTCATTTTTTAGCCCTGAATCTTAGCTACGAGATGGTACCAACAGAATAATTTTTTTTTGACTTTTTTTTTTGAATTTTGAGAAAATAAAAAAAAACTATGGCCATTTTCGTGTGACAAATATGATTTAGTATCCGCAAACAGCCTCCTCATTGTGTTTTCGCCTTTAGGCTGATTTCGCATTTGACAAAATTCGTATTCTAACTTATTTGTGCACGCACGTGTTTTGTTCGACTTTACTAATTACTCTCGGAAATTCGTTGGATTTGGTCAAATGCGAAATCAGCCGAATGAAAATTTTGTCAAATACGAATTTTGCCGAATGCGAATTTAGTCAAATTATAATATCTCGAATGCAAATCGGCCACTTCCCGTAAAATGGTGTGACGGAAAGCTTTACCCACAGCTCCATGCAAACATGTCTTAAATCCCAAATGCACATTTTCTGGTCATTTGAAAACCAATTGACGGACAATCGGCTATAGGTCTTACAGTATGAAAGGTTTTGCAAAGCTTGGGGGAACTAAGTAATAGAGGATATTGTATAAGTACTTCTTTCATTTTTAAATTGTAATTTTTTGTTTTAATAAAAAAAACCTGCAAAGCCACAATATCCGGATTGAGTTGAGCAATTTGTTTGGCTATTTTGACGAGTCCATTGGAAACTCCAGCTCCCGAAAGCCATATATTGAAGGTGACCACTCTTAGGGGCGCTGTTTTGGAAGCTTCCTTGCTTTCGGAATCAAATCCTGACAAAAATTCGTTGGTGATCACTTGGTAGTCGGCCTGTGCGCACTCCATCAAATAGGCCAATAAAAGCAGACTGCACAAAAGAAATGTGGATAAATTTGTAGTGGTACTGGTCCACATGTGACGCCTTGAATTAAATGAGCAGCAATTTAAACGCATTTATACATAAAACCAGATCTTCTCAGCATTTTCAAAAATCAGAATGCCACATTTTCAAATGTTTTAAATTTTTTTGCAATTTCCGATAATTTTTTTTTATTTAGCGTTTAGTGAGACAGGGTACTGGTAGCTAGGGTTGTCGATCGATTAATCGAAAATTATCCAAATCAAGCGATTATCGAGTTTTTTCGATATTTTCGATACAGTCGACTCCCTCCATAGTGCACACCCAAGAGACCGGCACCAGGTGTGCACTATGGCGGGGGGTGCACTATGGGGAGAGCTATTTTGCTTTAACACGGCCATGTGTGCACTATAGATTGGTTTTCCATTTAAAACAAAGTTTTATTCGAACAACAACAGTGACAATAACACTCAATCATTTGTTAGCCGTAAAATAATCGAAAAGATTTTTCTGCTTCATCTTCTTCAAGCGTTCATCCGTCAGTAGTTCATCCAGCTTGTCACACATTCCTAACACGGCAGGATCAGCGAAGTTAGTTTCCACGTAGCGCTGGAAGAGCTTGAATTCCTCAAAGGCTTCTCGAGTTGTAACCGCAGGCTGTACGGGCTCTTCCTCATCAATTATCACCTCTCCAGAGTCACTGTCATATTCCGCTTCGGCTGTCGAGACGGCTTCTGAAATTTCTTCCAATCTAAGTGTTCCTCCAGTAACGAGATCCTGATCGACGTTCAAGTAGTCAAGCAAATCGCATTCTGTTGCTTCCACCGCTTGCAGTTCTTCCCAAAGCGTGTTCATCTCTTCCTCTGCATCGTTTTGCGCCACCAAGGGCTAAAGTAAAATAAAAATTAGCCAAAATTATCAACCAAAAAATAAAATAAATAAAGATCCACCTGTCCATCCACGATGAACCACAATCACTTTTTTTTGCCCGACGTGCATCTCTCGCCTAAAAACATGTCGTAGGAACTATCAAAATACCAACGTTGAATGGAAACCCTTGAAAGCCAGTGTCTTGTTTGGAAGAAGCTGCCAAAAAAGACCACCAAAAAAACACATCATCTGCAGAAAAGTGAGAAATTGCTTCCAGCAAAATGTCCTTCTTCCAGTCATTGAGTGCACCCAAATCGATGTCCGCTGCTTCACCTTGATTGCTTCGAAAGATGATTGAATGGCGATGCTTGAAACGGCTGAGCCAACCATCGCTTGCTTGGAAACTCTCGAGCTCGGCGGCCTTTTCTTCTATTTTTGCTTTGCCCATTTCACCAAGGGCCACCACCGGGAGTGCACTATGGCGGGGGTGTACACTATGGCGGGCGTACATTATGGAGGGAGTCGACTGTAATCGCAAAATTTCGAATCGATCGACAACCCTACTGATAGCGATGATCATTTTATCATTAACTCTGAAAATTTTCTAATTTTTTTGATTGCTACCAGCCAATAAATAAAAATTTGAAAGTTTGTAACATTTTTTATCTGAGACATAATCTAATAATTTAGTAAGGTTAAAATTTGACTATGACTTTCAAAAAATGAGTCTGGATATACCGATAAGTATATATAGTCTTGACAAGGTTTTGGAAATTTCAGTGAATCGGGCTATGTCTTTTTCTTGTATCAACAAAAATTGCGTAATTTTTTTTAAATTAAAAAAAATTAAATTTTGGCTTTTTCCATTTGTGGATCGAAATAATTGTGGTATTTTTTCACTAAAAGCGCTTGTAGACACATTTATGTCATGTCTTTACCTAGAACTAAGCAAAAAAATGGGCACTTGTTTACTTGGGGGCCCCTTTTTTGGTCAACTGTGAATAATGTTCAGACGTCTCCTAAGTAATTTTTATACGCTAAAAACGATAAAAAAGTTCTTTCCAAACAATTTCCGTACTAAAAAGACATGTTTTGAAAAAAAATTTGGTTATCAAAGGTTGACCAACTGCCTTGGTCCCCTAAGCTAAATAAACCAAAAAAGGTACCTTCATATCCTCAAAAATACCGGAAAATGGGATTTTGAACATAGTTTTGTTAGCTGGGGCCTACCGCATAAAGAAACTCTGGTATGCATACTGTTTTTATGCATCCAGAGTCACTTTCGAGTGATTTGTGTCTAAGGTATGTGGGTGTGCGCATCTCAACTCCAAGCCCCTTCTATGCATCCAGAGTCGCTTTTGAGTGATTTGTGTCTAAGGTATGTGGGTGTGCGCATCTCAACCCCAAGCAACCAAGCCCCCCTGCGCCCCCGAAGGGGCCCAAAAAAGGGGCCCCCCAAGTAAACAAGTTCCAAAAACTGGTCTCTATAATCAGAAAAAAATATTAAAAAAAAACAAATGTTTTTATAAACATTCAGCAAACTGTCCAAAACTTTTAAATAATAATAATAAGGGCATATGTTTGAGCAGCCACTTCAACTATATTGTTGACTGTATAAATTACAATTGAAGGAGATAGCAAAAATGATAGTGAAGATATGCAAGAAGCGAAGTAATAATACCTGCCAAGGTTTCTGCAAACACTGTTGATTGCCAGATAAATGATTAATGTGTAGGGAAAATAAAAGGAAATAGCAATATTTCCGTGCATCGCATGTCGCTTCTTTGTTTGCTTAAGGACAAACAAAAGGTTTAGAGAATGGAGGACAAAAAATTGTATTTTTTTCTAATCACTTTTTTATTCGTTCATCTTTTTGCTGGAATTTCTGGTCCTGGGGCAGGTGTTTTTTGGTGGCTCGCCTTCTCCGTAGTCGGCTCATCTGGGTGGCATTCCTCGTCGAAGTCCAGCTCCAGTTCCGCGTCAAACTCGTCCATATTCCTGCAAATAGCTGAATTGGTGACTAAGACTGGGTCAGGGCCTGGGTCCAGAGGGGTGGGCCAGGGGGTCGGAGAGGAGTCCGGATCTTTAGTGGTGGGTGGTTGATAGCTCGCGGTACCCAATAGAGTCTCTTATTTCCATGAAGCCTGTAGTGAGTGGGAACCAGTCATCGAGCCAGTACTGAGATATTAAGAGTAAAGAGAGTAAAGAGAAAGTGCTTTTTTAAAAGTGCTTTCCTTCTACAGTCTTCTTGGAGTCAGCAGAATTCTTCTCAGTCAGGCGTGTGTTTCTCAAGCTGTCTGCGAACGTGATGCATACTGTGAAATATCTGTAATCAACTAACAAATAACAGTGAAAAGGCATTTCTGACCTGCGGGAATGTGAAACCTGAAAGAGTGACAGATAAAACAACCACGCGAAAATATAGTAAGAAAAAAACTGTTTTTTTTATTGTGACAGAACGTTGAAGGCTCTTTCGCATATCCCTTGCCTAAGTTATGGCTTCCTCCCTTCTGGAGTATGCAATAAGTTATAACTGTTGCAAAGATCCTAAGTGAAGTTGGAGATTTGTGGGCCCAAAAATTCGGAAATCGACCGGGCAAAGGGCCACATGGCCAAAATTTTTTTGGGTGGCCGCGTAATTTTGATACACCCTGTACACCGTTTTTGAAAAAATTTGACGGGGGGGCACCGATAAGGAAAAAAATCTGACGGGGGCGGGCACCTGGCTACGCCACTGGACAACTGAAAAGTCGGAAATGTGAGGTTCGAAAAGCAAAACAGATAAAATGATAAAGTGATTGTGCATAAAATGACCGAAAAATATGGTTTTTAGAAAATTTAATTCGAAAAAATTCTTTAAAATAATATCGTAAAAAGCCTGAGCTCATCCGATTTTATCCGAAATTCAGCGATTTTTTCGGATATCGGATGTCAAAAAGTGCCGGTATCGGATGTCCAGTACAGCCCTGGTACCTATGCCTAGTGGATATATAGTGGATAGGCTGATAAAAGGAAGTTCATTGTTTTTTCCACTCATTCCATATCCGGGTACAAGTGGTCAATCTGGATGTCTATCTGGGGCAAATTTTTTCTCTCATATTTCAGCTTCAAAAAGGGGTTTTTGTCAACTAATTACGATTATCTAAAGATAGTTTGTAGGTAACAAACAGTTATTTGAGCTACTTCAGAAAAAAAAATTTACAAAATGGCATTTACTATTATCAAACCTTATTTAGAATGCTCGAATTAGTGCAAAAAAACAAAGTTTAGAACCCAAAAAACATAAAAAAATCTCACCAAATAGATGACCACTTGGTTTGGTTGGTGCATGGATTATCTAGTAGAACCGAGGCTGGATCATAAAAAACATTTAAAATGTGAGAAGTTCTTTACAAGACAAAAAATACCAGTACCAATTAAATAAAAAAAGGCGCTAATTCAAAAAGTGGAAAAAGGGCCAAACAAATTATGTAATTCGTTTGGCCTTTTTTCACAAATGGAAAAAGGGGCCAAGAGGCTACGACCCCAAAATTTTGCTAATGTACCGCAATGCAGTTTTTGACGCGCCACCAGTGGTCAAAATTTGAAATCTACGGGCAAAAAAGAGAAATATACAAAAGGAAAAGAAAGATTATCCATTTATTTTAAAAATATATTTTGTCGTGCGACGAATTCTTTTTAAAATGGAAAATGTCCTTGCGCCAAAAATACACCTCTATGATCACTTCTTTAGTACGATCACCTCTTTAGAGTGATCACTTTAGTGGGTCTCTAGGGCGATCACTACTTGACTGTGAATCAATAATGTTTCAGATTTTCTGTGCATATAAGTGGTGTGCTCCTTCGAAAAGACTTGGTTCGAGTTTAGTTCGAGAATGCAGAATCAAAAATATTCTCTTCGTCTATTACAGGCTTATCCTGCCCTTGCTGGCGATGTAAGTGTTTTATTATCTGCTACATTTCAATATATTGCTTTTTTCTAGTATTCTGTGGATTCTTCTCACTGGACTTCTTCAGATATCCGTTCATTGAAGACTTATCGTGCTCATGACCACGGTGTAAGTGTTCTATTATTTGCTACACTCCAATATGTTGGCCTTTTTTAGTCTTCATTCGGTCCTTCTTCTTCAATTCCTTCAGAACTTCCTCCATTAGAAGCTCACCGTGCCCTTGGTAGCAATCTTAATTACTGTGACATGAGACTGGCTCTGAGGATTGACGATAATGCTCGGGTTCTAAAATTCCAGAATATCAGTTTTCTCGGCGGTACTCTTTTATTTTGTTTCAAAATCTAATAAAATTGATTGTTCAGTTAAGTATACAGGTTCTGTTGTGTGGCAGCCCTTTGTTTCCATTCGAAAATTTTGTTCTGCGGCAACTATTGACAGCTGGGTTAAATCCCTTCAAGTAGCTCCGACTGCACAGCGCTTGATCCAAGAAAAGTTAGCTGATGCAAAAGTGAAGATAGCTGATGTAATTATTTTCTTAATGACTTTTTTCTCTCATTAATGAATCTCTGTTTTTAGGAGGTGGAGAAAAGAAACCTGATGGAGAAATGGCACAATTCAGAAAAGGAAAACCTCGAAATGCAATTGGTAACTTTTGAAGTTAGACAAGCCTATATTTACCATAATTAACCCACTAGAGTAATGTCAAGATCAAGTACTTGGAAGTGTGCAAGATGTTCACTCCGCGCGGGCTTATGGGTACTATTTTGTATATTCGCGAGAAGTCGTTGCTGATGGCCTTTTAATTTATCGTAATTTATATTTACTTTTTGCAAAATTTGGTGAAAAATCAAACTATCCACAATTTTTCTGATAAATATGGCTAATTAGATTTGGTGAATGTTTTTAACGATCGACAAGATGCCATAGTACCAAAATTCGTCTGTATGTTATTAACACTGAACTTAACTTGTAGAAGAATTCGAGGCCAATTACAAAAAGTCGGAAGATCTGGCCATACATAAGTTGAAAGCCGATCGAAATGGCATTTGGACTTTGGCCATGATGAAAGATTCCAAGTTTCGAAGATGCCTTATTAACAGTGGGCTGGATCCGCTAGAAGTTCCTGCGATAGCCGAACGATTGTTTGCAGTCCTTTCAAACCGGATACACAATGCTTTACCTAGTTTGATCAAAAATGCAGATGGTAAAGTCACTGTCTTAACTGCTGAGGCTCTCCAGGAAGAAGAGCAAAAGCTGTACACTTGCCTGGCAAAGCTGTTTAAATTTAAAGTGGTGTATGAAATCAAGTAGGTGAAATTGTCTCACTTTATGGTGCTCACTGGGACTTTATCATTTATTTTAAGCGAGCAATCTCAGATAGTGACAGATGTCGTGAATGATTCCAGTTTGCCAAATACTGAAGACTCTTTATAATTTATGAGTGCAGAAAGAAAGACTTGCAATCATCAATGGACAGTAATCATCAATGGAGATTGAAGTATTTGTTGCTATCATTATTCGCCAGAAAATAAATAATTTATATTGATAGTTATCTTGTAAAGACTGAGAGTTTAGATAAGGTTTAAGCGGGCAATCTATGTAGTTTTTGGCATGTGAGCGTGGGTGGGTGGGTGGATAACGCTTTTTTAACTTCGAAGGACAAAATGGGTCTTAAATGGGGAAATCATTTTTTTCGCTAACACCATCGTGTTTCTCAGAATGTCAGCTTTCGTTTAAAAAAAAAGAGAGTCAAAAACCGAGATCGCGTTGTGCGATAATTATTTTTTTATCCAAATTTAAAACTTTTATATATTTTTTCTTTTATATGATTTTAACGATATTATCGCCGCATAACACCGCCGTCTTTTCAAAAGTCCCACCTCATACTTGGTCGCACACTTACTTCACCAACCTTTTTCTCTCAAATTTTGTTTACATTTTTCAGATGTCTTAGCACTGTTTTGTAGCTGAGATTTTACTCTATCGATTGAGTGGTCGAGCACCCTAGTTGAATCACACCAAGTGTGACTTTAAAGTTACACTTGATGTGATTTTCCCCAAAACCATTTTTAGTGTGAGGCCAAGTGTGAGGTGTGTGTTTTGAAAACACTGCCGCGACGCTCGTCGACGCTCTCCATAAGATACCCTCCGCAAAAGATACGCTAGCCATGAGATATCTCTCAGGCCGGCCCCATAGAAGTATCTTATGAAAAGCGTCGATTGCATCTGCTACAGTCAATTCTGAATATCAAAGCATTCCGACATAAGAAAACTTTGGTCCAATCCTGAAGGGTTTCGAAGTTTCGGAATATTTATACTTTCAATTTTAGTGTCAGGTCCGTTGATGGAGCTGCAAATCGCATTTGTCTGTCGTGAAACATTGACAGGCTTGCAATGTGTGCCGTTTGCGATCCTTTTAAGTTTAGGCTTGCCAGCGATAAGCTATGTAATAATTTAAAAAGTTTGGCTGGCATTTCGATTGATACGAAAAAAAGTCCGGTATTAAATCTGAAAATATTCCTTAAAATTTACTTCCATTAAAAGTCGAATAACGATGAGTGGTTTACAAAAAAAGTAGTGCTTTCCTCAATTATCGTCACCAATTTACTTAAAAAAGAGATAAAAATATCGAAATTTTCGCCGTTGGGCCGCCTGCGGAAGCCCGTCCACTATAGAGTAAAGCAGGATTGAACTGAGGCATGGTTAAGGCCTTGCTTATTTCTGATAGTAAGCGAGTCTCCCAAAAGCATTTTAAAAAGAAATAAATAACTTGCTCTATCATATCCACTCCCAACCAGCATTTAAGTAATCTTAACCAGTGATTAAGGTGGTTTAAAGTGGTTCTGAATGGTTCAGGGTGGGGTTCTGAGCGATTGAACCAATCCAAGTGGGATCAAATTTTCGCGAAAAGTGTACACACCTTTAGTAAACCCCCAAAAAACCAACTTTCAGTGGCTTTTCGCCACTCTGGGATGGGATTCTGAGCAATCCCAGTCATTCTCTGACCTTAAAATTCGACTTTCCGCAAAAATTTAAAATCTCCGTGCAAAAAAAATATTTTACCGGCAAAAAAGAGAAATCTACGAAAGGAAAAAAAAAGATTATCCATTTATTTTTAAAAAATATTTTGTCGTGCGACACATTCTTTTTAAAATAGAAAATGTCCTTGCGCCAAAAATACACCTCTATGATCACTTCTTTAGTACGATCACCTCTTTAGAGTGATCACTTTAGTGGGTCTCTAGGGCGATCACTACTTGACTGTGAATCAATAATGTTTCAGATTTTCTGTGCATATAAGTGGTGTGCTCCTTCGAAAAGACTTGGTTCGAGTTTAGTTCGAGAATGCAGAATCAAAAATATTCTCTTCGTCTATTACAGGCTTATCCTGCCCTTGCTGGCGATGTAAGTGTTTTATTATCTGCTACATTTCAATATATTGCTTTTTTCTAGTATTCTGTGGATTCTTCTCACTGGACTTCTTCAGATATCCGTTCATTGAAGACTTATCGTGCTCATGACCACGGTGTAAGTGTTCTATTATTTGCTACACTCCAATATGTTGGCCTTTTTTTAAATTCTTTTAAATTCCAGAATATCAGTTTTCTCGGCGGTACTCTTTTATTTTGTTTCAAAATCTAATAAAATTGATTGTTCAGTTAAGTATACAGGTTCTGTTGTGTGGCAGCCCTTTGTTTCCATTCGAAAATTTTGTTCTGCGGCAACTATTGACAGCTGGGTTAAATCCCTTCAAGTAGCTCCGACTGCACAGCGCTTGATCCAAGAAAAGTTAGCTGATGCAAAAGTGAAGATAGCTGATGTAATTATTTTCTTAATGACTTTTTTCTCTCATTAATGAATCTCTGTTTTTAGGAGGTGGAGAAAAGAAACCTGATGGAGAAATGGCACAATTCAGAAAAGGAAAACCTCGAAATGCAATTGGTAACTTTTGAAGTTAGACAAGCCTATATTTACCATAATTAACCCACTAGAGTAATGTCAAGATCAAGTACTTGGAAGTGTGCAAGATGTTCACTCCGCGCGGGCTTATGGGTACTATTTTGTATATTCGCGAGAAGTCGTTGCTGATGGCCTTTTAATTTATCGTAATTTATATTTACTTTTGCAAAATTTGGTGAAAAATCAAACTATCCACAATTTTTCTGATAAATATGGCTAATTAGATTTGGTGAATGTTTTTAACGATCGACAAGATGCCATAGTACCAAAATTCGTCTGTATGTTATTAACACTGAACTTAACTTGTAGAAGAATTCGAGGCCAATTACAAAAAGTCGGAAGATCTGGCCATACATAAGTTGAAAGCCGATCGAAATGGCATTTGGACTTTGGCCATGATGAAAGATTCAAGTTTCGAAGATGCCTTATTAACAGTGGGCTGGATCCGCTAGAAGTTCCTGCGATAGCCGAACGATTGTTTGCAGTCCTTTCAAACCGGATACACAATGCTTTACCTAGTTTGATCAAAAATGCAGATGGTAAAGTCACTGTCTTAACTGCTGAGGCTCTCCAGGAAGAAGAGCAAAAGCTGTACACTTGCCTGGCAAAGCTGTTTAAATTTAAAGTGGTGTATGAAATCAAGTAGGTGAAATTGTCTCACTTTATGGTGCTCACTGGGACTTTATCATTTATTTTAAGCGAGCAATCTCAGATAGTGACAGATGTCGTGAATGATTCCAGTTTGCCAAATAATGAAGACTCTTTATAATTTATGAGTGCAGAAAGAAAGACTTGCAATCATCAATGGACAGTAATCATCAATGGAGATTGAAGTATTTGTTGCTATCATTATTCGCCAGAAAATAAATAATTTATATTGATAGTTATCTTGTAAAGACTGAGAGTTTAGATAAGGTTTAAGCGGGCAATCTATGTAGTTTTTGGCATGTGAGCGTGGGTGGGTGGGTGGATAACGCTTTTTTTAACTTCGAAGGACAAAATGGGTCTTAAATGGGGAAATCATTTTTTTCGCTAACACCATCGTGTTTCTCAGAATGTCAGCTTTCGTTTAAAAAAAAAGAGAGTCAAAAACCGAGATCGCGTTGTGCGATAACCGTCCTGAAATTATGCTTTTAAAAATCCTGTTGGTCTTTCTGGTTGAATTTACCTTCCCCTGTTAGTGTTGATAATTTTTTGACGCATCTGGAAACATGAAAAAGTCGTGGAACATTCAAGGAAACATGGAAACATTCAAGGAATTGAATTGAATGATCCCAAAACCTATACCCGGCGGGCGGTATAATTGTTGAACCTCTAAAGCACAATATTTGTGTCTACTATTATTGTACAATTACAAAAAAGTTTTGCACTCTTATACTCACTTTCAAAACCACATATTACACACAACAGATTACACGCAATGGATTTTATTGAACAAAAAGACCAGACAAACAACACAATAAATCTTACTCCATTTCTTTCACACAATTGGTCCTAAAATGGACGCTGTTTTCTTCGGGTCCAAGCGATTTCTTGTAAAGTTGCCTAGCACACATCGGAGTTCTTTGAATGCTCTTTCACTGAATGCACTTGAAGCAGCAACTGCCAACATCAATCTAGATAGCAAAGAAAGCCGCGCAAAGTACTGAAAGTCAAAAATATTGCTTGTGTGTTAGAGGTAGCAAATGTCTGATTTACATTCGCATTGTTTTTTCCAGAAAATTAAAGGATCTTCATCTTGCATAGCTAACATGGCATGTGTCGAAATTTCCTCATCGACTGGACTAAGCTTTTCTTATTTTTTTATCCAAATTTAAAACTTTTATATATTTTTTCTTTTATATGATTTTAACGATATTATCGCCGCATAACACCGCCGTCTTTTCAAAAGTCCCACCTCATACTTGGTCGCACACTTACTTCACCAACCTTTTTCTCTCAAATTTTGTTTACATTTTTCAGATGTCTTAGCACTGTTTTGTAGCTGAGATTTTACTCTATCGATTGAGTGGTCGAGCACCCCTAGTTGAATCACACCAAGTGTGACTTTAAAGTTACACTTGATGTGATTTTCCCCAAAACCATTTTTAGTGTGAGGCCAAGTGTGAGGTGTGTGTTTTGAAAACACTGCCGCGACGCTCGTCGACGCTCTCCATAAGATACCCTCCGCAAAAGATACGCTAGCCATGAGATATCTCTCAGGCCGGCCCCATAGAAGTATCTTATGAAAAGCGTCGATTGCATCTGCTACAGTCAATTCTGAATATCAAAGCATTCCGACATAAGAAAACTTTGGTCCAATCCTGAAGGGTTTCGAAGTTTCGGAATATTTATACTTTCAATTTTAGTGTCAGGTCCGTTGATGGAGCTGCAAATCGCATTTGTCTGTCGTGAAACATTGACAGGCTTGCAATGTGTGCCGTTTGCGATCCTTTTAAGTTTAGGCTTGCCAGCGATAAGCTATGTAATAATTTAAAAAGTTTGGCTGGCATTTCGATTGATACGAAAAAAAGTCCGGTATTAAATCTGAAAATATTCCTTAAAATTTACTTCCATTAAAAGTCGAATAACGATGAGTGGTTTACAAAAAAAGTAGTGCTTTCCTCAATTATCGTCACCAATTTACTTAAAAAAGAGATAAAAATATCGAAATTTTCGCCGGGCCGCCTGCGGAAGCCCGTCCACTATAGAGTAAAGCAGGATTGAACTGAGGCATGGTTAAGGCCTTGCTTATTTCTGATAGTAAGCGAGTCTCCCAAAAGCATTTTAAAAAGAAATAAATAACCTGCTCTATCATATCCACTCCCAACCAGCATTTAAGTAATCTTAACCAGTGATTAAGGTGGTTTAAAGTGGTTCTGAATGGTTCAGGGTGGGGTTCTGAGCGATTGAACCAATCCAAGTGGGATCAAATTTTCGCGAAAAGTGTACACACCTTTAGTAAACCCCCAAAAAACCAACTTTCAGTGGCTTTTCGCCACTCTGGGATGGGATTCTGAGCAATCCCAGTCATTCTCTGACCTTAAAATTCGACTTTCCGCAAAAATTTAAAATCTCCGTGCAAAAAAAATATTTTACCGGCAAAAAAGAGAAATCTACGAAAGGAAAAAAAAAGATTATCCATTTATTTTTAAAAAATATTTTGTCGTGCGACACATTCTTTTTAAAATAGAAAATGTCCTTGCGCCAAAAATACACCTCTATGATCACTTCTTTAGTACGATCACCTCTTTAGAGTGATCACTTTAGTGGGTCTCTAGGGCGATCACTACTTGACTGTGAATCAATAATGTTTCAGATTTTCTGTGCATATACCGTATTTCCTCTAATTACCGCCCCTCTAATAAGCGCCCCCTCGACTTTGAGGGTCTGTATTTCAGAGCAGGAATTTTTTTTCGAGCAAGTTTTTTTTGCGTTTTCTTAGTTCACGCGAGCTCTGCCGATTCTGCTTTTTTGATTTTGGATTTCCACCCGAAAATTTCAAAATGACTCTAATAAGCGCCCCCTCTAGAGGTCGATCGAAAAATAAGCGCCCCGGGGCGGTAATTAGAGGAAATACGGTAAGTGGTGTGCTTTGGTGCCATAGGAGCCTCATCCCACACAATTATGTCAGCATCACGCGATTGGCGTGCTTCGGCAGAGTTCAAATCGATTCTTGACACCGAGTTGCTATCTAGAGGAACTGGCAGCTTAAGCATGTTGTGGTTTGTTTTGCCCTCAGGTAGTAGTGTTGCAGCAATTCCTGAGAATGCTGTGTTTATTACTTTTTTCTCCATTGAAAAAGCCATATGATAAATTGTTTTGTAAATATACGTTTTTCCTGTGCCGCCTGGTCCATAAATGAAAAAGCATTTATTATCCTTGCCATAAGGATCATTGAGTAACTGTTTTATTTTCTTATCATGGCAAATAAACTTCTGATTTTATTTGCCTTTTACTTTAAGCAAGCTTCTTCCATGCATTTGTTGCACTCGTCATTGTTTTTGATGAGGCCTCTTGCCAAACATACCTCAGCATAAGTGTCATATTTTTTGCCCTCGAACTCGTACACCCATTCATACGAATGTAAACTTTCAACAGCGTACCAGTATGTGTCATAACTCTTCGCGTTTTTTTTCAAATCTTTAGTCAGAATCGATTTTTTTCCTTTTCGCATATTTCTTCATGAAGTTCTTCATTTTTCATTGAAACGTGACTTGTGTTCAAATTAAGCATGTTTTAGATGCCTCGAGACTCGCTCAAGACCGGCCGGATTTTATGTTAAAGGAATTTCAAAGCTGCAGGAAAGATGGGAGAAAATTGTTGAGGCCGAAGGAAATTATTTTGATGAATGATAGTTGCTGTTATGAAATATGTTATGCGTTGACTTGAATAAAGATTTCACTGTTATTTGGAAATTATTTTGTATGAAAGAAATGAAGAAATATGTGAAAAAGAAAAAAAATCGATTCTGACTAAAAATTTGAAAAAAAACGCGAAGAGTTATGAGACATACTGGTACTTACACGTATGCCAGGCAGCTTCATAAAGTTAACGTACCTTGCATCAAGATGACGGTTAATGTTCATCGTAAATCGAGATATACAGCGCTACTCGGTTATATCCCCCCCCCCTTCCCCCAATAATAGCTCCTCGGGAATCGACGGAACACTCTACTCTTTTTTGTGACGCGCACACACACACATTTATCTAAAAATAAGTGCACAACCGTTCAAAAAGGTCGATCGGAAAATAAGCGTCCCCGGAGCGGTAATTAGAGAAAATACGGTATGTGTGTTGTCTATTTGTCATGAGATCCTGTTATACCTGGAGATTCCTCTGCCATCATTCCCCATTGATTTAGTGTTCAAGTGTTTTGTAGATGAGAGAGAGAGAGATGTTTCAAATGCTAGACCAGCATACACAAACAACAGGGGTAGGGCGAACTGTTTATGCATAAATTTGACTACCCAACTTGCCTGCTTTCCCCTACAATAATCAATTGGTTCTTCTATTCTGCTGGATTGAAAAATAAACAAGCTGATCGATTGCAGTAAAATGAACTATAAACAATAAATATATTCCAACAATTATCAAATTTGGGGGGTATTATGGGCTCATTAGTGTTTTCGTTGCTTAGATTGCATGCGTGCAATTTTTTAGTAAGAAAGTTAGAAGTTTTATATTCCCGGGTATTTTGCTGTCCCCATGAGAGCCATATTTAGACTCGACTGGACTCGACCCAAGAAACCGCCCGAGTTTTAGTTTTAACTCTCAAGCCCCCTACGTTCTGGAAAGGTTCGCTATTAGGGTCAAAAACAAATAACTGGAAGTAAAACCCTTTTGACTCAGAAAATTTGGCGTAAAAGCCCAAGTGCACCCTCTCTAAATTTTTGTACTTTTAAATAAAAGTACCCATTTTCAGCTGAATTCTTTTTTCTGAGGCACTCCAGTAGGCGCAAATTCCTCAGCAATCCGAATTAGAAAGCAGAATTTGAAAAAAATACTTAGTCGCTGAGATATGACCTAAAGTTGGAGTGTCAATATTTTAAAAAATGGTCATTTAACTTTACTTCAACTTAAGGTCATATCTCAGCGACTAAGTATTTTTTTGAATTCTGCTTTATGATTCGGATTGCTAAGGAATTTTCGCCTACTGGGGTGCCTCAGAATAAAAAATTTCAGCTGAAAATGGGTACTTTTATTTAAAAGTACAAAAAAGTTTTCGAGGGGGGGGTGCACTCGGGATACTGTCAAAATTTGGTTCATATGGGTTATCAGACTACATTTTTTAAGGTCGTAGCCTTTTGTTCCCTTCTCCACAATTTTTAAATTCGCGGCTTTTTTCAATTATCATTTTATGCAGTTCGTAACAGGGTTGCTGAAAAAGCCGGCTGTTTTCTTTTCGAGATTAATCCTGGCTTTAATCTTTTTTCCGGCTTTTTTCGGTTGTTTTCTATCACAGGGGGACTGGGCAAAAAAATCTGACCAAGGCAAGCAAAAATCTTTTTCAACAAAGCATAAAATTTCAGTCAAAATCGTTCTAGAATCGTTCAAGAACAAGATGAAAAAACGAAAAAATATTATCAAATTCTATGCAAAAAA
Source organism: Ditylenchus weischeri (assembly GCA_029231635.1). NCBI lineage: Eukaryota > Metazoa > Nematoda > Chromadorea > Rhabditida > Anguinidae > Ditylenchus > Ditylenchus weischeri. The sequence continues at coordinate 148,489 of JAMRYI010000046.1, forward strand.
AAATTTGAATTCGTACAGTTAGTATATTTTTTCTATGCTGTTTTCGATATTAATCTCAGATTAATCTCGGCTTTAATCTCATTCAGTAACCCTAGATCGTAATACATTTTGTTAACATTCGCTTGCCTAGGCAAAAAATATGTACACCAAACAACTAAAAAATAAACAAAATTAAAAAAGACGAGAATTCAAAAAAGTGGGAAAAAGCGGGCAAAATCACCTTCACCCATTTTTTTTAATATTAAAAAAATCAAAAAAACCTTGACACCTTGGTAGAACATGGTAGAAACACCGTTAAAAAGGTATTGAACCATTATCGAAAAAAAATTGGAAAAGTTCTTGGTCCCGTGGTTTTAACGAGTTCGTGACAAGAAAAAGATTTTCGATGACAAAAAAGAGTCTTTCGGTGACAACTTTTTACGATGACAATAAAAAGGTTTTCGATGACAAAAATAAGTCATCCGTTGACAATAAAAAGTTCTGTCTTCTAAAGATAATTTTAAAAAAAAGGCTAGTCGAGCGGAGTTCTACGAGTTCCAACCCTCCGTCAAGGTTATAAAGACACACTGTTCATTCCCTCTAATAGACCCCTCTAATAGAGCCCACCTTATTTTTTGACTAGAACTTCATAGTTAGGGCCATTTTTGATTGACAATTTCAAAATTTTTGGGCATCCAAAAAATAAAGCCCCTGGGACTCTATTAGAGAAAATACGGTAAGTTGTCATAAAATAATTAAAAATTTTAAATTTTTAAAGGTGCGAAATAACTTTAAATAATTTTAAGGCATAAAAGATCGACTACACTCCGTTTCATATTTATAACGTCACCCATAATTTTGGGGTTTGAAGCTACCAACAGTGATTTTTTGATGAAGTGCAGCATTTTTAGATGCAATCTGTCAAAAAAAACACGTTTACGACAATAAAGAATGAATTTCGAAACCGCGGGAAATTTTTTTAATGTAAAAACCAAAAAATGACAATTTCATATTTATAACGCCACCTGAGTATTTCAGCAAAAAGCATTTGACAAATGACCTTTATTTCATAACGGACAAAACAGGATGACATCTCAGTAATCTGTAACATGTCCAGAACACTTAATTACTTGGAGAATTCGATTCTTCATGCTTTTGGCCAGCTTTTCTAACATCGTAAACTCGATACCGAACCACGCACCAAGAATAACACTCTTCAGCTCCTCCACTGTTGCAAATTGACGATTCTCGGCATAGAGACCCGAAGGTTTTCGACTGCATTCAAATCAGGCGAGCAGGCTGGCCAAGGCAATACATTGATCCCTTCACTGTTAAACCACGCTGTTGTTTCTCGGCTTCTGTGGATGGAGGCGTTGTCCTGTTGGTAGATGAATGGAATGCGGTGATCAAAGCGAACCCAAGGAAGCAATTTGTCGCGGAGAATCTGTAAAAACATAAATAGGTATAAAAACACTAAAACCCAACCAACCTAACATACTCAGCACGGTTCATTTTTGAGGAAGTGAAGACGAGACCAACCTTTCCATAGTGAGTGAATGCGGCCTACACCATGACACTTCCACCACCAAAATTCTGTCTTGAAAATTAGCGAGGCTATTTGTGCAGGTCTCTCCAGTATCTAGTGAAGCCATCCGGTCCATCCAAATTGAATTTTTTTCATCCGAGAAAATCACCTAAATCTTCTAATAATAACCCAGAATTGATTCACCAGATACTCACGTTTTTCCAATCCCGATCCATGTTATTTCTCGCAAATTCCATTCTGGCATCAATATGACGAGGAAAAAGACGAGGCGCCTTGGCGATCTTCTCACGAACTATGTTGGAGTTCCGCGGAATAGCCCTCCAGACGGTAGTTTTTGACACCTCCAACCCTAGATCCTGCTTGATGACATTGACAGATGAAGAAAAATTCGAAGCCCTCTTGCCAATTTGACGCTCATCTCGCTTGGAAAGCTTTCTTTTTCGTCCCTTTCGCTTCTTCTTTCCATAACGCGTTGGATTTCGCAGAAAATTTTGGACAAGACGGTGTGATCTTTGAAGCTCCCTAGCAATTGCACGAACTCCCTTTTCTGCACTTTGATACGCCACGATCTGCCCTTTCTCAAACTCCGAAAGCTTTGTTCCTCGAGGCATTTAAAAAAAACAAATTAGCGATACGCGAGAAACAAAAAAGCAATGAAAACTGCAGAAAAATGCTCAACGTCGTAAATGGCGTTTTAAATATGAAACGGTCATTTTTCGGTTTTTACAGCGCTAAAATTTCCCGCGGTTTCGAAATTCATTCTTTATTGTCGTAAACGTGTTTTTTTTTGACAGATTGCATCTTAAAATGGCGCCACTTCATCAAAAAATCACTGTTGGTAGCTAACCCTCAAATTATGGTTGGCGTTATAAATATGAAACACAGTGTAGAACATTCCAAATATTTACCAGACATGCTTCCCAACCACATATTTTCAATATATTTACTTATTCTTATTGCTGGTCCACAACCAAACAAAATCTGGCTTGTAAGCGCTCAACAAGATACCTTCAATAAAGTGTCCAACCCCTCATCACCCAGTCAATCCTATTCTAACGGCAAAACTTTTGTGTGGAAGCCATCGGTGAAGCTGCATGATCGTGACAATTGGCTCAATGGAAACATTGCTTGCGATGGAGACAATCTAAAACTAGACAGAAACAACAATTTGGTTACTATCATGGTGGAGCAAAATGTCAAGGTTGTGTTTTGGTATAAAATAAGTGGGTGTAAATTACTAAGTCATAGCTAATTTAGGCAGATGTGATTGAACTGCCCTCAGATGGAGTGGTCTTCTTTGGTGCTGAAAAGGTGGTACTGGGTGAAGCTGGCCGTTGGCAGTGCAACAAGAGGAAGAGCTCAGAAGGTTCTTTAATGGATTACTAAAGACAGTTGAAAATTACTTTTTACGTGGATTGCTGTGCATGGCACAATGATCAAAAGGCAAAGGGATCAAAAAAATTGTTGGATCCCTCCTAGCAAACGGCCTTCCGAAAAGTGACTTTTTATGAAATAAGGGAAAAAATTGACGCAACTTTGCGAATTTCGGAATCAGGATTACTAAAATCAATCAAACAGGATTCCAGGATTTGCGTCTAAAATTTCATTCCCTGCACGGCATTAATAAAGTTATTATTTTTAGCCGTCTACTTTCGATCGCTGGATGCGTACCCCAATTTTTACCATGGCGGCAGCTGGCAGATACTGTCCAGACCTCCGTCTCTGATAAATGAAGATTCCACTGACAAAGGGCGGGAAATCAGCCGACCAAGACTTGACACTGAACTAGTTCCTGGACAATGGGTTTGTTTTTCACAAAAATTTGTTATTTGACACAAAATGTCCAAAACTAAATGAAAGTTGATTTTGTAATATGGTTTGCAATAAGATACATGGTTATTCGAGAAATGTTGTGGTTGATTTCTCCCATCAAAAGGTTCAAAAATCCCGTCAAATTAATTCTTTACTCCGTCAAATGCAAATTTCAGGCAACTAGGGATGATTGTGGCTGCGGTGCGGCTACCGTTTTGGTAGAACGTGTTAACCAATATTTTGATTAGTTTTACAAATTCTGTTTTTACCGTCTGTTCAGCATTAAAAAAGAGGCGCGGTTGTTAGTCAGAGCATGACCATGAAATAAATTGTTTTAGGGACTAAAGCGCGTCGCCAAGGATTGAAAAAAAAATAACATGACCATTTCATGGTCATGTTCTGACTAACAGCCGCACTTCTTTTTTAATGCTGAACAGACGGTAAAAACAGAATTTGTAAAAGGCTGTACAGTCAACCCTCGATAAACCGACACCCCGATAAACCGACACCCTCGATAAACCGACACCCTAAGACTGATTTGGTTGGCCAGCCATTAAAGTAAGGTAAACTGACCCTCGGTAAACCGACACCCCGATAAACCGACACCCTTGATAAACCGACACCCTGGTGACAGTCCGGCCCAAGAAAAATTCCCTCGATAAACCGACACCTCTCTTTTTTGCTTACATTCTGCCAAAAATAATTCTAATTTTTTAAATTGGAACATGGCGAAGACATTGTTAATTTGTTGTAGATATTCAATATTTTTTGAATGCATTTTTCGTCTGTTTGTTTGCAATTGATTGTAAATTGTTTTACGGTGATCTAACTTTTCTGGTTTCTAGTTGCTAATTTTATATCAATTCAGATGAGCACTCGAAAGCACAAGGCTGTTTCGCTTGAAGTCAAGAAGCAAATAATCGATGCTGCTGCTAAGAATAACAACAAATCGGAGCTGGCTAAACAATTTGGCATTCCAAGGGGTACGCTGCACGGGATTCTGAAGGACAGGGAAGAAATCAACAAAGCAATCGATGGTGGCAGTAGCGCGAAGCGAGCGAAACTCAAAACAGGAAAGCATGATCGTATGGAAGCAGCTCTTATCGTTTGGTTCAAGCAGAATCCACCTGTGCCAGTGAGCGGTGATCTACTGAAGGTTAGAAGCTTTATATGTCTTACTGTTCTCTATCATTGGATTTTAGGAAAAGGCACTGGCGATTTCGACTAAGCAAGGAATCGTAGGCTTTCAAGCAAGCAAGGGTTGGCTGGAGAATTTCAAACACCGCCACGGCATTCGATTCAAAGAAGAGCAAGGAGAAGCTGCATCAGTTAACGTCGGTTCTCTCCGTGAATGGCAAGGTCAGGTGTTGAGAGAAGCGCTGGCAAACTTTTCACCAAACGACATCTTCAACGCTGACGAAACGGGACTCTTTTGGCAGTTGCTACCAAATAAGACGATGGCTTTCAATGGTTAGATATTTTCAAATGTCTACTTTTTGATTACATCACCGAATTTGTACAGGTGATAAGTGTGCTGGTGGAAAGAAGAGCAAAGAACGCATAACTGTGCTCATCTGTGCTAATATGTCCGGGACAGAGAAGCAACCGCTGCTAGTGATTGAAAGATCGGCAAAACCAAGGTGCTTTAAGAATGCGAATGTGCCCGTGGAATATGAAGCTAACAAAAAAGCGTGGATGACAGGTTTTTTAACATACAATTGCATAACATTCAATGACATTTGAAAAAAAAGTTTAGGATCTATATTTGAAGCATGGTTAAAGAAATGGGACAAAAAGCTTAAAAAAGACAATCGGAAAGTCTTGCTCTATCTTGATAACTGTTCAGCACATCCGCCTAATGTGAAGCTCGAGAACATCAGCGTCAAATTCTTTCCTCCGAATACAACCGCACTTTCACAGGTTTGTTAATTCGGTTTATTGATTGCAAAAGAATGGCTAAATATTTTTAGCCGATGGACCAGGGCGTAATCCAGAATCTGAAAGTTCATTACAGGCGCCTTCTTCTTCGCTGGCGTATTGGTGAAATCGACGAGGAAAGAGTATACAAGTTGGAACTTCTTAATTCTCTTCATCTTCTTCGCCGTGCATGGGATCAAGTGACCGAAGAAACGATTCGAAATTGCTTCCGACATGCAAAATTCATCCAAGAGGTAAATTTGTTACCTTATATTTTTTTTGTCAGCTGTCTTTTTTTATTCTAAACACATTATGTTTAGGAACCAGAGAACGACAGATATGTGCTTGATGAGGTGAAAAAAAATTGAATTTAGTGTATTGTTTAGCTAGCACTAATAGCTGTATTTTTTAGGCTCTGGCGATCGATATGGCTGAACCAGGCACTGGCCAGGACGAAGACTTCATGCTCGAAGATGCCGACCTTCTTGACGCTTGGTTGGAATTGCAACAGCTTGGTGAAATAGACAGCCCCGTCATCATGTCGATAACTTGGTGGTAACATGTAGGGTTTTAGCAAAACTTTGTATGTGGCTTAATATTCCTTCACAGGTGGTGCTCTTTCTCTGGAAGAAATCCTGCAAGATGTTGATGCAGAGGAAGCAGGCACTGGCGCAGATGAAGACGGGATGCTAGAAGATGCCATGGAAGTCGAAGAAGTTAAAGTAGTGCAGCCAACGGTCACCCGTATTGAAGCACAGCGCGCCTTAGCGATCGTTCGTCAGTTTGTTGAGAAAAACGGAGATGATCCCGCCATTCTACGTCACAGCGATGCTCTAGATGATTTCCTCTATAAAGTGCGACAAACGAAACAGATTCAGCCGAAAATTTCTAATTTCTTCTCGTCAGTTAGTTGAACACCGTTGCATTGAGCTGTTATGTGTGTTGCCATCACTTGTTTTGAATAAATCGTTTGAAATTATTTAGAATGTATTTTAATAAATACCTCGATAAACCGGCACCCTAGCTTTGAAATTGACTAGGGACCTCGATAAACCGACACCCCGATAAACCGACACCCTCGATAAACCGACACCCCAGGGCCGGTCCCCAGGGGTGTCGGTTTATCGAGGGTTGACTGTAACTGATTTCACCCGCTAAATTACTGACTTACCCCTCCAAATTATTCATTTAACCAACCAAATTTGTATTTTAAGCAAAATACTCGTTTACCCCTCCAAATTATTCATTTAACCAACCAAATTTGTATTTTAAGCAAAATACTCGTTTACCCCACCAAATTATTCATTTAACCAACCAAATTTGTATTTTAAGCAAAATACTCGTTTACCCCACCAAATTATTCATTCACCCCAGCAAATAATTCATTTTACCTCGTCAAATTTTAACTTTACTTGGGGATCTGCCTATGTGAGTTTTCATCCCTGAGTACTAGCTTCAGATGATAAGAGAACTTGCTGCTTTTAATCCTATTCTATCTGGCGCTACGATTCGCCTCAAGAAAGCCTTCACATTGCCACTGATCGCTACATTTGCAAATACTCTAAAAGGAATCGTGATAGAAATTTGAGAATTATGCCGACGATTCCTCAAAACCCACTCAGTAATTTGCGTAAGGCTGTGGAAAAGCTGCGTGAAGAATAGCGTCCATTTGTTCATCTCGTCCTTTGTTCATCTCGTCCGTGATCAACATCATATTTGGCTGATACGATCAAGTTCCTGTTTCGTCGACGCTGAATTGGAGCCCTTTGAAGCTGAGTTGAAGCAGGCTGAAGAAAGTCCGGATCCAGACTGGGTTTTCAGTACTTGGCAAAGGTAAATAGCTTGGCTTTTATTGATTTTTTGTTCAGACTAGGGAGGCCCAGGAGCAAATATTTTGACGACAAAAATAAATTTTAAACAGCTATCTTAGCTGATTTTCATTTAAATTTTATTATTTTATTTTAAACGCGCTGCGCGCGTCGTACTGGCGCTAGATGGCTGCTAAAAGCGGCCAAAATTTCACAAATAAAACAGGAACGAGGGGCGAGAGTCGAGCTACACCAGACAGCTCGCACTAGAGATGAATCCGAGAAAATGTGCTCAGGTTGTATCCATTTCCAGGGCTTTTTATATAAGCTAGCATGTGGGTTGTTATGTGAGATAACGTTTCTTTTTTTAGGTGAATCACACTCTACACTTTGTTGATCCTGACTCTGGTAAGCACAAGAAGAAATGGAGGATGAAATAAGTGAAATAAGTTCTAGCCCGAATGCTGCTATTGTTTACGATCGAAGTGATACCGATTTTGTTGCTGATTCGTCGGATGAAGATGATTTTTCATAATAAAATGTGAATTTTGGTCTGAAATTATTTGTGCCGAAAAACGTCTTTCCGCGCCTCGAAATCATGTTTTCTATAATGTTTACTGTCTAAAACACCATAAAGATGCGTTATAACATGATTTCGGGAGGATGACGGATACGACAATTATTCCCGATTTACCGTGAAAAAGTTTGAATTTGGCCCAGAAGGAATGTGCGAAATCATCGTCAGTGGATGTTCCAACAAGTCTTCATTTTTGTCGCAATTTATCGTTTCTTGTCTTGCTTTTGAATATTGTTTATTGTTGCATAAATAATGTGGTATGGAAAGTCTTTGCTAGTCATTATTAAAAAGCCCACAATTCTGGAGATTTCCGCGGGTTAGCGCCTCTGGATGGGCAAGGGCCCAAACTACAGGAGGACCAAGCAAAACTCGTGTTTTCGACATTATATACCAAACAAAACGGGAGCTAAAACTGACTCGAATTGCATTTGCATAATTTCAGAATTCGGTCTATAAAAAAGTTATGGCGGTTTGAAAGTGTCCACATTTCTTGAAACACCTTGTACCTTTAGACATCCCATGACCACACATCGGAAACTCCAGCTCTTGGCGTATCCATAACTTCAATGAAAGTGGAAGTGCTGAGGTCACATCTCAGCGGCATTTGATAGACCAGTCTTTGAAGATGAATTATGCTTGAAAATACAAGCAACTGAAAAAATAAATTAATAGGAATTCATCCAGACCACTTGTCACTTACGTTTTCGGACTCAGACCATTGCACAGTTGATTCCGTCGGTCGATGCACAATAGAAGCACAGTTGATGTGGGCATTTCTTATGGCTTCTGGCACAATTTTTACCCTAACACACCCGAAATTTCCATCATATTCGCCAGATTTGACGGTATTCTTGATTCGTTTCATACAGCACAAATTGATTGTATTCGTACCACGGAAAATATCGAGCACCACAAAGGAAGGCTTTGCTATTTTGGTTTTAAAGCTAGAATATTTTGGAATAAAACAGAGCTTTAACAGAACTGGCCCCAAAGTTCGGCCCCCCAAAGTTAGGCCCCCAAAGTTCCAACCCCCAAAGTTCCGACCCCCAAAGTTCCGGCCTTTAAAGTTCTGGCCCCCAAACGGCGGCTCCCAAAATAACCGTAACCATTTGAACTTGTTGTGTAAAATTTGACGGAATTAATTTGACGAGATTTTTGAAACCTTTTGACGGGAGAAATGACTTTTAGCCACATTTATTCAGCTAAGGTTTGATGAATTTCTCACATTCTCAAGCGTGCTTAGTTGTTCAAGGCGATTGCAAAAAAGCCGATTGTCGTAATTCAGCCCAGAAGTAAAGTTATAGCTGTTTTAAATGGTAGGAATTTCTTAGGGCACAATTTGACCATATGGTAAAAGGCAGGCTTATTGTATGTAGGCTTATTTTGAAAATTTCATCTCGTTTTCCAAACCGAACTCTATGTGGAGTCGAACTTGAGGCTTGAACCGATGTGTAAAAATTTAAAATTTTAATTTGCTCGATTTTTTGTGTTCTTAGATATTTCTGTGTAAATTTCAACTTTTTAAAACTTAAATTACATGTCCATAACTTTTCGCTTGCCCTTTCATGGATCCTTTGGCAGTTTATTGAGTTTAGGACGACGTTGTCTTCCCAACCACTGCTGCTTCCCAAGTGTACATTGACTCACCCATACATGTGGCCAGCCTCAACTTCTCCAATAAGGTGGGCACATAATTGTAACACAAAACAATACCGTATTATCTCTAATTAGCGCCCCGGGGCGCTTATTTTTCAACCCTCCGAAAATCGGGAAAATTTTGGGTCGATCTCAAGATTTTTGGGGACACAACTAAAATCTAAAAAGTGGAATCGGTAGAGCTCGTGGGAGTTAAGAAAATGCAAAAAACAGCTTTGCAAAATATTTGCTCTGCCCGAGATACAGACCCCAAAGTAGAGGGGGCGCTTATTAGAGAGGGGCGCTTATTAGAGAGGGGGCGCTTATTAGAGATAATACGGTATTTAAGATTTCAAAAAAAATTACAAAAAAATTTTTTTATTTACACAAAATTATTCACAACACTTTTTTTTAAATTCAGGCCAAAGAAAATATTTTTCAATAATAATTGACAAAATTCAAACCCGTCTTACAAATAGAATGTTTTATAAATTGGATACAGTAAAAACTCTGTTTAGGATGTCGAATGGCCATTTGGCATCAATTAGCCAGAACAATTGTCCAATTATTAAAAATTGGTTAATAAAAAATTAACGAATTATGAATAGGGTTGTCAATGGTAGTCCTATTTTGACATGCCGACTAATTGCTGGGTTTGACAGCACTTTTCAACAGGCTGTAAAATCTTCATTTTTATATCACTTAAAAAAAGTTTTTGAACTGTTTTACGCAGATAGGCAAAATCTACAAAATAGTTCAAACGGAATTTCTCAAACACCAAAAATGAAGATTTTACAGCCTGTTCAAAAAGTGCTGTCAAACCCAGCAATTAGTCGGCATGTCGAAATGACACTATACTTGACAACCCTAATTGTGAAAATTAAATGAAAATTATATCACCATTAAAAGGTTTTAAATCGAGCAAGTGGTTTTTTGGTGGGTAGGGGTTTGTCCAATTTTGTTCCGTTTTTTTTCGAGTTCGCGCATTTTCTTGATTTTAGCTTTTTCGCAGTTTGAGAGACACATTTGAGTCCGTCCTAACGTGCATTGGCCTCTACTCTGCGCTTGAGATGACGATTGGGCCTTCTGGGATTGCGATTTTTTTGGTCTTAACCCGATCCGATTTTTTGAAAAGATCAAATGCGATTAATAGAAACGATTATCGCAAAGCGAGATTTGACTGTATGGCGAAAGTTGACTATATAGCGAGAGTTGACTGTATGGCGAGAGTTGACTATATGGCGAGAGTTGACTGTATAGCAAGAGTTGAGCATTACTTCATTAAAATTAATTTTGCGGGTAAAACTTTTCAGTATGGCAAAATTTGCGATTAATCGTGCAATTTCTCAAATTGTGATTACGATTATTTTGAAAGCATGCAGGCTAAACTGCACAATTGTGAACAGCTCGAAAAAGGGGCTTTGACCGCTTTTTCGTGCTTCTCGACCCTTAAAATTCCTAGAAAACGTGTTTCCGGGTGGGGGACGGCAATTTTTGAGAGAAAAAATTTTTGACCATTTTTGGCCAAAACCATGATACCCCCTGTAGTCGAAAAGATGTTCTCTATCTTGTTATGTAAAGAAGAGAAATGAATAAAAATGGTATCTTGACACTAAAAAAGATAGGGTTTGAACATAGTTTTGAATACTGGGCCCAACCGCATAAATAAAATATGGTATGCATGCTTTTTCGTTCATGAGAGTCACTTTAGAGTGATTTGCGCCCACCTGGAAACACGTTTTCTAGGTGTTTTAAGGGTCGAGAAGCACGAAAAAGTGGTCAAAACCCCTTTTTCGAGCTGTTCACAATTGTGCATTCCAGCCAGCATGCATGCGATTATGCGATGCGATTATTTTTGCCAAATTTTGATGCGATTCGTCGTCTCTACTTTGCGCCTAAGTTAAAAAAATTGAAAAAAATGTAAAAAAATAAAGTTCAAAAAGGCGCGAATTCAAGCAAAATGAGACAAAAGTGAACAAACTCGGGTATACAGAATGCCGCTGCGACGAAACACCGCGGGAAAAACACCGCTTACGACAAAACACCGCCGAATTTGATTTTTTCAGTTATGGGCTGAGATCAATCTGGGATCTCGTTGAGATCTTAATCACAATCAACAACGAGTCCTATCTCTGACTTATTTATAACTTTATCTTCCACTTCAGGATGTTTAAAATCCTGTTAAAATCCTGCTGTTTGACTAGACCACAGTTGCTGTACTTTTACTTCGCCACCTGGGTATCCAACCTTCTCTATATCGTTATCTGTCTGAATTAACGATACCTGACAGATAATGCATAGGGACAACTTCCTTCCACGTTTTGACAGCCTTTTAAACCATAGCCAGCATTCATTCATCTGCCATTCGGAGCTTGACGGGTGCTTCATGTCCGAGGACCATTTCACTGTAGGCCTTATCAACGCCTCGCTGCACAAGCTTAATAACCAATCAAATAAATCAATCAGCACATCCATCACTTTTTAGCGCCCTTATTTGAGAAAGCAGCGTAGTGTCTTTTCAATAGATCATCCATTTGCAAATTTCTGACAAAAAAAAAGTACGTTATAGAATAGAAAAAAGCTTATAAGGATGTCAAGATAGGTAGTTTTTATAGCGGCGGTGTTTGGTCGTAAGCGGTGTTTTTCCCGCGGTGTCTTGTCCCGCGGTATTTTGTCGCCGCGGTGTTATGTCCCATCCCCACAAACTCCCTTACGCTGATTTTTTTAGAGGTTTATACGGTAATTATTGAATTTTCCAAATATATTCTTGTCTTCTAAAATTTTATCGCTTGAAGCCAATGTTGGGGAGATTCAGATGAGTGTTGTGGTTGGCAGCTAGAGAATTTTTGTATTCCACCACTCCGTTGCTCCACATACCCATTTTCATTTCTTTTATGATGACTGAGAGGAAGGAGCTCCAAGCTTCTAGGGTTTCCGCTCTGTCCTACAAATCGAGTGAATTTAGGTGACTATATAAAGTTTTTATGCTGGGAACTTACCGCCTCTGAACCAAATTCACAGTTGGAAATGATGCTTAAAGCACTAGACTTGAACTCTTTCCAGGCAGAAGAAGGGAAGGTAATACCATGCTCGTGGTGGATTTTGCCTATTGCTTGGATTCTGGCAGTGATTGCCTTTAAAAATAAATTTTAATTCTTCAAAAATTTAATTCTAGTATTAGGTTGATCCAAAAGTTCTTGGGCACCTTGAAAAAAATTTATTTTCGATTTTTTTGACTTCCATTTATTTCGCTCGATGCAGCACTTTTTGGCTGGCAAAGAATACGCAACAGAAGAAGCAATTTTAACAGATCTGCAAGTTTATTTTGATTCGAAACCGATTAGATTCTTTGTTAAAGGTATTGGGAGATTGCCTGAAAGATGGCAAAATGTTGTTGATGTTGAGGGAGATTATTTTGTTGAATAAAGATTTTGGAGAGCTGTTTTGTTGATGTGACTTCGAGTGATATCTCCTCTGAATTAGATCTGCAAACATTGGAATGATAAACATCATGCTAAAATATTAACACGTTAATAAAAAATCGAAAATAAATTTTTTTCAAGGTGCCCAAGAACTTTTGGATCAACCTAATATTTTGCCAACCAAAAAGAGTTTTTAGTTGATTTTTAGTAAGATTTTTCTCAATTTCGATCGCAGTGATTTTAGGGAAATTTTATGGTGTGACTCCAAACCCTTTTTTTAAATTTCACCTGCAATCTCCGGCCTTCTTAAAAAGGCTCGAAAATCTCGTTGAGTAACTTTGTTTTGTTTTTTAGAGCCAAAAATTTTAGATTTTTGTAGAACGATCGGCAAAAGCGAATATTTCAGACCAGACTTCTATAAAATGCCATGGCAAAATCTGCGGAAAAACGTTTGCGAGGCATTAGTGAGGTGCCGTAAAAAAGGGCGCCGGCGGTGTCGCCGGCGCCCGAAAGTGGTTAATTTTTGCCTGGCACCGGCACCCATGCAGGTATGCTCGGTTCGGAGCTCGAAAAAAATTCGAGCTTCAAACCGAAAGCCTTCGGCTCGACAACCCTATACTTGAGTCATTTATAGAGTTGTGGAACTCAGCAATCACATGCTTCAATAAAAGACTCACATGTTCTGACTCTCCAGTATGCATCATTTCAATCAGTTCACCAATAAAGTTCATGATCTGTTCAGCTATAGCATGGAACTTGGCATTCATCAGCAAGTCCATGCTCTTCTTCTTGGTCCTCCCCGTGGGGGTCAGGGTTGACATTAGTGTGGCTTGGGCTGCAGCTTCCACCAGTAGTCTCTTGTCTTCGGACACCTCCTCAGTGTTTTCTCTGTACGGCTCTAACCTTGCCTCATATTCACTGAGGCTGGGAGTGTCCAGTGTGATTATAGGCACAATTGGCTGTTTGTCCGGTTTGGGAGAGGTCATCTCTCGCCAACCAATTGCGGTCAAAGAGGCCAGTGTTGAGCTTTTACTAGGCACACTGCTGGCTGGAGCACTCCTAAACGGGGCAAACATCTGAGGATTCTTCAGCAATATGGCATAAAGCACCCGTCCACCAAACTGGTTGTGGGTGAGCTTGAGCGCTTGCAACCAGGAGGCTTTTATCAGAGCTGTTCTTCGTTTGGAGTTGGAGCTGGAAATGGTAAAATAAATAAAAAGCTGTTACCCGGGTCCTATACAAAATGATAAAATTTTATAACCCTGGCCTGGGTGGAGAAAAAGCCAAAAAGCTTGTTCAAAAGCCTAGTCGGGCCGCCCGACTCGGGCACCATCCATTATGCCTCTCATTACTAGGCTCTGAGAATTCAAATTTTCTCAATCTCAAATTAAATTGTAGATGTAGTTGAACGTCCGAAATAGTGTCAACACCCCACCCCCCCAAGTTTGACCCCCAGCTGTATACTAAACTTTTTTACCTTTTCAGTCTTTTTCAGCCTTTTCCCAGATGTTTCCGCTCAGTCCAGTACTAAAAATTGCAAGGATTCTAATTTTGCCGATGGCTTTCTGGAAATGATTACATTTTCGCCATTAATGCCCGCGTGGCACCCAATTTTTTAGAAAGAGTGCCACCATAGCGGGAACCGTAGGTCTTAATGGCAAAAATGTGGTCATTTCCAGAGACGATTGGCAAAATCGGAATCCTTGAAATTTTTCGGACTCGACTGACCGGAAACATCTAGACTTAAATAAAGGCTTTGAAAAAAAATCAGGTAAAAATAGTCGGAGCCAGCTGGAGGTCGAATTTGAGGGCTACAACTATATCGGGAACGACCTACGACTGGGTACAAACACGACTGGGTAAACTTGTTCTAAAACTTTTGATGTGCATGATCGTGAAATCGTCCGAGAAACGTGTCTGAGTCCGTCCTAACATACGCTGGCCTACCCTGAGCCTAGGCACAAGCCGAAAAAGCATGATGTTCCCGCTGTTTTTTAGCCTGTGACGGAGAGGATTTTTATGTTTAGGAGGGGATCAAACTTTTTTTAAATTTTCTGTAGTTCAGGAAAATTGTTTGAGTCGGTCCTAACTTACGCTGACCTACCTTAAGCGTAAGCACAAGCCTAATTAGTAACAAAATCACTACATTTTTTATAATTTCTTGAGAAGTACTGCACCCAGTCGTGGTACCCAGTCATAATGTGTACCAGTTGTGTTTTAACCCTATGTGGAGGTTCAACTGTGTAATGCCACCCCGATATAAGGCTAATTTTGGCCGGTCCGGTCCTAAGGGTGTCCGCGTATCGAAGGTTTAACTGTCCTTTTCAAGTAAAAGAACAAACTAACTTGTTCAAGCACAATTGTCGCTCCCTTTTGACAGTGTTCCTCTCGGCCAACTTCTCGTGCAACCATCTGCTTCCCCTGTAGATAATCAGGCAGTTGGTGGCACTGTTGAGCAGCACCAGAAAGTTGCTGATGTCTACCAGATAGATGTACTGGTGTACCCTGTGTCTCAGACCAAAAGTCACTTCCCAAATGTCGAGCACAAACGACAGGCTTCGGAACAGCAAAAATTTGATTACTAACATGACAGAAATCATCGTCAGCATTGTAGCTCTGAATAATACGGAAAAATTAGCCAACAACTTTTTCGCAAACGGATTTTCCGTCAACACCGTTTCGCCTAAGCCAAATTTTTGAGGTTACTACAGGTTCGAATGCTGATGGTAGTCAGGGTTGGCAAGAGGTGGCGGCTAAAGTATATTATAGCAAGTCCTTCCGAAAATGGGGTTTAACTGCTTTTTGTGTGCTTTAAGGCTTGAAACGTGTAGAAAACACGTTTTTAGGTGGGAAACGGCACTTTTTGGAAAAATACCGTATAACCTCTAATAATCCCCCCCCCCTACAGTTAACTATTTTCAAATTTGTTTTGCTTTTTTAACCCCAACATTGTTTATTTTTTAAAACATACGACCACTCATTTTGTAGATCTTTCCGAACTCTACAAAATGGGTGGTCGTACGTTTTAAAAAATAAACAATGTTGGGGTTAAAAAAGCAAAACAAATTGGAAAATAGTTAACTGTAGGGGGGGATTATTAGAGGTTATACGGTAGACCTACCGGAGTATACCACCACCCCCAAATGAATTTTTTTTAAGTGTTTCCAAACACCCTATATCAACCTAAAATCACCTCAGAAGTTCAAAAAAGACATTATTTTTGTGTTCTGGTCAATAAAAAATTTAGTTTTGGGCATTTTGAAATTTCGACCATTTGGCTGTTTTACTATGTTTTGGTCACTGGAGCTGGGCAAAAAGAGCCTCTAAATGCATTTTTGATCAAGAGTCTTGCTCGGAATTATGTCTAAGGTAAGTGAGTGCGCACATCTCTAAACACTTTAAAAAAAATTTCATTTGGGGGTATTCCGGTAGGGTCGAATTTTTTAATTGTTCAGAAGCTCCAAAGATACTAAATCTTTATGAGAAAATAAACCTTTATGTAATTTGCGGTGATGTTATACGTATGAAAGACCACCTACGCCCCGGAGGGGGATGCGCCCACTCACTTACCTTAGAGATGAATCCGAGAAGACTGTTGACAATAAATGCATAAAGAGACTCTTTTTGCCTAGTCCAGTGAGAAAAACAAGGTAAAAATGAACAAAACCAGGTGTCCAGGTGCCCTCTCCAGGTGGTTTACCTTGGTCCCCCAAGGCAAAAAGTCAAAATTTAGTCAAAAATTTTTTTTTTCAAAAAGTGCCGTTTCCCACCTAAAAACATGTTTTGTACACGTTTCAAGCCCTAAAACACACAAAAAAGCAGTTAAAATCTTTTTTTGGGAGGACTTGCTATAATATACTCCGGCCGAGG
This sequence comes from Ditylenchus weischeri, assembly GCA_029231635.1. Taxonomy (NCBI): domain Eukaryota; kingdom Metazoa; phylum Nematoda; class Chromadorea; order Rhabditida; family Anguinidae; genus Ditylenchus; species Ditylenchus weischeri. Next base: position 165,055 of record JAMRYI010000046.1, read on the forward strand.
TGGCTTTTCCGGCCACCAGGTGGCCTTTTTCGATTTTTAAAATTTTCAAAATTGGGAGGCCACCTCAGGTGGCCTAGCAAGCCATTCCAAAAACCGCTCCATTTTGAGCAATTTTCAGAGGCCACACCGGGTGGCTTTTTGCAGGCTTGGGGTGGCTTTTTGTTTGCAGCTCAACTATTTCATTATATCATGTTGATTCTATCAAGCTATTTCAAGTTGTTCCCGACTTCTTATTATTCCCTATTGCCAGAAATTTTTATCTGTTTTATTTGTTTCTAGTGTTGTGTGTTTTTAAGTTTTACACACAGACAGTTGGCACCGGTGCCAACTGTCCACTTTGTTATCTTTCAATGGCAATACCTAATTTTCAGGTAATTTTCGTATAAATCTCGTATAAATGAAATGCCTGCCGATAACCGAAAAGAACCTTTTTTTCTTCCAAGCCACCATAGTAAACGAAATTTCCTCAGAAATCTGAATCACTGAACAGAATTAAAAAAATTAATTGCTTGTTGGGATATGATCAAATTTAGAAAAGGTAAATACTGACTGTTTTCCAACTGTAGCTTATATCTCGACAACTAAGTTTTTTTTTTGGAATTCTGCTTAGTGATTCAGATTTCTGAACAAATTTCGGTCACTATGGTGACTTGGAATGTGAAAAAAATACTTGCAAAAAGGTACAGTCGAACCTGGATACAATACCACCCCGATATAACACCACCCTGGATACAACACCACCCGAAAATGGATTGATTTGGTCAGCTTTGACTAAAATTGAGTCATCTGAACCCTGGATACAACACCACCCGAAAATGGACCGATTTGGTCAGCTTTGACTAAAATTGAGTCATCTGAACCCTGGATACAACACCACCCGAAAATGGACCGATTTGGTCAGCTTTGACTAAAATTGAGTCATCTGAACCCTGGATACAACACCACCCGAAAATGGACCGATTTGGTCAGCTTTGACTAAAATTGAGTCATCTGAACCCTGGATACAACACCACCCGAAAATGGACCGATTAGGTCAGCTTTGACTAAAATTGAGTCATCTGAACCCTGGATACAACACCACCATAGGGTCGGTCGCTTGGGCGGCGTTGTATCCAGGTTTGACTGTATTGCCATTAAAAGATAACCAAGTGGACAGTTGGCACCTGTGCCAACTGTCCTTTTACCGTTTATATTAGAAGAAATACGGTAGGAATTTATGTGATCTTTTTTCTTTCATAAAGAGGGATACGTTACAAAATTATTTATTTTAATATTTTTCGAAAAAAATATTTTCGAACCGCAGAAGGACCAAGGTATATTATTCGGCCAATTGAACAACCCTAGTTTAATCTCACCTGGAAGAATATCTGTCCATGGCCGTCTCATTCATATGAAATAGTTGTTTGCGAGACCGACTGGTCCCTCGCAACAAAAGCACTGTGAGCACTGTGAGAGCTGCAACAAAAATTTTTCCACACAAAACTGCATAAAGCACATACACAAGATAAATATGTTGGGTCCGCAGGAGGTGACCAACATCCGGAACACCACTTTGTACCACAGTTTGTAGTAAGAATTCAGCCTGAGCTCTGAGATTTGCAGCTGAAATGCAAACAAATATCATATTTTTACAGAAAACTGAAAATTGGCAAATTGTAGATGAGAATTGGCCGGTAAAACCAGCATGTAGCCCTAAAAAATCTGAGTAAATTTCTACCCCATAGGCCATCCTGCTCTCCGGAAATAAGTAGCACTGAATGGCATAGATTTCGAAGAAAGCCGGCACATTGACCAAAATAGCCAGAGTGCTTAGAAAAACAGGCACTCGAAAATGGCTTCTGTACTTGCTCAGGTAGTGCAACATGTTCTGCGTCTGTTTTCTGTTCTTGGTACAAGTGCCCGAACCACCTCCTCGGAAAGAGGAACAGAACATCACTCGGTTCTGCCTGAACAATGCTCAGTTAATACCACTCTGGATGAAAATTTTAAGAAAGCAGGATAGCAAAAAGAAGTCACGCTAAAAGTGCCTACCACATTGGCCACAGTTGGACGCTCGAAAAAAACAGCGCCGCCGCCAGCGCCGCCGCCGCCCGGCGGCACCGCTGGCGGTGTCCAACTATGACATTGACTCATACTGATTTGGCTTGCGAAAAGCCACGAAAAAGCAAATCTTACATTAAATTGATACTTTCCCTATATTTTTGTGTTTATTTTTTAAACTTTTTCGGTATCACGTAGCCCAGGATCTCAGCCTTCCAACAAGCTATCAAGCTCCAATGAATCATTTCAAAAAGTAGTTGAATGAATTAACTTTTATGTTTTTGTTACTTCCAGGCATGAGAAATCCATCCTATTCCTTATTTAATTAGGAGCAAATAGGATGTTTTGATTCTATTTGCTCCTAAAATATCCTACTAGGATACACATCCTAAAATATCTAATATTAGGATGTGGATCCTAGCAGGATATTTTAGGAGCAAATAGGGTATAAAACATTCTATTTAATTCCGATTCGAATCAAATTCTCATCCCTGGTTACTTATACCACCGATTTGATACAGAAACTGATTTATACGCCGATTTGATACACTAAATTATTAAATTATACTTAAATGGTGGGATGGGATAGGATGAGACCTCTTTTCAGCCGTATAACCATGCTAATTGGTATCATCCCCATCAAGAATCCCTTTTAGGGATTCCCATTCCCATTTCAGGCACCCACCCGTGGAGTGTTTTTGGGTTAAAATTTTTTGTGCTTAATTTTATTTAATTTAATTCAGGTTAAGACTTAGGGTAGACCGGCGTACGTTAGCACGGACTCAAACGTGTGTTTTTTTCGAACTATAAAAAAATTCGTAAAACATGTTTGAGTCCGTCCTAATGCACAGTTAGCTATCCCACGCCTGAACTTGAATCATAGGAATGTAAAATAACAATAATGGATATTTGAAACTGTATCGAGTCGGTTTATGTATTAAATCGTCAGGCGTTCCATTCAAACCCCCGAATCTCTACATTTATGAAATCATTCAATGAAATGTCTGTTATTAAACGGCAGTCTCTAATAAACCGGCACCCCCTGCTTTGAAGGTCTGTATCTCGGACCAGAGTGAATATTTCGCAAAGCTGTTTTCTGCGTTTTCTTAACTCCCACAAGCTCCACCGATTTCGCTTTTTCGATTTTTAATTTTCACCCAAAAGTTTTGAGATTGACTCCAAATTTTTCAGATTTGTTAATAAAAAAATTTAAAAAATTTAACACAAAAACTTTAGCATATTGAAGTTTAAAGTTTCTCGTGGCATATTTCAGCCTTTTCGCAAACCAAATCAGTTTATGCATACTTTCGAACTTAATGTGGGTTTTGTTCTTTTTTTGAAACTTTTCAGAAGAAACTTTTGTTCTTGTAACGTGTCGTGTTTTCGGCGCTAGTGTCCTATGCCACCTCCTCCCAAAAAGCTAGTGACATTTTTCAGGGGTACCTAAAACCACCATTTTTGAATAAAAAGTAGTGCAAAAGCTGATATTAGTGATTGCAAGGACCTGAGCCTAAGCCCAAGCCTACGGGCCTAAGCCTGAATTATTGGGGGGAGGTATATGACATTATTTTCTCTAATTTAAGCCCCCTTCTAGCACATACGCTGGCCTTACCTAAGCCTAAGGGGTAGTTGCATCAATTTTTATAAGGAAAAATTTATAGGGGCGGGGGTATTCTATACTAGCGTTACGTTTTCTTAACTCCCACGAGGTTTACCAATTCCGCTTTTTAAATTTTTTAAACATATGAAAATTTTGCTAGAGGAAAGTCTCCGCGGTTTTTTTTTCAAATGAAAAAACCGCTGAAAGGGGCACGCCCACGCTAATAAGAGGCGGTGCCCGGGAATTCAAAAATTTTTCCTAATTACTGGACTTCTGTACGGATTTTTCAACTTGGTTTCTATCAAAACAAGGCCTAGAATTTAATTTTAGGTACTGTTTTTGTTAGAAACCAAGTTGAAAAATCCGTACAGAAGTTCAATAACTAGGAAAATTTTTTGAATTCCCGGGCAGCACCTCTTATTTTTTTTTCTTGCCCCTTGAAAGGCAAAAAGTGTTTTTTTTTGGAAAAAATTGCCTTGGTCCCCCTGTTGTTTTGAATAATAAATACCACCTACAGCAGATTTTTTATGTTGTCGCATTTGCAATTCAAACACGGCATTTGCAACCAAATTATGTATCCTATACCGGATAACTCATCACGAGTTATAGGTTTCACAGGTACTTTTTCAGACAAATTAGTCGTTTTTGCAGTGTAAAAAATACTAACCCCGATCTTCCCATAAACAAAATCAGTGAAATGACCACTTTTGTCTTATCTTTTTTTCAAACTAAAATTAATTCAGCTTTTTTTACTTCAATTCACCTCACGTCTTTACTCACTGTAGGCAAACTTGGAACAAGAGTGGCATTACAAAGATTGGAATCAGAAACTCCATGACCGTGTCATTGACAAACGAATAAAGCTTTTATCCAATGCGATTGAAATTTTGGAAGGCAGGACAGTAAAAAAGCCTTATCAATGGGACAAAGTCAAAAGCGACGTGGAAACATACAGAAGTTCTCGAAGAACAAACGCAGATTTTGACTTACAGTCGACGCTCTCTATAAGATACACTTACGTTGCCACACTTTTTAACCTGATTTCTGAAATGTTTTGCCAAATGTGATTCGTCAGTCTAGTCGGAAATATCGCAGGATTGCGATTTTACCGATCGTTTTACAATCTGATAGTGTCGCCAGCAAGACGCGACGCTCTCTATAAGATACACCTAAATCTTACAAAGGTGTATCTTATAGAGAGCGTCGCGGGTCTTGCTGGCACTATCGTAGATTGCAAAACGATCGGTAAAATCGCAATCCTTGCGATATTTCCGACTAGACTGATGAATCACATTAAGCGAAACATTTCAGAAATCAGGTTAAAAAAAGTGTCGGACCCAAGGCGGGAACGAACTTTAGGGGTGTATCTTATAGAGAGCGTCGACTGTATTGCAGAATTAAAAAAAAATAATTAAAAGAACAACTTAATGAACTGGTGACAAGTGGAGCATTCACAGTGGACGACATTAACAATTCTCTACGACAAAAGAGTTTGGAGAGGGAATACGCGTTGGTCCTTCAGCGACAAGATGATCCAACAATTGATGTGGATGTTACTATGGCCACCATTTACGACTGTTTTTTCAACAATTTGTTTGCTGATGATGTACTTGATGTTGGACCAACGGTGGTGCGTCATGAGAATACGGGCGAAGAATTGTTCCACATTTGAAAACGCCAATAAGCAGCATTCAAAAACAAAAGGGGGGACCAAGGCAATTTTTTTTCACAAAAATTACTTTTTGCCTTTCAGCGGTTTTTTCATTTGAAAAAACCACGGAAACGTTAACGCATCAAAATTTTGAGACCGACCCTAAAATTTACGATTTTTCGGTGTCTGAATAAAATAGATTCCTGGGCTATTTTGCATGAAATACGGTATAAACTTAAGATAGCCAAGGGATATTAGTGAGTTGGATATTGCAGAAGTAAAGTTGGTGGTTTGCTATTTATTCCTTAGTTCGATTTTATCTCCTGGCCATTTTCTTTATTTTTTCTTGAAATTTTGATTTTAATTCTGATGTTTGCTGTCCAAAATACACAGTTGTGACAATATTTGTTGTTTTTCAAATCTCAAAGCTATCATAATCATCATAATTTTTAACTAATTTCTAAAGAGGGACACTTTGTAAGGATGCCATTGATTAGGCATTCATACCCTTGGTTAGCTCTGACTAGCTAACCACTAGTCGCAACAATGCTTTCCCAATAGGGATGCAGGGTTGTATTCATCTATGGGAATTGGCTATTTCTGGCCTGCTAAACTGTCTATTTTGGGTTGGATGAGGAACAAAGAATGTTTGCTGCTGCATGTGCATTACTACAGCTTTACTTTAGTCGAATCATCATTTTTGTATTTGAAGAGAATTTTCGAGCATAAAGCATGTTTGAAAAAGTGTCTGATGAAATAGTAGACTTCGCACATGCTTTTTAATATACTTGGTGGGCCAAAAAATCGGTCGATTTTAAACGGTTATAAATTTTTTCTTGACATGATCTCGAAATTCTGTTTTTTCGACCTATTTATTTGATATATAACACAGTCAAACCTCGGTTATCCGGCACCCTGAGGCCGGTCTCCAAGGGGCCGGATAACCGAGGTTTGACTGTATCAAAAAACGATTTTTCTGGCTCCTTCCCTGTTGTTTGGATCCTGCAGATACCTAGGTAGATACCTAGAGGTCCAGATAGTTCCGACAAGTGATGAAAATGGGAGCAAGCCCCGGTACTGGAGTCAAAATATGGGCAAAGACTTGGTCCCAGAGTCTTGAAATTTATTTTGAAAAGTCACGGCTCCAAAAAGTTGTTACCTGAAATTCCCAGTGCGAAGAACCAAACTACGGGAAAGTAACTAATGTAAGAGATGCAGAATATACAGGCTGGCGGAGATGCGATATCTCGACTGGTTAGATCACCGACTACAGTCAAACCTCGTTTATCCGGCACCCCCAAAAGTTCGTTCCCGCCCTGGGTTCGACACTTTCTTTAGCTCAATTTTCGAAGTCTTTTGCTAAATGTGATTCGCCAGTCTAGTCCGAAATATTGCAAGGATTCTGATTTTGCCCTTCGTTTCTCCAAATATTGTAAATTTCGTCATAAAGACCCGCGAACGTCGGTTATCCGGCACCCCTTTTTTGAAAATCAGGTACCGGATAACCGACTTCCGCGGGTCTTTATGACAAAATTTAAAAATTTCGGAAAAACGACCGGCAAAAACAGAATCCTTGCGATATTTCAGACTAGACTGGCGAATCACATTTAGCAAAAGACTTCGAAAATTGAGCTAAAGAAAGTGTCGAACCCAAGGCGGGAACGAACTTTTGGGGGTGCCGGATAAACGAGGTTTGACTGTATTGAAGTATGATCTTTTTCATTTTCATAACTGAATCCGCCCATTGGCGTACGGTGGCTCTAGATAAATAATAAGGGCCAGATAAATAATTTCCTCTCAAAACTTTCAAAAAAAGTAACCCAAACATTGGAAAGATTAAAAAAAGAAGCAATAAAGTAGTAGCAGTAGAAGTGTGAGTGCGTAAAGCAGCACTGGAAAAGTGTGGAAAGTAGGCGACAGTCTTAGAAGCTAAATTTGGGTAAACCAAAACAGATCAATTTGAGCTGGAATTCATTTTATTTTATATTGTGGTTTTTTCAAAATCATTTTTAGTCTTCAAAAACTAATTTAGTTTTGTGTGCTGTTTTATTTGTGAGTCAAAAATGCATTCCAACCCCTACTCATTGATCTCAGAGGAGGCAATGTAGAGCAGCCACCTGGTCGTCCGGAAAGGGTCTCTGGTGGCCATGTAGCGTTGCACGGTGATGGTGACAACACTCCAGATCTTAATTCATATTTTTTGCATTAATTTAAAGTTTGAAAAGGAATAGAAATTCACATTCGGCAATGTTTAGGTCATAAATTAAAATTCTATTAAAAAATAAATAAAACTCCAAAAAGTATTGGGTTGTAACATAAGTCATGGCGGTTTTTTTGTACGGTTTTGCATTCATTTATTATCTTCCATCTTTCAACAGTAATAACAACAATTCAATCAGTTATATATTCTCCCTCAGTTCTAACCATCTCCTCCCATCGATCTACCAGTTTGTTTATTCCGCTTCGCCAAAAGTCAGCCGGTCTGCTATCGAAGAAGTTGACGAGCCAATTTTCGAGATCCTCATGTCGAATGTTACACCCCGAATTTGATTGGAGAGCGAACGAAAAAGGTGATAATCAGATGGAGCGAGGTCTGGGCTGTAAGGCGGATGCGGCAAAACCTCCCAACTGAGCTCCTGAATGGCCGACTTGGTGAGCTGAGCAGTATGAGGTCAAGTGATGTCGAAAATGCAAATCCTTGTCCACTTGACACTCTATCGTTTATGCCTACAAATTACCAAGAATTTATCATTCCAGAAAAACAATAACAAAGATCTTGTAGAGCAAAGAATGAGCTTTCCATTGGTATGTAAGGTATATCGCATGTGTGTGATAATTAGCGAATAAAATTCATTACAAAAAAACCGCCATGACTTATGTTACAACCCAATAAGTCGACAATGATTATAATAAAAGTATAGGAGCAAACCTGAGATTTAAATATCACCAGATGTAAATATCTATTGTTCTTTTAAGAAATATTGCAAAGAAAAAGCTAAGCGCACTTACCGAGGCAGTATTTGCTATTTGAGAAAAGGCATGGAACAGAGGGGTTGCTCGGGTGGCCAGGTCTCCAGGAGGTCCAGGCAGCAGGTTCTTGGCACCATAGTAGGCTAGGGCACACCAAAGCAGGAGGGTGTCCCAGAAGGCAAGGATAATTATGGCCACAGCCAGGCCTACTCCTCGGTTGCGGTCAAAGTTGGTGAAGCGGACCTAGAAAACACAGTTTACCGTATGATGGTGTAAATGATGGCTAAATGTTCCTATAAAAAAATTCATTTCCAATTTTCCTTCATCGATTTTTTTTTCCATTTTTGTCTTGCTTATAACTTAATGTGGATTGCCGGGATGGGGTCATCATAAAAATTTTAGAAGGGAATAAGAAAGGGATTCTCTTAAGAAGGGAATTGATATACCGTATTTCTTCTAATAAGCGAGCATGTCCGTTTATTTTCCAATCACCTCCGAGGGTGCCCGTTTATTAGAGACTGCCCGACTATTGGAGACTGCCCGACTATTGGAGACTGCCCGACTATTGGAGACTGCCCGACTATTGGAGACTGCCCGACTATTGGAGACTGCCCGACTATTGGAGACTGCCCGACTATTGGAGACTGCCCGACTATTGGAGACTGCCCGACTATTGGAGACTGCCCGACTATTGGAGACTGCCCGACTATTGGAGACTGCCCGACTATTGGAGACTGCCCGACTATTGGAGACTGCCCGACTATTGGAGACTGCCCGACTATTGGAGACTGCCCGACTATTGGAGACTGCCCGACTATTGGAGACTGCCCGACTATTGGAGACTGCCCGACTATTGGAGACTGCCCGACTATTGGAGACTGCCCGACTATTGGAGACTGCCCGACTATTGGAGACTGCCCGACTATTGGAGACTGCCCGACTATTGGAGACTGCCCGACTATTGGAGACTGCCCGACTATTGGAGACTGCCCGACTATTGGAGACTGCCCGACTATTGGAGACTGCCCGACTATTGGAGACTGCCCGACTATTGGAGACTGCCCGACTATTGGAGACTGCCCGACTATTGGAGACTGCCCGACTATTGGAGACTGCCCGACTATTGGAGACTGTCCGACTATTGGAGACTGCCCGACTATTGGAGACTGCCCGACTATTGGAGACTGTCCGACTATTGGAGACTGCCCGACTATTGGAGACTGCCCGACTATTGGAGACTGCCCGACTATTGAGACTGTCCGACTATTGGAGACTGCCCGACTATTGGAGACTGCCCGACTATTGGAGACTGCCCGACTATTGGAGACTGCCCGACTATTGGAGACTGTCCGACTATTGGAGACTGCCCGACTATTGGAGACTGCCCGACTATTGGAGACTGCCCGACTATTGGAGACTGCCCGACTATTGGAGACTGCCCGACTATTGGAGACTGCCCGACTATTGGAGACTGCCCGACTATTGGAGACTGCCCGACTATTAGAAGAAATACGGTAAGTTGTATGAGACATAGCAGAACTAGCTATAAAAGGAGATTACTTGCCTGCTTGACACTCATCACATTGCCTATGGTGCCAATGGTCACACATGCTGCGGTCAGGTAGCCATTGACTACACGGCTGAACAAGCTAAAACAAAGGATTCACCTTATTTAGCTGGTATTTATCAAAACTCACTCGTACTCATTGGACCAAGTGTGCACCTGACTGCATAGAGTGACATTAGGGGGTGGAGCAGGCAATAGGGTGGTGGCATATTTCATTGCGGGACCCAGCATACTAGTGCTACTACTGCTGGTTACACCCACATGACCCATGCTCTAATTGGTCGATGCAATCAAATCTAGTATAATAGTAGTTAGAACTTTTTTGAAGCCCATTTCAGCCACACAAGTATCAGGTGTAAATATTAGAGGTATTAGAGATCTAAAACTTGAATTTTGCTTTTAAAATACAATTAGACATGTAAATAAGTGAAAATTAATTGTATTTATTTTAATAAAAGCATACCGTATTCTTTGTAATTTCGGCTCTACCCTGTTTCCGCCCAAATTGTTTCCGCCAAAAATCGTTATAGCCAACACAGTTACATTTTTAATTTTTTATGGTACCGACATGTTGAATTGTTCACCCAAAATTGTTCTGGCTTTCACTGTAACTTAGCTAATCAATTAAATCTATGAATTTTATCTGTTACTACCACAAAAAAATTGAAGATGTAACCGCGTTGGCTATAACAATTTTGGAAACAATTTTGGAATCAGGTAGAGCGAATTTCTCCCCCTTGTAATTACTTCCTCTAGAGTGGAAGTGAAAACGGGGGCGAGGGGAGGGGAGGGGAGGGGGAGGGGCGAGGGGCGAGGGAGGGGGAGGGAAGGGTTGTTCACATTTTACCGTTCGGGCAGTTTCTTTGTAAGTGAGAATTTCCCGCTTTCATTGAGGTGAGGGAAGATGAAGATAATCTTTACCCTCAGTCATTGAGTGAGCTCACTGAGATACTACTACGACTTGAGTGAAAAGCAATTTTGAACGTAGAATTTTTTGCTTGCTCTCAATGAGAATATAGATAGGATCTCAGACTAACAGTAAAAAAAATCAAGCTCCTAAAGCTACGCTCACAATGCTACACTTTCACTCTCAATTTTACTTTGACTTTCACTCTCACTTTCAGCGTATTCAAAGAAAGAACCATGCAAGAACCAAAAACCATGCCAAATTTAAAAAAATTTAAAGAAAAAATAAAATTCGATCGACCCGGAATCGAACTGACTAATAATTGCACTGCACTTGTTAGACATTCAATTACTAGGGACAACAGGCGCCTATCGGCGCCTCTATCGTATTTTAATATTTCGAATGAGCATAAACATGCAAATAAAATTATTACACTAAAAAAAGTTTTTCCTTGTGACCAAATGGGCACTCATAAGATTAACCCTGAAAACCACCACTTTTCACTTTCAAGGGCCAAAATCTCAATTTTTTTCACAGCAATCTTCAAATCTGATTGCGAAAGGTCCTCCGCCATTGAAAGAGCTTTCGAATGAGGATAAACATGCAAATAAAAATATTACACTACAAAAAAGTTTTCCTTTGTGACCAAACATGTACTCAAATTGGCGAAAGACTTTCCCCGTCCCAAATACTATATAGAGATTTCAATTATTATACAGGATATATCAAGAAATTTCCTGGTTTTGAAATGACTATAACTTTTTTCTAGGTCGTTTTTCAAAATTCTATGTTTACAGAATTATTTTTCTCGTCGAAATTTTTTTTTTGGATATAATGTCTAAAACATGGTTTTTGCTTGGTCCCCCGTGTGCTTGAGGCTTTGCCCATTTAAAGGTCCTCCACAGACCAGGACAAAAACTACGGGGTAGGGACCAAGCAAAAATCGTATTTCTGACATAATATACCAAAAAATTTGCTAGAGCGAGCTAAGCCGATCTAAGTTTGCAAAATTTAAAAACATGACCTAAAAAAAAGTTATAGTCATTTTCAAATCGTGGACTTTTTTGATAGACCCTGTACGTACAAAACCTGCTAATTTTTTCGACCCACCAAAAAACAAAATTGATCAAAACTTTTAAAAAATAAAAATTAAAGAACACAATGCAAAGATTATTATACAAAAACTGCATCTAAATCCAATCATGCGGTTGGGTGTAAACACAGCCAAATTAGGTGCAATAAAGTGTGGGCAAGGGGGTGTGCCAGACATGAACACTGGGATAATAGTAGTAGTGGAGTTTAATTAATTTAGGTTTGTAGGCTCTCTAGCTAACTGTCATAAAAACGACGGAGTTGAATAAGTTTGGGCAGAAAAAAAGTGGAGGAAAACATGTGGCAAGGCAAAACACCTTCACACAGCTTTGTTGACTACTGATCTACTGAAGCTTGGGAAATAAATATTTGTTGGAAAGTGTTTTCGGCTATATACAATAAAAATTTTTGGTCATATGCAGGTATTTATTAGGCCGAAAGTAATACCTAATTTCAATTTTGCTAAATTTTGATTCACAGTTGTGTCAAATGGGTTCTTCTATTGATAAGCTACCGTCTGACCAACCAAAATCCCGGCACTGTTGACCTATCCGGGGCCATTTTTCCCTTTGGTCCCCCCTTTGGTTTTTTTTTTGAAAATTTTGATGTGAAATATTTTCAAAATGTCTCCAGGGTTAGGCCTAGGCTCAATTTGTGTTCACAAATTTCACATCAAAATTTTCAAAAAAAACCAAAGGGGGGACCAAAGGGAAAAATGGCCCCGGATAGGTCAATAGGGCCAAAATTCCTCCAAAGTACAAAAATTCCACGTAGGTAAAACTCGCAAATGTTTAACTATAATCAATAGTGGTACTTTTTTCGATGGATACCACCCATCATCACGCCAGCTGTGTAAAGTACAGAATTGTTGACTGTCCAACTGACCCACTTTTTGAGACTTTTGGGAAAAAGTTGAAAATACTGTATTGTCTCTAATAAGGCCCCGGGGCCTTATTTTTCAACCCCTCGAAAATCGGGAAATTTTGAGGTCGATCTGGAGATTTTCGCATAAAAATCAAAAATCTAAAAAGCGGAATCCGTAGAGCTCGTGGGAGTTAAGAAAAAACGCAATAAACAGCTTTGCGAAAAATTGACTCTGGGCTGAGATATAGGTCCTAGAGGGGGGGGTCTTATTAGAGGAAATACGGTAATTAACTAGGAATCAAGGTTTTTTTCAAGAACCGTGAACGCACATAGAAAATTGGAAAGGTGGTACCAATCGAATAAGTGCCGAAAATGAATTTGACTGGGTCGATTTATGTTGGCAACTATAGACACGTGGCGCAGGGGGTCACTATGGAGAGAATCCAGTGAATTAGATTTCAAGCACAAAAACCTCTTTAATAACGTTGAATATCGTAATTGTAGCGAGAAAGAAAAAAGCAATTGTGTGAAACACTGATTTCGACCAACTTTTTTCCAAAAACGTGAATAACCTTGGTTAAATAAAAAAAAGTAATTTTGAGTAATGCGGTGTTTAAAACCATCGAGTAATTAAAACACATTTTCTAAATATTTATTTCAAGAAAAAAGGCATGTGTGGGAAAATAGGGCCTGAAAATGAAAAGCGGTGAGACATTATGAGAAAGATACAATAAATTATGTTTGGTTTCTCTTACATACACATCAAAATTTTTAGACACACCTTCAAACCTATAATTATAGGGCCACCCAGTGAAAATCATGTTTTCGACCTACTTCTTCAACACTCCTCTTATAAGGGAACATATTGTGGTCACAAGATATTGGGAAAACCTATTGTTGTAACGTAAAAAGTGGGAAGCCAACCCACTAGGCTACACGTGTAGCACTTTAGAAAAATTTAGAAACAACCTATATGTAACATCTCCCCGTTTAAGTATGAATGTAGATTTCGATGGACTTATAGAAACCGTTCGCAGGGCTACTAGGAATCCAGAGCAGACATCCCACTAAGATGAATCTCCCATGTCTAAACCTCTTCTAGGTGCATGCAAATAACTGACATGGTCATGAAATTATGAAAAATCGGATCGAATTTTTTTCAGTGGAGTTGCCACCTACTTCCTCCGTTGTATTGTAATACAACCACTTATTAGAAACGTCGAATGGGAGGGTCCTAATGTAATGGGAGGAATCTAAATCTACTAAACGGCCATGGTGTGTGTGTCGGTCACAAATTTCCAAACTACCATTTTTTTTCGAGATAGAGTTAAATAGTTTGCACATTCCTTAGTAAATCGACCACGAGAAACACGATGGACATAAAAGAATTGGGGTGTTTGGTCGTGAATTTCGAGAAAACAGTGAAAAGTCGAAAAATGGCTATTGGGAAATTTGGACTTTTTCAAATTCTTGGGGGTAGTTAGCAAATTTTTTGTTGGTCAACTGAAAATGTTTTTTCGTAGGAAACACCTACAGACTCTCAGCTATCGAATGGTGTATTATTTGTTGGGGAAAGAAAAATTTGAAGGGCATAAGTGCTCTGGACAAACTTTGGACTACCCAAATTTTGCCTTATTTAGTGGATTTTTCGAATTTTCCATTTTCTTTTGCTTTTTTACGAAATTTTTTGTTTATTAAAGAGAAATGTTTTTCCGTAGGAAACACCTACAGACTCTCAGCTATCGAATGGTGTATTATTTGTTGGGGAAAGAAAAATTTGAAGGGCATAAGTGCTCTGGACAAACTTTGGGCTACCCAAATTTAGCCTTATTTTGTGGATTTTTCGAATTTTTCGTTTTCTTTCGCTTTTTTACGAATTTTTTTCCATTCTTTTATGGCAAGTTTGGTGTCAAATGACAGCAAATTTTGTGGAGAGTGCTTCTAAACATGTTTTAGAGGCAATAAACCAAAAGATTGGATAGATAAAAGTGAAATAGAGTTGAGTAAAAATATCCACCGAAAAAGCATTCGAAAACCACCTGGATAGTACCCAAACCACCAGCGGGTACCCAAACCACCTGGATGGTACCCAAACCACGTGGATGGTACCCAAACCGAACCACAATCAGGTACCGGAACCACAATCAGGTACCCGAGCAACAACCAGGTACCCGAACAACAATCAGGTACCCAAACCACAAGGATACACCCGAACCACAATCAGGTACCCGAACCACAACGATACACCCGAACCACAATCAGGTACCCTTTTAGTACCCTAAGTACCCTATCAGGTATCCGAACCACAATCAGGTACCCGAACCACAATCAGATTGTGATTGCAGTTTAGTACAACGCTATTTCAGAAACGCCATCTAGGAACAAAGCGACTGCCGACTTGACAAAGGACGACCTACTTGGGATGCTACAAGCGAAGCCGGCGAGGATCTTCTTCAAGCCCAAGGACAACGATGACCTCTTTCAGCAGGTGAAGTACGACCAAGATGGGAACGCGGAGAAGGCTGAACTTACAAAATTTTTGGCGTGCAAGCAATGCAGGATGCTTGTGGCTCACACTCGCGGCGGTCATATTTCGTAAGTTCGTATTTTTCATACTGAATGATTTATGTTGAATATCTTTAGTCGGCACCGATCTACCCACATCAAGCAGCCTGAGGCGACGAACCTGAAGAACCTGCTAACCTTCTATGCTCCCAACCGGCCCACTTCTGTAGAAATCCAGACGATGAAGGAAGCAACCGTTGTAGTGTTTGCTGGCAGAGGTTAAGGTAAGTCTGTGCGCGCATCTCTAACCTTCCAAGCCCCTCCGAGAGCGTAGGGGGCTTGGAAGGTTAGAGATGCGCACACACACATGCCTGAGACACAAATCACTCGAAAACAGGCTTTAGATGCATAAAACAGTATGCAAACCAGAGTTTCTTTATGCGGTAGGTCCCAGTTAACAAAACTATGTTCAAACTCTATCTTTTTCGGTTCTTTTAAGGTATCCAAGTTCGTTCAAAATACCCATTATGGGTATTGAAGTAATAAGGGTATACGCTAAAGTCAAAATTTTCAAAAAATAATATTTTTTTTTCGGAAATGGTTTTCCGCCACCTAAAAACATGTTTTCTGTACGTTAAAGATGTTAAAACACATGAAAAAGTGGTTAAAACCGGTTTTGGGGAGGACTTCTTATACTGTACTTTAGCCGGATATCGGATATCCAATGCGGCCCTGATGTGTACTTCAATACCCCGTGCTTTTTGCATGAAAATTGGCCTAGAAGTACGCTTCGTTCGGGGTCTTTAGATCGTGTTTTTCTTGGCGGAGTTTTGTTTGAAGATATGGTCGATGCACGCTTGTTAGAGTACCAAAATAATCTGACACATTTTTCAGTTTTTTGCTAGTGAATTTTTAGCATGATTTTTTCCTTTATCTTTTTCTCTGTCCTCCTATTCTGTCTAACTTTGTTTATAAAATTTTATTAGAAGTGAAAAGTGCATTTGAAAGAGGAGAAAGAGGTCAACATATTTTCAAATTTCATTAAAGCAAAATTTTTGATTAAGGGGGAGGCGGTGTGGTTGAGAAATGACATTGTCAGCCTTATGAAAAATTATTGACGGGTTGCAAAAAAATTTCAGGTCTCTTCACGTCGATGTTGAGGTCGACAAAAATTGTGAATTTTTTTAAAAATTACTTAGTTTGGTTAACTAGACTGACGTCAGTTAACTAGACTGACGAAAAAACTTGCAAAAAATTCGAAAATCGGTGTAAAAAAGTGTCGGACCCAGACTTGAAGAGGTCGCGGGTTTAACCAGGGTGAAAAAATCACAATTTAAAACCCCCATAAAAACAAGCAAAACATAGCTAAACAGGTAGCTTCAACTAATTTCTAGTCCAAAAGACTGGCTTTAGGGCCAGTAGAACTAGGACTACTAGTAGCTAGTCTCCCAGGCCACCATTTGGCTTTAGGGGCAGAGCCACCAGCAGAAATATGATAGGGCGTCTGCCAGCGAAGAAAAAACTTTTTTTTTTTCTTCCTTGCTTGGAGCTCCCGTAATACCTTGTTTGCCGGTTGTTGTGGTTGTTATTAAATAAGCAAGTAGTGGAGCAATTAAAATAATCCAACAGCCATATTTCCGGAAACCCAGATTACCACAATACCTGCCACTATTGAAACTCCCCAATATGGTCATTGGTGGCCCCAATTTATTCACCTTTGGCCTAGTCAGCATCCCTCGTTTCAAATAGAATATGTAGAGGAATTTTAGATGAGTGAGGGTGGAGATTGACACCTCACTCGTGATTTACGGCTGCCTAGCTTGTTAGACACCGTTGTTTGGATTGCAACAATGGATGATGGATAAAAGGACAAAATAAAGTTTTTCTAAACCTTTTTCGGCCTGTGCTTTTTATGCTTTGAACTTTTTGGCCGTAGTACAGTCGAACCTGGGTAACCCGACACCCCCTTAAGGTCGTTCCCACCTTGGGTCCGATACTTTTTTTACCTCGATTTTTTGAAATCTTTTGCCAAATGTGATTCGTCAGTCATTTCCAAAATATCGCAGGGATTCCGATTTTGCCGGTCGTTTTTCCAAAATTTTTTTTCCCCATAAAGACCCGCGGACCTCGATAACCCGACACCCTTTTTTGAAAACCAGGTGTTGGATTATCGAGGTATATTTTGGAAAAACGACCGGCAAAATCAAAATCCCTGCGATATTTTGGAAATGACTGACAAATCACATTTGGCAAAAAATTTCAAAAATCGAGGTAAAAAAAAAGTGTCGGACCCAAGGCGGGAACTAACCTAAAGGGGGTGTCGGGTTATCCAGGTTCGACTGTAATCCAATTTCGAATCTTTTCTTTGATGATGTTTAGATTTTGGCAAGAATTATTGGCTCTCTATGGTTTGCGAAAAGATATGGTTTGCGAAAAAACGAATAAGATACAAGTTAGAAAAAACCTTTTTATGACGAAAAAATCTGACTTTTTTTGGGGCATACTCGTATCGTAAAGGTACGTTTTTAAAAAGAAAAGCCCTAGACTAGGTACTTGCTGAAAAAAACATTTTTTTGTTTAAAAATAGCATTCATGTGAAAATTTATTCAGCTTCACTAACCTGCTCTACTAATTAAGAAAGATTAAAATCAAAATTTAAAATAAATAAAGCAAATATAAAAGATTGCTAAATACAAACATACTAAAAAATAACTATAAATTTACAAAAAAATATCTATCATAAAACAACTATGTTGTTATTACAGTCAACTCTCTATATAACGCGACTCTCGATGCCAAAGATTTTGGGGCCAAAAAAGTACAATTCTCGAAACTCAATAAAAGCGCCTTCAAACATTTTATTTTTACACCAATGAAACACATAACACTTTTAAAACAAATAAAACAATTCAATCATATTTTTCGTTACTTTGAATTTTTCTCCGAAGATCTTCCTCTTTCATAAGCAGTTTGTAGACACCTGCGCAATCGATATCGTAATTGACACGAACTTGGAGAAGAGCCTTGACCGTTTCCACCTGAAGGAGATTCCTCGCGTCTGTCCACCGAGCTTTGCACAACGAAAATACTGAGAATATGAACTGAAAATATGTATTGAGAAGATGGTGCGAAGATAGAAGATGGTGAGTCGGTAGAGGCACGGCAGGGAATCGTTGTCCTAAATAAGAAGTCTGAATTCCGCCACAAAACCTTCGCTCACCTTGAAGACCTTCTGCAACTTAGTTTCCGCTGGATCCGCATCAGAGAGTTCGTCCGGGATTTGGCGCATCATCTCGTTGAAAAGCTCATGCTTCTCAGCGAGTTCAGGCGCCACCTCTTTTGCAAGCTCCACTGCTTCGGTGTAGTCGATATTCTTTGTCTTCAGTATAATCCACGAGATGTTGGTCGGCAGAAACTCCACTCTGAACCACTTATTGATGTATTCGATGACGTTCGTATAGAAGTCCTAAAGAAAAAGTTACAATTCCCCACCCTTACCAAGCAAAAAAAAACCTGGAAACTTGCGCTCAGCCTCTCCTTCACTTCCATGTCCAAGCGTGCGAGAGTTGCAGTAGCTGCGCCGTAGAACTCGTCCGCTTTCCTTTCTTGGATCTTCTGTTTGAATGAGTCGACAATGTCCATCAGCTCTGGAAGAAGCGCCTTCGATTTCTGAAATCAGTTTCATTAGCAGACATTAGCAGACCAAACGAAGAAAAACCTGAAGTTGGAGCAAAGGCTCCTCGAAGACACCCAGAACACTTTGAAGGAATTGAAGAATTGGCATCGATACCACGGAGGCGAATAACTTCTCCAGAAAGAGCGGCGCTTTGTTTCCGAATGCGAAGGTAGTAGTCAGTGGTTCCCACAGCTTCAAAATTCTTTCAATCACTTTGCCCAGAGTCAGCCAGCGCGTGAAACCGTGCGTCGGAATCGTCTCATAATTGGTCTGAAAGCGGAGGACATTGCTAACGCGAGTCAAAACGACAAACCTCCAAGGATTCGCAGATGTCCTTGAACTGTTCGTGACGGCTTGTGTATTCCTTGAAGTAGCTGGTTAGTTTAAAGAACACAGTTTCGATATCAAGCGGAAGACGATCAGCATCCGTCTGCGCAGAATTGTGAAAGATATGAGCCGGGCAACCAACGGGAATAAGATCCTTCTTCTTGGCGAGTAGCTTCTTGAAAATATTGTTCGGCCCTTGCATGCGCAGTCCACCGAAATTTACTGGAGACACAAGATTTGTCCACTTGAGAGCGTGCTTTTCCAAGATTTGAGCGATGAAGTCGGCCACCAGTTGCGAATCTTCCCCGGGCAGAACCCTGATGTCGAGTAGGCGGACTTGTACTCCCTTTGCAGCGGAGAAGAATCTAAAAGAATTCCGCGTAATAAATTTCAAAAAAACGAAACCAAACCTGATGACGAGTGGAAACAGTTTGATCTCCTTGTGATCCGATGCATCGGTCGAGATAGAGAACGGTTGGCTGCCCAATTCCTCCAGAACACATTCGACCGAGTATGGAGCCAGCACGCCTGAAGAACAGGAATCAATAAGGAACCCAAAAGGAAACAAAACTTGTGCTTTGAGTCAAAGAAGAAGAAACGCTGCACGGTGGGTTGTGTGTTGTAATAGTTAAGCCTAAGAATTTGCTCGAATTTGCTCGTAAAACGAGCAATTGCTCGAGAAATTGCTCGAATAGTATTTGTTCGAGCAATTTCACAACTTTAATTTAAACAAGCGAAGGAAAAAGGAAGAAAAAGCAGAAACAAATGAACACAAAATGAACAGACAACTAGAAATTCGAATAAAAAACTGTGCAGCAGGCGAAATTTTTTAAAAATTCGAATGTTTTCTTACATTTTCGGCGCCTATTCGAAAAAAAAAAGTACAAAAAGTACATTTCTCCAAAAAAAAAAGTACAAATCTTTTTAAAAAGTACATTGAAAAAAGAAAAGATTTGGAGTCCCAAAAAAATTACAAATATTTTTAACAAAATTTTTTTTTGTAAAAAGTGTTTTCCCAATCCTAAAAATGTGTTTTCTTAACGTTTAACATTGGAAGAAGCACAATAAAGATGATTTCGGGTATTTTCGGGCGAGGTACACATTGTGTACTTTAGCCCTTAAAAAGGTGCTTGATTGCCCTAAACACAGAATTTCAAAAAAATAGTTTTTTTTCCGATTTTCAAAGGACTGAAAAATAATATTTACCCATAATTAATTAATAAAGCATATGCGGTAGATTAAGCTATGCTATTCTAGTCTGACTACTTGCTTAGAGCAGCAAATAGCCCGCATTGTTAAATAGAGCTGTGACTCTCTGAAATGCTGGGAATTTCTCGCGCCACATGGAATTTTTTGTGTACAAAACAGAAAACTTGAAATGTATTTAACAAAAAATTAACTGAAAAACCCGCTTGTTTTCTTTAATTACAACCCACTACAAAATTATAAAGTTTGATTAAAAAAGAAAACAAAAAAAAATTGATACACCAAATTTTCTCCCCAACTATCTACTACAAAAAAGTAAAAAATATAAAAAATAAATAAAACAAACACTACTTTCCAAACCCCAAACAACAAGTCAAACAAAACTACCTAAAACTAATCAGCAGTACTAATCTCTAAGTCAACACCACTAAATATTGTGGATAATCTTTTTCGAAAAACATTACTTTTTTCAGAGTCATTCAATCTTCGAAAATTGAAAGATAATTGCAAAAAGTAATTTTTGCAAGGAGAATGACGTAAAAAAGAGTAGTAGCTGGCGCTTGTAAGTCTATTTCCTGCCGCTGCTAGACAACCCGCCATAGTTCCCTGCAGCCAATTGGCCAATATAATGAGAAATAAACAATGGCTCATAAATGGCCAAAATGGGTAGCGAATTTGGGGGTGGCAGCTAAAACACATGCAGCCATATTTTGGGATACTTGAAAAAGAGGTTTTTGTTGCCGAATAATTGGATTGTATAGTTGAGCTCATAATTTTGAACTTTCAGCAAATTTAAAATAAAGGACGATTCAAAAAATTCCCCCCCTTTCTACCAATTTTAATGGTGGAGCCATTATATTTTTATTTTTTTAGAAAAGGCGACCTTTTTCTTAACTTTTTTTGTAAAAAGACACCGTATTCACTCTATTAACTCCACATGGGGATTTATTTACAACCCCTAAAAATCGGAAAAATTCGAGGTCGATTTTGAGATTTTTGGATATTCAACTAAAAATCTGAAAACTGGAATCAGGAGAACTCGTGCTAATTAAGTAAACGCAAAAAACAGATTTGCGAAACGTTTGCTCTAGGTTGAGATATGGGGTCCGTAGGGTAAGGGGTTACTAGAAGGTGGGGAACTTGATAGGGTAAATACAGTATGTAGAATTGAAACTTCCTCCTAATTAAGAATCAGTTGAGATGTGGACGACATCCCAGCTAATCATATATGAATATTTTGAGTAGACTACTTACAAAATTGTCACCACTCACCATGTTTCGTTCAGAACAGCTCCTGAAGGTTTTTTTTCAACAAACAGAGAATAAGAGAAATTTGGGGTCAATATCAATATTTTCACCCAAATATGTGTTCCAGACCGCAGAAAAAGTGCGTAAAACACTTATTAGTCACAACTTCCATACGCTGGCCTACCCCTAAGCCTAAGTAAAGAGCACCCAAATATATGTTCCAGACCCCAGAAAAAGTGCGTAAAACACTTATTAGTCACAACTTCCATACGCTGGCCTACCCCTAAGCCTAAGTAAAGAGCACCCAAATATATGTTGCAGACCGCAGAAAAAGTGCGTAAAACACTTATTAGTCACAACTTCCATACGCTGGCCTACCCTAAGCCTAAGTAAAGAGCACCCAAATATATGTTCCAGACCCAGAAAAAGTGCGTAAAACACTTATTAGTCACAACTTCCATACGCTGGCCTACCCCTAAGCCTAAGTAAAGAGCACCCAAATATATGTTCCAGACCCCAGAAAAGTGCGTAAAACACTTATTAGTCACAACTTCCATACGCTGGCCTACCCCAAGCCTAAGTAAAGAGCACCCAAATATATGTTCCAGACCCCAGAAAAAGTGCGTAAACACTTATTAGTCACAACTTCCATACGCTGGCCTACCCCTAAGCCTAAGTAAAGAGCACCCAAATATATGTTCCAGACCCCAGAAAAAGTGCGTAAACACTTATTAGTCACAACTTCCATACGCTGGCCTACCCTAAGCCTAAGTAAAGAGCACCCAAATATATGTTCCAGACCCCAGAAAAGTGTAAAACACTTATTAGTCACAACTTCCATACGCTGGCCTACCCCTAAGCCTAAGTAAAGAGCACCAAATATATGTTCCAGACCCCAGAAAAGTGCGTAAAACACTTATTAGTCACAACTTCCATACGCTGGCCTACCCTAAGCCTAAGTAAAGAGCACCCAAATATATGTTCCAGACCCCAGAAAAAGTGCGTAAAACACTTATTAGTCACAACTTCCATACGCTGGCCTACCCTAAGCCTACGTAAAGAGCACCCAAATATATGTTCCAGACCCCAGAAAAAGTGCGTAAAACACTTATTAGTCACAACTTCCATACGCTGGCCTACCCCTGCTTCT
Source organism: Ditylenchus weischeri (assembly GCA_029231635.1). Classification (NCBI taxonomy): domain Eukaryota; kingdom Metazoa; phylum Nematoda; class Chromadorea; order Rhabditida; family Anguinidae; genus Ditylenchus; species Ditylenchus weischeri. Next base: position 187,858 of record JAMRYI010000046.1, read on the forward strand.
AAGTAAAGAGCAACAAATATATGTTCCAGACCCCAGAAAAAGTGCGTAAAACACTTATTAGTCACAACTTCCATACGCTGGCCTACCCCTAAGCCTAAGTAAAGAGCACCCAAATATATGTTCCAGACCCCAGAAAAGTGCGTAAAACACTTATTAGTCACAACTTCCATACGCTGGCCTACCCTAAGCCTAAGTAAAGAGCACCCAAATATATGTTCCAGACCCCAAAAAAGTGCGTAAAACACTTATTAGTCACAACTTCCATACGCTGGCCTACCCCTAAGCCTAAGTAAAGAGTACCCAAATATATGTTCCAGACCCCAGAAAAGTGCGTAAAACACTTATTAGTCACAACTTCCATACGCTGGCCTACCCCTAAGCCTAAGTAAAGAGCACCCAAATATATGTTCCAGACCCCAGAAAAAGTGCGTAAAACACTTATTAGTCACAACTTCCATACGCTGGCCTACCCCTAAGCCTAAGGGCTAAGCCTAAACTTGTTGTTCCAAAGAGAAGTTTCAACGATTTTTAGAAGGTCTGATTCTAGGGGGTATTCTATACTAGCGCCACGATTTGCATTCAAGAAAATATTTTGAGAAAAATAAGAAAAATTGAAAAAAAAACTCGCAAAAAGCTCTCTTTAGGATACATAAAATCACTTTATAGAACGAGAAAGTGCTGAAAACTCGCAAAGCTAAAGGAGCTTACATCTGACTACATACTTTCATTATGGCCACTCTACAGGGTGTCCAATAAAAAACGCACAAATTTGCGAAATGTTAGCTTTACGTTGAGATATGAGGTCCAGGAGTTATTAGAGGGTGAGGAACCATTCTGGAAAATTTTTGTCATGGCCAGTTCACATGCTGAGAGTGAGGGGGTGTTCACAGTGCACCTCACTCCCACTCCCAGGTGTTCACAATGCTTTTTTCTTTCGCATAAGAGTAATCAAATTATTTTTTTAATTTTTAAATTTGTTCATAATATTGCTGATTTCGACTAAATATTGTGCAATTCAAACTACATGGTGTCCCGAAATTACGCGCACATCAAAAAAAAGATCTTGTACGTAGCGCCTTGCCCGGTCGATTTCCATTTTCAGGATTCTAACCCGTGGAAATCTCCAGAATTGTGGGATTTTTGAGAACGAAGAACACAACCACACCTAGAAATGAACGCCGAAATTCCCACTTGTTTTTTTTTCGAAAGAATAGCCAATATTTAACAAAGGCAAAACTCATTCAAAGTGGTTTCCTTGAGCCTCAATGCATTCTCTGATTCTGAGCCCATACCATCACTTGCTTCGGATGCTGCTGATCACATCCTCGATAGGCGACAGTTCTTTCAAAAATTAATTAGTCTAGCACATTTGAACAGTTTAAAGACAAAAAGAAAAATGTGCGCGTAATTTCGGGACACCCTGTATATCTAAAAATTGATGAGGTGTAAGACATCAATTGTCCCTTTCTCCTTCGGACTACGTTAAGGACGAAGAGATGGAAGACGGGCACTCCATGAAGATGGTAAGCTCACGCAATTTCTGACAATCAGCTCTATTCAGCGCTCGAAATTCCCCTGCTGTTGAGAACACTATTTTAGACGCTTTGAAAAGCGTAAACGAACTGTTTAATTCTCCTTCTTGACTCTGTCAGTTGATCACATATACAGTCAAACCTGGGTTATCCGACACCCCAGTTACCCGACACCCTCTTTTATCCGACACCATGAGCCCGATTTGGTTGGCCTGGTAAACCTACACCCCAGTTACCCGACACCCTCTTTATCCGACACCATGAGCCCGATTTTGTTGGCCTGGTAAACCTACACCCCAGTTATCCGACACCTCGTTTAACCGACACCTCGTTTATCCGACACCATAAGGGCGGTCCCTTTGGGTGTCGGATAACCCAGGTTTGACTGTACAAACGGATTTAAAGATTGAGAAAGAATGACAGCTTTGCTCTCTCGGAGTTCCAAAAACATATCCAAAACGAGTACGAAAAGAAGGATGAAAAAATGAAGCTCTGAGAACATAAAACAATTTTAAGAATACTGTGAAACCTCTCTTGATAGAGCTGAGGCCATTAATAAAAATGTTACAGCACATTTTAAACTATCCAATAAGCAGTCTTTGGTTGTAATTTACAATATTATAAACAAATTTAAAAAATATAATATTAAAATGATTAGTCAAATGCAAAATAGAAAAAAGCATTGTGAACACCTGGGAGTGGGAGTAAGGGGTGTTCACAATGACAACCTACTCTCACTCGCAATATGTGAACAGGCCATCAAGGGCTTCCGCGGACCAGTAAAATCCTAGAAAAATTTTGGGGTTTCAGCTAACAATTCAAATAATTTGTCTAAAAATCAGTTAATCAACAAGAAAATATATTGACCCGACCATTTTTTAATTAAAATTTGATTGAAACAACTGAAGAACGGTGAAAAGCGGGAATTCAAAAAATGGTGCAGTTTTATTGGACACCCTGTACAAAAAAGAGACAAAACTAATTTTGTTACTGAAACTAGATGATTAAAACAAGATGTTTCATTCGAAACCAAAAGAATTATGTTGGCTAAGTAACCGCTAAAAAATTCCGCTTACCCTAATGTAGCTCTAAATACTTTGAACCTTAACCAATAAAATGGATTAAACACTAAGACTAAGTTCACAATGTAGAGGCAAAGTGAGCGCCTTTTAATTTTTAGATATATATTTTGTTTCAAATTTTCAAAGTTTTAGTACCAAATTGTAGCCCTGAATGTCAGCTACATTGTGCTACCAAAACTTCTAGAAAAACGAAAAATTTGTAGATCTAAACTATAAAAGGCGCTCACTCTGACACGTTTTTCAGCACGGAGTGAGCGCCTTTCAAAGTTTAGATCTACAAATTTTGTGTTTTTCTAGAAGTTTTGGTACCACAATGTAGCTGACATTCAGGGCTACAATTTGGTACTAAAACTTTGAAAATTTGAAACAAAATATACAGGGTGTTTCAAGAAATGTGCACACTTTTGAACAGCGATAACTTTTTTTCTAGGTCGAATTCCGAAACTCTGTAAACGCATTTCGAGTCAGTTTTCGCTCCCATTTTGTTTGGTATATAATGTCAAAAACACGATTTTTGCTTGGTCCCCCTGTAGTTTGGGCTCTGGTCTGTGGATGGCCTCTGGATGGGCAAGAGCCCAAACTACAGGGGGGAACAAGCAAAAATCGTGTTCTTGACATTATATACCAAACAAAATGGAAGCTAAAACTGACTCGAACTGCGTTTACAGAATTTCGGAATTCGACCTAGAAAAAAAGTTATCGCTGTTCAAAAGTGTGCACATTTCTTGAAACACCCTGTATATCTAAAAATTAAAAGGCGCTCACTTTGCCTCTGCATTGTGAACTTAGCCTTAGTGTTTAATCCATTTTATTGGTTAAGGTTCAAAGTATTTAGAGCTACATTAGGGTAAGCGGAATTTTTCAGCGGTTGCTTGGCCAGATGCGCGCGTGAGCCTAAAGAAGCAAATAAAAATGACATCAAGTTCCTCCTATTACAACACTTATAAGCTTATCTTTGCCTAAATTCGTTGGTAAAAACTAATCCCACTCAGCCAAAAGAAAAGAGAGAGCAAAATACTCGTGTTCACTGATTTAAATATTTAAGCCTAAGCCTAAGCCAGGCTACAAAATGCAAGCTTGTTAGGTTTTCTTTTTGAAAATTCCCTTGAGATTGTTTGTATCATTACAAGAAATACATTTGAACCTGTTAATTAGAGCTACTTGTTTGGAAGAACATTTGGAAAAAATAGTGACAAATACAAAAACATGTTAAAAGAAACATGAGCCCAAATTTTAGAGCTTGTTTTTTAGACTGAACTCTCTTATTCGGTGCTAGCCCGATTCACCCCAAAAACATGTTTCTGGGGTGAATCCGAGCTATATTCTTAATAAAATATTCAATCCGAAACACTTTTTGCCAAGTTCTAGTGAGAAAAGATGAGATAATTGAAAAAAAGAACATCCAACTACCCTTCAGAAATCTTCACATTGGACCGCCAAGGCAAAATGTCAATTTAGGTCAAAAAAAATAGAAAATTCCACCTTTTTTGTGATCAACCTTCAACCATAAATTGAGTGGACTCATTCCAGTGTTGTTAATCGCCCTCCAAAACCTTGCTCCGCTTCTTCTCCTCCTCCGGAAGAAAATTTCGGAGGAATTCTCCGACCATTTTTCTCTGGAGGAAAATAGTGAAAATTGTTCTCCGCTCCGGCATTTCCTCCGGAGGAAAATTTCGGAGATTTCCTCCGGTGATTTTCCTCCGGAGGAAAATGGTGAAAATTGTTCCCCGCTCCGGCATTTCCTCCGGAGGAAAATTTCGGAGATTTCCTCCGGTGATTTTCCTCCGGAGGAAAATGGTGAAAATTGTTCCCCGCTCCGGCATTTCCTCCGGAGGAAAATTTCGGAGATTTCCTCCGGTGATTTTCCTCCGGAGGAAAATGGTGAAAATTGTTCCCCGCTCCGGCATTTCCTCCGGAGGAAAATTTCGGAGATTTCCTCCGGTGATTTTCCTCCGGAGGAAAATTTCGGAGATTTCCTCCGGTGATTTTCCTCCGGAGGAAAATGGTGAAAATTGTTCCCCGCACATTGAAAACGTGAAATCCGTGAAATTTTCAGGCAAATTTGTAAAAACTTTTATTTTCAGTGATTTACTTTTCAAATTTTTTAAACTAACATGTAGCTCAGGATCTCAGCTTCCTATCAAACTATCAACTGACCACATGAGGTTTGAAAAAAGTTGGAGGAAAAGGTCTTAAATAGACCAAATTTTTGAAAAAGTTTGCTCTATTCAAACACCTTTTCTTCCCACTTTTTGAAATCTCATTTGGTCAGTTGACAGTTTGTTAGAAAGCTGAGATCCTGGGCTACACACTGGTTAAAAACTTTTAGAAATTATAAAAAAACTACCAAGAATAAAAGCTTTCACCAATTTGACGGGAAAATTCATCATTTTGAAAAATGGAAAAAATAGGCTCAAATTCTACTAGGCTCAAGCAATTAGTCAAAAAAACATGCACAATGTGCATGCTTATAGCCCTTACTGGCACACACACACACAAGTACATATTTGTTGGTATTGTTCAAACAATAGAAAGAAAAATAATATCCAAGGTGCCCTGCTTCAAAATTCATACCCCCGACCTTAGCTAGCCTTGAGCTTTGCTTTCGAGAAGACAAAGAAACCAGTAGTCTGCTTTTTCTGAGAAATTGTTTGTACTCGAAAATCTATTATTTGTGACAACCGAATAAATATAAAAAACAATTTTGAAAATGAGCAAAACATTAATTTTTTAAATAATTACCGTATTTCCTCTGATAGAGCCCCTCCTCTAATAGAGCCACCCCCTCTAATAGAAACCCACCCACCACCCCCCCTTATTTTTGACTAGAACTTCAGAGTTAGACCCATTTTTGATTGACAATTTCAAAATTTTTGGGCATCCAAAAAATAAAGCCCCCGGGAGCTCTATTAGAGGAAATACGGTACTTTATTTCCTCTAATAAGCGCCCTCCCCAAAATCCGGAATTTCTTAAATTCATTCTCCGCCTTTTATACCAGGTTTTTGTTTTCGAACGCAGTGTATTTTATATACCAAAATATAGCTGGGAATCTGCGCTACATTTTGGTGTGTAACATATGTCGCATTTGAAAATAAAAACCTGGTATAAAAGGCGGAGAATGAATTTGAGAAATTCCTGATTTTGGGGAGGGCGCTTATTAGAGGAAATACGGTATTAGTAAATTTAGGTGTACACCACAACATCTTTCTACGGGTTTCTGATGACTATAGAAGGTCAGATGCAGTTTAGACTAGGACCGGTTAGTTATTTTTAACATTGGCTACAGTCTACTCTCGTATATCCCACACCTCTAGGGACCGATCGTATGGTGTAGGATAAACGAGGTGTCGGTTTACTGGAGTGTGGGATAACCGAGATTATAAGTACAAATCAAGGCAAAGGTGTCAGATGACCGAGAGTCTCACTTTATTCTAACAAAAAACAAAATTCAACAATTAAATATCAATCAATATACAAAAAGGGGCGCTACTACAAAAAGGACAATTAGACGAAGGACAAAGAGTCGAACGTCAATTAATAAGGTACTTTTAAGTAACCCAAAAACTCAACTTTTTATTGACCAAAAATCAAAATTAGTGTCTTTTTCGAGCTTCTGAGGCGATACAGTCAAACCTGGGTTATACGACACCCAAAGGGACTGCCCTTATGGTGTCGGATAAACGAGGTGTCGGTTAAACGAGGTGTCGGATGACTGGGGTGTAGGTTTACCAGGCCAACCAAATCGGGCTCATGGTGTCGGATAAACGAGGTGTCGGTTAAACGAGGTGTCGGATGACTGGGGTGTAGGTTTACCAGGCCAACCAAATCGGGCTCATGGTGTCGGATAAACGAGGTGTCGGTTAAACGAGGTGTCGGATGACTGGGGTGTAGGTTTACCAGGCCAACCAAATCGGGCTCATGGTGTCGGATAAACGAGGTGTCGGTTAAACGAGGTGTCGGATGACTGGGGTGTAGGTTTACCAGGCCAACCAAATCGGGCTCATGGTGTCGGATAAACGAGGTGTCGGTTAAACGAGGTGTCGGATAAAAGAAGGTGTCGGTTAACTGGGGTGTCGGATAACCCAGGTTTGACTGTATAGGGTGTTTGGAAACACTTTTAAAAAAGTTGATTGAGGGGGCAAGTAGCGCCATTATTTCTTTCCCACCCACTCCAGGGTTGGCAGGTAAGGCTTTTTCGACCACACCCAAAGCACAGTCTACTTTTTAGTTGCTATAATATACTCCAGCCCGACAATTTCGGTCTTTGGTATTGATACTCAAGTAGTGGTACTCAGTTATGGTACTGAAGCAGTGGCAAGTACTCAGATTGTCAGTCACGTTGCCACCAGGGCACTGCACAGGATATAATTATTAATGAAATTAATACAAACATTATACCTAAGAGGTATTAAAATAGTATTACTTTATGCCCTGGGTATAAAGTATAATTCAATACTTTTATACCCACGGTATTGGCTCTATTTAAGAATCCGGTGCCAAAAACAGCTTGGTCCGCCTGTTGATTTTTCATGTAAAACAGCTTGGTCTCCCTGTTGATTTTCAGAATTAAAAAAAAATCACTTTTTGTCCTGGGCATACTTTTTTCGTGTCATCTCTTCGATTTTTTTTTCATTTTGATAGTTAGTCTGTTCTCTGTTCTCAACAATTACCTAATATATTAATATTCAATACGAACAAAATCGAAGGCTTTTGGAATCATGTTAAGCATAAGATCAAGCGTCTAAGAGGTACAAGTGAGCAATTGAAAGAATCAAACGTTGCTGAAGCAGTATTCCGCCAAAATTGCAATGTGGGTGGAAAAAATATCCTTCAGTTCTTTTTTGAGCGCGTATCTATGGTACATCGAATAGATAATTATGAACTATAATTTGTTTAAATGATATTGATGTCTCGTGTGTAATAAAATATATAAAATATCTGTGCAATTTTTTTAACAAAAAACAACAGGGGGGCCAAGCTGTTTCATATGAAAAATCAACAGGGGACCAAGCTGTTTTTGGCACCGGATTCTTAAATAGAACCGTATTGTTTTATACCAAGGGTATACAATCATACTCCGATCAATTTAAAGCAAACTCTTAATTTTAACGGCGGATTCATGTTTGGCGTGATTGATTTGCTTAAAAAACTTTCCTTAAAAGTTTGGTCTTGCTGTCAAATTTCGAATTCTTCTTGACACAATATTTTTTTTCGTATTTTTTCGAAATTCAAATGTTTGTTGTCTTAAGCGGAACTTAACTTTTAGCAGTGAGTTTACAATTTTCAGGACAGCTTTCCAAGCAAATCAACCACGTTGAACATGTACAGTCAAACCTGGGTTATCCGACACCCCAGTTAACCGACACCCTCTTTTATCCGACACCATAAGGGCGGTCCCTTTGGGTGTCGGATAACCCAGGTTTGACTGTATCTATTGTCAAAATTGAGGGTTGTACTTCATTGTCTTGAGGTTGTAAAAATCGGCTCAAATTGAATTGCGCCCTCAAAAGTCTGAATTTCAGCAGCAAATTTTATATTGTCATTTTTCTTTCAATTTTTGTTATAATTTTTTAAAATTTTTTGTGTTTCCTTGTAGCCCTGAATCATGGCTTTCTAACTGGCTATCTAACTTTGCTGAATGATTTGCAAAATTCAGAGATGAAGAGATTTTTAAAAAGAGGTTGAGAGGTTTTTTAAGGGTTTCCTATTTTTAAAACTTCTTGATCTCTATATTTTGCAAATCATTCAACAAAGTTAGATACCTTGTTAGAAAAAAAATATAACAAAAATTGAAAGAAAATTGGCAATATACAATTTGCTGGTGACAATTTTGACAACATCAAAATGTCGGATTTCAAATTTTCGCTTACTTTGACGCACTTAGGCTCAGGCGCAGGGTAGGCGCAGATGTATTTCCTGTTTTTAAATTAACTGCAAAAACAGAAAAAGTAGCAAAAATTTCAATCTCCGCATTAGAGGTGATGAAACCGGTTCTGGCGGGATTTCGGCACGGGATTTTTAGCCAAAAATATTTCGGGATCGGGAATTTTCAAAATAAAATTCGGGATCCCGTCGGGATCCCGAACAAATTTCGGGATTTGGCTAATATCAAATCTATGTGGAAAATTACCACTAGTCGCATCATTTCTGCACTCAGTAGCCTTTAACAACCTTTCCTTTACCCCACGCACACACGCAGCCATTTAAAAAATCATTTATTCACGCTTTTTTTACCACAATGAACATCACTTTATAAGCAAACATTCAATCGGGCGGTGCTACCGCCCGACATCTTGATGACATTTTCGCACACTCCACATTTTGCTTCAGTAGCCGACAAAAAGATCGATTCCAAATAACACTCATCTGAAAATGCAAAAAGATAAAGAGCGCATCAACGTGCAAAAGCGGAAACGATGCAGCAGAATTTATCAAAAAAATAATGAATAATTGATGAAAATGCTATAAAAAATCGTGTCGGGATTTGACGATTTTCGGGATCGGGATTTCGGGAAATGGTCGGGCGGGATTTCGGGACGGGATTTTGGACCAAAATCGGATCGGGCGGGATCGGGATCTCGACGGGATCCCGTCCAGTCATCACCTCTACTCCGCATCTTTTTTGTCGGCCTTTTTACTGATAAACCGGAAATTTTTAATGAAAAACTTTGAAAAAATCGGTTTTTTGTAAAATTCGGGCGTCGCCGTCAGGCGCCGCCCGAATTTTTTTTTTCACGTGCCAACTCCCTCCCCCCACTCTGCGTACACCCTGAAGACTATTGATCAAAAATTTATATAGAGACTCTTTTTGCCAAGTTTTAGTTAATAAAAACAAGGTAAAGGTTACTAAAAAGGGGTATTCAGATTAGATAGATACCCTCCAATACACTTTTACCTTGGTCCCCCAAGGCAAAAAGTCAAAACTTTCCAAAAAAAAATATTTTTCAGACATAGCCTTCCGCCACCTGAAAACATGTTTTTTGTATCTTTTGGAGGCTAAACGTTGAAGAAAGATCATTCCGGCAAGTTTCGAAAGGATGCTGTATAGTGTGCTCCCGCCTAAAACAATTCTAAATTAAAATTTTTGAAACAGAGAAGAAGTAGATTCGTATTAGGTCAAGAATTTTCGTAAAAGTACATTTCGAATATTTTTGAAAAAAGGAATATTTTCTTCAGTGCTTATTGCTATAAAGAGATATGATTGAGAGAAATAAATTCTTTAGCAACTAGTCTAAATAAGAAAGCAACAGGTAGTTTAGCTCTAAAGGCAGTCTCCAACTGAAAATAAACCATTTAGGCTTTAAAATAATTTGGTTAATTGAAAAAAAAAAAGTTTTCTCTAATCATTCGACTAATTCCCAGTTTTTCGCTTCTATTGCGTCAATGAAATTGGAAAAGAGTTTAATATGATCAAAAAGCATTATTAGAAAATTTTCCGTAAAAAATTACTGGTTTTTACTGCTTCCAAGTTGTTAAAGCATTTTTAAAGAAGCTGGCAAAAATAATTTTTTTGCCAGACACCGCTAATTGCTTGATACATATGATGACAAAAAAGTGTAATTTTCCTAAATAACTTTTGAAGATAACTAAATAATTTGTAATGCCAAGAATATGTTTATCGGAGTCTTAACTGGTGGAAGAAAAGTGCTTGGCGGGTTTTGAGGCTAACTATTTTTAATGAAAATTTTATCTAAAAAATTATCCAAATATATAGGGTTGTAGCGCGAACGCTCTTCTTTCAGATGGTATATAACATTATTCACAAGGGACCACAGGCGCCTATCGGCGCCTCTATAGTATTTCGAAATTTCGATAGTGCACTCATCGTGAAAAACTACGCGTCTATCTACGTCTACGTTCTTTTCGAGACATCGCAAAAATGGCCATCGTTGGAAGCAGAAAAACCATCCTCCAGGCCTACCCCAAAATCCTCCAACTCCAATTTTGAGGGACCACAAAAGTTTTTCTTTTTCGAAGACATTTTCCTGGGTCTCGGCATAAAAAGACGCTGAATTGTCTGAAGTTTGGGGTTCCGTCGAGACATTGCCGAAAATAATCGGAAAAATAAGCAAAAATGGCCTGAATGTGGTCAAAATGTCCATTAAAAAGTAGGACGGACACATGCCAAATACTATATAGAGATATGCAGTAACATTATATTGGTAGAATGGGACAAAGAAATAAAGGGCAAAAAAATGAATCATGTATTAGCTGTTTTAGGTTGTTTTCGACTCCCAAGTAACTTTTATATGCTAAAAACGATAAGACAGGTGGTTTCCGTCATTTTTCTACATAAAAAAATGGATTTTTCAAAAAAAAAATTTTTGACAAAAATTTGACATTTTGCCTTGGGGGACCAAGGTAAACCACCTTATGCAAAGGTATTATACCCCGTTTTGGTCACTGGAGCTGGGCAAAAAGACTCTCTAAATGTATTTTTGATCACGAGTCTCACTCGGAATTATGTCTAAGGTAAGTCTGTGTGCGCATCTCTAACTCTCAAGCCCCTTACGCTCCCCTCCGGGGGCGTAGGGGGCTTGGAGTTGAGATGCGCACACCCACATACCTTAGACACAAATCACTCGGAAGTGAGTCCGGATGCATGAAAAAAACATGCATACCAGAGCTTATTAATGCGGTAGGCCCCAGTTGACAAAACTATGTTCAAATTCGATCTTGTTTAGGATATTCAACTAAGTAATTTTTTAGTTTCGCTTAGCTAAAAAAAGCAATAAAAAAATTTTTTTTGAAAAAATCCATTTTTTATGTAGAAAAAATGACGGAAACCACCTTTCTTATCGTTTTTAGCATATAAAAGTTACTTGGGAGTCGTTTAAACATGATTTACAAATAAGTGAAAAATGCGTCCCCCCAGGTAAATAAGTGCCGCTATTAGCTATTAGGGTGAAATTTTGTATAATCCCCTTGTATTAAACTAACATGCGATTTCCTTGTATTAAAAAATCTCACAGACTGTACGATCAAAATGATTGCAGGAAATGCGCAAAACTGTTCCTGTAGACAAACTGGACTTCCAATGGCCGGACGCTGATCAATTTCTCATTGGAATGAATATTGAAGGAAGACACATACAGCAGAAGGCTACTCCACTCCAACAGCTTCTGGGCCATGCCAACAGCAACATCAAAGAGCCGGTAAAAACTTTTGGTGCTACTATACGAATACTTTTCCAAAATATTTCCCCAACCTTCATTTTCAAAAATTGCAATGACTCCAATTTCATCAGTCTTTTTTTGGAAAATCACAGTTTTGCAAATAAGAGGCATATAACATGAGTCCCTTTGTTTTTTTAAGGGTGCGCTTGAGAGCAAATTGGGCTCTATATGCGTTGGGGGTCCTCCCGAAAAAAACATGCCTTGGTCCCCCCTGTTGATTTTTTTCGAAAAATTTCAAAATTTTTTGCCTTGGTCCCCCCATTGTTTTTAATTTTTTTTTTTTGGAAAAAATTTATTCTTTGACGCAGAACAACAACGCAGAAAGCTTAACACCAATAAAGATGAGCTATGCAAACACCATACTATCAATGACATCAATATTGTCTATTGATATTGTCCAGTAAAAAAATTTGTTGAAGATTGATTTGCGAAAAGTCTATGTCTTCGCAAGCATTGAAATCGACGACGAGCCTCGCGTTTTCGGTGAAGTAAATTTTTCTGAAAAAATATGTAGTTTCATATGATTTCACACACGTTTTTGAGACTTTCGGGCAAAAAAATTTTCGAAAAAAAATCAACAGGGGGGACCAAGGCATGTTTTTTTCGGGAGGACCCCCAGCACATATAGAGCCACAAATTTCAACATTACTGATAATTTTATGTTTGTTACACTAAAATAACCCTAATTTAGTACTTCTCTGGAGTCTGCAAGCTAATTCATTGTCAACCAGTCAGTAGCTACTGCTCTCAACCAGGTCTTTTTTTTATCAAAGGCCATGACCGAAAGGCGCCCTCAAAAGTCTGAATTTACTGATAAAATTCAAATTTTTATTGAAGGGGAGGGAATTTCATATACCGTATTTCCTCTATTAACTCCCCTTCCCCAAAGTGGGACTTTTGTATTTTATGTCATTGCCTATCGACCCACTTTTAGATTTTTGAGCATGTAGCATACCAAAATGTAGCCCAGATTCCCAGCTACATTTTGCTCAAGAGCCTAGCTTAAAAAAGTGGGTCGATAGGCAATGCCATAAAATACAAAACTCCCACTTTGGGGAAGGGAGTTAATAGAGGAAATAGGGTACGCATCGCCCAGGTCACAGGCTCGACTACCACTGGGTGCACACCTTATTTTTTTGTCCTTTTATTTACAAGTTTGGTGTCAAAATGATCCTCACACTATTGGCTATCCAACAATATCCTCAACGCACGGTTTCACACCTACCGAAGCTTGTATCCAGGCTGAAATAGGCCAAATTTCCGAAAATCGATCGTTTTGAGGGTTTTTCTTTGAATGATTTCATTGATACTTTCTGACTTTTTTCTACCAGTCACACGTTTCATATACTGAAATGTAGCCAAGATTCTAGGCTTTCTTTTGAACTATCATACAGAGATAAAGGTGGGCAGCGGCAGATTGCGCACAATTCAAATTGCTTTCCATATCTAAAAGAACAGGCGTAAAAGCTGTAAACATACGTATGAAAACAAGAATAATGGCCAGAGAATAAATAGAGGCACAAAAATGAAGAAATTTGCAGCTAAAAGAAGAAAAGTGTGTGCGCAATTTGAAGTGTGCGCAATTATTATTGAGGTTGCGCAATTTGCGCAACCTCAAATTTGAATTCGCGCAATGTGGCGCTACCCAAAAAGGTATATATTTAGTTAGAGCAGAAATTTAAAAAAAAACATTCGAAACATCAGTGCTGAAAATGGTTGCAATCGTTTGCTCGATAGTTTTTAGCCCTAGAAGTCAGTGGAATTGCTGAAAAGTAGAGTCAAAAAATAGGGCGTGCAGCTAGGGGGATTTGAACCTTCCATCTTAGGCGATGCGTATATAAAGTTTCCTCCCCCTTTCAAGGGGCATGCCCACGCTAATAAGAGGTGGTGCCCGGGAATTCAAAAAATTTTCCTAGTTATTGAACTTCTGTACGGATTTTTCAACTTGGTTTCTAACAAAACCATACCTAAAATAAAATTCTAGGCCTTGTTTTGATAGAAACCAAGTTGAAAAATCCGTACAGAAGTTCAATGATTAGGAAACAATTTTTGAATTGGCGGGCACCACCTCCTATTACCGTGGGCATGCCCCTTTAAGATAGGCTGTAACTGAAGTGCGCCATCAAAAGTCTGAATTTCACTAGTAAATTCCTGTTTTGCCGTTTTTCTTTAAATTTTGTTGTAATTTTTTTTAATTTTGTTTGCGCTAACATGTAGTTCTGGATCTTGGCTTTCTGATAAGCTATCAAACTCTGCTGAAAAAACTGAAAAATGGAAAGATTGAAAGGTTTTGAAAGAAAAAAAAATTATTTTGTTGTATTTATTTTTTAAAATCTCTAGATCTCTACATTTCTCAATTTATTCAGCAGAGCTAGATAGCTCATTAGGAAGCCAAGATCTAGGGCCACATGATAAAGCAAAACAAATTAGAAAAATTACAACAAAATCAAAAGAAAATGTCAACATAAAATTGGCTGGTGAAGTTCAGTAATTCACTGAGGAAATTAAGGCTAAGTTCACAATGTAGAGGCAAAGTGAGCGCCTTTTAATTTTTAGATATATATATATTTTTCTCAAATTTTCAAAGTTTTAGTACCAAATTGTAACCCTGAATGTCAGCTACATTGTGCTACCAAAACTTCTAGAAAAACGAAAAATTTGTAGATCTAAACTTTAAAAGGCGCTCACTCCGACACGTTTTTCAGCACGTGAGCGCCTTTTAAAGTTTAGATCTACAAATTTTGTGTTTTTCTAGAAATATTTTGGTACCACAATGTAGCTGACATTCATGACTACAATTTGGTACTGAAACTTTGAAAAATTGAAAAAAAATATATATCTAAAAATTAAAAGGCGCTCACTTTGCCTCTACATTGTAAACTTAGTCTAAGACTTTTGAGGGCACAATTCAATTTGAGCCTTTAAGATACCGCATTTTATCCGTGAATTTTTAAATTTCACGAAAATAATTTTGAATTAATGCATCGTCATCTGAGACGCAATATACAAATTCAGAAACAAAATATTAATTTAATACTTCTAGGGACTCAATTTTAATTTGATCCTTCTTTATACAGTTAATAAAAGCAGGAAGGACAATTAAATTTGATCGGCATTTTAGTCAAACCAGTTGGGCAGTGCTGTCCAATGTGTGGTAATTTCTGTTTTGGAAATTATCAAATATTTATCAAGCCATTTTTTTTAACTTTTAGGTGCTTTTCTAACCTTCCGCCAAAACATACTCAACTTCTCTCAAGCCTCAGCAGTAGTTTTGGCTGTGGAAGACAGATTGTTGAAGGACTACCCAAAAGTGGGCATTTCATTCAGCAAGCTGGACGAGTTTGACCTGCATCCACTTTACCAGGTTGCAAGACAAACAAGAGTATGTGACACTTTTGTTTTTAGATAGCAGTAATTGGAGCCGATTTGTCTGCGTTTGATGAAGATGTGTTTTCCGGAGCAGTAAAGAGCACTTTTGATGAAATACAAGCTGATGGTAGGCCTAAAAGCTAACTTTTGGTGGGATGTAGAAACCGGAAGTGGGTAGTACGACTTTAATTTTTTTCTTTTGCCATTGAGGTTTTGGAAAATCATCTTTTCTGAGAAAAAAATCACAAAAATAGATAAATACGGCTTCAGAACGAGAAAAGATCGAAAACTTGCTGAGCTCCGGGACCTCAAAGACTTCGACATCCCATTGTGGCCACCCTATAAAACCCCCCACTTAAGTTTGCAAAAAATCAGTTCGGAGACCAAAGCAAACTGACGGGTGTTGTATATCAAAATTGAGCCGGCTTATTTTTCAGCCCTGGGAATACTGGAAAAAAAACTTCACTTTGTACGGTTGGGTCGAAGTTGGCCACAATTGCACTCCAATTTTTAGTGTAAATTAAAAGTACAAGTACCAAATCTCGTAAATATGTTTCTAACCTACTTTTGTATGCTCTACAATCCTGTCAAAAAAAATCTTTCAGAACTGAGACAAAACTTGAAAGAAAGCAACATTAAAATTTACAGCAATATAAAAATTTGGACCCTAGTATAGAATACAGGTGTTTTCGGTACGGTATACCGTACCGAAAACCGTACCGACCGAGCCGATTTTGGGCAAAAATACCGTACCGAAATACCGACCGAAATTTTCCTTATCAAAAATGCCGTACCGAAATACCGACCGGTCGATTTCGAAAATACCGAAACCGATATCGAAAGTTGGGAAAATTTCGGTATTTTTTAATATTTATTTTATCGTCACTTAATCGTCGGTTTTATGTACTTATTTTAGAAATCGGTTTTCATTGGTTTCTTGACACTAACTTTTATCCATTTTCAAGATGAGCGCCATTTGGAAAATTGATCTTTTCAACAAATTATCAGCGACTGAAGCAATTTGTAAGGCGTGTAACAGCAAAATCAAGAAGAGTGGTGGTAGTACAACTGGTCTCTTCGTTCATGCTAAAAGACAGAAGGCAGAAGACAAAAGGCAGAATATGCATTGAAACTCAAGCAAACACTTGCAAAAGAATCTGCTAAGGGATAAGCCTATGGATGGGTTTATTAAAGTTTTACCCAAAGGTTAATTGTTCTCTTCTCTTATTTCTTGTACAACTTAGCATGTAGGTGAACTCTCATCGGTGGACAAGAAGGTGATGCATCTGATTGCTTGCGAGAATCTTCCGTTTTCAGTAGTTGAAGGAATCACTTTTAAGCCGTTGCTGTCTATGTCAGATCAGGAAAGTCTAAAAAGTATTTTCATAACGGAAGACACAAGTTGACTGGATTATCTGATTCATTCTGACTATGTTAAGGTTGTAAACATTACACAGATTGGGTGATGCCTAGAATGTACCGAATGGTGAAGGCTAAAATCAGTAAGCTTATGGATGAGTGCCCAACGCTATCATTTACTTCCGATATCTGGTCTAATTCAAAAAAACTCGTTTATAAGGTTTTTTCATCTTGCGTTTCATCGTTTTTAACATCTCACTTTAGCCTCACAGCACATGGGATAAATCAAGAGTGGAACAGAGTCAAGTTCATTTTGTGCGTCGAACCATTTTCTGGCAGCCATAACTTCGAGACGATAGGACAAAAGGTCAAAAAGATGCTCCATAGGTGGGAAATATCGTCCGAAAGATGCCATGTATTCTTGCGTGATGAAGATGCTAATATGCGAAGGGCACTTTTTAAATCTGTCTTTTATGCTGCATTAAACCATTCTTATTTTAGGCATTTGAGACAGAAGGTTTTCTGCATGCAGATTGCGGAGCACACAAGCTGAACTTAGTTGTGAATAAAGCAATTTTTGAGGAGAAGGACATCTCAGTAATTTTGAAGCGCTGCAAGACTCTTACTGGACACTTCAAGCATTCCACACTGGCTCAGAATCGATTGAAAGATGAACAAATAACGCTGGGAATCCCAGTACATACTTTAAAACAGGTACTTTTGCTTTCTAATCATTTCTCCAATATATTTTGTATAGAATGTTCCGACTCGCTGGAATTCATCGTACTACATGTGCCAAAGTCTAGTGGAGCAACAGAAAGCAGTGGAGATGTATCGGGGGTGTTTGGAGCGGGGCGTGTGTGTATTCTATACTAGGGTCGAAATTTCTTGAATTTTTTTTTCAAAATTTGCAAAAAAGTTGAAGATAGGGCCGGAGTGCCTTATATGTCATAGCCCGAAAAGTGGTTTTGACCACTTTTTTGAACTTATCTTGTCGTAATTAGTACGAAAAACATGTTTTTTTCACCCGGACGATTATTTGTGGAAAAATATTTTTTTGACCAAAAATGATCATAAATGATCAATAAATGATCATAAATATAGTTACACATCCACCAATTCACATGGCTGCTGTATGTAAAAGGGGAATGAGAGTGTTAAACTTTAGCATATTGTTCGGAATAGTCTCTAAGGTGATTGGGGCGCGCATCTCTGTCTCAAGCCCCCCGCCCCGGCAGGGCTTGGGGCTTGACTTGAGATGCGCACCCCAAGCACCTTAGAGACCATACATCTCAAAAAGTGGGCTATGTAAGTGTACAACAACACTTGCATAGCCCTGCTTTTGCATGTGGTAGGCCGGCCATGAGAATTGGATGCTCACCCGAACATTTTATCGTGACAAAATGATCAAAAAAGTGGTTATTTATGATCATTAATGATCTTTTATTGATCATTTATGGTCAAAAATAATTTTTCCAAAAATGTCGTCCGGGTGAAAAAAACATGTTTTTCGTACTATATACGACCAGATAAGTTCAAAAAAGTGGTCAAAACCACTTTTCGGGCTATGACATATAAGGCACTTTAGCCGAAGATAGTGTTTGCATTGTTGTAAATTTTGAGGTTGCTTGCTTTGAATGTTTTTTTCATTTTCGGGGAAAAAAATTTCGACAGGATTGTAGACCATAACGGAAATAATTTTTTCAATCTGAAAATACACAAAAAAATTGTGCAATAATTTAAAGGTGCAATACTTTGCTCTTTATTAGCTATGTAAAAAAAATACATTTTTGTTCACACAGAAAATCAAATAGCTTATTTTGCAGCAGTGTCGTCTGTCCACTTCCAAAACATTCAACCAGCCTATTTCGATGTAAGGACCTCTTGTTCTATAGAAAATGGCAAAATTCACTGGGGTATGCATGCATTTTTACTGCCATTCTACAGTCGACTCTCGATATAACGGACTTCCAAAAACCCCGTCTGACACTTTCTTTAGCTCCCTTTAAAAGCCTTCAGCCAGTTGTCTTTGGCTGGTCTAGTCCAAAACATCGCGAGGATTACGATTTTACCAATCGTTTCTAAAAATCGCAATAGTTTTGCCGAAAATACCCGCGCCTCTCGATACAACGAACACCCTTTGAAAATAACTGTCCGTTGTATCGAGAGGCACGGGTCTTTTCGGCAAAACTATTGCAATTTTCAGAAACGATTGGTAAAATCGCAATCCTTGCGAGATTTCGGACTAGACCAGTCAAAGACAACTGGCTGAAGACTTTAAAATCTGGGTCGAACTTTTTGGGGGTCCGTTGTATCGAGAGTCGACTGTATAGTCAAATTTTAGGGAAAGTGTTTAAAGCATTGCTGTTCGTGCTGGCTCTTTTGGTTGTCTTTGCTCTGGCATTCAGACAACAATACAAGCACAGTCCACGGTATGTAGATATATATTACAAGGGACCACAGGCACCTATCGGCGCCTCTATAGTATTTCATAATTTCAAGACTTCATTCATAAAAATAGGTATATCCCCTATTAGAACTCATTTTTTTCACCTTTTCTTTTTTTAAAACGAAAGCTGACATTTTGGGGAACACGATGGTATTAGCGACAAAAGTGATTTCGCTATCTACGACCCGTTCTGGCCTTCGAAGTGAAAAAGCGTTAACCATCTCGCTCGTAATTATGTCTAAGGTAAGTGAGTGCGCGCATCTCTAACTCTCAAGCCCCCTGTGCCCCCTTCGGGTTGTGAGCAGGAAATGAGCAGGAAAGCATTTTAAACAAAGTTAAGAATGTATCGAGAAAAAAGTAATTAGTAATAGTACTTTTTAAGAGTGCAAATTCTTCAATATACTTTTGTCTGCTTGTACCTACCGCATAAAAAACTCTGTTATGCTGGTTCAAGGAAAATTGTTTTTCTGTTACAGATTGCGCCTATTGATGGCTGATAGCCGGAGTTCTCTGGGCAATATGTCAGCTAGTTGGCAGAGTGCTGGCAGGGTGGAGTTAAGGAGGGCTAATCGACGATTGAGTCTACTTTTTGGACAGGTAATCAAATGTTTTGACAGGGAAACTTATATTTTATAAAAATCACTTTGAAAACAATATAAGCGCAGTAGTAAATATGGTGGCGCTGTAATTTTAAAATAATATTTAAAACAGGCAATAATGGAAGTGTGAGATGCGAGGTGCGAGCTCCGTTTCTAAAATTTTATTTTTTATATTGAACAATGGGAAGGTTTATTTTATTCAGTAGCGGACCTTAAAAATAGGTCAAAAAAGTTTCAAGCTCAGCAAAACGACAAAAGCTGACTGAGCTACGGCACCTTAAAGACCTCGACTGTAAGCGCCCTATGAAATACTGAAAAATGGCCATGAAATATTTAATTTTGGCTATAAACTCGAGCTGGCCATAAAATATTAAAAAATGGCCATGAACTTTTGAATTCTGTCCATAAACTCAAATTTGGCCATAAAATACTGATTTGGCCAGTGAGTCGTTGTCCTTCTTATTGCCGGATATTTAACGGAGCGCCATATCTGAAAATAACAATCATACGAAGGGATGATCAAATAGACAACAGAGTAGTCAACGGACTTCAATGGGCAAACTTTATGGCCAACCCGAATTTATGGCCAAGCTCCATCATTTTATTGCCAAAAACCAATAATTTATGGCCAAATATGGCTAGCTCGAGTTTATAGCGAAAATCAAATATTTTATGGCCATTTTTCAGTATTTTATGGCCAAAATTAAATACCACTTGCAATTTTAGCTCTAGTTCAAATTTACCTCTTCCCTGTTTTCTTTTATTTACTTATTTTTTCTATTATGGTCGAAAAAATGATGAAAGTGTTACAAACATTGAACTTAAAATAAAGAAATAGGTAAGAAAAAGGCCGTAATTATCAAAATAATTAAGATTATTGAAATTTAGCATTAATTGAAAAATAAATAAACGAAAATTGATTATTTGACATTTATAGTCCCGTTATTGATTTCCAGAATTATCAGTTGCAACACTTTCAACTATTAGGATGGGCCCCAGAAGTGTCAATTAGCGCAGGATTCGACTTCTTTATCTCAATTTTTTAAGCCTTATGCCAGTTTTTCAGTTAAGTAGAAAGTAGCAAAGATTCTAGTTTTGTATATTTTTGCTATTAAAGCTTAAGTTTTGCCATAAGAGTAGGGTGACGATTTGGGTACTAAATAGTACTAAGCGCCAAATTATTACCTAGTACTAAATAGTATTAGGTTGTCCCATAAGTTTTGCGAAAAACCTTTAGATTTTTTCCGAAAAGCAATTTTCATAAAAACTTGGCAAAATGACACTTTCTACAACCAGAATTTCATCCTGAGCACGAATCCGGTGTCAGAAATACCATAACTCGTCATCATAACAATATTTTATTCAAAGTAACCACCCTCACATTCAACACGTTCAGACGTGTTTTGCTCTTTCGGCATTGGACGATCTAAAAACTTGATTTTATCCATTTCTGTCAAATGCAAACGCATTTCTGAAACCGGATTCGTGCTCAGGATGAAATTCTGGTTCTAGAAAGGGTCATTTTGCCAAGTTTTTATGAAAATCGCTTTTCAAAAAAAATCTAAAGGTTTTTTCGCAAAACTTATGGGACAACCTAATACTATTGGAACTAGGTACTAATTTTGTACTAATTAAGCATTAGGAACTATTTTAGTACTAGGTACTATTTTGGTACTTAGTACTATTTTAGTACTATGGTTAAAAAAACATACACAGATGTGCATGTTAGTTATTTTATGTCAAAAACAAACAAACATATGTGCAGATAATACTACGAGTACTAAGTACTATTTTAGTACCAGGTACTAAAATAGTATTTGGTTTTTAATTTTGTACCCTAGTACATTATGGTACTACCGTAGTTCTTCTAATAAGTGGGCAGTCTCCAATAAACGGGCACCCTAAAAGACGATTTTACCTACACCTTAACTCCTTAAGCTAAAATTTTTGGAAAAATACAAATGTTTTGCTGTTTGATGCTGATCAAGACGAAGAAAATGGCTACCTTACCGAGGACAGTCTTTATTTTGAATTTGATGGTTAGAATTCGTGTTATTGAATGTTTACATCTTTTTGTTGTCTGTCTTCGAATAAATTTTGATCGAAAAAATAGTCGGGCAGTCTTCAATAGTCGGGCAGTCTCCAATAGTCGGGCAGTCTCCAATAGTCGGGCAGTCTCCAATAGTCGGGCAGTCTCCAATAGTCGGGCAGTCTCCAATAGTCGGGCAGTCTCCAATAGTCGGGCAGTCTCCAATAGTCGGGAAGTCTCCAATAGTCGGGCAGTCTCCAATAGTCGGGCAGTCTCCAATAGTCGGGCAGTCTCCAATAGTCGGGCAGTCTCCAATAGTCGGGCAGTCTCTAATAGTCGGGCAGTCTCCAATAGTCGGGCAGTCTCTAATAGTCGGGCAGTCTCCAATAGTCGGGCAGTCTCCAATAGTCGGGCAGTCTCTAATAGTCGGGCAGTCTCCAATAGTCGGGCAGTCTCTAATAGTCGGGCAGTCTCCAATAGTCGGGCAGTCTCTAATAGTCGGGCAGTCTCCAATAGTCGGGCAGTCTCCAATAGTCGGGCAGTCTCCAATAGTCGGGCAGTCTCCAATAGTCGGGCAGTCTCCAATAGTCGGGCAGTCTCTAATAGTCGGGCAGTCTCCAATAGTCGGGCAGTCTCTAATAGTCGGGCAGTCTCCAATAGTCGGGCAGTCTCCAATAGTCGGGCAGTCTCCAATAGTCGGGCAGTCTCTAATAGTCGGGCAGTCTCCAATAGTCGGGCAGTCTCCAATAGTCGGGCAGTCTCCAATAGTCGGGCAGTCTCCAATAGTCGGGCAGTCTCCAATAGTCGGGCAGTCTCTAATAAACGGGCACCCTCGGAGGTGATTGGAAAATAAACGGACATGCTCGCTTATTAGAAGAAATACGGTATTTTAGTACTATTTAGTACTGCGATATTATTATTTACCTACCCATATCGTCACCTTGCATAAAAGTCTATGCCTCTTGTTTAGGGCTGTCGATCAAATCGAACGGAAGATCGAAATTTTCTGTCCGATTAACTTAGCTGAAAATCGAAAAAATGTCCGTTTTCGGTCTAAAAGGCATAAAATTGCTAGCCGGATCGACAGCCAATTAGTCCTTTTAAAACAATCAGAAATTTCGAAAAAAAAGTTTCGGTAACCGAAAAAGCAGACTTTTACGTCAAAACTGTGAAATTTAAAGAATATGGTATTTCTGCAACAACACATTAAAATGTATGCTTTGTTTTCAACGAAATTTCACACACATTCCTGTAACCATGCGGATTTCAGCAAAGAAGAAGCTCTCGATTGGAAGAATTGGTGGAGGGTGATGCACAGCCTAGCCACCTTCATGATCACTCTATTTTCCACGCAGAGTTTGCTAATCAAGCATTCAGCAACATTCTCTATGAGGATGATCAGTCAAAAGAATACAGTGCGCCGGAGTCAATGAAACTAAGCACACAACAATGTGAAGACCAGAAATTAATCCGATTCTAATGTCAATTTTCATTTGCATGCAAGAAAATAATTCGCCAATTTTGTTATTTCTTGTAATAAAATTAAGCACATAAAAGTAGCTTACGACGTGTTTTTGGGTCACTTTTCCAAATTTTGGGGTGGGGGCTTAAACGCAATAAGTACTGTAAAATAATTTTCCAAAAGGCGTTCTGTAAAAATTTTCAATAACTTTCATCAGCCGAATTTTTTTTGATACCCTGTACAGGGAGAGCGTTTTTTTTGGGTGGGGGTGGGGGGGAGGAGGGTGCTGTGCTGTGATCATAGGGGTACAGTCGGGTCTCGTTTAACCGACACTTGATTATCCGACACCCTCAGTTAATTGACACTTAAAAAAAATTTGGTTGGCAGACAAAGAAATCCCACAAGTCTTACGCTCGATTAACCGACACTCGATTATCCGACACCCCCAGTTAACCGACACCCCTCGGCGGGTTCCTTTCAATGAAACTACCCCTGATAAACCGACAGCCTCCGTTAACCGACACCCCTCGGCGGGTTCCTTTCAATGAAACTACCCCTGATAAACCGACAGCCTCAGTTAACCGACACCCTCGGCGGGTTCCTTTCAATGAAACTACCCTGATAAACCGACAGCCTCAGTTAACCGACACCCCTCGGCGGGTTCCTTTCAATGAAACTACCCCTGATAAACCGACAGCCTCCGTTAACCGACACCCTCGGCGGGTTCCTTTCAATGAAACTACCCCTGATAAACCGACAGCCTCCGTTAACCGACACCCCTCGGCGGGTTCCTTTCAATGAAACTACCCCTGATAAACCGACAGCCTCCGTTAACCGACACCCTCGGCGGGTTCCTTTCAATGAAACTACCCCTGATAAACCGACAGCCTCCGTTAACCGACACCCCTCGGCGGGTTCCTTTCAATGAAACTACCCTGATAAACCGACAGCCTCAGTTAACCGACACCCCTCGGCGGGTTCCTTTCAATGAAACTACCCTGATAAACCGACAGCCTCAGTTAACCGACACCCCTCGGCGGGTTCCTTTCAATGAAACTACCCCTGATAAACCGACAGCCTCAGTTAACCGACACCCCTCGGCGGGTTCCTTTCAATGAAAAACATGCCTTGGTCCCCCTGTTGTTTTTTTACAAAAAAATTTTTTTGGAATTCAATAATCTGAATGGGAACATAAATTGGATAGATGGTGAAATTATGCAAAAAGTTGTCCAGGTCAAGGTTTTGAGTATAAATAAATGGTTGAGGAGACTGTGAAAAAAATTTTTTGCATTTTTGCAATACGCAGTTAGAAAAAACCTTTTTCATCGAAGTTCCGCAGGTCACACTCAAGGTCCCTACCTTGTAAAATATTGACCTGGTCTGGATGAATTTTCTTCAATGTATCCAGCTGAGTTTTAAATGCTCCTTTAGCCAGCTGTATTTGACCTGCTTTAATGAGCGCGTCTAGGAAACTGACTCCAACTTACTGCTATAGTGGAGTTGCTACTGATCTCTTCAGAAGAAGATTGGCTGGAAGAATCAGCTGTTGTGCTTTTATTTGCTGCTAAAAGTATTGAGTTCAGCTTTTTGTTAAAAATACTTAAAAAATTTTGAACAAACCTAGCATACAGAAGAAAATAAAAAATAGTTTTGCAAAACCCATATTGTTCCATAGATGTTCCTAAATTAGCAGTTTCGTAGTGTAGCGATTGAATGTTGCTATTATCGAAGCATTGTGACCATGAGCAGTCGCCACAGCTAGTCACCAGTTGCCGTCAACTCATTTTGGCCCGGGCTTACCCCTGGTTCACTCTAATTATAGAATTGTCTCTAATTATTCAAAATCAAGTTCTTGGCATTGTGTTTTTGACCGACATATTGGAGACTGCTGTGAGGCAATTTGTAGCCAGTGAGCTGAGCTACAAATTGAGGTACAACTTGCCCCAGAGCATTCTACAAAAAAGGTCAAAACACAATGCCAAGAATACGATTTTGAATTTATGGTAGTCTTTTATTTGAGTAAACACGGCAACTTCGTTTTGCCGACACCGTTTTTACCCACTGATATGCATAAGTAAATGATCAAATATCAGAGTTAATAGTTGAAAATTTAGAATAGTGGTCTAAACTTTTTAATTTCAGCATTACTTCATAAAAAACTAAGAAAAAACTAACCAAAATGTGTAGAAGTTGGATTAGTGTCATCAATATCAATCTGCCGAATCTGCCTTCTTGCGCCGTCTAGTCAAAGGCAACTATGGCCAAGCAAATGTAATTTTTCTGGGTTCGTGTTAGCTTATATGCGACTGAACTGACCTTTCCATGCAACAACCCAGCATTGTCACCACTTACAAAACTCCAAATAAATTTATTAACTTGATAAGGGGAGTAACATGGATAACAATTATACGATTTTCTAAGCAGATACTCCAGAGTCTTTTTCTTGCAATACGCTGCCATTTGATTTGATAGTTTTCGACTGGATACTTTTGAAATCTCCATTTAAGCGGCTTGATGACTCTTTTCGTTCAATGCTCTACACACCTACACAATTAAGACAGAACAAAAACAGGCGTCAAAAAAACCTTGCCATTTTAGGAATTTTCGTGCCTCCAGTAAGTTCTTCACCTGCTGACGCCGGTCTCTTCTTGATTTGCTCACTTCTGGCTTGCCACATTGGAAATTCTTCAGACGGTAGCGGTAAAGGATCTTCTCTGAACCAACTGCTCTGGAGTGCCCGTGTTGCATTTATACGACGTTCGGGACAAGGAGTAAGCAACCTTGAAAAAGAGCACCTGTTCACATAACCTGAGCTACGCGAAAATTCAAAAAGACCTACTGAGCAACGAGTTTCATGCCAGACTTTGACGTGATGTGCCCAGGGAACTTGTTGTATAATTGGCCAGATTGAAAGTGCTTGAATTCGAAGTTTTTGACGCCCCACAGATTCTTGTAGCCAGGCCATGATTGCTCACTTGGTGTTCCCGTAACCTGAGAAAACAAAATATGTGCGCTTAGAACGTGAACTATTAGACTTACTGTGAAGATTTCTATCAACTGGTTAATTTCATTAGTCCCATGAAATACTGGCTGCAGCTTGAAGAGTTCTCCAAAAATGCAGCCAATCGACCATATGTCTACTGCAGTTGAATACATCTACAAAGTAATCGAATTAAGCATGGATGAAGTATTTAAAAAAATCCGCCAAACAACACAAATTTTTGCAACGTTGGCTTCGCAATGTGAGTAGTGCAAGAACAGGAGACTTTTCCATAGTGTTTCGCAGGAAAGGTTTCGAAAAATCTTTGCTTTAACCTTCGACAATAAATAAAAGGACCAGCAGAAAACCCTTTTACAGCTGGTCTCATAAAAGGCGTGAACTCACTTTGACAAAACATTGGCAGTCAAACAGCCACTGTAGGCAAACTCTTAGAAACACTAAAAATTACTTCTGTTTTGAGCAATAATTCAGGAGAACGATAGTAGAGAGAGTGACAACCACTGGCGTGAATGCTCTTAATGGATCCCCGAATCGTCTGGCCATTCCGAAATCACCGATCGTAAATAGAAAAGGTAAGGAACATGAGAAGTTAGAGAGAGAAGATAAAAGTTGCCTCATAAGATTTTTGATTTGAGCTGAAAAAAGTGGATGACTTCAGACTGGAAAAAAGAAGCACACCTGAAGTAAAGCACTGTGACCTGGATTGCAGCAATTCCATCAGAGTTTTAAAGTTGTGCTCCACATATTCCAATTTCATGTAGACCTTGCTTATGTTGCTGCCGACCACCACTTCCTGAACAAAAAAAAGTCTAAAATATAGGGTTTACGAACTGACCTGTAGCCGAACAATGTTTGGGTGATTCACACATTTTAGTAGCATGTTGATTTCTCTGAGTGATGACACAGTAAAACCATCGGTTTCTTTTGCCAGATTTAACTGCTTTAGCGCGAATATTTTGCCTCAAAATGAAAATTCGTGTGGTTATGGGAGTAGAAAGGAATAGAAAATAGCGTACTCGTGCGATTCTCCCTCACTCTGTAGACGACCCCGTAGCTTCCTTCTTCAATGCGGTTCAAGCAAGTGAATTCTGTGACCAAGCGACAGCCCGAAATTCCTGGATAGTAGATGCTCGGTTTTTCTTCTTTAACGGCGATTTGCGTTTGATCGGCGTTAATCTGAAGGTCAAATAAAACAAAAGGTTTGGCAAAAAATCTAAGGTAGAGCACCTGTGGACTGAGCTCGGGAGTATTCTCATTCTTTGTCTCTTGATCAATTTCGTCTTCTTGCACCCTTTCCACCATTGGCTCAATGTCAAAATCAATGTGAATAACATCATCTGCGTATAATTGCGAATGCATTGGAAGCTACAAAATGTGAGATTACCGAAGAAAGAACGAAGGATACAATTTAACAGAGGAAATAAAAGTGCTATGACTGGGATTATTCTGCGACTGCACTGCGGCTGTTAATGTCAAAGATCAAAGAAGCACGAATTGGCAACGTTATAACTTTGCTTTTTTCCAAGTTTCAAGAGAATTTATTGGGTGACAATTTTTTTCTTTTCTTATAATATGTGACACGAGTGTTTGGGCATAGGGACTAGGGTTGTCAGCTCGACCGGCCGATTTTCGGTTTTTCCTGCCGAAAACCGACATTTTGTCGGTTTCAGTTTTCGGCCGGCTGGCCAGCCGAACGCTTCGGTTTTCAGTTTCGGTTTTTGGCAGGCTGGCTTTTTCCCGGGTTTTCCAAAAAAACTTCCTCTCCGTTTTTTTCCGAAAACTTTTCAATTCTTTAACTTGTTTTACAGTTTGTGTTTTTGTTTTTTACAGTATCGCGAACACGTCTCACAATGGGTCTTATGAGTTATTTTAGGAATGCCAAGTGAAGGTTGGCAGAACTACAAAAAGATCGGTGAAAAAACTGTCTGCACGTGTGGCGATGAGCTTAGCCTTTGAAACAGCAACTCGACGTCTACTCTATCTGGTCATCTGAATTCAGCAAGGCACAAACAAAAGCTGCTAGAAGTGGTACCAAGCAGGCCAACAAATTCGAGGTCGACTCAGTAGCAACACTTTTTCAAAGTCAACCCAACATCTCCGCTGACTTCACCTCTACAATCCAGCAATTGGCCAACACCACCAAAGACAAGTTGCTAGCTATACCTTCAGATGCAGAACTTCATGCTGCTTTGCTGGAGAATGCGTATGCCTCACCTCCTTTGGGCATTGGAGCTGCTGTCTACGACCACAATCAGTCGGTGTATGCCTTGTTCAATGGTGGGGCCTTCCATTCACCTACATCCACTCTGCTGCTCATTTCAAATGCAGTGTTGCAAAAGGGAATAGGTAAGTGGAATTATTTTGTGAAAAAATATCAGGTCAAGATATGAAGTGGGTGACTTTGACTGGCAAATCAAGTTCGCATCATATTCAGCATTAGACCAGGGACGCCTTTTAAATATCGCTGCATTACTTAGGGCCCATAGACAGTGATTTTCTTGCGATTTGGACCGTGGACAGGTCAGGTAAAAACAGTATTTTAAATGGACTGAATTTCTCGCCGCACGTAGTAGGTTCTCAAACGCACAATTAAAACACATTTTTCTGACTTAAAAAATGATTTTTTCTTCCAATGCTGAACTGGTAATGGACTGACAATTACACTATTACTAGACTACCTTTTGTAGTCAAAATCAAACTTCTAATGGCCCTTTTACAAACTTTGTCGCTGTCGTTGGAATAAAATGTTTTATAAAAGCGCTTTTACTCCAACGACGACTCCTTTATGGCAAATCTCACGACAACGCAGACATTTTTTCCAAATTTGACAAAATTTTGCATTTTAAGTTTTTTATAAGTTTTCTTTTTAATTTTGGTGGATAACAAGATTTCCCACATATTTTTTGGTTCTTATCTTTTATGCGGAATACCGTGTTATTGATGATCTTTTTTGACATTAATATACTTTACTGTCATTTATTTTCCTGTTTTTTTACGTTAGAGAAATATGTTTAAGTCCGTCCTGACACATGCTGGCCTACCCTAAGCCTGAAAACACGAAAATTATTTGGTGAATCTTTAAAGCGGGGTTGAAAGCTGTTAAGGAGATAATCTCGACAAGAAACGATTATTTTAATTTTTGTCTTTTTTAAATGTGGTTTTAGGGCCATATTTTGTCGACAAGGTGTTGTGGTGCCAGACAAACTTGTGCAGAAGTTAAAGTTGGATTAGTGTCATCAATATCAAAGTTTCTGAATTCCTTCAAAAAATGCCCAAAAAATCGATTTCCTTGAGCGTTTTTTATGTAAACGGGCGTCTTTTCATGAACAAATATCCTAATTTTGAGCCTCTTCAATGCCTAAGCCTTTATCATGGAGCTGGAGCTATTTAAATCGCAAGGAGGGAATGTTTTAACGAAAAGGAGTATTTTTTTTATAAACACCCGACATTTGGGTATTTACCGGGTAAATACCCAAAAAATAAATACCCGGGTATTTAAGCAACCCTAGACATGCTCACCTTCTCAAAATTTGTCCCCGCCAATTCAAAAAGTAAAAGAGACATAAACTTTTCAAAAAAAATGTTATTCAATTTATTATTCAGAATTTTTTGGTTAACTGTGAGCTATTGTGTTTCTATTGACAACATATCTATATGGGAACACTTTCACTTGCAAATATTCCATAGTTGTTTTGTTGCGTAGTGGTTTTGAGGTATCTAAGTATGCTGCATCTGTTCTCCAGTCTATTTCGAGTGTAAAATGGCAAGGAGACACTGCTTCTGTCAATCGCTGAAAATTATATGATGTCAAATGGCTAATAATTTTTCCTTCTTTGCTGGGTGCCTCAATCCGAAAACAATAATGTGTGAGCCAGGGGGCTGCTTGTCACGTATATTTCCTATTTTGGGTGTTCGAGTGATCTGACTGGAAGGGAGACATTGTTACTCCTTGCCCGACTAAATGGGTTTCTGGATGCGGTAGAGAGGGTCGACAGAGTACGTGCATCGCTCAGACATTGCCTTCGTGGAGTTTGAATCGGAGAAGGACTCAGCAGCGGCCAGGAAAGCTCTCAACAACTTCCAGATCAAGCAGGCTCATAGAATCGCTGTTGCCTATGCAATGAAGTAAACGACTGTTTGATTAATATGTTGTTATTGTATTCTTGGATGTTGTCAAAAGAAATAAAAATTTTGGTTGGAGTATTTTCTATACGATATGTTTTCCTCATAAACCATCCCACAAAGGCCGTCATGCGAATAGTCATCTAGCTAAAAATTGAAATGAGAAACAAACAACAAACACAATTTGTATGCCGCGGCTTAAAAAACAACTTTTTTTCTTTTCAGCCATACTTTCCCCATTTATCTTAACTTTTCCATTTTTCAGCCATACTACCCCCCATTCACCTCAACTTTTCCACTTTTCAGCCATACTCACCCCATTCACCCCAAGCATTACCTTAGGTTTAGGCTTCCCCAAGCTTTAACAATTGCCAACACTGAGATAACAAGTTTCAGTCATACTCACCCCATTCACCCTAACTTTTCCAGCTTTAAAATTTAAACTTTAAAATTGCTTTTTTGGTGCCGTTCTGGTGAAATTATTACTTAAAAATAATTTTCAGACGCTTTCAAAAAACTTGATTTTGGGGGGGTGGGGGGTGGGGGGTGGGTGGGGGGTATATGACAGTAGCGTCAAAATTTTGATTTTGACGCTACTGTCATATTGCTCACCGGAAACCCGAAAATCAAGGCAGGTACCATCTGGTCAGGTGAATTCATCCATATGACCCAGAAAAATTTGTTTTCGTCAAAATCAAAAACGAATTACCCTATAATACGTAAAATCGTGCTGCAAATCGAGTTTGATATGACCAAAACTACTCCTGTCAAACAGAATTCTTCACACAATTTTACGTATGATAGCATGATTTGTTTTAAATTGTGTGAAAAAATAATATTTCAGGCCAAACAGGTGGATATCCACCTATCCGAGGGGTGACCACGCCTGGTTTTTTTTTTGTGAAATGTCGTCTAGTGAAATGTCGTTTTTGTCAAGTGTAGTTTCGACAAATAATACGCTCGTGAAATGTCGTTTTTGCCAAATGTCACCTAGCCTTGATATCCACCAGAATGACCCAAAAAATTAAAATTTGTGCCATAAAATAAGATTTTGACGTAAAATCTTGAAAATAAATGAGATTTGGAGTCCCCAAAATAAGAACAAATATTATTAATACGGACAGATCACATCTCTGATGTAGGGTAAACAGGTGTAGGGTGGGTAGGTATAAAAGAGGATTTACGAGACCCAAACATCGGGTAGACCTTCCTCAACCCTTCAGCATTGGTTTGCAGCACTTGTTTAACTGGATATTCAAGTGGACCACCTGAAAATTCAGGAGTCGATTAGACGTGTCAATATTCTCCGCACCAGCTGGAGACCTTACAAGGCATGAAACTTTTCAGAACTGGGGTTCCTGCAGCTTTCGGCATTATAAAACCGTTACCAGGACATGATTCTGGATAGGGCACTGTTCCTTAACTTATTAGATGCCGTATTCAGAAGGAATGAAAATTATTGCTAGAAAAGAGCCCAAAGTTCAGGATGGTGCAGTAAGGATATGTGAGATTCCCATCCCAGCTTGGGAATAATTGATACCAAGCTTTCGGGGCCGGCCCGTGCACAGGTCTGCTCTAGACCAAAAGAGTAATTTGACCAATTGTTCTTTGATAAAACAAGTACGAGACCAAATATATGATTGGTCAAACATATTGAAATTCAAACAAGTCATTGATCAAATATGTTATTTGAGCAAATCCTTATTTGCGCAAATGTCTTGTTTATCAAATAGTTTATTGAGCATTTCTCTAATTTATCTTTTAGGCATGCCAAGTTTTCAATTTGATCCATAACAGGTCTGCACCGGATATGAAAAATATCGGATCGGATGTCAAAAAGTGCCAGATATCTGTTATGGGATATCGGATAATTTCTCAAAAATTTTTGAAAACTTTTTTGCAGTGAAATTATTGATTAGTTGAAACCACACACAGAAATTGGGAAAAGCCAGACTATGCCAGCGTACCATAGAGTGAATGTTATCACTCATAGCACAAAAAGGTCGGCGTTATTTGCAAAATGGAAACAGAATTTTACAACAGTCAAACCATCCCTAGAATGCTCAAATTGGTACAGAAAACAAGTCTTGGAATTCGAAAAGACGTTAACAAAAATTTGCACCAAGCAAATGTGGCCACTTGGTGCATGGACCATTCAGCAGAACAGCGATTAGTGAAAAGAAAAGTAGTTGAATCAACAAGGATATTTTCAAGACAAAAATTTTCAAAAAATTCTTCTCACTTTGCCCTCACTTTGTCTCACACTTGACAATGTCAAAAAAGTTCCTCTCACTTTGCCGCTCACTTTTCTTCTTACTTTCACTCTCGCTTTTCCTTGTGAACGGAGTGAAAGTGAGAGTCAAAGTGAAAGTAAGAGTGAAAGTGAGAGATATGGTGTGTTCACAATGGAGGATGAAAGTGAGAGTGAAAGTGTCGCATTGTGAGCGTAGATTAATTTCCTGATTATTATTTTTATTTCATCATATAGCTATTTCCAATGGATGTGATCAAGCCGAACAACACGCTCTACGTAAGAAATCTCAGTGACAAGGTCAAGAAAGACAGTAACACATCCCAATCATTCTTCAAAAATTTAGCTTTGAATTTTTAGAGCTGAAGAACTCGTTGTATGTTCTCTTCTCGCAGTTTGGGCAGATCCTACAAGTATTGGCTTTCAAAAGTGCAAAGATGAGAGGACAGGTATTAAGTTTGCAATCCTCAGATTTCCAATAACAAGTTTCCGTTTAGGCGCACGTCGTTTTCAAGCTGGTCTCTTCGTCTTCCACTGCTATGGCTTCGCTGCAGGGAGCTCTGTTATATGGGAAGCCTATGAGAATTGAATATGCCAAAGAAGACTCTAAGGTGATCGCCGAAGCCAAGGGGATGATGAGGTTTGTCTTTTCTTTTTGATTAATTTTTGCAATGATTATTGACGAGGTTTCAGATTGGGCAAAGCGATTGGTGGCAAGGATAAGGTCAAACCGGAGAGCAAGAAGCAGATGGGCATGCCTGAAGCAGTCGCTCAAGCCATGAAATCGTCGTTGACTGTGGCTAAGCAAGAAGTGGACAATGAATTGCCGAATAAGATCCTTTTTGTGTCAAAGCTGCCGGATGATGCTGACCTCGAGATGTTGAATAGCGTCTTCCAACCGTGTGTTTTTTATGCATATGATAACTGAAATTTACATTCTTCTTGGTTTGCAGGTTTACTGGGTTCAAGGAGGTTCGCTTGGTCCCAAATCGCTCAGACATTGCCTTCGTGGAGTTTGAATCGGAGACGGACTCAGCAGCGGCCAGGAAAGCTCTCAACAACTTCCAGATCAAGCCGGCTCACAGAATCGCTGTTGCCTATGCAATGAAGTAAACGACTGTTTGATTAATATGTTGTTATTGTATTCTTGGATGTTGTCACAAAGAAATAAAAATTTTGGTTTGGAGTATTTTCTATACGAGATGTTTTCCTCTTAAACCATCCCACAAAGGCCGTCTAGCAAATAGTCATCTAGCAAAAAATTCAAATGAGAGACTATCGGTCTTCGCACTATTTGTTTCGAAAATTTAACCCTTGCCCCACCACTTGATTCAATCCTGGCCGCACCACTCTATTCAACCCTAGCCTTACCACTCGATTCAACCCTGGCCACACCACTCGATTGAACCCTTTAAAAGTTATTGAGCACTGTTTCAGTGCACAGAGCGCTTCCTCACTTCATCAAAGACAATTATGGTGAGTCAGCGTGGTCGGCATCTTCACGTTCACATATTAATTTTTTTCATTATTTTCTTCCACGTCATGGGTGGCCGAGAAGGCTTGATTGACACAGCCGTCAAAACTGCAGAGAGAGGATACATTCAGCGTCAATTGATTAAGGATATTGAGAGTGTAATGATCAACTATGATGGCCAAGTCAGAACTGCTACTGGTCAATTGATTCAGGTCTGGTCTGTTTTTAACCACCTTGAAGTATACTTATACATTTCTAGCTTCGTTATGGAGAAGATGGTATTGATGGTTTGTGTCTTTTGGTTGATAAATCCTTATTCACTTGTATTATTTTTTAGGAATGTGGGTGGAGGATCGAGTAATTCCAATTACGAAGCCGACCAGTAAGTTGTTCGAAGAAGAGTTCAAGCTGGAGTTGGGAAATAAAAAGCAACTGCAAAAATTCTACACTGAGAAAGTTATTCGTGAAATCAATGTAGGTTGTTAATAACAAAAGTTTGCTGGTTCACAGTTCATTTTAGGATTCGGCTGAAGCATACCTTATAGTTGACAGTGAGTGGCAACAGCTCCAGGAGGATCGTCAGCTGTTGCATAAAATATTCCCACGACCGAACGTCAAAATTTATCTCCCGTGTAACCTTAGTCGTCTCATTTGGAATGCGCAGAAAATCTTTCACGTTGATTTGCGAAAACCTGTTGATCTGAATCCTCTTAAGGTATTATTTTCAATAAGTTTCTATTTTAATTGTTTTATTATCCAAGTCATTGAGGGTATCAAGCAATTGTATCAAAGGCTAGTAATTGTCAATGGCTGTGACGAAATAAGGTTAGAATAACGGTGCATGGTCGTTTCGCGAATTTTCTCATTCGCGAATTTTCGCGAAAGAGAATTTTCGCCAGCTTACTTGTCTCTGGCTTATGGTGCAATTTCTCCTGCTCAAAGCGCGTTGTCGCCTATCTCTACGCCGAATTCTCCTATCTACAGTTCGACTTTTCCTGCATACAGCGCGACTTCGCATGCTTATAGCCCGACTTCTACGGCATACAGTCCCACTTCTCCAGCCTGCACGACGTATTTTCCGGTCTACACGCCATCTTCTCCCGTCTATACGCCTTCTTATCCAGTCTATGGTCCCCCGTTGCCAGTGTGCAGCCGTCGTCGCCAGTATACAGTCCAAGTGCTCCAGCATACAGTCCTAATTCTCCGGCATACAGCCCTTCGGCACCCAATCAGTCTCCAAAGCAAAATTTTTAATGTTGATGTTATTATGAGATGAATAAATTTTCGGTCTGAACAGTTTGCGGTTTGTATTCTTGCAATAGACACTTACGCTTTGGAAAATGACATTATGTCTTTGTCGTTAATGCAAATGTTGGGTTTTTCCTTCTTTTTTCTTGTGGTCAACTAAACTAAACCAGCCATAATTGTTTGCTGAAGAGGGGTTGTCGTAAGTGGTTTTCGTTAACCTTATTATCAACATTTCGTGATTGGCGGAATAGTTTGAGTACTTGACTTGAACGGAAAGATAAACAGTTTCATGTTAATATGTTCTATGGATAATATTTTTGAAATGGATTTTGGCGCTACTGTAATATAACCCCCTCCCCAAAAATCGACCTACTGTCATATACCAAATGTTGGGATGAATGGGGAAATATGGCTAAAAGGAGTACGGACACCATGCCCCAACCTTACTTTAGGCTTAGGTCTTAGGCTTAGCCTTACTTTTCAGCCATGCTGACCCTAACTTTTCAACTTTTCAGTCATATTCAAAATTCAGTCATATTCGAAATCAAGCCTGAGAAATAGAAATTTGCGGTTTGATTGTCTTTTCAACATAAATACCATAGAATGTGTTTCAGGTTGATACGGACACACTGACAGTCATGCTATGGAAGAAGATAAACGGCAAACATTGGTCCTGTCTCAAGATCTATGAATAAATTTCGAATTTTCGTTATTGATGCTGTTTCGATTTTGTGCGGTTCGATTTTCTCGAAATAAAGAGTTTCAAGCACTCCAATGTTTGTTTCAACTTGCCTTGTTTTCCTCGACCTGAGCTGATCTATTTGAGATGATTGCAGCCGCAATTGAAATTTGAAGGTTTAGTCAAAAAGCGTCATACTTTCGGTGCATGGACGTTTCCTCGAAAAAGAAACTTTCGCAATTCGTCTTAAGACGATTCATTTGAATCATCATCCAAATTTTTGATAGCTCAATCTAACCAAGATTTATTTATTCCGGGTGGGTCTTTCCACATAGCTGTCCGCCAAATAGTTAACTAGCCAATTTTTTAAAGGACCATACTTGTTGATGACAATGAGAATTTGGCAAATTCAAACGCGCGCGGGTCACTTTTTTTTACTCCAAAAATACTTTTTTAAATGTTAAATCAAATTTTCAGTCTTTGGTCGGTTTTGCTGTTGCAGCTCCTGCGTTTTTCATAATGTGTTCATCTGTGTGTTCA
This sequence comes from Ditylenchus weischeri, assembly GCA_029231635.1. Taxonomy (NCBI): domain Eukaryota; kingdom Metazoa; phylum Nematoda; class Chromadorea; order Rhabditida; family Anguinidae; genus Ditylenchus; species Ditylenchus weischeri. Next base: position 224,231 of record JAMRYI010000046.1, read on the forward strand.
ATTTCCCTCCGTTCATTATTTTGTTTTTACAGTATGGAGTTTATGAAGATTGCTGCTCAGTCTGTCTACAACGGAGTCTCAAGTGCTACCACGTGGGCTTTAAGCGTGACTCCCGGTGATGATGTCTCTACGAAGTCAGCGAGTTCCATCCTCCATCCGTGCTATCAGAAAGAGAATGAAAAGAACATGCAATCCGATCTTTAGAGCGTCCACCATTGGTCTTCTTGGAAAAACTTGACTCGTCTTGTTGGCCTTTCCGGATCCTGTGCCATTCTTCTAGCTGTCTATGGATCACACGGTCAGCTTTCTAATTTGCTTCCTCTTTTCCTAGCTATAGGGTTAACATGTGCAATTTTAGTGCTTGTGGAGGACAGTCAAGCTAGCAGAAGAGCTTTTTTGGAATTCTGGAGGCAATGCTGCTGCTGAAGCATCAACGAAAAAAATCGCAGACTTTGAATACAGTAATGCTTTCAAAGAAGACACATGATTCCGACAAGCCTTCTTCTTCTGCTCAGCAAAACTCTGACAAGGATGACTATTTTGTGGCCTGTAATACTATTTTTTTTCAATGATAGACAAGTTTCTATTTGGCTTTTTAGAGTGGGGATCATGCACGATGCTCGTATTATCGTTTTCCTTCCTGTGAATTTATTGAGAGTAAAAAGTTTCAAGAAAACTCGTTCAAGATATTCATCATAGAAAAACGACTCATTTGGAGAACGTAAAGGATCCGTTGGTAACATCTGCAAAACTTGCAAGCATGTTAAACGGCTACAAAAATCAAGTTGGAAACAGAAGCTTCTGAAAAATGTAGTGAATGCTAAATTTGAAGAAGTCGAAGAGAAAATACAGCTGGTTGAGGAAGACTATTTTGATGGCGCAGAAAAAAACTGGCGAGGCACGGACACATTAATTGAAGAAGACGACGAGGAAAATGATTACACCGAAAATTTTTGATGAATATACCTTGTAAACGGATTATTGGATAAAGTTTTTGCTTTGTGCAAATGCAGGAGCTGCAACAGCAAAACCGACCAAAGACTGAAAATTTGATTTCACATTTAAAAAAGTATTTTTGGAGTGAAAAAAAGTGTCCCGCGCGCGTTTGAATTTGCCAAATTCTCATTGTCATCAACAAGTATGGTCCTTTAACTGAAAGAAATTTGTTTTCGTCAAAAACGAATTACCCTATCATACGTAAAATCGTGCCGCAAATCGAGTTTAATACGACCAAAACTATTCCTGTCAAACAGAATTCTTCACACAATTTTAAGTATGATAGCATGATTTGTTTTAAATTGTGTGAAAAAATTATATTTCAGGCCAAACAGGTGGATATCCACCTACCCGAGGGGTGACAACGCCTGTTTTTTTGTGAAATGTCGTCTAGTGAAATGTCGTTTTGCGAAATGTCGTTTCTGTCAAGTGTCGTTTAAGAATGGCCCAAAAAATTAAAATTGGGTCAAACTTAGAAACAAACCATTTTTCCAGACCTAAAATTGCATGTGGAATTTGGTTTGATAGGACAAAGAAAGAGCAAAAAGTTCACGATGGTGCAGTGAGGATATGTGAGATTCCCATCCCAGCTTGAGAATAATTGATGCCAAGCTTTCGGTGCCGGTCTGTGTACAGGTCTGCTCTAGACCAAAAGAGTAATTTGACCAATTTTTCTTTGATAAAACAAGTACGATTGGTCAAACATATTGAAATTCAAACAAGTCATTGATCAAATATGTTATTTGAGCAAATCCTTATTTGCGCAAATGTCTTGTTTATCAAATAGTTTATTGAGCATTTCTCTAATTTATCTTTTAGGCATGCCAAGTTTTCAATTTGATCCATAACAGGGCTGCACCAGATATGAAATAATAAATATGAAATATGAAGAAATGAAATAAGAAATAATGTTTGTTATTTGTCAGTAAAGAAAGTTGATCACTCCCTGTTTCACGATGAAAGACGTTAAATTGAGGCTTAACTGCAAAATTTCAAAAAAAAAAAGAAGAACGCACCGATGGGGAACCGAACCCGCGACGTAAAAAAAGATCCTGAATCTATACCATTGCGCCACACATACCTGTTGTTGGTCTGCTATAGATAGTAGCTCACAAAAATTTCTAATTTTAAAAGCCAATATCTCGGCGCAGTCGCTCCCGTAGCCGATTTTGCGAACGGTTTCGTGCCCAGCTCGTTCAGGGCTATCTTTTGGTATATAAGGTTTTTTGATAGGCCACGGGGCGGTCGTGCCTTTCCCGTGTAAGACCAACCAAATCGTTTTGAAAGTGTCGTTAAATAGAGTGTCGTTAAATCGAGAGTCGACTGTAACCGATAAATTTAATAATTCTGTAATACAGAATGTGAAGCGGCAAGAGCGAGCTCTCTACTTTGACGTGGATGTCACTATATAATGAACATCACAGTCGGTCCTTAAAAGTGTCATTAAATTAAGCATTGATTGTACCTGTTTATATTGTCGAGTCTCTCCATAGTGAAGCAAAATTTTTACAGTCTAGCCGTGAGAAATATTTTTTGTCAATTTTTTTCAACGGCAATCGTTTGGGCAGACAATTTTACTCTCTCTTTAGTTATTTTTGTCTGCTACGTTATGTTTTTTGTTTTCAGAGTAGTTATGTCATACGGCGCTCAAAAGCTCCTTCTTGAGCATCTTCACAAGGCTTACATGGGGCATCGAATGGTGCGAGAGACAAAGTTGGCTGCAAAATTTATCGAGCTGCTAGAAAAGGATAAAAAGCCTATCAATGGAACATGGCTCGATTCGATTCTCAAGAATTTTCTTCGCGTTTGTCTGAACCCACCTGGTCCTAAGTTCAGTCCGAAAGTCTGTTATTACTTTCATTCGTGCTTTTGAAATATTTTTGTTATTGCAGATAGAAGTCAAAGGTCCAATACTTGCTAAAGAAGTGGAGGAAATCGTCGAAAGAGTTATGGAAACTTTGAGAAAGGCAAGATCTTCTGAGCTTGCAATCACGTTTACGTTTATATATTTTGTTTAGGAGATTGAACTGCAAGCAGTGCCTCCTGAGCCCGAAGCGAAGCCTGTCAAATTCCAGGGATTTGTGGAAGAGATCACATCTGACGTTAGTTTATCTATAACATATTGCAAAAAGTTTTAATGATTTTTTTACAAAAAAATTTGCAGTTGAACATGCAGAAAGATGTTTCTCAGTACAGCAAAAACGGCCAAATCGCGAAGATAAGGAACACAAATCCAAGCAAATGCATGAAGCCAAACAGCAAAAGCCTAAAACAAAGAATAAAGTTGCGCAGGGAAAAAAGCGCATGGGTTTGTTGTTCTTTTAAGCTTTGGATAAAAAAAGTTTTTTAGGACCGCAAGAAAGGAAAATCATCCGTTGGCCAGCTCTCAAAAGATGTCAAGGTGTGTATCCCTCTAAGGTGCAGATCGATAAAGCAATCATTTTTCAGGCCGGACCAACCTCTGTATCTGAGTGTCATGAAGAAAATTCCAAGGTTATTATTCCCTTAAAATTTGGGTTTATAAAACTAGATATATTAAGGACGCAAATATAGATGAATTTTCTGCTTCGGCGCATATTCTTGATGACAAGGTTTGTATGTCATTTCTGCCAGATCAATTGTAAGTATGACTCATTGTAGTCTTCGAAGAGTGATACTTTGTCTGCCAAAATTGATGTGGATGACTCTGAGGTTCGTATATCCGACACAGAACTGTACCAGAACTAGATATTTTTAACACCCCGTCTATTCAATAATTTTATAAAAACAAGGAGAAAGGGATTCGCTATTTTTGGCTGTAATAGGTTACATATGGTATACCTATTATTAATTTTACGTTCATTCATAAGGCTGACATAAAAAGTCAATTTTCAGTTGAAAAAGACACTTGCCTCCTCAATTGAATCTACTGATGATTTTGAAACCTCTTATGCCCGCGATGATTCGAACTGTGAGAATGAGCGCTCAAAAAACAAAAATTTGGTTGTTGACGACTTCACAAAGGTTTAAAAACTTTACAAATTCTTTCCCTAGCTCAGTTGTTTTTTTTTGTTTTGCAGTTGAACCTGGAACAATATCTGGCACAGACTAGCAAAGGCGAAGAGGCCGAAGGGATGAAAATTGAAAGTGCGGGCAGATTCTTGGAGAGAATGGAAAATAAGGAAGTACTACACACGAATGAAGATGCAGTAGTTTGAATTTCTTTGCATTGAAAGGGTAGAGACCAATTACTTTTTTAGGTTCAATTCTATATGCCTTTAGTTAATGATGTTACGAATACCAAGGTTTGTATATATTTGGGATATAGATCAATAAATAGAATTTCAAGGACCAGAATTATGAAAGTTTGTTATCTGCTGGTCAGCTATCAAATGATGTCAAGGCATGTTCTCCCTAAGCTTCAGATCGATAAAGCGACAATTTTCCAGGTTGAGATCGAAAAAACATCTGAGCTTCTCAAGGAAAATTCCGAGGTCTTTATTTCTTTTAAATTTAGATCTATAAAGCTTTAATTGCTAATTGATTGACAGTTAGAGATAACAAATTCTGTGAAGTTTGTCACAAATTTTATTTTTGAAAAATTTATATAACTGCCAGCACATTCTCTAGATATGGCATTACCTTGTGAAGTATTTTACAGTATTGTGCAAGTATTAACATTAAAAGAGTGCCACCCTCTTCTGATTTTGACTAAAACCTTTTCACAATTAATTATAAGTCAAATAAGCAGGGTTTCTTTGGTCAGTGTGGAATCTCCAATTTTCATGATATCGTCTTAATGAATTGTTTTTCCAGGAGCTGGAAAACGCAAATTTTGCCTATGGTCAGCATATCTTTTCTGTCTAATTTTTTTATGAATTTTTTTAGAATTCGAAGACACGAAGGGTGTCGTCATAGTCACCTACGCGATTCGAGACATCAATATGGATACCAACAAATTGAAAATTAACTTTGAGTCGAAGTATGTTTTCACCTTACAAGCAAATTGCCTAATGCTCTAATCTTTTTGATGGTTTTAGTTCTTTCATTGTGCAGGGACAACTGAACACAGGAAAAACATTCACGATCAGAGAGGAACATTTGATGGTATGATTTTGACAACATGGTTTAACAAAAGGTCGTATCTTAATTTAGGAAGAAATCAGGCCTGAGAAATCGAAATTTGATGTTTGATTGTCTTTTCAACATAAATACCTTATAATGTGTTTCAGGTTGATACGGACACACTAAGAATCATGCTATGGAAGGAGATAAACGGCAAACATTGGTCCTGTCTCAAGATCTATGAATAAATTTCGAATTTTCGTTATTGATGCTGTTTTGATTTTGTGCGATTTGATTTTCTCGAAATAAAAAGTTTCAAGCACTCCAATGTTTGTTTCAACTTACCTTGTTTTGCTCGACCTGAGATGATCTGTTTGAGATGATTGCAGCTGCAAGGACTGGATTGCCTAGTCCATTGGCATTATTCAAAGCGTCGATGTTGACAGCCAGATTGCCAGAGCTTCTTAGTGACAACTGTAGGTTGTTGCCTTTTTTTAATGGGACTGGATTGGTAAGCAGTGTTGTAAAAGCACAGGTGCCGGTGCCAAATTTTGACTTGGCACCGGTGCGGTGCCGGTGCGGTGCCAAAAAAGGTCCGGTACCGGTGCGCAAATTTTTTGAGGTGGTGCCGTATTTTTTATCTTTTTTCTGTTAAAATTGTGATCAATTTTAAGAAAAGCTGAGTTTTTATTTGTAAAAAACGACAGGATGTTACTTAAAAAGTGTCAATAAACAGAAATTGTTCACAGATGCCGATTCAAATTTCCATGTTTATGATTTGAATCAAGATTTCTTTTACGTGGAGTTTACACTCAGCTTTGGTCATTGGAAGTGGTGTAGGCTCTTTTGAATGTTCTTCTCAGTCCTCCTACCAGTCTACGAATTTATCGGACAACCAAGAGAGACCTAATATACGTGCGGCATTGACAAACAGCTGCTTAAAGCTACTGACTCCAACCAAGCGCAAGAATCCAGTCATTATATTACAGCATAAACAAAGGAATTCATGCATGGAAAAACACTCTCTTTGACTGTCGACGTTGTGACGACAAAAGGGTATGCTTCAGGAATCGTAGGGCACTATTATGATTCATCAAAACAGAAAATAATGGTTGTTGGACTGGACATAGTCGAGATGAAAAAAAGACACACTGGTAACTACATTAGAAAAGACTTCTAATTAATTATAATAAATTACACATTTTAAGCTACAGTGGGGGAAAAAAGTTATGGTACCGATAAAATTTTAGATGTTTTCTGTAAAAAGTAATTTGAAAATATAAAATCGCGAGACAAAAAAACGAAACAAAATAAACAGTCATGTGCAGAATTTCATGCTCTACAACGCTAAAATAAAAATGGTTGACAATTGCAGATAAGTCTCATGAAAAATAAAGTTATTTAAAACAATTGAAAAATTAGGCCCGGAAAAAGTTATGGTACGATTAGATTTGTAGGGCTTTTCGGGGCACTCTTGCCTTGGTCCCCTATTGTTTTTTTTTTTCTTCCAGGTACCATTATAGTGAAAAGCGAGGTACAAATATTTAGGTACAACCATCATCCGGATGAATGGCCAGCGTAAAGTTAAGAGAATCGGACGCTATGTAGGATACAAACACTACACGATCTGTCACAAAAGGAGCTTGCCAGGTATATTAGACAACTAAAACTAAACATCTCTAGTCATTTTTGCAGGACGGTCATTGAAAACGGAGTCCTCTTCGAGTGCACACAAACAAATGTGAAGGACAGTGGATGCATATGAAACACAAGATAAAAACGACTTCTTGGCACCAGCAATGCGAATACAGCGCCCTACGTGGAAGAAGCCGTGTTTCGACAAAACTGCCGAGCCTCAGGATGGGATATTCTAAGCAAATTTCTTGAGCAAATGTATCTCATTTACAATGTGTAATAAGTGTAATATTCATGTCTGGTCTTTAATAAACTTTGTTTCCGAAACACGCGCGAGAAAAATGTAGCGTGATGGGACAAAATTTGAAAAAAAAACAATAGGGGGGACCAAGGCAAAAAGGTGCCCCCCGATCTGAACAGAGCCGATTTTGTAGTTTTTTACCCTTTTCTTCAGAGGTAAAATCATTACGTGTATATTTTTTTGAAGCCTGAACCTTAGCTATAAATTGGTAGGTCAAACCTTTGTTTTGACTATTCTGGGAATAGCTTATGACCATCAACATGAAAGTGTTTATTTCTAGTCAAAATCAAGGTAAATTTAAGAAAAATGGCTGTTTAGGTGCAACAACAGTGGCCTTTACAGAATTTTTTTAGATAGAAAGTTGCCATCCGATGTATCATTCGGTCTTGAAAGTGCCCCATAGGTATGGGGCAAAAAGGCGGCATCCTTTGTTCTCTGGAATACGCGGCCTGTACTACTGAAATGAGCTTCGAAATTTGAGCTTTTTGAAGAAATAAGTTCGGAAAATTTATTTTTTCAAGTTTATCTTTTTTGCACACTCTTTCTTTGAAAGCCTTGTTATAGGTCAATTTTGCCCTTGTTCTTACTCATGTATATGTACACAGGAATCGTTGAAGCCTCGAATTTTTTCACCTATCCTTCATTCAAGCCTACATAACCACCCTACTGGTGCTCATGCCCACCCTACTGATATACCCACCTACCATACAGCCATGACTGCCCACCCTACTGGCATAGACTGATATCTATTTACTTACGAATCCCACCTGGGTAGTTGGTGTTGGAGTTGGTGAAACTTTTTTTGCCTTATCAAATCGTGTTTCATATGCAGTTTTAAGTATGACAGCTAGATTTGTTTTAAATTTTTTAATGATTTTTTGGGCCATCCAGGTGGATGTCCACCTGATTCTGAGCTACCTATTCCAGGTTTTCTGGATTAAGGTAGGTGAAATCGCGATTTCGGTCTTAACAAACCCGATTCCTGATGCCATTTAAGGTTGGAAATAGTGGTTTGTTTTAGATTCTACCTAAAAGAAATTTCATGTCATCCAGGTGGATACTCATAAGGCACCTACCCTATAAGGCACTTAGGTTTTGGAATCCGGGTGGATAAAGTCGCAATTTTGATCCTAACAAACCGAATTCCCTACACAAATTAGTGCCAGAAATAATGATTTGTTTTATATTAAAAAAAACTTTTATTTATCAGACCATCCGAGTGGATATCCACCTACCCCAGGGTACCCACCCAGGGTTTTGTAATTCGAGTAGCAGAAATATCAATTTCGGTCCTAATTAACCCAATTCCCTATACGATTTTATGTCAGAATTAGTGATTTGTTTTTAATTTTGGCTATATTTTTTTTCAGGCCATCCATGTCCATTTACCCTTGGGTACCTACCCCGGGTTTTGCGATTTATGTGAGAAATCGTAATTTTGGTTTTGTCAAACCGAATTCACCACAAAATTTTAAATCAAAAAAAAGTGCTTTGTTTTTAACTTTTGGCTAAATTTATTTCTTTTCAGGTCATCCACGTGGATATCCACCTACTTGAAAGTACCTACCCCATAATTTGGGGTTAAAATGGGTAAAATTGCAAATTTTGTCCTATCAAACCCATATCCTTACACCATTTTACGTTAGAATAAATGGTTTGTTTTTGTTGTTGACCAAATTTTTATTTTTCAGGCTAGCCAGGTTGATATCCACTTACCACAGAGCACCCACTCGGGGTTTTTGGATTCACGTGGCGAAAATTGCAATTTTAGTCCTATTTAACCCGATTCCTTACATGATTTTATGTCAGAATTATCCGTTTGTTTATTATTTTGACTATATTTTTTCAGGCCATCCAGGTGTATATCCACCTGACCATAGGGTACCCAAATCAGGTTTCAGGGTTTGGGTAAGTCAAATCGAAATTGTGGTCTTATCAAACCGGATTCACCGCATGATTTTGAATCACAAAAAATCCTTTGTTTTGATTTTCAGCGTGACATCTAACAAGGATATCTTGAAAAGAGACTGAAGACAGAAGTCTCCAATATTAGCGACTTTCCGAACTAATTTTTTTGAAAACGGAAAAATTCTAGGCCAATTTTTCGGCGCTGGTAAAGAATCGGTTGCAAAAAAGTGCTTGGTCCCCCCTGTGGTTTTTTTTGTAAAAACAGCTTGGTCCCCCTGTTGTTTTTTGAAAATATTTTTATTGAAAAATTTATTTTTTGATTTATAAACACATGATCACAAGAACACATATAACATAATTTAACTTTCATAATTGTCGATTCTATGGATCATAGACACTCTTTCGAAGAAGGATTCAAAGATATTCTTGTTGTCAGCGTTGCAATTTTGCTTGAAGACAGCTTCTGCGACATAAGAAGATTTCAGCACTTCACTAGTTCCTCGAATTCGCTTTATCTTGTGCTTGACATGACTCCAGAAGCCTTCCACTTTGTTCGTATGCACACGAAGATTGTTGTTCTGTTCATCTCGTTGAGTTCTAAATTAAATATGAAATATTAAAAATTTAGCAATAAAAACCTGGCGAAAGTTTTCTTATGACAAATTACGAAATGTTTGTATCCAACCGGTTTGCAAGTTGTCTTCCGAGTTTCCTATATGCTGGCCAGTCGTCCGATATAATTGTCGTTCCGCGCTTGATTCTTCGTTTGATGATCTTCAGCAAAGTTGTCTTCTTACGATCAGGTAAGCGAAATGCAAAAGCCTTGCCAGTGTTTCCACGTTCGACACCTCCAAAGATCCATTGATGATTCCTGGCATTCTTTTCCTCTGTTATATTTTCGTTTTGAAATGCAGCTTTCATCAATCTCCACAATGCTTTTAGGCCCGCCAATAGCTGTTTCATTGTTACAGTGACTGAAAAAGAAAAGAGATTAAACACCAAGAATTCACATACTTTTCACAAACTTCGCGGCACAAATTTAACCAATCGACGACTGTAGGCTTGGTAAGATTCAATTGCGGCAAATATGCTTGTTGTCATAATCGAAAGCCCACATATAACAAATGCTAAGAATAGTTGAAAGCAGCAAATTAGATTTAGCAAAGAACGATCCATTTCTGATAGACTGCATTGAACAATAAACGCCTTTCTCAGTGCATATCCACTAAAATGTGTAAATATTATAAATAAATCAATATTAGTCAATAAAAAATTACTTGAACGCCGTCCTGCTTATCAGATCTTTTCACAATGTGCATATTCTTACGGCATCTTTCACAAGACATTCTGTTCTTCAGCAAGTTAAGGCCAACAAAGGAAATGAGCACATCTTCATTTGACATCAAGAAAATATTTTGTAGGCGCACTGATTTGAAATCGATTGTTTGCCGTAAAGCTTGTTCATCAACTAGAGATAGCTTCATTGTCTGTAAATAAAAACATTATATAAATATGAACGATTCTATGTCTGAAATCAGAATGATTAAAATGCAAAGATAACACAGACAAAACAAACAGACAAATATAGACAAATTAAAAATTTTAAATGCATTGTACTGAAACATTATTTGGCAAAAATAATCGTTGCGAAACTAATATTTTCAAAAAATCAAAAAAATAACAAGGGGACTGTTGTTTTTCACAAAAACCACAGTGGGACCAAGCACTTTTTTTGCAACCGATTCTTTACTAGAGCCAATTTTTCTGTGAACAGAAAAATTCGACCCTACCGGAGTATAAACCCCCCTCCAAAATGAAATTTTTCTTAAAGTGTTTCCAAACACCCTATATCAACCTAAAATCACCTCAGAAGTTCAAAAAAGAAATTATTTTTGTGTTCTGGGCCGGTACTCACCATCTTTACCTTTACCTCTACCTTTCACCCTTACCTCTAACTTTTCCCTTACCCTACCTTTTACCCTTACCTCTACCCTTACCCTTACCTCTACCTTTTACCCTTACCTCTACCCTTACCTCTACCTTCAACTTTCCCTTACCTCTACCTTTACCCTTACCTCTACCCTTACCCTTACCTCTACCTTTTACCCTTTACCCTCTACCCTTACCTCTATCTTCAATTTTACTCCACCTCTACCCTTGTTTACCTCTCCTTTTTCCTTACCTCTACCCTACCTCTACCCTTACCTCTACCTTCAACTTTACCCTTACCTCTACCTTCAACTTTATCCTCGAAAGCATAATCAACTGCATATGATTTATTCCAATCCGCAACAACAGACAATACTATTTAGCGCGTAAAGTAACGATTAACAATAGAATTTCTCATATTTGATCCAGTGCTAATTCTGTCATCCGCATTGACCTCCTCCGGTGGTTGTTCGTCTAGCATGCCTTCATCGTTCTCATCGGATGCTCCTCGCAAGCGGCAAATGTTGTGTAGGACTGCAGCGGCAATGATGAATTGAGGGACCCGTTCTAAGGCAATCCGGAGTTATCAATCCAACCAAAGACGTTTCAATACCCGACGACAATCCCTCAAAGCTTGGACTTCCTTCGTAGAGGAACTGAACTTGCTCGAACAGCTGCTGCTTTGGCATCGGGCCACCTCCACCATCTTGACGCGCTCCTAAATGAGAACAAAAAGATCAATAGGGCGTTCAAATGATAAATAAGATAGTACTCACTTCTTTGATCCTGGAGATCCTGCTTGGCCAATTTTTGAGATTCGAATGCTTTTGTTTCACTTGCTCCACGCGCGACCCTTGATCCGGATATTCAGTGTTGAGCGTATCGGCAACCAACTTCAAGCGGCGTTCTGACCAGCGGCGGAATCCTTTTGCGGCTGTTCGGGAAGAGATCATCTTGATGTTCGGCCACCAACTCCACCAGACGCTTGCACATTTCAGACGTAAACATGGCGATAACTAAAGATAACAACGATAAAATACGAGAAGCAGTGCAAGATTAATAAAACGAGCAAACCAACAAAGAGCACACAACAATGAAAATGAACATCAAAATTGTGTTCAGCGACAAAAATTACTTCTAGAATGTTGCGAGACAAAATTCAAAAATCGAGATGAGGGTAAAATTTTTACCCTGCTACCACCCATGTGTAAAAATATGCCTTGTCCCTTGTTGTTTACCCTTACCCTCTACCTCTACCTTTACCTCTAAGTATGGTGAGTACAGGTAGAAGCAAGGGTAAAGGTAAGGTAAAAGTTAGAGATAAAGGTAAGGGTAAAATTATGGTGAGTATGGGTAGAAGTAAGGTAAAAGGTAAGGGTAAAAGTTAGAGATAAAGGTAAGGGCAAAATTATGGTGAGTACGGGTAGAGGTAAGGGTAAAAGGTAAGGGTAAAAGGTAGAGGTAAAGGTAAGGGCAAAAAATATTGTGAGTACGGGTAGAGGTAAGGAGTAAGGTAAAGGTAAGGTAAAAAGATGGAAAATTCGGCCCGGTCAATAAAAATTGAGTTTTGAGCATTTTGAAATTTCGACCATTTGGCTGTTTTACCATGTTTTGGTCACTGGATCTGGGCAAAAAGAGCCTCTAAATGCAGGCTTCTTGCTGACTTCATGGAACTCAATCCGCCCCATTCTCTTCTGGCCTTGACCTCGAAGTGGTATGATGCTATGGTCCTGGGGACCATAGAAAATGTGTATGTTTGGAGTAGCGTAAAAACCGCTACGCAAAAACAGCTACAGCAAAAACAGGGATGACTGGGATGACAACTGGGATGACAAAATGTAACAATTTCGGACCTTGTTTGATTTAGAGGGCCACCAATTTTTTACTATATATTTTTTTAATTTTTAAACGTGATTGGTAAAATTGGTTTATTCCTAGCATTTTTCTTCGACAACAAAATAACAACAAAGGGTTAACAACAAAATTAAATTTGTTCCGCTTTTATTCTGAGATATCTAACTCCACTTCTTCAGGAGCTGCGACAGCTGCCACCACGTGTCCCGGAGCCACCACCTCTTCTTCTTGTTGCTGAACTCCGACAAACTTGGCAAGATGGTTTTGCACGCGCCGGAGGAAAGACACCCTGTTGCGGATCGAACACAAGGACGGCCATATAGCGCTCTAGCAATAACTTGATTTGGCGATCAGACTGTTCCACTTTTTTTCCTTGCATTGCGCAGCAGATCGGCAGGGTTGGCTTCATGTCTGAAATTATTCAAAGTTAAAAATCAAAATGAAAATAAATACCGGATATCCAGTTGAGCGGTAGCTTCCTCTTCATCCTTTAGCCGGAGCACAAATTGACTGAGAGGCATATTATTCCTTGAGAAACGCTTATTGAATTCATAATGCCAGCCCTCGATTGCATTATTAGTCCTTGGAGCGTCATTGATCACATTTAGGCAGCAGTTCCAGTCGGCGATTGGAAAGAGAGGATCCACCACTTGACCATGAGCATCAGTTCTACGAATGTAGGTGCCTTCAATGTATTTCATGTAAGCTGGAAATAATTTATTTATTTGCTATAAATTTATAAAAAATTACCCTTCAGTGCCTCAACTTTAGCTTCCGGGATGATGCCAAGCTCAATCTTGTTCTCCACTTGTTCAACCAGCTCATCAAATCCGAGACCGACTCCCCCAACAGGCAAGAACCCGAGCCCATTGAAACTTCTGATCAGAGCTTTGACGTCAGTATTTTCGTAGAGCGTGACCAGGCCTTCTTTTTGCAGCTTTTTGAACAAACTTTGAGTGAAGTGAAACAAGCAGTACGAGAACACAGCCACAGGAAACCTCTCTTTCAACACATTCACGGGAGCGAGTTTGAAGTCTAGAATATATCATGATATTTGAATTAGAAATTAACACAAGAATAACTAGCCTGACATGCCGTATTTCCTCTAATTAGCCGGCCCCTCCTAATAAGCCGGCCCCCTCTAATTAGCCGGCCCCCAGGAGGCGCTCCAAAAAATAAGCCGGCCCCCTCTAATAAGCGGGCCCCCTCTAATAAGAAGGCCCCCTCTAATAAGGCAGCCACAACAAAAAATCCAATTCAAATTTAATTTTAAACTTGTCTTGAAACCATTAAAAAACAGATGCATTTAAATTTGCAGACAGTTTATTTGTCCATGTTCATTTTCAGTTTTAGTGTGATCATTTTTAAATTTTAATTTTTTTTAGCATAATGGAATTCGAAAGCGATGATGAAGAAATCAAGCCTCCACAGAAACTGAAGTCTTATTCGATGGAATTCAAATTAAAGGTCGTCAAGCATGCCAAAGAAACCTCAAACCACAGTGCAAGTAGCAAGTTCGTGTCTTTGATCGCTCGTTGTTTGGTGGAAAGCGACTACTAGTATGGGACTCCTTCCGTTGTCACCTCGTTAGCAGAAGCAGCAAAGAAAACATTGTACTCAAAAAGAAACTTCTGGGCTGAATATGCAAACGGCAGTGATTCCAGATGGATGTACAAAGTTTATTCAAGTTTGACTTTATTATTTTATGGTAATTTTTAAATTAAAATGGTTTTAGGCGCCTGATGTATCGTGGAATGGACCGTTCAAAGCTCGATTTCGAAAAGACTATGATAGGTGGATGAGTAACGATTCGCAAAAGAGTTTACAAGTGGTGGCAATCCAAAAGCTCCTTCAATGGATGTTTATTTGCAGTGGATCGTCGATGCATGGGATTCTTTGTCGCCAGAAGCTATAGCCAAGTCATTCAAGGGTCAGTTTGTTCAAATTTCTTTACTAAGCTAGACTCTGATTTTCAGACTGTGGGATCACTATCTGCTATGACGGAAGTGAAGATGACAAAGTCCACTGCTTCAAGCTACATGGTCCAATTCCTGAGGGGCGAGCTGTACTGATGGATGCACGTTATTCGATCAAAGAAATGACTGTCGTCGAAGAGTTCGATGCTGAGCAAGATGAAGAGAATGGCTACATGAGCGACGAATCTCTAGAGTTGGATTGGAGTGATGAACTGAATGCACCAAATCCTGATTTTCATGCTTTCTGATTGGAATTTATCACATCCTGGTCTATCATTTATGTTAGTATTATTGTCACATCCTGGTCTATCATCTATTTTATCATTGTTGTCACCTCCTGGTTTTAACTTTCCTGTTAGAGAATTTTAATAAAAATTTGATAAAAGGATGTTCAAAATATAAGGCGGCCCCCTCTAATTAGCCGGCCCCCTCTAATAAGGCGGCCCCCTGGAAGAGATCCAAAAAATAAGCCGGCCGGCCGGCCGGCTTATTAGAGGAAATACGGTGACTGCTTCTGGAACGAGTAAAGGACGAGTGCTGAACAATGCATCGAACGCTCGCTTGTAGACATCTTCTGATTTAACTAGAAAAAGATCAGTTAATTGAGCAAAACAAATAATAAAATAACTGTACCAGGCAGTAAGAAGAAAACAGCTGGGAGCGAAGAGTTCTCCTTCAAGATGTTGATGGTTGATTGATTGATCACCATCATGAGCGTTCTGTAAACAAAACACATTTAACACCAACAAAAAATGAGAGCGGGAAAAAATTATTTCGCACAGAAGTGAATATCGGAGATTTTTTAATAGTGGCAATTTGAATACTGTAGCTGTTTTTACTGTAGCTGTTTTTGCTGTAGCTGTTTTTACGTAGCGGTTTTTACTGTAGCCGTTTTTACGTAGCGGTTTTTACTGGACACGGTATGTTTCTTGTGGGATTCGAACTTTTCCATTTTTGGCAAAACGTGAAACACTACCACTCGTACACGGTTACACACGTGTGTATCTGGCTAATCCATGGTTATGAAGAAAAGGAGCATGGTTATGTTCTTCAGGACCACCTCATGGATATTTGCATTTCCCTTTCAGGAGAGTGCAGGCATATGTTTTGTGGCCCTCAGGACCATTATACTGGCAGTCAGAATAAAATCAAGGTATATAAGTGTCCAAAAAAAGTGACATGCTAGTGCGCGATGTGACAACCACCGGCTACCGCTCCTCTATCCCGGGCAGCTATTGCTCGTCCTCAGTGTTTGGACTTTCAGGAAATGGTCGTACTCGTACTTCGTACTGCTAAATTTCAGCCGTCGTACTTCGTACGAGTCGTCCTCCAACTACGAGAACTATTTCACAAGTACAACTGGACCCGTAACACCTACTAGTGCCAATGGCACTTTGAGTCCTCGCCAAAACCACTTCTTGTTCCCGTTGGGCATGGATAAGTTGGGAGATGGAAATCAATTGGAGGACGACAGGGTAGGTGCTTTTTGGCTTAGGCTTAAATTCGATTGAGACAGTCAACTAAAATTTGACGGGACCAAAGAGTTTTGATTTAAAGTACACCCCTCAAGTTCGTTCCCGCCTGGGGTCCGACACTTTTTTACCTTTATTTTTTAAGTCTTTTGTCAGTTTTGATTCGTCAGTCTAGTCCGATTTGAGTACGGCTTGAGAAAAATTGTAAAAACCCACGAAAATGATCTTGATGCCAGTTAAAAACACAATTTTAAAAAACATCAACGTTCCAAAATGGTCAAGTTTTTATGACACACCCTGTATATGTAGAGATGTAGCAGTATGTGCCTGATTAGCTCAGTTTGGTAGAGCGTCAGACTTTTAATCTGAATGTCAGGGGTTAACTATAGATTAGGTATATGTATAAATATATCTCCATGTGCCTGATTAGCTCAGTTTGGTAGAGCGTCAGACTTTTAATCTGAATGTCAGGGTTAACTATAGATTAGGTATATGTATAAATATATCTCCATGTGCCTGATTAGCTCAGTTTGGTAGAGCGTCAGACTTTTAGTCTGAATGTCAGGGGTTAACTATAGATTAGGTATATGTATAAATATATCTCCATGTGCCTGATTAGCTCAGTTTGGTAGAGCGTCAGCCTTTTAATCTGAATGTCAGGGGTTAACTATAGATTAGGTATATGTATAAATATATCTCCATGTGCCTGATTAGCTCAGTTTGGTAGAGCGTCAGCCTTTTAATCTGAATGTCAGGGGTTAACTATAGATTAGGGATATGTATAAATATATCTCCATGTGCCTGATTAGCTCAGTTTGGTAGAGCGTCAGACTTTTAATCTGAATGTCAGGGGTTAACTATAGATTAGGTATATGTATAAATATATCTCCATGTGCCTGATTAGCTCAGTTTGGTAGAGCGTCAGCCTTTTAATCTGAATGTCAGGGTTAACTATAGATTAGGTATATGTATAAATATATCTGCATGTGCCTGATTAGCTCAGTTTGGTAGAGCGTCAGACTTTTAATCTGAATGTCAGGGGTTAACTATAGATTAGGTATATGTATAAATATATCTCCATGTGCCTGATTAGCTCAGTTTGGTAGAGCGTCAGACTTTTAATCTGAATGTCAGGGGTTAACTATAGATTAGGTATATGTATAAATATATCTCCATGTGCCTGATTAGCTCAGTTTGGTAGAGCGTCAGACTTTTAGTCTGAATGTCAGGGGTTAACTATAGATTAGGTATATGTATAAATATATCTCCATGTGCCTGATTAGCTCAGTTTGGTAGAGCGTCAGCCTTTTAATCTGAATGTCAGGGGTTAACTATAGATTAGGTATATGTATAAATATATCTCCATGTGCCTGATTAGCTCAGTTTGGTAGAGCGTCAGACTTTTAATCTGAATGTCAGGGGTTAACTATAGATTAGGTATATGTATAAATATATCTCCATGTGCCTGATTAGCTCAGTTTGGTAGAGCGTCAGACTTTTAGTCTGAATGTCAGGGGTTAACTATAGATTAGGTATATGTATAAATATATCTCCATGTGCCTGATTAGCTCAGTTTGGTAGAGCGTCAGCCTTTTAATCTGAATGTCAGGGGTTAACTATAGATTAGGTATATGTATAAATATATCTGCATGTGCCTGATTAGCTCAGTTTGGTAGAGCGTCAGACTTTTAATCTGAATGTCAGGGTTAACTATAGATTAGGTATATGTATAAATATATCTCCATGTGCCTGATTAGCTCAGTTTGGTAGAGCGTCAGACTTTTAATCTGAATGTCAGGGGTTAACTATAGATTAGGGATATGTATAAATATATCTCCATGTGCCTGATTAGCTCAGTTTGGTAGAGCGTCAGACTTTTAATCTGAATGTCAGGGGTTCGAGCCCCCTATCAGGCTTATATTTTTGCAATTGAACCGTAAATCAGGGAATCGTCGCCATAGCATAAAAAACTTCAGGAATGAAAGAATATTTTTGATGAATTAGGCCACCAAAAATATTGGAAATATCGTGAATCAAGCCTAACCCATTTTAAATAAGCCACTTTTTCAGCGCCTTCAAAGAGCCGTTGCTGAGAACAGGCAGTGACAACAGTGAGAAGTATCACAGCCACCAGCGCAACCACAGACATGTGAATGGCTTTTGGCATAGACTGTCTTCGACCTCATCCCAGACAACCACCGGCTGCCGCTCCTCTATCCCGGGCAGCTATTGCTCGTCCTCCAACTACGAGAACTATTTTACAAGTACAACTGGACCTGTAACACCTGCTAGTGCCAATGGCACTTTGAGTCCTCGCCAAAACCAGTTCTTGTTCCCGTTGGGCATGGATAAGTTGGGAGATGGAAATCAATTGGAGGACGACAGGGTAGGTGCTTTTTGGCTTAGGCTTAAATTCGATTGAGACAGTCAACTAAAGTCTAGTCCTGTCTGTCTCGTCAGTCTAGTCCTAAAAATCGCAATAATTCTGATTTTGCAGTTCGTTTCTGAGAAGTACCTAAGTACCACCTAAGTACCTTAATTACCACGAGTTCTCCTGATACTACTTTTCAGATTCTGGTTGAACATCTCAAAAATCTCAAAATCGACCTCAAAATTTTCTAACTTTTTTGAGGTTGAACAATAATAGCTCCCTAAATGATCAGCATGAAATTCTGAGTTTAACCAGGCAAAGTGGTCGTTTGCCCTTCCGAGTGTTAAAAATTCGAATATTTAGCAAAAAAATCAAAAACACAAGGGTTTTGACTAAGGTTTTGACTAGAGTTGCTGAAATGACCGGTCATTTAATAATCCGGTCAAATGACAGCAAATGACCAAATATCGGTCATTTTATATGACCAAGCATTTTTGTTATTCATGTGATCAATTTGTCAACCATTTCTTCAAAACTTTTGTAATCAACGTCAATTAAAAGCATCTTTATTCTACATAACAATTCGATATGTAGATAATCAACCAAAATCAAAATACCGTATAACCTCTATTAATTAGACATGTCTAATTATTTTTCAATACACCTCGGTGGGTGCCTCATTATTAGAGGGGCCTTATTAATAGAGGGTGTCTAATTATTTATCAATACCCCTGAAGTGAGCCTCAAATTGGCGCCAAAAAAATTATGCCTGAATTGTTGCGTTTTTTCTGCGTGTTCTTTCAGCTTTCCATTCCCAGTTTCCCCATCTCTATCATATCCAATCAAGATCTTTTAGATGTCCAGCAACAGCGAGAGCGAAGTCGAAGAGCTGCAGTTGCATCACGACGAGGGCGCGCCAGTCAACCGAAAGAGGAAGAAGAATAACGAGGCGGCGACGAAGCTCGAGGCAATCATGTGGGCGCGTGCAAACTCCATCCGCTCGGCTGCAGGGAAGTTCAAGGTCACCAGAAGTGTTGTCCAGCGCTGGATGAAGCAGGCGAATGATCTCAATCGTCAAGTGTAGGTTTCATGTCTAGCTCAGCTTTCCAGAGCTTCTGAATTGGATTGTTAGGAACACTACGGCTCGTGGAGGTAATCAGAGAAAACAAGCGAATCGTCTCCAGGAACATCATCAGGAACAAGGCCAATGAACTCTTTCACGGAACCGACATCAAGGTAGGAATTTGAATGTAGGCTTTATAAATATGGTTTACAACTTACTTTTAGATCTCCAACGGCTGGCTCGAGAAGTTCCTGCTGTGCCACAACTTTTCCCTTCGACGTGTTGGATCAGCCGCGCAGAAGCCACCGGAGAAGTACGCCGAAGTGGTCGCCAGGTTCATCGTCTACGTGGAGCAGAGGCGCAAGAAAGTTCAATTCACCCAGATCATTGCCATGGACGAGACGGCCGTGTGGTTCGACTGCCCTGACAACAGGACTATTGAGACCAAAGGTGCCAAGGGTAACACTTTACTTGACCCCACGGCTGACCATTTTGATGACAATTTTGAAAAACCGATTGCATATTCGACCTCGATTTAGGCGCGAATTTACCAATCGTTTCTGGAAAAGTGAAAAAATTTTTCGATTTGCCTTGGTCCCCATGAAAAAATTCGAAAATTTTCAAAAAATTTTTCAAATTCCGCCAAAACATTTTTAAGGGATTCAGGGCTGTATTGGGAGGAAGGGAATAAAAGCCACTTTTATGGCAGAACGTTAGAAAGGTGGGTTTTATATTTTTTACTGTCTTACCATGTTTTCAACATGGGCCGTGGCAAAAGAGACTCTTTATGCATTTTATGATCGAGAGTCTTCCGAATCATGTCTCAGGTAAGGAGTGCGCGCATCTCTAACTCTCGCCCCGTGCCTTCGGGGCGCAGGGGCTTGGAGATGCACACCCACATACCTTAGACACAAATCACTGAAAGTGACTCTGGATGCATGAAAAGCATGCATACAGAGTATATTTATGCAGTAGGCCCAGTATTCAAAACTATGTTCAACATCTTTTTGTTAGTGGCCCCTGTGTGATTAGTGGCCCCTTTATTCCCTTTCCTCCCAATACAGCCCTGAATCCCTTAAAAATGTTTTGGCGGAATTTGAAAAAATTTTTTTGAAAATTTTCGAATTTTCACCTTTGGGGACCAAGGCAAATCGAAAAATTTTCACTTTTCCAGAAACGATTGGTAAATTGCCTAAATCAGTCGAGAAACACGAATATGCAATCGGTTTTTCAAAATTGTCATCAAAATGGGTCAGCTGGGGGTCAAGTAAAGTCAAGCCGGTTTGGGTGTATCCACGTGGTTCGGGATACTCGCTGGTAGTTCGGGTATCCACGTGGTTCGGGGTACTCGCTGGTAGTTTGGGTGTATCCACGTGGTTCGGGGTACTCGCTGGTGGTTTAGGTGTATCCACGTGGTTCGGGGTACTCGCTGGTGGTTTGGGAGTATCCACGTGGTTCGGGGTACTCGCTGGTGGTTTGGGTGTATCCACGTGGTTCGGGGTACTCGCTGGTGGTTTGGGAGTATCCACGTGGTTCGGGGTACTCGCTGGTGGTTTGGGTGTATCCACGTGGTTCGGGGTACTCGCTGGTGGTTTGGGTGTATCCACGTGGTTCGGGGTACTGCTGGTGGTTTGGGAGTATCCACGTGGTTCGGGGTACTCGCTGGTGGTTTGGGAGTATCCACGTGGTTCGGGGTACTCGCTGGTGGTTTGGGAGTATCCACGTGGTTCGGGGTACTCGCTGGTGGTTTGGGAGTATCCACGTGGGGGTACTCGCTGGTGGTTTGGGAGTATCCACGTGGTTCGGGGTACTCGCTGGTGGTTTGGGAGTATCCACGTGGTTCGGGGTACTCGCTGGTGGTTTGGGAGTATCCACGTGGTTCGGGGTACTCGCTGGTGGTTTGGGAGTATCCACGGTTCGGGGTACTCGCTGGTGGTTTGGGAGTATCCACGGTTCGGGGTACTCGCTGGTGGTTTGGGAGTATTCACGTGGTTCGGGGTACTCGCTGGTGGTTTGGGAGTATCCACGTGGTTCGGGGTACTCGCTGGTGGTTTGGGAGTATCCACGTGGTTCGGGGTACTCGCTGGTGGTTTGGGTGTATCCACGTGGTTCAGGGTACTCGCTGGTGGTTTGGGAGTATCCACGTGGTTCGGAGTACTCGCTGGTGGTTTGGGAGTATCCACGTGGTTCGGGGTACTCGCTGGTGGTTTGGGAGTATCCACGTGGTTCGGGGTACTCGCTGGTGGTTTGGGAGTATTCACGTGGTTCGGGGTACTCGCTGGTGGTTTGGGAGTATCCACGTGGTTCGGGGTACTCGCTGGTGGTTTGGGAGTATCCACGTGGTTCGGGGTACTCGCTGGTGGTTTGGGAGTATCCACGTGGTTCGGGGTACTCGCTGGTGGTTTGGGAGTATCCACGTGGTTCGGGGTACTCGCTGGTGGTTTGGGAGTATTCACGTGGTTCGGGGTACTCGCTGGTGGTTTGGGAGTATCCACGTGGTTCGGGGTACTCGCTGGTGGTTTGGGAGTATCCACGTGGTTCGGGGTACTCGCTGGTAGTTCGGGTGTATCCACGTGGTTCGGTACGCTGGTGGCTTGCTTGTTGCTGACATCTCTACTGAAAGTGAAGGAATAGTGACTGACGGAACATTAAATGACATGAACTGCTTTGAATCAAAACTCAATATGCAACAATATTTCGTTGGAAGATCATAAAATTCAAAATTATCATTTGACCGAAATTCCCTTGACGTCAAATGTTAATAAATGACCGGTCATTTGACCGGTCAAATGACCATTCAGCAACCCTAGTTTTGACACGCTGTATTGCGGAAAGTTCTTTTTTGCAATAAACACAGATCGGATATATTCAATAGTATTTATTTGTTCAGTCACACGCACATATTAGTAAAAAAGCACAAAATGCAATTACCCGCATATAACAAAGAACCATTTATCATTTTTTAGCCTTGGGGATGTTGCGGAATCCCTCTGGAACTTCGCCCAAAATACTGTGCCATGTGCCTACTGGTTTGGTCAACTAAATAATTGGATTTATTTTATACTTTAGCAGCTTTTCTAAACTGCAATATTTTCTTCCACCCACCTTGTTTTCCTCGCCCTCAGCTGATCCGTTTGAAATAATTGCAGCTGCAAGGGCTGGATTGCCTAGTCCATTGGCTCCATTCAAAGAGTCATTGTTGACGGCCAGAGGAATGTTAGTGACCACTTTAGGTTGCTGCTTCATCTGGATGGGCTTAGACTGGTCTTCCTCCTCAGGATGCTTTGGCACTGGGGATGGCGGTAGAATAACGGACTGAAAGGTCTGCTCCCATTGTTGTCTGCCTTCTCTAGTTGTACTTTGGATGCCTAGCACACAACAGCCCAAAAGGTCATCTCGACCTATTCTGAAAATGGGGGAAAGACTTTTATTTATTTTTGTCAATTTGACTCACCTGTCCCAATCCATGACCTGAACAAGCAAGTTAGTCTCGCCAATTTGATCTACAGGCAGGTCGAACTCAAGGCACTCGTGATACACAGGGTTGAGATTGGCTCGTTTGATAGAGGTTTTGCGCAGTTTCACCCTCTTTCTTTGGCCAACACTTCCCAGGATTTGTTCTATGCGCACATAAGGATCTAAATTAAATTGATCAATAAATAATGTTTACCAGATTTCGGGCAATTTTGTAGTGACTGCTCTATTACTTG
Organism: Ditylenchus weischeri; assembly: GCA_029231635.1. Lineage (NCBI taxonomy): Eukaryota > Metazoa > Nematoda > Chromadorea > Rhabditida > Anguinidae > Ditylenchus > Ditylenchus weischeri. Next base: position 247,490 of record JAMRYI010000046.1, read on the forward strand.
CTACAGATTATGACTCGCTACTATGACGGAATACGGACAACTGATTCCCTCGACCGATTAATCCCATATCCAAAAAAAGGATGGAATAGTTAGTACAGTCGAACCTCGACAAACCATCATCCCGTCAAATGTTCGTTCCCGCTTGAGGTCCGGAGGTTCGGGTACCCGCTGGTGGTTCGGGAGTATCCATGTGGTTTGGGTACCCGCTGGTGGTTCGGGAGTATCCATGTGGTTTGGGTACCCGCTGGTGGTTCGGGAGTATCCACGTGCTTCGTGTTCCCGCTGATGGGTTTGGGTGTATCTTCGTGGTTCGGGTACCCGCTGGTGGGTGGGTTTTTACCCTAATTTTTGAAGCCTTTTACTAGATGTCTTCGGTGAGACTAGTCCGAAAAATTGCAAGGATTTCGATTTTGCTGATTGTTTCTGTAAATGATATCAGTTTCGCTAGTAAAAGTCGTGCCTTGTAATAAATTGTCAGCCTTTTTTGAAAATTGGGTGGCAGCTTATCGAGAGGCGCGGGTCTTAATGGTAAAAATTTTAACTTTTTGAGAAATGACTGGTAAAATCGTAATCATTGAAAATTTTGCGATTAGACTAGCGAATCAGATCCGGCAAAAGTTTTCAAAAATCAAGGTTAAAAAGTGTCAGACCCTAGGCGCGAACAAACTTGAGGGGGTGAAGGTTTGTCGAGAGTAAAACCTTTTTTGCATAAATACATGTATGTTCGAATACTACTCGAACAATTCATTTTTTCCCAAAAATAACTAATAGATTTACCAGAAGCACCAGTAATGTCCATAGGTCTAAGGTTGTAGGCCTTGGAAACAGTCACATAGAGCTTTTTAAAAGCAGGTGAATAGGCCAAATAAAGCAGCAAGTCACCAAAGTCATTTTTCTCCTGAAAAAAGCAAATAATGTCCTAATACGGCAATTTCTGAGAAATCTAGTTTACCTGACTGCCCACAATTTGCATGGTGTACTCAGTCCAATGGTAGAGATCGCTTTTCTCAAACAAATCTCTCATGATCACATTGCCGATCAGACCATGCCTAGTGAATCGGTCAAAGTCGTAGACCGTGAATTGGAGCATTCTATTGGCCAGTTGGGCATAGGGCACATCAAATGAGAACATCTCATTGAACTCTGCATCACTGCTCTTTTTGAAGATCCTGGTTTTGCAGTGGTGCCTTCTCTCTGGCAAACAATACATTTTGATGTACGGGTCTGGAGCTCCATCCTGAATTTTTTTCACTGTCACTTAACAAAAATGAATTTTTTTCATTTATTTTTTTCACAAAATTTTTATTACCAGTAGTTGCAAAGCCAAAAATTTCTGTGGATTACTTTTACATAAAGCACTTTGTTTAATCACCTAACTGTTCTTTTACCTGAGAAGGCAGATGAGTTGCCCTCATGACATGCAGCATAAGCACCCGGTGAATAAAGTCATATCTGACTTGAAAGGTGAGTGAACCACGGAAACAGGACGACAGGGTCTTCTCGTAGAAGCCGAGTTCATAATGTAGCACTGAGCGGTTGTCTATTTCCTGCAAACAAACTAATGGTATGGTTTTGAAAGTATATTCATTCACCGTATTTTCTGTATTAAGTCCCCCGGGGGAAGCTATTATTGTTCAACCTCAAAAAAGTTAGAAAATTTTGAGGTCGATTTTGAGATTTTTGGGTGTTCAACCAAAATCTGAAAAGTAGAATCAGGAGAACTCGTGGTAATTAAGGTACTTAGGTGGTACTTAGGTATTTCTCAGAAACGAACTGCAAAATCAGAATTATTGCGATTTTTAGTAGAGATGATGAGCATGCGGTTGTCGCAACCGCAATAACCGCGCAACCGCACCAAATTTCAGTCATTTCGTCGCAACCGCACAACCGCATATCTAATTCGCAAGGCGAAAATTTTGCAACCGCACATTTTTTCAACTTGAAATTTTCAAGCTTTCTTTTATCTCTCTTTTATATACACGCTTCAAGAATCGATATGCCTCAAACAGGGTTGACTTCAATGGGCAAATACGACATTGGCTTCAAGACGAGTGCTCGTACCAAGAGCATTACATTACTGGTATAATTACTCCTTATGCACTATTGTTTGCTTCTACTTTTTATTTGATGAACTATAGAACTCGTGTCACTTCCTACTAAAAAGAAAATTGCCGGAAATTCATTCTTTGCACAACACAGCCATCTGTACGGAGATGACCAAAATGACGGAGAAGTTGGATCTCAAGACGTGTTGAAGGAGATGGATTCTTACCTATCAAAACGATGTATTCAGACTGCAGAGGATCCGCTTAAGTTTTGGAAGGTATTTTTTGGTAAATACAACGACAATTTAATGATAAAAGTAATTTTTCAGGAGAATCAAAAGCATTATCCTCACCTGGCAGCTATTGCTCGTCGCTACCTATCCGCTCCGGCTACAAGCATTGCAAGTGAAGAAACGTTTTCTGAAGCGCGAGATGTTTTTGATTACAGGCGGACAAATCTCACTCCAGCTAATGCCGAAATGCTCATTTTTTTGAATAGAAACCTTCCATCGATTAATTTTGACTACTAATATTGTCACTGTTTGTCAATTAAAGTTGTTTTTCGTCTCTTGAAAGTCATTTATTAGATAGATTTCAATGACTTCTTTGAATGTTTTAGAGATACATAAACAATCGCACAACCGCGCGGTTAACCGCGCTTAAATTTTATAAATAACCGCAACCACAACCGCATTTGATTTTCCCCAAAAAGTCGCAACCGCATAACCGCTTTTCGGGAAATCATCATCTCTAATTTTTAGCACTAGACTGACGAATCAAAACTGACCAAAGACTTAAAAGATAAGGGTAGAAAAGTGTCGGACCCCAGGCGGGAACGAACTTGAGGGGTGTACATTAAATCAAAACTCTTTGGTCCCGTCAAATTTCAGTTGACTGTCTCAATCGAATTTAAGTCTAACAAGGGACCCGCGCGAACTGTCGACTTACTCACGGCATTTCTGAAAGTTTTATCGTGTAGCCCATAGTCGATTTACTTAGTGTAGCCGCGAGGAATTTTCCGGACAGAAAGAAAAATTTGAGTACGAGACTAAAGACTAGTTAACACATTATAACTTTAACACTTTTTGTTATAACACATCACCCACAGTTGAACGATGAGGGTTCATAACATATCACTCACAGTTAGATCGCATCGCACCGATGATAGTCCGTTCGCTAATTGCTCGATAATCATTGCATCCATATTGCTAAAAATAAAGTGCTGAAAGCGAAATGCACATCCAAGAAAAAACCTAAGCCCAAGCCTATTCAAATAAGCCTATTCAAATAAGCCTATTCAAAAACCAAACGAATTTTTAAAAATTAAAAAAAACCATAGGGGGGACCAAGGCAAAATTTTCACGTTTTTACACATTTCTTTAGACTTGTACTCAAAACTTTTCTTTCTGTCCGGAAAATCCCTCGCGGCTACACTAAGTAAATCGACTATGGGCTACACGATAAAACTTTCAGAAATGCCGTGAGTGAGTTGACAGTTCGTGCGGGTCCCTTGTAAGCCAAAAAGCATCTACCCTGTCGTCCTCCAATTGATTTCCATCTCCCAACTTATCCATGCCCAACGGGAACAAGAACTGGTTTTGGCGAGGACTCAAAGTGCCATTGGCACTAGCAGGTGTTACAGGTCCAGTTGTACTTGTGAAATAGTTCTCGTAGTTGGAGGACGAGCAATAGCTGCCCGGGAAAGAGGAGCGGCAACCGGTGGTTGTCTGGGATGAGGTCGAAGACAGTCTATGCCAAAAGCCATTCACATGTCTGTGGTTGCGCTGGTGGCTGGGATATTTCTCACTGTTGTCACTGCCTGTTCTCAGCAACGGCTCTTTGAAGGCGCTGAAAAAGGGGCTTATTTAAAATGGGTTAGGCTTGATTCACGATATTTCCAATATTTTTGGTGGCCTAATTCATCAAAAATATTCTCTCATTCCTGAAGTTTTTTATGCTATGGCGACGATCCCCTGATTTACGGTTCCATAGCAAAAATATAAGCCTGATAGGGGGCTCGAACCCCTGACATTCAGATTAAAAGTCTGACGCTCTACCAAACTGAGCTAATCAGGCACATGGAGATATATTTGTGCCTATACCTAATCTATAGTTAACCCTGACATTCAGACTAAAAGTCTGACGCTCTACCAAACTGAGCTAATCAGGCACATGGAGATATAGTTGTACATACACCTAATCTATAGTTAACCCCTGACATTCAGACTAAAAGTCTGACGCTCTACCAAACTGAGCTAATCAGGCACATGGAGATATAGTTGTACCTATACCTAATCTATAGTTAACCCCTGACATTCAGATTAAAAGTCTGACGCTCTACCAAACTGAGCTAATCAGGCACATGGAGATATATTTGTGCCTATACCTAATCTATAGTTAACCCCTGACATTCAGACTAAAAGTCTGACGCTCTACCAAACTGAGCTAATCAGGCACATGGAGATATAGTTGTACATACACCTAATCTATAGTTAACCCCTGACATTCAGACTAAAAGTCTGACGCTCTACCAAACTGAGCTAATCAGGCACATGGAGATATAGTTGTACCTATACCTAATCTATAGTTAACCCCTGACATTCAGACTAAAAGTCTGACGCTCTACCAAACTGAGCTAATCAGGCACATGCAGATATAGTTGTACCTATACCTAATCTATAGTTAACCCCTGACATTCAGACTAAAAGTCTGACGCTCTACCAAACTGAGCTAATCAGGCACATGGAGATATAGTTGTACCTATACCTAATCTATAGTTAACCCCTGACATTCAGACTAAAAGTCTGACGCTCTACCAAACTGAGCTAATCAGGCACATGGAGATATAGTTGTACCTATACCTAATCTATAGTTAACCCTGACATTCAGACTAAAAGTCTGACGCTCTACCAAACTGAGCTAATCAGGCACATGGAGATATAGTTGTACATACACCTAATCTATAGTTAACCCTGACATTCAGACTAAAAGTCTGACGCTCTACCAAACTGAGCTAATCAGGCACATGGAGATATAGTTGTACCTATACCTAATCTATAGTTAACCCCTGACATTCAGACTAAAAGTCTGACGCTCTACCAAACTGAGCTAATCAGGCACATGGAGATATAGTTGTACCTATACCTAATCTATAGTTAACCCTGACATTCAGACTAAAAGTCTGACGCTCTACCAAACTGAGCTAATCAGGCACATGGAGATATAGTTGTACCTATACCTAATCTATAGTTAACCCCTGACATTCAGACTAAAAGTCTGACGCTCTACCAAACTGAGCTAATCAGGCACATGCAGATATAGTTGTACCTATACCTAATCTATAGTTAACCCTGACATTCAGACTAAAAAGTCTGACGCTCTACCAAACTGAGCTAATCAGGCACATGGAGATATAGTTGTACCTATACCTAATCTATAGTTAACCCTGACATTCAGACTAAAAGTCTGACGCTCTACCAAACTGAGCTAATCAGGCACATGGAGATATAGTTGTACCTATACCTAATCTATAGTTAACCCCTGACATTCAGACTAAAAGTCTGACGCTCTACCAAACTGAGCTAATCAGGCACATGCAGATATAGTTGTACCTATACCTAATCTATAGTTAACCCTGACATTCAGACTAAAAGTCTGACGCTCTACCAAACTGAGCTAATCAGGCACATGGAGATATAGTTGTACCTATACCTAATCTATAGTTAACCCCTGACATTCAGACTAAAAGTCTGACGCTCTACCAAACTGAGCTAATCAGGCACATGGAGATATAGTTGTACCTATACCTAATCTATAGTTAACCCCTGACATTCAGACTAAAAGTCTGACGCTCTACCAAACTGAGCTAATCAGGCACATGCAGATATAGTTGTACCTATACCTAATCTATAGTTAACCCCTGACATTCAGACTAAAAGTCTGACGCTCTACCAAACTGAGCTAATCAGGCACATGGAGATATAGTTGTACCTATACCTAATCTATAGTTAACCCCTGACATTCAGACTAAAAGTCTGACGCTCTACCAAACTGAGCTAATCAGGCACATGGAGATATAGCCAATATAGTGCGACACCCTAAAGTTCCTTCCTGCCTTGGGTCCGACACTTTTTTACCTCTATTTTCGAAAACTTTTGCCGAATCTGATTCGTCAGTCTCATTGCAAAAATCGCACAGATTCTTATTTTACCGGTCTTTTTTTCGAATAGCAATATTTTTGCCGTAAAGACCGGCGGGTCCTGACGAATAAGATTCGGCAAAAATTTTCAAAAACAGAGGTGAAAAAGTGTAGGACCCAAGGTTTGAAGGAGCTTTAGGGGTTGCACTAAATCGAGACTCAACTATAACAATTTAAATTTAAAAAGGCAGGTAAAACATTTAAAAAAATATAAAAAGGCGTTACTTGCATATACCCCCTCCCCTCAAATCAATTTTTTTAAAGTGTTCTCAGACACCCTATACCGACTCAAAATCACTTCAGAAGCTTAAAAAAGGCATCATTTTTGAGTTCTAGTCCATAAGTTAGACTCGAAAGCTAATCTTAGAGCTAACTCCGAGCAACACACTTGATCATTTAAAGGCTTTTTTGGCAAGTCTCATGCTAAAAAACATGGTATAACAGTTAAATGGTTGGAAATGCAAAGTGCGCAAAACTCAATTTCTATTGTCTAGAACTCGAAAATAATGTCTTTTTAAGCTTCTGAGGTGATTTTGACTCGATATGGGGTGTTTTAGAGCACTAAAAAAAGGTGATTGTGGGAGGGGGATCTATACAAGTGGGGTAAAAAAATTAGAAAAAAAATCGGCTTGATCGACCAAAGAAAATTGACGGGAATGGGTTTTCCAAAACTTAGCCTTTGTTTCAAAAGATAAAAAAGTAGTCAAACATGCTTACATTGACAAGCAAAAAATATCAAAATAGGCTATTGAAATTACAAAAATAGAACAGTGGAAACCATGCTAGGTATCGATTTTGTCTTTTTCGTTCATTAAAAAAGTGCAAGTTCGTCTTGAAACCGCCCTCTCACACAACAAATAAACATTTTAAACTCAATTTTTTTTTGTTTCCTCAGCTAATTTAATGGGGGTGGCAAGTAGAAGGGTTACTACAGAGACAACAACAGCATATTTGCTGGACACAATTCAATTGAAAGACCAGGAAGAAGACCTGCTCACTTGTATCTCCTCTCGTTTTCGCTTTGCTTGTGAACAAGAAGATATAGGTGAAATATAATACTGCTCCTATTTTTAGTAGTGTTAGTCTATTTGCAATTTTTGCGCTCAAACTGGTTACCAAATGTCGAAAAGCGCAAAGATTTCAGTTTTGGAGGTTTGAAATTTGCGAGCATTTTATATGAAAACAAAAGCTGGAGGTCCGAAAAAATTAGTTCGTCATCTACCTTGGTCCACCTTTAAGATACAAGGTGTCCCAAGAAATTCCCCCGATGAAAGTTATTGAATTTTTTTTTGTTCTGACACGATTTTGAAATTCTGTTCTCACAGATAGTCTCAGAATGTTACAGCATTCATTATTCTGCTAAATTCACGAAAAAAAATTTTTGGTCATTTTTGCCTTGGTCCCCCCTGTGGTCCGAAAATACCCATTTTCACACTTTTTTGTTTTAGGTACAAAATGGTCTAAGAAGCATCAGCATGGCAAAAAAAACCTTGTTGTAGCAACAAAAACAATCATAACAACCGAACACCAACATTAACATCATCCCGATAATTTTGCTCGACACTTCGGCCTAGCTTTCTGTTGATGCTTCTTAGACCATTTTGTACCTAAAACAAAAAAGTGTGAAAATCGGTATTTTCGGACCACAGGGGGGACCAAGGCAAAAATGACCAAAAATTTTTTTTCGTGAATTTAGCAGAATAATGAATGCTGTAACATTCTGAGACTATCTGTGAGAACAGAATTTCAAAATCGTGTCAGAACAAAAAAAGAATTCAATAACTTTCATCGGGGGAATTTCTTGGACACCCTGTATAATACAGTCGACGCTCTCTATAAGATACACCCCCAAAATTCGTCCCCGCCTTTTGTCCGACACTTTTTTAACCTGATTTCTGAAATGTTTTGCCAATGTGATTCGTCAGTCTAGTCGGAAATATCGCAAGGATTCCGACTTTACCGATTGCTTTTGCAATCGGTAATAGTTTTGCCAGTAAGACCCGCGACGCTCTCTATAAGATACACCTTTTTAAGATTTAGGTGTATCTTATTAAGAGCTTCGACTGTACAGAAATTCAAAAAATTAAAAATCTCTTTACAATATAAAAAAAATTGTAAAAAAACTACTTCAAATCTAGCAGGTTGTTCAGAAAGTTCGCGACCACCCCTGGACACATTTGTTTTTGATATTTTGTTGTAGTATCAGATTGTTCAAAAAAACTTCAACGGATTTCGATTTAAATTTTCATTTATGTTGCACTTCAGTTTTTCATCATGATCAATAATCTGTAGAAGTATAAGCGAAATGGCCATCTTTTTCGTTTTTGACAAAGACAACACGATCAGCGAGCTGAAATGGGTGGGCAGCTGCAGTAAGTCTTTGGAGATGAGGCGCCGTTTGAGTGATAGTGTTTGCAATGGTTGAAAAGGGTGGCTACAAGGACGTGAACCACCCAAAGGATAAGAACCAGCCAAAGGATAAGCACAACCATTTCGATTAGGATATGCTCGGCAAGACTGTGGATGGTGACCTGAAGATCGAGTAGCGATGAGAGTTAGTTTTTGTGTTGAATTTGTTAAATGAAAATCTCAGGAAACCTTTTGATTAATCTGATACAAATGAGTATTTTCAACTTACAAATTTTACATACATATTTTACAAGTATAGTTAATCCTCAAACTACTAAGTGGGTTTTTTCGACCCATCTAAATTTTTTATTTTTAAAAAAATGCACGTTTACACATTTTATAAATCGCTAGGAGGCAAATAATATCTCATTTGAAACCTTTTTCATTGCTGTATACAGCAGTGTGTTTATTTTTGCAAAAAACTTTATCAACTATGATTTAAAGCTAAAATTAGTAACTCAATCATTTTTCTGAAAGTGTTTTTATATATAAATATAAATTTTTATTTATAAATCAAAACTGTTCTGTGCATCATATCGGCCTTTTTTGTGCTACTTCCCTGCTTTAAAAGCCTCAAGGTTTGCCCTCGCAAACAGCCAGGATTGGCTCTTGGCTCTGCTTTAAAATCGTTAATTCTGCAGCTATTTTAAAGTGCGTTAAAAATCCAATTTTTTGCATGAAAAAATGAAATCTGAATACACAGACAGAAAGAACACGAAAATTTGATATATCAAGATAAATATCAAAAACAGTAGTTGTTTTGCAGTTTATTGAGAAAAAACGTTTGCTATGCTGCAAAAAAACCTTCCCATAGTTTTAGGGTTTTAGCAAATTAAAATAAAAATTCCAAAATTAGCCAAAAAGCAAGTCAACTTTAAAAAAGTCAACTCAAAAAGTTAAAGTCCATCACCAAAAGCAGCGAAAAAGCCCAAGATTAGTAGACCCGAAACCGAGCTTCCTCAGCTTACAAATACCCCAAAAATACTTCCAAGAATACTGAACAAAAATATTTAGCCCACATTCAAATTCTTTAATTTCCAATCAAAGAACTTTTCCAAATTCCGAAAAATCCAATAAAAAACATGAGAAGACAGTGGAGTAAATGGCTCGGCAATTATCTTATTATTCAACCACAATCGCAGCACCAAAAAACACACACATAAGCACCACCACCAGCACCACTAATTAGATGTCTATTGTAGTGGCAGGGGAAGGGGAATTGTGGGTGCTTCCAGTCCACAAGAGTTGAATGCCAAATTTCTAATGCTTCTTCTGCTACTTGTTCAATTATAACTCTCAGCCAGTAGCTAAGCTTGCTTTCAAAAGCCAGCCTGTTGGTGGAGGTGGTGTTCAAGGAAGCGATTAACAATGCAATTATTTGCTTTGGCTCAGCCTTTTTGGCACTCCTTTTGCTTCTCTAACAAAATAAAGGCCCGTTCACAGTGAGTGTCGACCCGAGTGTCGACAAAAGCGTCCTTTCCCATCGCAATCACTCGAAACATTTTTTGCTGTGTTGGAAAAAAAATCTGATAGTACATACTTGCAGCTAAGATATAGGGCTGCAAAATGGGCTATTGACAAGCTATATATGATTGAAAAATTGAAACTTTTATAAATTTTAATTGAAAAAATTTTACACTGAGCTCAACACTTAGGTCGACACCAGACCCAGTGTTGAACTGAATGCGGATGTGCACATTTTTCTCAAAAAATAAATAAATTATATGTACCGTGTTTCCTCTAATAGCTCACCCCGGTGTGTTATTTTTTGAATCCCTGAAAAGTTGAGGCCGGTCTCGAGATTTTCGGGTGAAAATCTAAAAAGTGGAATTGGTAGAGCTCGTGGGTGTTAAGAAAACGCCATGAACAGCTTTGCAAAATATTGACTCTGAGCTGAGATATAGGTCCTCAAAGTTGTGGGGGGGGGTTGGTTGAGTTATTAGAACACGGTGAGTTATTAGAGGAAATACGGTAGCTTTTTCATCATTTCATTTTATAGTCCTATATCTTAGCTACAAGTGAGTATATTTTTCATCGGGAAATTTTTTATTGTATAAAAAAAGTTCCAAATGATTCCGAAGGTCGAAATTGAAAAATCGAAGTATCTTTGAAGTATCGAAGTATCATTCAATCAATTTTCGAAGGTCTCTATGAAATCAACTAAGATGGCAAAAACAAACTGGAATTGCTATGAAGACTGTCTATAGAAACACGAAGAAGTTGGAAGAGCAGGGAATATCAAGCTGAGACAATTACCGTACGATTGCAAGTACGGCAGCACAGCGGCGGCAAAAAAAATTTATTAATGTAGACAAAAATGAAATAAAATGTTAGATAAAGGTTAATTGGAAAAAAGTTATTTTCCGAATACGATTCAAGGATACATCGGAACTTTAAAAAATGTCGAAACAAAATCTAAATCGAAAATCAGAGCTTTTTAAAATACTAAAATACTGAAATCAAAAAAATTTCAAAAAATTCTAAAAAGTCTCTCTGGCCCTATGTATGAGAATCATTCCGCTTTTTTGCCTTGGTCCTCCCTGTTGTTTTTCTTATTAAGTTTTCTTTATCAGAATAACCACTAGAATCTAGCAAACATTTTAGTAATAAAAACTCAACAAGTATATTTGAAAAAAAATTCAAGACCAGCAAAACCAAGTCTTAGAACAGCGTTTTACGTGACCTAATCTCCGTTACACTTTGTTACTTGACTTGCTTTTGCTTATTCCTGAATTTTTTATGTACCGTATTTCCTCTAATAAGGCGGCCCCTCGACTTTGAGGACCTGTATCTCAGCCTAGAGTGAATATTTTGCAAAGCTGTTTCACGCGTTTTCTTAACTTCCGCGAGCGCTACCGATTGCACTTTTCAGATTTTGGGTCTGCACTCAAAAATCTCGAGATCGAATTCCAAATTTTCAGATTTTCAGGCATCCAAAAAATCTAAAAAAAATCATGATATCATGGGTATTTCATAACTTTGATTTAAGGGTTGTGGTAACACTATAGAATCCCCTCCCCCCTAGCCAGCGCAAAATTTACTTATACCGAAGGGGGAGGGACCCGTCTCATATTGATTCTCGTGCTCTGAAACGGCACGGAAACACTTTGGTTTCTGAATAATCGAAAACAAAATTTTTCGGTTTGCCTTGCTCCCCCAAGGTAATGAAACTAGAAAATTCCAAAAAAATTGTTTTTTAAACTTCCGCCAAAACATTTTTAAAGGGATTAAGGGCTGTATTGGGAGGGGAAGGGAATAAAAAGGGGCCACTTTCATGGCAAAACGATAAAAAAAAAATTTAAGGCTATTTAGACTGTCTAACCATGTTTTTCAACATGGGCCGTAACAAAAAGAGACTCTATATGCATTTTATGATCAAGAGTCTTTCTCGGAATCATGTCTAAGGTAAGTGAGTGCCCGCATCTCTAACTCCAAGCCCCCTGCGCCCCCGAAGGGGGCTTGGAGTTGAGATGCGCACACCCACATACCTTAGACACAAATCACTCAAAAGTGACTCTGGATGCACTGACTCTGGATAACATATGCATACCAGAGTTTCTATATGCGGTAGGCCCCAGTATTCAAAACTACGTTCAACATCTTCTTGTTAGTGGTCTCTGTGTGATTAATGGCCCCCTTTTATTCCCTTCCCATCCCAATACAGCCCTTAATCCCTATAAAAATGTTTTGGCGGGAATTTAAAAAACATTTTTTTAAAATTTTCCTAAATTTTTTACCTTACCGGGGGACCAAACCAAAAAAAATTTTTTTCGATTTTTCAGAAACCAAAGTGTTTCCGTGCCGTTTCAGAGCACGAGAATTCATATGAGATGGGTCCCTCCCCCTTCGGTATAAGTAAATTTTGCGCTGTCTGGGGGGGCGTTGATTCTATAGTCTAGGCAGGGTTGTACCACTTTCTGTAATATCGCCAACTGAATGGCCCAGTTTCACTAGGAAGTCATAAATGCTCTACAAGAATATGCAAAAATCAATACATGTGATAGGGTCTTCAAAATCGCACCCCGGGAGGGTGTCTTGTAAGATATGTTTGAGTCCGTCCTAACATACGCCGGCCAACCCTCGCATAAGCCTAAAAAATCTAAAACGAAAATCAACAGGGGGGTCAAGGCAGAAAATGCCCTCTTTTAGTATGAAGCCAAAAAAATTTCATTCAAAATTTTCGATTTTTGGCGAATTTTTTCGAAAATTATGAATCAAAAGAGAAAAGTGCCATAAATCGAAATCTCGAGCCATCCCTGGTACATTTTGTCACTTATAGGAAGAGGAGAGCGTCAAGCAACAGACATTAAAAAAGTATATAAAAGTAGCGTCAGCAATTTGTTGCACTATTTTTGGGCACTTTCAAAAGATTTTGTCAAATCCAAAATGCAACACGAAAATAGCTGTCAACTGGTTGTGAATAAAAAAAATATTTGGAAGACTTTTTGACAGTCTGCTCTTTTGACATTTTTATTTTTAAGGTCGGCAAAAAATTTATTAGTTGGGCATATAGCAGTTTCCTGGTTATGCTAGGGCACGTCCCCAAGGGGAAACCTTTTTCTGGTTGAGTTTGTCTTGGATTAATAGCTCTAGTCCTATACTACTGCCAGATATGACTCTGTTTTCAAAGGCAGAAAAATCGACTGGCTTTCGAAAAACAAATGGATAAAAAAATATTTTTTTATGTTTTTTTCTGTTTTACTATTTTCACATGGATGTCAAAACAGCCAAAAGGGAGTGTTTTTTGGCTATTTTTGGATGTTTTGATATAGCTCTTTTTAGCCGGCTACTTTTGAGCGGCAGTTGCTCGGAATAAAATTTTACCAAAACGATCACATTTAACCTTGTTCGAAACATCTACTTTTGCTAAATCGGTAAAATAGGTTTAACATTTTGACTTAAAGGGCAAAAACAGAAGTTTTGAACAAACCTAAATTTGACCCTTTTGGTAATTTTTCTGCTTGGTTAAAAACATAAAAAATAATCGACTTGACTACCAAATAATTTTTCTCGCTTCCTATAATACCGTATTTCCTCTAATTGAAGCACCCCCCCCTTTCCCCTTAGAGGCCATCCAAAATATAAAAGCCCCCCTCTAATATAAGTTCCAATCCCCCCATCGTCCTGAATGAGGACCAGTGATGTGCGCAGCTCCGCTCTTGGCTCCGAGCGCTCCTGCTCCGAGCCAAGAGCCAGAGCAGGAGCCAAAATTTTGAAGTCAGGAGCCAAGAGCCAGAGCAGGAGCCAAAATTTTTTTGACAGGAGCCAAGAGCCAGAACAGGAGCCAAAAATTTTCGGCAGCACATCACTGATGAGGACTACTACCTAATAACAAGGTGTCCTAAATGAGGACTGCTATTTTATGACAAGGTGTCCTGATCAAAGACTAATAACGGGTGGAACATAAGTTCGGAATGGATTTTCAAAGCCTTATATCTTATCAATTTTCCTATCACACATTAAAAATCTCAGTACCATTTTGTAGCCCTGTTCTTCCTCTTTCAAACAATATATCATCAATAAAAATGACCACCATTGGCATCAATACATAAACGGAGTCTTTTTGGAAAATTGTCAATGGCTTTCTGGATCATCTTCTGCGGAATTGCATCCCATTCTTTCACCAGTGAAGCTTTGAGTGCAGCGATTGATTTGTGGGCTTGGAGCACGCTTTCGACTGCTGATATGGCCACACGAAATAATCCATCACATTCAGGTCGGGAAAGTATGGCGGCCAGTCACCTTTGATAGCAGCATTGTCCCCCCAGTGAGAGTCAACTTTGATGAAATTTGGAAAATGTTCTTCGATCCATCTCTGAGTTTCCACAGCCCGATGTGAAGGAGCCCCGGACTTTCCAAAAAGACGGGAAACAAATCATCTCTGGTCACAAAAAAAAAGTAAAAAAAATTGACCCCGACCATACTTGCACGGCGCCAGCGCCAGTGGAGGGCCCTTTTTTCAGCGCCAGGCGCTCGTGCTCGGCGCTTTTTCCGGCGCTGGCGCCGATTTTTGGAAATCCCCGCCGCTGATTTTGAAATATTGCCGGCCTTAGCGCTGGCAAGGTCGATTTAGGTCGCGTACCATAATACCACCACATGACCTCTTTGGCACACCACCACAGGACTCAAGTTAACAGTAATAGCAACAAATTTAATGACTAAAAGGCGAAAAAGTGTTACTTTTGTCTTTATTTTTTAATTATTCAATAAAAGTGAGAAAAACTTTGCTGAATTGGCTTTTTAGTATGTGGCGCTGGCGCTTTGGTTTTTAGCTGTGGCACCGGCGCTCAATCTCCTGGCGCTTTTTTCAGCGCCAGGCGCTTGCGCTTGCCGCTTTTCTTGCGCCGGCGCTAGTGCTGCTTTTGGGGTAGCGTGCAAGTATGACCTCGACCAAGTGTGACTTTGGTTCGTTCCCGCTATCTGTTGTCAAAGTATGCTGAAATATTTTGCCTGCCAGCGCCGCCGCAAAATACTGACGGGGTTGGTTGTTAGCGGTGGCACGTGCAATTTTTTTTCCAAAAGTACCGCCCCTCTTAAAAACATGTTTTCTACACGTTTCAGGTCCTAAAACACACAAAAAAGTAGTTAAAACCACTTCTTTCGAGAAGTTTCTCTGCTATACCTTAGCCTAAAAAAGTTCTAAAAAACAACAGGGGGACCAAGGCGGAAAAACCTCCCCTTTGTTGGATAGAGCCAATTTTTTTCAGCTTCTCATACTTCATAATTTCGTGCCCATAGAACTTTTTTCAGGTTGATGTTGCTTGCCGGACTACCCGGCTCTTCCGACTTCTTGTAGTTTTTATAGACAGTCTTTATAGGGATTCCGGTGTTTTTATTATTTTCCATAAACAGTTGAGGTAATCATATACTTTTTGAGCTCATTGATGCCTGTTAAAGTTAACGGGAGTTATGACTAAAAGATCAACAAGGGAACATATAGAACTGTATGATTTGATTTGAAAATTCTGAGAACTGTAGAGCACAGTCGATTTACTGTATGTAATTTCAATATTGTTGGCGAACAGACAGAAAAAAGTCAATCCGGAGACTTGAAAAACATGTAAAAATAGGCCAAACTTGCCTTGGCCCCACCTGTGGATTTTCGAAACATACTTTTGTACAGTACTACTTGAAATAGTAAAACCGCTAACAATTCGATCCCTGCCTGTTTCCGACACTTTTTTCTCAACAAATGTGTTGAAAAAGATGTTGGACTCAAAATGTTCCTACATCAAGATTTGACTGCAGAAAATATGTTTTTGAAAATCAACAGGGGGGAACAAAGGGAGTTATAGATTTGATGTTTCTAGACTACCCAGAATAAATTTTTTCCGTCTATTCACCATGCAAAATGCTCTATAGCAGAATAAATGATATGTTCTACATCAGGCTAAATGTTATGCTTGCAAAATAAGATAGCAAGACATTCAGATTAAAAGTCTGACGCTCTACCAAACTGAGCTAATCAGGCACATGCAGATATAGTTGTACCTATACCTAATCTATAGTTAACCCTGACATTCAGATTAAAAGTCTGACGCTCTACCAAACTGAGCTAATCAGGCACATGGAGATATAGTTGTACCTATACCTAATCTATAGTTAACCCCTGACATTCAGATTAAAAGTCTGACGCTCTACCAAACTGAGCTAATCAGGCACATGCAGATATAGTTGTACCTATACCTAATCTATAGTTAACCCCTGACATTCAGATTAAAAGTCTGACGCTCTACCAAACTGAGCTAATCAGGCACATGCAGATATAGTTGTACCTATACCTAATCTATAGTTAACCCCACATTCAGATTAAAAGTCTGACGCTCTACCAAACTGAGCTAATCAGGCACATGGAGATATAGTTGTACCTATACCTAATCTATAGTTAACCCCTGACATTCAGATTAAAAGTCTGACGCTCTACCAAACTGAGCTAATCAGGCACATGGAGATATAGTTGTACCTATACCTAATCTATAGTTAACCCTGACATTCAGATTAAAAGTCTGACGCTCTACCAAACTGAGCTAATCAGGCACATGGAGATATAGTTGTACCTATACCTAATCTATAGTTAACCCCTGACATTCAGATTAAAAGTCTGACGCTCTACCAAACTGAGCTAATCAGGCACATGCAGATATAGTTGTACCTATACCTAATCTATAGTTAACCCCTGACATTCAGATTAAAAGTCTGACGCTCTACCAAACTGAGCTAATCAGGCACATGCAGATATAGTTGTACCTATACCTAATCTATAGTTAACCCCTGACATTCAGATTAAAAGTCTGACGCTCTACCAAACTGAGCTAATCAGGCACATGCAGATATAGTTGTACCTATACCTAATCTATAGTTAACCCTGACATTCAGATTAAAAGTCTGACGCTCTACCAAACTGAGCTAATCAGGCACATGGAGATATAGTTGTACCTATACCTAATCTATAGTTAACCCCTGACATTCAGATTAAAAGTCTGACGCTCTACCAAACTGAGCTAATCAGGCACATGGAGATATAGTTGTACCTATACCTAATCTATAGTTAACCCCTGACATTCAGATTAAAAGTCTGACGCTCTACCAAACTGAGCTAATCAGGCACATGGAGATATAGTTGTACCTATACCTAATCTATAGTTAACCCCTGACATTCAGATTAAAAGTCTGACGCTCTACCAAACTGAGCTAATCAGGCACATGGAGATATAGTTGTACCTATACCTAATCTATAGTTAACCCCTGACATTCAGATTAAAAGTCTGACGCTCTACCAAACTGAGCTAATCAGGCACATGGAGATATAGTTGTACCTATACCTAATCTATAGTTAACCCCTGACATTCAGATTAAAAGTCTGACGCTCTACCAAACTGAGCTAATCAGGCACATGGAGATATAGTTGTACCTATACCTAATCTATAGTTAACCCCTGACATTCAGATTAAAAGTCTGACGCTCTACCAAACTGAGCTAATCAGGCACATGGAGATATAGTTGTACCTATACCTAATCTATAGTTAACCCCTGACATTCAGATTAAAAGTCTGACGCTCTACCAAACTGAGCTAATCAGGCACATGGAGATATAGTTGTACCTATACCTAATCTATAGTTAACCCCTGACATTCAGATTAAAAGTCTGACGCTCTACCAAACTGAGCTAATCAGGCACATGGAGATATAGTTGTACCTATACCTAATCTATAGTTAACCCCTGACATTCAGATTAAAAGTCTGACGCTCTACCAAACTGAGCTAATCAGGCACATGGAGATATAGTTGTACCTATACCTAATCTATAGTTAACCCCTGACATTCAGATTAAAAGTCTGACGCTCTACCAAACTGAGCTAATCAGGCACATGGAGATATAGTTGTACCTATACCTAATCTATAGTTAACCCCTGACATTCAGATTAAAAGTCTGACGCTCTACCAAACTGAGCTAATCAGGCACATGGAGATATAGTTGTACCTATACCTAATCTATAGTTAACCCCTGACATTCAGATTAAAAGTCTGACGCTCTACCAAACTGAGCTAATCAGGCACATGGAGATATAGTTGTACCTATACCTAATCTATAGTTAACCCCTGACATTCAGATTAAAAGTCTGACGCTCTACCAAACTGAGCTAATCAGGCACATGGAGATATAGTTGTACCTATACCTAATCTATAGTTAACCCCTGACATTCAGATTAAAAGTCTGACGCTCTACCAAACTGAGCTAATCAGGCACATGGAGATATAGTTGTACCTATACCTAATCTATAGTTAACCCTGACATTCAGATTAAAAGTCTGACGCTCTACCAAACTGAGCTAATCAGGCACATGGAGATATAGTTGTACCTATACCTAATCTATAGTTAACCCTGACATTCAGATTAAAAGTCTGACGCTCTACCAAACTGAGCTAATCAGGCACATGGAGATATAGTTGTACCTATACCTAATCTATAGTTAACCCCTGACATTCAGATTAAAAGTCTGACGCTCTACCAAACTGAGCTAATCAGGCACATGGAGATATAGTTGTACCTATACCTAATCTATAGTTAACCCTGACATTCAGATTAAAAGTCTGACGCTCTACCAAACTGAGCTAATCAGGCACATGGAGATATAGTTGTACCTATACCTAATCTATAGTTAACCCCTGACATTCAGATTAAAAGTCTGACGCTCTACCAAACTGAGCTAATCAGGCACATGGAGATATAGTTGTACCTATACCTAATCTATAGTTAACCCCTGACATTCAGATTAAAAGTCTGACGCTCTACCAAACTGAGCTAATCAGGCACATGGAGATATAGTTGTACCTATACCTAATCTATAGTTAACCCCTGACATTCAGATTAAAAGTCTGACGCTCTACCAAACTGAGCTAATCAGGCACATGGAGATATAGTTGTACCTATACCTAATCTATAGTTAACCCCTGACATTCAGATTAAAAGTCTGACGCTCTACCAAACTGAGCTAATCAGGCACATGGAGATATAGTTGTACCTATACCTAATCTATAGTTAACCCCTGACATTCAGATTAAAAGTCTGACGCTCTACCAAACTGAGCTAATCAGGCACATGCAGATATAGTTGTACCTATACCTAATCTATAGTTAACCCTGACATTCAGATTAAAAGTCTGACGCTCTACCAAACTGAGCTAATCAGGCACATGGAGATATAGTTGTACCTATACCTAATCTATAGTTAACCCTGACATTCAGATTAAAAGTCTGACGCTCTACCAAACTGAGCTAATCAGGCACATGGAGATATAGTTGTACCTATACCTAATCTATAGTTAACCCTGACATTCAGATTAAAAGTCTGACGCTCTACCAAACTGAGCTAATCAGGCACATGGAGATATAGTTGTACCTATACCTAATCTATAGTTAACCCCTGACATTCAGATTAAAAGTCTGACGCTCTACCAAACTGAGCTAATCAGGCACATGCAGATATAGTTGTACCTATACCTAATCTATAGTTAACCCCTGACATTCAGATTAAAAGTCTGACGCTCTACCAAACTGAGCTAATCAGGCACATGCAGATATAGTTGTACCTATACCTAATCTATAGTTAACCCCTGACATTCAGATTAAAAGTCTGACGCTCTACCAAACTGAGCTAATCAGGCACATGCAGACATAGTTGTACCTATACCTAATCTATAGTTAACCCTGACATTCAGATTAAAAGTCTGACGCTCTACCAAACTGAGCTAATCAGGCACATGCAGACATAGTTGTACCTATACCTAATCTATAGTTAACCCCTGACATTCAGATTAAAAGTCTGACGCTCTACCAAACTGAGCTAATCAGGCACATGCAGATATAGTTGTACCTATACCTAATCTATAGTTAACCCCTGACATTCAGATTAAAAGTCTGACGCTCTACCAAACTGAGCTAATCAGGCACATGCAGATATAGTTGTACCTATACCTAATCTATAGTTAACCCCTGACATTCAGATTAAAAGTCTGACGCTCTACCAAACTGAGCTAATCAGGCACATGCAGATATAGTTGTACCTATACCTAATCTATAGTTAACCCCTGACATTCAGATTAAAAGTCTGACGCTCTACCAAACTGAGCTAATCAGGCACATGCAGATATAGTTGTACCTATACCTAATCTATAGTTAACCCCTGACATTCAGATTAAAAGTCTGACGCTCTACCAAACTGAGCTAATCAGGCACATGCAGATATATTTGTACATACCGTATTTCCTCTAATTGCTCGACAGTCGAGCTATTTTTCAACCTGCTTCTAGGGTGTCGAGCAATTGGGACATGCCGAGTTATATCTCAAAGTCATCAATAGACTACTATTTTATCGATGGTTGATTTTATCAGAAAACTTAAAAAAAACTTAAAATATTAGGGAAAATTTTACCAAAGCACTTTTCAAAATTAAAAAAGTACAAAATTTTCGCCTAACAAATTGATTTGACCAGCATAAAGTTTAACGAAAATACAAAGCACTTTAACCAAAAAGCAAAAAAAAATATACACAAAAACGCTAATTAGCAGGAAAAAAAAAGCAAATTAGTAGTCAAGAGTTGATAAAATGTTCTATTTTAAGTCTTAGTAGCAACAAGTAGCTGTGTGAAATACGATAATGAAGTGGAAAATCTCGAGCTTGGTAGCATCAAATTACTCCGGTCCCGCCCATACATTTTTTCCCTATAAAACATGATCAGTCATAGGTTTGTGGAGTCAGAACAGGTGCAATAGGAACACCGGTGCGTCCAGAACCATCCACTAAAAACAACATAAAAAGATAAAAGCAAACTTTTCAAGCTAAATAAAAAATTGCTAAAAGGCTAGCAACTAATCAAATGATGGCAGAAAAATCTTTTCCTTTGCTTCACCGATCAATCAAGACTACATAAAGCGTAGTAGACTGCCCCAAAAAGCAATCAACAAAGCAATTAGAAGACAAGAAAAGACAATAAAAAGTTAACATTGGCTGGAAAATGTGTTTGAAAATTGGTTTTGGTCAGAATTTGCTTGATTTTGTGGTGCGTAGCCTTTTGGCACCTTTTTCCCATTTGGAAAAAAGGGGCCAAACGCCTTATTATAAGGGATGGAGGCCTTTCAGGCTAAGCCTAATGGCTAAGCCTATTGGCTATGCGCTGCTTAAAAAAAGGAAGCCCGGGAGTTGACATGTCCGGGCCAAGGGCTCACCCAGCTTTTAAACTATTTTTTTTTCAAAAGCCCTCAAAACCCTCATTCGATTTTCAAAAGTTTAAAAACTATGTTTAAACCATTTGAGTGCGCCTGGCCTACCCTAAGCCTAAGCCGAAACCTAAACCTAAGTGCGTAAAAATTTGATAAATCGAAAAAAGTTGAAAAAAATCAACAGGGGGGACCAAGGCGAGAAATTTGAAATCCGGGAAAAAAGGGGCCAAACGCTTTAATAAGGCGTTTGGCCCCTTTTTTTCCAAATGGGGGCCAAACGCCTCTACGCGGATTTTGTCTCAAATTTATTTTGGAGCTTGTGAAAAATTAAACATAACATAAATAAATCATTTTGCCCAAATGGTTTTAATAGCGCAGTGGGCTGTGTTCAGCTTAGAGTAAATTAAGTTGAGGGTTCAGATCCACACGCTAACAGTCACACTTAATTTGGCCTTACTTAATGTCTTTAGCTCATAAATCGCTATAGTCATTCATGCGGGCCAAAAATTAAATAGAAAGGGTAAGTTGGTTGCTGGGACTTAATTTCCAGTTTGCTGGCAGGAACCTTCCTACATTTTTCAAATTTAGCTTTTTTAAAAAATTTAAAAGTTTATAAAAGTATAGACAGTATCCCAAGTGCACCCCCCCCCTCGAAATTTTTTTTGTACTTTTAAAAAAAGTACCCATTTTTAGCTGAAAATTTTTATTCTGACGCACCTCAGTAAACGAAAATTCCTCAGCAATCTGAATCATAAAGCAGAATTTAAAAAAAATTAGTCGCTGAGATATGACCTAAAGTTGGAGTGTCAATATTTTATAAAATGACAATTTAACTTTGCTCCAACTCAAGGTCATATCTCAGCGACTAAGTATTTTTTTCAAATTCTGCTTTATAATTCAGATTGATGAGGAATTTGCGCCTACTGGAGTGCCTCAGAATAAAAATTTTCAGCTAAAAATGGGTAATTTTATTTAAAAGTACAGAAATTTTTTCGAGGGGGTTGCACTTGGGCTTTTACAAAAAGTATATCCTTTACAGCGGAGTTCGACCCTCAACTAGGCCGGTCACTTTTATGTCCCAATTTTCGGGCTTTTTTGCCGAAACTGATTTATCAGTCTGGCTTGAAAAGTTCCAACGATTTTGATTTTGTTGTTGTTTTAAATGACTTTATTTTTTTCAATAAAACCCACATTTTTAATATAAATCACCTATTTTGAAAAATGGTAACGTTGCATCGGGAACTGTATTTTTTTTAGCAAAAATGTGGTCATTTACAAAAACGACTCTCAAAATTTAAATCCTTACAATTTTTCGGACCAGACTGATAGACCGATTTCAGCAATGAAGTTCGACAATTGGAGTATAAAAGTGTCGGAGCCAGCTAGGGGTCGAACTTAACTAAATAAAATTCTATTATTGCCCGACTGTAGCTAAAAGCGCTAATTAATAATTGTCAAAGAAAAATATGGCATAACATCAAGATTTTAATTAACACCCAAAGAAAACTTTTAAGCCTCTTTTCCTGGAGTTAATCAACCAAAAATAGAAATAATGGCACAAATATACCACTTTTCACAAGGAGCAATGGTGGTGTAGTGGATTACGTGTTTTGCCTTACAAAATAATGCACAAGGGTTCGAATCCGCCCAGTGGTCCCAACCGATTGGCAAGTTGTTTTCCAAAGCTTGCTTTATCTCGTGGACCCAAAATTATAGACCACAACTCAGTGTCTTGAAACCTTCTAACCATGAGGTTTTAAGTTTACGATGTGGTCACACTTTCATTTCCTTTGACAGTACCCCAAGTGCACCCAACCACCGCCCCCTTCCTCGAAACTTTTTTTTGTACTTTTAAATAAAAGTATCCATTTTCAGCTGCAAATTTTTATTCTGAGGCACCCCAGTAGGCGAAAATTCCTCAGCAATCCGAATCATAAAGCAGAATTTGAAAAAAAATGCTTAGTCGCTGAGATATGACCTTAAGTCAAAGTAAAGTTAAATGGTCATTTTTTAAAATATTGACACTCTAACTTTAGGTCATATCTCAGCGACTAAGCATTTTTTTTTGAATTCTGCTTTATGATTCGGATTGCTGAGGAATTTTCGCCTACTAGGGTGCCTCAGAATAAAAATTTTCAGCTGAAAATGGGTACTTTTATTTAAAAGTGCAAACAAAATCGAGGGGGTTGCACTGGGCTTTTACGATTTCCTTTTTATTTCCAAAAATGCAAACCAACCTAGAGAGTGAACAAGGCGATCCAGGTGATTGAGGGGTGGTTGTGTTGATTGACCATCGCTTGTCTAACCAGGTGGGCGCCATTGAAGACACGTTGCTCATCACTGAAATTGCAGGGTTGTTGGTGTGAAAATAAAATATTCAAGTTAAGCAAAATTATTTAATATTATTTAAACAATTTTTAGGAACAATGCCACCATTCGGCGAAAAAGTGCCATTTTTTTTATTTCGGTGAAACGCCGAAAATCTGCCCACCTTTTTTAGAATGATAACACTATCAGGTAGCCCTGCGATTCCTTTTTCTAAACAGGCATCTTTTTGCAATACCTTTGCAAAATATAGCACAAAAGGTGAAAAAGTATGAACTAAATTATTTTCTGACTTGCTTCATACTTCCACCTTTTCGAGCGTCAAATGTTGCGACAAATAATACTTCGTTTGATATTTCGTTAAAAACTAGAATCGCCGGGCTACCTGATGGTGTTATTATTAATTTGGTGTTATCAGGCTGATTCATGCCGTTTCAACTAAACAAAAAAAGGTGGCATATCTTTATAAAGAGATGGCCCTTTTTCGCCCAAATAAGGCATTTTTACGCATCTTTTGAGTTTTTTGCTGATCTAATATTTGAAACATTGTACTCCTGCTTAGAGATAATAAAATGCCTCCCTCAGGGGAAAAAAAGGCGCTATCGGAAAACCTGTTTGGTTAACGCCTTGGTCCCCCCTATTGTTTTTTTTTCTTGGAAAATGCCTTGGACCTCGTGTCCATTATACCAAGGCATTTTTTAAGAAAAACAAAATGGGGGACCAAGGCAAAAAAGGGAAACAGATTCTCCGATAGCGCCAAAAAAGGGAAAAATTTAGGAAAAAGCTAAGGTATTAAAAATTTAAAAGACTTGCGCAAACACAACATGATTCAGTGACAAAAATAAGTATTTGAGTAAAATTTTAAAAATTAAAAGGCGTAAAAAGCATTTTCTAGGCAAACTTATTGAGGAGTCCAAAGGCTAGTTAACCAAACAAAAAATTTCGTGTGTATTTATTATGGGCTAATTTGGATAGGATTCAAAGCCAAATCAACATAATGAACCAAAATGTTTGCTTCTTTGGCAGAGCATTTGGACTTTTCAGCAAAATTAACAAAGCTAATAAAAAGAAGGCTAACGGGAAAATAGGAAAAAATAGCTCTGTTTTTTTGAGTATGGGGGATTGGTTGAAAACAAAAAAACATGTTCAAACAAATAGTTTAAAAAAGCATTTGAAAAAAGGCTGTTTGGCTTCCGACCGATTTCTGAATAATATCTTATGTGACGTGCTTATGTTCATAAAATCAACTGGTACTCAAACACTTTATATACACATGCATGACTTCGATAGTTCGTTAGAAAAAGCAGAAATTAAGATTTCAAATGACATATTGTTCAGACGTTTATGATAACTAAATGTAAAATTTTTGGTTTAAAGAAAAAATTGTATCATTTTTTCAAAAAGGTTTTTTACTTAAACGTGCAAAATTGGGTGTGATAGAGCAGTCTGTTCAGCAAGACCCACATACCATTTGAAACCTGTTTTTCGCTAAACTAACCTGCAATTTAAACGCTGGATTCGTGTTCAGCATGGTCGATTTACTTATAAAACTGGCTTTGAAATTTGAAAGTCCTTGTCGAAATTCAAATTCCTCTCGAGACAATAATTATTCAAATAACTAATTTCTCGCATGTTTAAATAATTGTTGTCTCGAGAAGAATTTAAATTTTGACAAACACTTTCAAATTTTAAAACCAGTTTAATAAGCAAATCGACCATGCTGAACACGAATCCGTCGTTAAAATTGCAGGTTGGTTTAGTGAAAAACAATTTTCACATTTTCAAATATTTCCTAGTTTTTTTTTGAAACTGTTGCTTAACACTTAAAACTCTATTTAGTTTTATTTTAAAGCACTTTTTGGTGCAATTATGTTTGCTCTTTCAAATAATATGTGGGTCTTGCTGAACAAATGGCTCTATCACACTTAATTTTGCACGTTTAAGTAAAAAAACCTTTTTGAAAAAATGAACAATTTTTTTCTTTAGGCCAAAAATTTTACATTTAGTGATCATAAACGCCTGAACAATATATCATTTAAAATTTTAGTTTCTGCTTTTTCTCACGAGCTATAGAAGTCATGCATGTATATAAAGTGTTTGAGTACCAGCTGATTTTATGAACATGCCCAAGTCACATTTGACATTATTCAGAAATTTATCGGAAGATCAAGCCAAGTGGCCTTCTTTTAACAGTTTTTTGATTCGGGATTCACCGTGAAATTTTGCACCAGAATGTGTTGGTCTTGCAGTCAGGCCGGGCATGTTAAAGGAGGATAAACTTCAAGGGAGTATTTTGACTAGAAAATGTTATTTTCGAACCTCAGTTAATTTAATTTTTCTTTCAAACCTCTTATTTTTTTACACCATACGATATTACCATGAATCCACCTGACGAAAAACGCCTTAGACCAAAATTTGGACCAGTTTCGGAATTCACACCCCAGTCAATTTCGGTATACACACCCCAGTCAAAATACTTTATTACACACACATCATCCAAACAATAGCAGCACAGAAAAAACTAAACCAAATGCTTTGAATCTAAGAATTTAATTTGCCTATAGATAGTCACAGATTTGTCGTCGAATTGGACGTAACACTTGTCACTGGAACTTTCGTTTGCCTCGATGACAGAAATAACGACGGCTTGATACATCTTCTTAGTCTTGCCCCACGGAACTACAAGGCGATCACCGACTGAAAAGGAAAACACGGTGGAGAATGCTGATCAGCTTCTCCCTTGCTGGATTGCTGTTCTCCTTCACTAGATTCGACTTCCTCGCCGCTGGATTGCTGTTCTCCTACTAATACCCTCCCCCTAAAGTTTGTCCTCCTTTAAAGGACCATACTTGTTGATGACAATGAAAATTTGGCAAATTCAAATGGTTCTCTTTCGTCTCAAACTGTACTCTTTTGAGTCGTTCAGAATTACTCGAAAGAATACAGTGAGAGAGGAAAACAAAGTGTCCCGCACGCATTTGAATTTGCAAATTCCCCTTTTTATCAACAAGTATGGTCCTTTAAGGATTGATTTTTCGGGCAGATAGTATACATATAAAATATATTACAGTCAGTTTGACGCTTGGCTAGGTCTTTTTTTTTCACACTTTTTACCGCCTTTTTGACGCTTTTGCCAAATCTGATAGGCTATTCCAGCCCTAAAAATCACATAGCAATCTTTTTTTGTTAATAGTAAAGGTTTCGCAGCAAATATTTAAAACAATAAATTTAAAAAAAACAAGAGGGTAAGAAAATTTAAAAAAAACGTGATTAAGGGGACCAGGGCAAAAATGGAACATGAGTATATATAACTTGCTTGGGTACTTCTACTGTTTGTCCCCCCACCCATATTTTTGAAATTTATTGCGTTTGAGTGGGATTTTTTGCTCCTATCACACAAAATTCATATTCTTATTTTTATTCAGTTGATTTATTTACTGGTTATTTATTTACTATTTATTTACTTTATTTACCAAGTATATTTTTAGACAATGGAAGAACTTCGCAGTTTCAATCTCGGGAATTTATATGAAAATATCTTGAGTGTAAATAAATAAAGAGTGAATAAATCAATTAAATAGTAAATAAATCAACTGAATAAAAATAAGAATATGAATTTTGTGTGATAGCAGCAAAAAATTCCGCTCAAATAGGGGGTGTGGGGGACAAACAGCAGAAGTACCCTTGCTTGAAAGCAGCCTTCAAAAAGTGGGTCAAAAACACAATGCAAGAACACGATTTTGAGTCAAAGGGGCGCGTTTATTACAGGAAGTAGGATAAAAACAACATCCTTGGTTGGATGCGACCAGTATGCTTTTATATCAAGAGTTAACTGTAATGACAAATGTCTGATCCACCCTTTAACAACTTCCAAAATGTAACAGGAAAAAATTTTCTTCCAATTTTCTTAAAAGTCTAGTCTTTTTTTTTAAGAAAAAGCCAATGTTTCTAAAAATATGTAATACTTCTAGAACTCAGCTAAATGTAGACAAAAACAGACAGCTTTTTAATAAAAGTGAGAAAATGAAAGATTTTTGGCTTATTCCCTTTTAAGCCTTTTTACTTGTTGAGCTCCTCCAGCCATTGGTTCCAAAATTAGTAGTAGTAAGAGTATTTTGAAGTATTTGGGCTTCAAAGAGGATTTCTGGCAAAAACACATTAAATCTAATGGCTTGCCTTCTTTCAACAACCCCTCAGGGAAGCTCAGGGATTAGTGTGATTTACATTTTCTGAGATCCACCTACCACAAAACCTTTTGAAAAATATTTTTTTTTTCTAAAGCATCAATTAAAGAATAATTTGCAGCTTTTTCATTTTTGCAGAATTGTAAAGAAAAAAAATTTCGCGTGCCCTATTTTTAATTAAATAGTTTTTTCCGTTTATTTTCCGATTATCAGTAGGGGCGATTTTTTTTTAGACATGCAGAGTCAAAATTAATGCGAAAAATTCGCAATTTTTTATTAAAATATTTAATTTTTGTCAATTCTGAGTAAAAATTTGTCGAAATTTGTATAACATTTTTTTCAATACCGTATTCTCTAATAAAAGCCCTCCCCAAAATCCAGAATTACTTTTATTTATTTTTGCATTTTGACTTTATTTAAATATTAACTATCAAGCATATTATATACTAAAATGTAGCTCAGATACTCAGCTTCATTTTGGTATGTGACATGTCTAGGTGTCGATATCCAACATTGAGTCAAAAACGCAAAAATATTTAAAGGTAATTTCGAATTTTGGGGAAGGCTATTATTAGAGGAAATTCAGTAATTAACTATTTCCCGAGGATTTCATTTAAAAGATTGACCATTCTGAAAAACCTTGGACAGTGGGGGACGAAGGGGGCTTGGTTGCTTGGGGTTGAAATGCGCACACCCACATACCTTAGACAAGCCGAACAAGCGCCTTAACAGGCGCCAAAATAAACTAAAAATGAAAAAAAAAATTGGGGTCACAGGTTCGAAGACCCCCTTGAGCATACCTGGTTTTTCCCACTTTTCTGGCAAAACTCAAAATTTTAAGCATCACATGTCAATTCTGATAGCATTAGCGTTCTCAGCGACCCCGATTTACCCTTAGATATGATGAGAACAAAATATAATACAATCGGGAAGTGGGTTAAAAAGCGTGGCACGAAAAAAAAGCGTGACATGCCGACAAAAATACTATATGTAGATACAAATCACTCGAAAGTGACTCTGGATGCATGAAAATGTGTGCATACCAGAGTTTCTTTATGCGGTAGGCCCCAGTTAACAAAACTATGTTCAAATTCCATGCTATTTAGGAGAAAAAAATTGCAGAAAAAGTCAGCTTGGGTTACCAAGTCCATTTTTCTTAATTTTCACCAAAAATATTTTTTGGTACTTATCCCTTATCGGGTGAGGTTTATGAAAAAATTTTGGGCAGATATTTTTTGTATCTATTGGAATCTTATATGAGCCAAAGAACAAACAAGAATAGATATCATTCCAGTTACTGCTGTTGATGTTGCACCTAAAAGAATATAAAAATGGACATAACACGTTATCTGGATACAAAAAATATCTGCCCAAAATTTTTTCAAGAACCTGACCCGATAAGGGATAAGTACCTTTTTTGCGTGAAAATGCTTAAAAGGTGCAAATAAACACTTTTTGAAAATTTTAAGAAAAAAAAAATTTTCGAAAAAAATCAACAGGGGGGACCAAGGCATCTTTTTTCCAGATATGCGAATGCATATAGAGCCGGTATTGACTTACAAGGGACCACAGGCGCCTATCGGCGCCTCTATAGTATTTCGAAATTTCAATGAGGGGCTATGACTTCATTCATAAAAATAGGTATATCCCCTATTAGAACTCATTTTTTTCGCCTGTTCTTTTTTTAAAACGAAAGCTGACATTCTGGGGAACACGATGGTATTAGCGACAAAAGTGATTTCGCTATCTACGACCCGTTCTGGCCTTCGAAGTGAAAAAGCGTTACCCACCCACCCACCCACACATGCCAAATACTATATAAGATAAGATACTTTTATCCAGGGAAACTAATAAACTAATACTGTTTTTCATACCTTCTTGGGTATGATGTTGGTTATAACTAGGAAATACAAAGAAAAACAAAACATTAATAATGATACCCTTTGTAGTACCCTGCATCCACGTACTCTTCTTGGTTTAATTAGCCAAGGTAATTGGACAACCTGTGGTAACGAAATTTTTTTGAAGTCCTGACTTTTTAGCAAGTGAAACGTTAGAAAACTTTAACAACGACATTTTTTTTTATCGTTTTTAGTGTATAAAAATTAATTAGGAGACATTTAAACACTGTTCACAGTCAACTAAAAAGGAGCACAGTTCTGCTAAATAATTTACTTTATAAACCTGAAGCAGACCTTTTTTTTAGCCATTCTCAGAGTGGGACTAAAAATATCACAACAAATAAAATATTTTATAAAAGTCCAATAATAGGACTCAAATATTATTTGAAAATTTTAAAAAAATTGTAGCAATCGAAATACTAAAAGAGTACTAATACAAAATTTTTTTTTTTATAAAAAATAACATAATTAAACAAATACAGTCAAGTCTCGATTTAGTTAGGTGCTGGGGACCGAAAAAAATATACACTAAATCGAGATATACACTAATCGAGTTTTGATTGAGTGCAAAACCAACCATACCTGAATAAAATATACATTAAATCGAGATTTACACTAAATCGAGACTACACTAAATCGAGACATGACTGTACAGCAGGGTTGCAGCCGACTTTTTTCAAAAAATTCAGAATCAGATATCAGATGTCGAAAAAAGTCAGATAATCAGATATCAGATATCAGAAATAGGCAAATTTTTTATTCGAAAATTTAACAATTATTCAAACACGGCAAGTTATTGTGAATAAAAAGCAACTAAAAAAAGCCGTTCGCTTTCCATAGATCCTTCAGGAGCAGAATGGAACTTCTTCGCCATCGGTTTCAAAATGGTCCATTTAGTGCCATGATCTCTCCAATAAGCAAGGGATTCTAAAATCATTCTGTTTTCGCTTCTTCGCTTCTTCTGCTTCCAATTTTTCGCTAAAAAAGATTCGGATGCTTCCGCTGGAGGTGATGTTTGAGAGCAGTGGTGGAGGCATGTTCGTCCCGCACCAATAATTCGCTGCATGCATTGCATTGGGCTTTTGCTTTATTGTCCACTTGTTCGAAGTAATACCATCAGCTAGTTTTATCGTCAGCCTTGCGTTTCATCGCTCCTAAAAGAATAGCATAGTAAAATCCAAAAATCTGATTAAACTGATGACAGACGATATAATACACTGTAAAATATACATTGTGATAGAAGGAAAAGGATAAATTTTAAAAAACATATATTTATGAAATATAATAAATAGAGGCAAATAATGTATTATGCAGCTGATTTTTTTCAAATATTCAGAATCAGATATCAGATGTCGAAAAAACTCAGATAATCAGATATCAGATATCGGCTGCAACGCTGCTGTACAGTCATGACTGTACAGTCAGTCTCGATTTAGTGTATATCTTGATTTAGTGTATTTTTTTCGGTCCCCAGAACCTACACTAAATCGAGACTTGACTGTATTGCAAATTTCAGGCAGACTTTTTTTAATCTTTTTAATTTTTGAAAGGATAGTTAATTGCAGTAAACTTACTTGAAGGGGCTCGATCCGCACTGCCACATGACGACACACTGATCCTAATCTGAGGCAATTTTCCACTTTTTATCGGCAACTCTAAAATTTAATTTTGTTTTTAATACTCTAATACTTGTGGATTTGAAAAAGTAATATTTCATCCAAAATGAGTCTTTTGGTATGACAAAAAGAATTTTTCTAGCCGAAAATTGTGGGCCAGAATAAGTCATTTGCCAAAAATTCTCTGGGGACTAACAAACAATACGTTGAATTAACTTTTGGAATTAGGCCATGTTGAAGAAATGAGAAAAGTTTCTGTATACATAATTTGGACAAATTTTTTGACAAATTAGTTTTGAAATTATATCCAAATTATATCCATCATTTTTGATTTTATCGAGTACCCAGAAACTATACTGTATCAAAATTTGACGCGCCGCCACTGCCATCGGCATAGTAGAAGGTCGGCGGTGCTGGCGGTTCCGGCGGCATGGTGTAAGGGCGGTGGCGGCGGTGTAGGCGGCGGTGGCGGCGGTGTAGGCGGCGGTGGCGGCGGCGGCGGTGGCGGCGGTGGCGGCGGTGTAGGCGGCGGTGGCGGCGGTGTAGGCGGCGGTGGCGGCGGCGGCGGTGGCGGCGGTGGCGGCGGTGTAGGCGGCGGTGGCGGCGGTGTAGGCGGCGGTGGCGGCGGTGTAGGCGGCGGTGGCGGCGGCGGCGGCGGCGTCGGTGGCGGCGGTGGCGGCGGTGTAGGCGGCGGTGTAGGCGGCGGTGGCGGCGGTGTAGGCGGCGGCGGCGGTGTAGGCGGCGGCGGTGCAGGCAGCGGCGGTGGTGGTGGTGGCACATAAATTTGTGGTCATGGTGGCGCCACTAGCGCAATTTTGGCATATGTCCTGACTTTGAGAATTTTTTCATTTTTCAAAATTAACTGTATAAAATGGAATAAAAAGCTGTAAAAACAATAAATTTACGAAATACAAAGCTATTGTCTATAATATTGTCTTTTTCTCTTGCAATTCTTTTCGCACTTGGCTTAGATATAAATCTAAACTAAATATGAAAGTATTTTGTTTATAAAATTCATATATTACTTCATTCTTTTTGATTTGGCGTGCCGCCGGCAGCGGCGGTAGCGGCGGAGTATCGGCGGTGGCGGCGGTGGAAAAATTTAGCAAATTTTTTTTGCCGGCGGCGGCGGTGGTTTTTTGGAGGTGCCCAACTATGTTTACAACAAAAAAACAATTTACTACCAAAACTACTGACCAATAATTTTGCGCTGGAATGTTCTGAAGCGATTGGTGGCAGAAGAGTCTAGATTGGCTGAGCCAAGGGTGGTTTCCTGCTTGCCTCCAGGCCCTCCAGTCAAGGACAGGTGTTTGGTGGTGTAGAAATAGGGTTTGCGCAAACAACAACAGCAGCAAAGACAATGGGCCAGACGGCTAAGGCAACTACAACCTCTGTTAGTACTAGCAAGGTGGTTTACAGTCTGATGTGGTCGTTTAGCCCTGTAGTATTTGTAGAGTAGAAGACAGAGCAGCAGCAAGGCAAGTATAAGTGATATTGAACCGATTATTATGAACTTGGGATGCAGCGACCAAGAGTTGTCCGTGGAACTGCAATAAAAAATATTTTAAAATATATAATTCACAGCATAACCTCAACCAATTTCCCTGACAAAAAATAATAATAAAAAAAATTCAAAATAATTTTATTTCCAATTTTCCCCGGTCAAACCATGGTTGTCAAAAGCGTTAAAATGTTAAAATTTGCTCAAAATTTTTGGCGCATTTTTTAATTTTGAATTTTAACGGTTCAGTTAAAAAGTGTTAAAATATCAGTTAAAATTTTTAACTGATATTTTAACGCTTTTTAACAGTACCAGTATACTTAGCAAATTACCCTTCTGAATTCTTTGATAGGTTTATCAAGATAGTTGGCGCTACTGCAGAATCGGTTGCAAAAAAGTGCTCGGTCCCCCCTGTCGTTTTTTTTTTGTGAAAAACAGCTTGGTCCCCCTGTTGTTTTCAAAAATATTTTTAAAACAAATATTTTTCAAAAAATATTTTGAAAACAACAAACTGCTTTTCACAAAAACAACAGGGGGACCAAGCACTTTTTTGCAACCGATTCTGCAGTAGTTAATATTTTAATATTTTTTCTTCAGATATTGTAGTAATGGATGATAGTGAGTTCAGCCAAGGGTCCCAAAGCCCAGCAGCCAAAATATTTGGAAGAACGAAGGTATGCTTTATGCGTTTTAACACTCTTTACATATTTTCTAGAATGTCTACGATGAAGAATGTCATCAAGTAATCCCTTGGACTGCTAGCAAACAACACGGTAATCGCTTCGATCTCCTCCTTGAAGATGGAAAGGCTACCAGCAAAGTGGTGTGCAAAGAAGGTCAATGTCGAGCCATTCTTAACAAGAACCATGGAGCGATTTTGAGGTCAGTCTTAATTCAGTCTTTCATTACGATGACTTTGGCACTGTATCTATTCTTTTTTAGCTATGTCGTGTTGAACTCCAATCATGTTTGACCGTCAAACCTCTTACCGCCATTTTTCCAACATGAGATCAGTTGACCTCCGCTCTCACACCTAATTTAAAATCGTGTTTTTAGCATTGTGTTTTTGACCTATTTTTGGAAGAATGATCTCATACGAATTACCAATCAAGGTCTTGTCAGTGAGATTACCGTATTTCTTCCAATATACGCTCCTTAACTCCCTAAAAATTTTGAAATTGTTAATAAAAAATGGTCTTAGCTCAACTCCAAGGTGCGAAATACTTCTCTGTCATTGATCTCAGTGAGGCCTATTTTCAAGTTCAACTCGATGACCAATCAAAACAGCTTGTGTGCATCAATACCCATTTGGGGCTCTTCCAATATCAACGTCTTCTGTTTGGAATCAAGTCAGCTCCCAGCATATTCCAGAAGATTATGGATCAAATGCTATCGGGACTGAAGAGAGTTTTTGCTTATTTAAATGATTAGCCCTACTATCGAAACTCATACTGCACATCTATTTTAGATATTCTCTCAAATTGAAGAATATCGATTCAAAATTCAAGCCGAAAAGTGCAACTTCCTTCTCGGTCGCTTACTCTTCCTTGGACATACCGTAGATGAAAACGGAATCCGTCCCAATCCAGCCAATATCGGCGCTATCTCTCAAATGCCGACTCTAAAAGACGTATCTCAATTCCGTGCTTTCTTGGGTGCAATAAACTTCTACGGCAATTTTGTCAAACTGAAAAAAAAGACTGACTGCTCACCAAAGTCTTAACTTCAGAATGTGATCAAGCAGTTGCCAATGTCAAAGAGCTCCTATGCTCAGATCCACTATTCGTCCATTACGATCCTCGCAAGCCAATCATCCTCTCAATCTGGTTTGGGGGCAACAATCTTCCACAAGTTCCCTGAAGTCTCAATCAAGGTGGTGGAACATGCTTCTCAATCGCTCACTGCTGCAGAAAAATATTTCTCAGATTGAAAAAGAAGGCCTAGTTATCATATTTGCATTCAAGAAATTCCATCGCTACATCTATGGAAGAAAATTTTCTTTTCAAACAGATCATAAGCCTTTATTATCTATTTTTGGGTATCAGAAGAGGATTTCTGACCCTAGTATAAAATACCACCCCCAAACTTATGCCTTCTAAAACTTAAGTAAAGAGCACCCAAATATATGTTCCAGACCCCAGAAAAAGTGAGTAAAACACTTATTAGTCACAACTTCCATACGCTGGCCTACCCCTAAGCCTAAGTAAAGAGCACCCAAATATATGTTCCAGACCCCAGAAAAAGTGCGTAAAACACTTATTAGTCACAACTTCCATACGCTGGCCTACCCCTAAGCCTAAAGGCTAAGCCTGAACTTGTTGTTCCAAAGGGTAGTTACAACGATTTTTAGAAGGTCTGATTTTTGGGGGGGAGGGGGGGGGCTATTCTATACTAGCGCCGGATTTCTAATCATTCCATTTCTAGACTTCAACGGTGGGCTCTCATTCTAATTACTTATCATTTTCATGTTCAATACGTCAAATCTGGTGATTTTGGTCAAGTCGATATCGCTTTCCTCTATCATCGTTCAAGTGCCCTTAGAGGCTGAAGACAAAGTACACGCTCCAATCTCTCTCAGACGCTGACCAAGCTGTAAAAGATGTCCTAGTTATGCAGTGCCATTAAGTTCCTTTTACCGTCTCAGATGTGGCTGAAGAAACTTCAAAGGACTTCGATTTCCAGCAGCTTAAACAGCATGTGCTCAATGGTTGGCCGAAGAAAGTGGATTTCTCTCTCTGCTTACTTTCCGAAGCGCTCCACGGCAAATGAAAAAGTCATCATTCGCCAAAGTCTTCGCTCTCAAGTTCTCACTCTGCTTCATGAAGGTCACAAGGGAATCGTCCGAATGGAATCTTTTGCCTCTCAATACGTCTACAGGCCAAAGATGGACTCCGAAATAGAAGCTCTCATCAAAGGATGCAGTGCCTGTTCTCTTGCCTCAAAAGCTCAAATCGAAGCAGCTCTGAGCCAATAGCGGCGTGAAGAAGAGCCCTGGAAGCGCATCCATGTTGATTTCGCTGGTCCTTTCAAAGGAAGAATGTTCCTCATCATCATCGACTCGTTCACTGAAATCTTCGACATGTCTTCGACTTCTTAAGCTATAATTGAATGTCTTCAGAAGGTTTTTGACAGGTTTGGTTATCCCGAAGTCCTGGTTAGTGACAACGGAACTCAATTCACAGACCTTTTCCAAAGTTTTTGTTCAAAATATGGGATTGATCATTTTAAATCTCCGCCATATCACCCTCAAAGTAACGGTCAAGCCGAACGATTCGTCGACACTTTTAAACGTTACATGCTTAGAATCCAGAATTTAGATTCAACTCGCCGGCATGAAGCTCTTTCGATTGTTCTCCGCTCATAAAGGACTACTCCAAGCACTGTACTTAATGAGAAGCCTCCAGCAGAAGTCTTATTTGATAGAAAACTCAGAACTCGCATCTCACAACTCTGCTCAACGTCCGCAGCCTGTTTTCAATCAAGCGTTGCAAAGATCTCCTATTCTTGCTCAACAGCCCATGGTGGTTCCAAATCAAACGCGTGTTTCTTTTAATCAGTCTCTGCCTCGCTCTCCTGTGACTCAAATGCTTCGTCGCTCTACACGACCTCGGCAGCTAAAACAAGTGCTCAACATCCAGCCTGGTGGTGTCAAGTATCCAATGAAGCGACTATACAGAAGCTGGCTTTCCAAAGAAACTAATCTCTTGTCTGTATCTCTTTGTCTCCACTTTTGAAAGCCTTCTCTTTTACTTGATCCTCCTATTTCTCGACTCTAAAATTGTTTAAAAATTTATCTCTATTTTTTTTACTTCTCCAAGGTCTGCCTCGCCTGTAAGTAGTCTAGTTCCGGGACACCTATATCTATATCTAAAGTGTAATGTTTAAATCGTTTATTTATCCGCTGGCGATATCAGCTAAGGGGGAGATGTTGTGTGGAATTAATATTCGTAATTGTATTTGCTTTAACACGACAGCGAGTCTTCTGTCTACTCGTGTCACTCTGTTATCTATTGTGATCATTCATTCCATTATAAATAAATCTTGTTGGTTTGCTCTGCAGCTCTCTCTACCTACTCTCAAGAACACAAAAACCCGATAAATTCAAATAAAAATTTCGCGTCTTTATTGCGAAATAAATTCTACAATAATATTGCGAAATACTTTGCTAGTGGTGAAAGAGCTCATAAGGTATAGGCTTCAAAAGGGGCGGAGCTTAATATCCTCCTATACCTATGGGCTTATTTTTGAAAGTGCCTCGTAGGTATGGGACAAAAGGCGGCATCCTCTGAAGATGGAAAACGTGGTCCCAGTACTACTTAGGTATCCTATCTAATTCAAGAGAGACTTGCAATCACTCATTGCATGATTTTCTTCGAAAGACCCTCGACTTCTTCAACTTTGCAACCGATTTTATTCGGCCATGAGAAATCCAGCGAAAATAAAAATTAACAGCCTCGATTTCTACCTTAGGGTGTTTTGAGAGAGGAAATATTGTGTATTTTTGCTCCAATAGCTCAATATGCTTCCAAAATCTCGTTTTTGCTAAATATCCCCTAGCCCTTCGTTCTTTCATTTTGCTTTGCATTTTCGGCAATATTTCGAAAAAGGGAGAGGAGTTAATAAAGGTTATACGGTACTAAAGGGCAATTCATCCAAAAACTACCTCGTAAAAATAAGCTGGTAGAGTTTGGTGAACGCACTTTTAGTGGAGTTCCT
Source organism: Ditylenchus weischeri (assembly GCA_029231635.1). Taxonomy (NCBI): domain Eukaryota; kingdom Metazoa; phylum Nematoda; class Chromadorea; order Rhabditida; family Anguinidae; genus Ditylenchus; species Ditylenchus weischeri. Next base: position 285,105 of record JAMRYI010000046.1, read on the forward strand.
GCTGGCCTCTTTTTTTCCAGTGTGTTCATCAATAGGCAATGAAGTGAGTGAGTGCTCAAGCACTATTGTCTTGCGTGTCTTGTGTGGGGGACTCGGTGTAAGTGGAGCAGAGGAGACTAGCTGATCGACCAGACGTATGTTCTGCAGAGACGATAAAATATTCATGGCATTAGCCTTCAAATATAAATGCAGTAGATAGAAGTAGTAATAAAACTAAATCAGGACATCTACAGCACATCTTAGGCTCACATCTGCAAATCTTTTTAATCTGTTTCAATCAGAAGTTGTGTTAAGAATCAGCTTGGACATAAGCTGTTTCTAATTTTTTTGCGAAAATACAGTCAAGGCACTAGTGAAGAATAGGGTTCCAAAAATCAGCTTGGTCCCCCCTGTTGTTTTATTTGTAAAAGCAACAGGGGGGACCAAGCTGATTTTTGAAACCCTATTCTTCGCTATAGCCCAAGTCTTGGAATCCGAAAAGACTTTAAAAAAAAATACAGAAAACAAGTCTTGGGCGCTAGTGAAGAATAGGGTTCCAAAAATCAGCTTGGTCCCCCCTGTTGTTTTATTTGTAAAAGCAACAGGGGGACCGAGCTGATTTTTGGAACCCTATTCTTCACTATAGCCTACAGTCAACCCTCTATAAACCGGACCCTCAAAGAACCGAGCCTCAGGGGCACATTTATAGAGAAAGACCTTTTAGGAAATGAGACATGTATTGAGGGTTCACTATAGTTTGGCTGAAAATTGTTTAAAAAATATTTCATATAAAAACCTTTTTATTTTAAAAAATTCATTCTATCCGAATTTCTCCAGAGGAATAATTAGACGAAATACGGTAATTTCCATATATTTATATCGATACATAGGAAAGAAAGCACAAAATTCAGAACTTCCTATACCTTAAATTCTCTTACAGGCCGAATGCCAAAAAGTTACAAAATATACCTAGTATGTAATTTAAAATGTCGTTTTTGCCATATTTTTTTTAGTAAGCTGGTGTTGCGATGTAAATAAAAATTGTGAAGAATTAGAAATTGGGTTAGAAACATCTATGTCGGAATTGCAAATGGATTGTCAATAACAAGTGGTTCCAAATAACATTTACTAATATAAATATTACCGTATATTCTCTATTAAAGGCCCCCTCTCTAATAAAGGCCCACCCTCAAAGACCTATATCTCAACCCAGAAAAATAATTTTGCAAATCTGTTTTTTGCGTTTTCTTAGTTAGCACGAGTTTACCAAATTTCACTTTTCAGATTTAGGTTTGGCACCCGAAAATCTCAAAATCGAATCAATTTTTCCCAACTTTTTTAGGGTTGAAAAATAAAGGCCCCGGGCCTTTAATAGAGAATATACGGTAGATATATTTTGTTGCTTTAGGGAAGCCGGAATATTGGGATTTTATGGATAGGTTTTAAAATTTTCAAGTAGTTTTTAAAAAATCAATCAAAATGCAATAAAAAAATCACAAAATTTCAAAAAGGGGACTCCTTTTTGCTTCCATGAGCACAGATCTTTTTGTTAAGCACAAAAAATTACGTAACATTAGCTTATGTAAAGTGACTGAAAGTGTTGATGTTTTGTCTAGGGCTCTAAGCCATTTGCCACACTTGTCTGTGCCCCACTTAAAACATAAATAATTTGGAATGCATAGAGCTGGAGTTTAGCTGCTGCCCTTCCACCTTCTCTCTTTTATTATTTGTGTTGTTTTTAACACATCTTTGCCTCTGGAAGTGTTAATGCAAACAGAGATGCCAAGAAGTGCTCCCCTAATTCATTATGCTAATGATTAATTGCCGCTGTTTTTTAGCTTTCCTGTTTAGATAGGGTAGGGAGATGTGGGAGGCGCAAGTATCACTTTACAAGTTAGTACGGAGATTTGTTGGAATACATCATTTTATCTGAGGCAGGATTGCGAACTCAAATTAAGAAAAATATATATTTGGCCAAAAAAGTACAATTCGGTTATTTTTCGTCAAAAAATGACATTTTATCCAGTGCTTATTGATTTTTGAGCACTGAAAAAAAGATTTTGACGTGAAATCTCGAAAATAAAAAAGATTTCGGGATCCGAAAAAAGTACAAATCTTTTTAAAAAGTACATTTCGATACCCTGATCTAAGAGTAAGGCTTGTTTTTCAGAAGATGTTTACAGGGTGATTGAAAAAAACCACAACGTTATTTAAAGTACAGTTGAACCCAGAAAGTGCATACCCTTAGGACCGGCTCAAAGTGGGCATTATATTGGATGCGCACTATATTAGATGCGCAACTACAAAAAATAAATTTAAAAAAAAAACTCAGTTTCGTCTGTTCTCTGGGGCGGTGTGAAGTGTTTTAGTGTAGTTTAAGGTAATTCAGGGGTTTGGAGTAACATTATGAAACAAGTAGCATAAAAACTGCAAAATATTTCAAAAAAAAAAAGCTGACCGAAAAAACCACAGGCCGGACTATAGTATAAGTGATTCGCCCAAAATGGGGTTTTATGAACTTATATCAACGTTTTATGGCTTTAAATGGGTAGAAAACACAAAAAAACTATTGGAAAGGCCATTTCCCAGAAAAAAAATTGTTTTCAAATTTTTTGTAAAAACCATGATACCCACCCTATGGTTAATATTTTAAAGGTACCTGGTTATGTATGAAAAGGTATCCTACCATGTTTTGATCACTGGAGCTGGGCAAAAAGTCTCTCTATATGCATTTTTGATCAAGAGTCTTGCTCGGAATTATGTCTAAGGTAAGTGAGTGCGCGCATCTCTAACCAACCAAGCCCTCTGCGCCCTATTCGGGGGCGCAGGGGGCTGCTGACTTGGAGTTGAGATGCGCACACCCACATACCTTAGACTCTGGATGCATAAAAAATGTATGCATACCAGAGTTTCTTTATGCGGTAGGCGCCAGTCAACAAAACTATGTTCAACCTTATTTTTTAGTCTTAGGCTTAGAAAGTTAGAATCGCACGCACAGACTAACATTAGAAAGAAATCCGAGAATTTAAATTAACATAATTCTGTAAATTGGCAAATATTTATCCGAAAGATATTTTCCCAATCATAAAAAATGTTCTAAGCATGTTTTGGCTGTGTTCAAAATAATGTTCAGCCTCATCTGTTAGTCTTTTCATAGATATCGAGGTACCTTTAAAATATTAACCATAGGGTGGGTATAATGGTTTTTACAAAAATTTGTAAAATTTTTTTTCTCTCGGAAATGGCCTCCCTAATATTTTTTTTGTGTTTTCTACCCATTTAAAGCCCTAAAAAGTTGATATAAGTTCATAAAACCTCATTTTGGGCGAATCACTTATATTATAGTTTAGCCAAACCACATAATATAAGGCCACATCATGTGGCCTTATAGGTCGCATGAAAATGCACGTCTTCCAACTTCTTGGCGTTTCTATAGACAGTCGTCAAAGGGTTCTGCTAGCATTTTCTTGCCGATTCAATATAGACCTTGTACCATTGATTACATGATGCTTTTCGGAAGATTCTCTGCTTCTTCAATTTCGCGGCCGTTTTTTTCCCATGGATTGACACTTTTCGTAAGTATTTGAAGCGTTCTAAAATAGATACATTTTCCAACTTTAGGAAAGAGAGGAAATTACAAAAGTTTTACGGTAATCAATTAAATGGCTCAAAATATTCGAGCTTTTCAAGGCCTTTTCAAGACTTAACAAAGTATTGATTTTTAGAGTTGTTTTTTAGTAAAAAACTACTTCTATAAAAGTATTAAACAAAAACAATAAAAAGTTGATGTAATTGCACATGGACCAGAAATTCTTTTCACATTGAAATGAAAAACAACTTAAAAACTGGCTTGCTGTGAAGGTGGAGCACTAAAATAACAAAAAAATCTGAGATGTGAAAAAAAGACTCTCGATATAAAGTCACCCGGGGAATCCCTCTAAGAGCTGGCTTAGTATTGTGTAAAAGGTAATCCAAAATAATTGAACACTTTCAAATTTGATTTTAATATTTCGTTTCTGACTGGCATCCTGATTTTTTCGCGTATAATTACTTGTCTTGACTATTTTAATGACTGTTCTACAGAAATTTAAGTGAAGATATTCTTAAAGAATAGCGTCGAAAAAATTCGAAAATCGACCAGGCAACGGGCTACCGGCCCTATTTCCAAATGAGAGGGTTTTTTTGCCTTGATCCCCCTGTTGTTTTTTTATGATTTTTTAGGCTTAGTCAAGGGTAGGTCAGCGTATGTTAGGACCAGTGTTATTTTGGGAATTTTTTTCAGCAGATGATATGATATTGATGTGATGCAGAGTAAATTTTTCTTACTGATATGATATTGATGTGATAATAATCGGAAAATTTCCGGCTGATGTGATGCTGATATGATGAACCAATATTCCTGTTTTCAGGACCTGGTCATAAAAAGGTGAGATGGCAATATGAATATGAGGAATAAGAGTCTTTATTGATCGTGGGAACAAGGGGGAGTCACTTAGAATTGAGGTAACACTACCCATACAAAATTTTGGCGGGAATTAAGGAATTGATTTTTTGCTTGATGTGATATTGATGTGATGATCATTGAAAAATTTTAGAGTGATATGATATAGATGCGATATGAAAAAGTTTTTCCAAGTGTGATGTGATGTGATAGTGATGTGTGTCCTCCATCAGATCATATGATATCAGTATCACATCAATATCATATCAGTTTTATATCATATTTTCTGATATCAAAATAACACTGGTTAGGACGGACTCAAACGTATCTTAGACCAGGGATGCCACCAAAAATTTTCGAAAATAAGTAGATTTTTCCAAAAACTAAGATTTTTGGTGAAAAAATAAGTAGCTTACCACAAACCATATAGTTTAATAGTTTTTACAATTTTGTAGCCGATTTCTTACTATAATGTTTTTTTTAATGAGAATTCGTTCTTTTGAAACTTTTTTCAGTGGAACAAATAAATGTAAAATGCGCTTAGTATATTTCGGAACTATTCCTCAGTGAGTAACGATTTTCAAGCTTAGTTCCTTTTTTTGCTTAATTAGCTTCGGAAATGTACGATGAAATTAACTTGCTTCCTGTTCCACGCAACCACTTAATTTTACGCTTCACATGCATCCATAATCCTTCCACTTTGTTAGTATAAATGTGCAGTTGAGTCTTGTTTTTATCTAAGTCATCTCTAAATAAATATTACATTTTTACATAGGAACGAATTGTTACCTTGCAAAAACTTTCTTATGACAAATGGTGAAGTGCTTACAACCAAAAGGTTTACCTGTTTGCTTCCCACGCTGGCCGTTCATCTGAGATGATTGTCGTGCCTCGTTTTATTTTCTTTCGGATTACTTTTAACAAAGACTTCTTTCTTCTGTCCTGGGCAAGGAATACGAATGCTTTGCCATTTCCACTACGCTCGATTCCACCGAAAATCCACTGCTGGCTGCCAACTCTTTTCCTTCCTCGATTGTACTTGCGCTTGCAGATGCATGTTTCATCGATTTCGACAATAGAGGAGCATCCGCCGATAGATTTTTCTTTATTGAAAAGCTAAATATAATAAATTAATATGATTTTCTTTGTTGAAAAATAGGGTTAGTTTTTCTGAAAATAGGGTTAGAAAACAACAGGGGGTCCAAGGCAAAAAATGGAAACGTATTCTAGGATAGAGCCCTTCTAATTTTCTTTCATCACTTTTCGACAAATAATAGTTCATTTCCGGCAATAATTCTGAAAAATTATGCGGAAGCTCAGAAAATCAGTAGGAATAAGTAGCCAAACTGAAAATAAGTAGCTTTCTCATAAAAAAGAAGTTTAGAAAAAACTAAGATCTGGGGTACTAAAATAAGTAGAGTTCTTATAAATATGTAGTAATGGTTACCCTGTCTTAGACTCATGTTTGAAAGCGTCCTAAAATACGCTAATTGAGTAAAATAGCTTTGAATATGCCTGCCGATCAAATCCGTCTTATAAAATAAAAAGATTACGCGCCGGTCATATTCAAAACAATTTAATTCAGTTTTAATCGTATCAAAATGTAGTTTTGACACATTTCTTATGAAATCAGAATTTAACGAGCATTGCTATCATATAGCAAATTTTTAAAAGAAAATTTAGTCTGAACGATTTGCAGTTCCATTTTCCTTTCCACCACCCGGCACTTTAACAATCATTTAATGTGGGACGTTAGATGAAGGGAAACGTCAAATTAAGAGGCGATTGTACTAGACTAGCAAATATTTACCACTCTCAGACTCCACCGAAACACGTCCACCCAAACAACCGGAAATTGATTTAGTTCAAAAATATTTTAAAAGTTTTATACTCAGAATGATTGCCAGATGTTTGTTCTCATTTTGGTAGTAAGAACATTCAAGGAAAAAATAATAAAAAGTTGGAACATCGAATCAAGTAAAAAGGTGTTTCGGTATGTTTCGGTGGATTTTTACCGAAACACCTTTTTACTTGACTCCATCTTCCAACTTTTTTTTTCCTCGAAAGTTCTTACTACCAAAACTAGCACAAACATCTGGCAATCATTCTGAGTATAAAACTTTTAAAATATTTTTGAACTAAATCAATTTCCGGTTGTTTTGGTGGACGTGTTTCGGTGGAGTCTGGAGGGGCCTTTAGAAAAACAGATTGTTAACTATGAATGTAGAGAGAGCTTAACACATCATAAATATCATCACTTAAACCCGCTAATAACAACTACTTGAACTATTTTCGCCTCAACAACAATCCAAACAAAAATATATTTTTAGCATTTCTCATCACTAATTTGTTTCTAGAAATCTGCACATCTAACTAATTTGGTTTTTTTTCGCGCACGTTCCTAACAAAAAGACAAAAAAAGACCTTGACAAAAATAATAGCAATGGCTTAAAAAAGGCTAGAGAAACAATATTACTGGAGCCTAGCTAGAATCGAGAGCAAAGAATAAAGTTGACTACTAAACAAAAAGTATAGAAAAGTGACGACTGTTTTGAGCCCGATCAAGTTTCACCTGCTAGACACACCACTTTTACACTTTGTTTTGTGGGAGGCGGATCATTTGTAGACTCAAGTAAATTGTTTACTCAAGATTACTTAAAATGCAAAAAACCTTTTTTAGTTAAAAAAAAGTTAATGAGGCTTATTAGGACAGCAAGTAGTTGTTTTGCAAAAAAACTTTAAAAAAAAGATTATTTAGTTCGGTCTATTTGCAATTTTGCAAATCTGACAAAATAATATTTATTTTAAAATTTTAATAAATTTCACTAGACATACTAAAATCTAAACATTAACTAAGTGTCTAAGTAAAGCATGCACGAAGAATGCAATTTACAAGGCAGGTTGAGCTTTTTTGAATGTTAAACTCAGCTTGTAGCCTGCACTCTACTGAACATTTAAGTGGTTCATTTTTATTTTCAAAAAGTAAAAACAATAGCCTGGTATTAGGAAGCTACTTTTTGAAATTCAAATATTGGAGAGCCCCCTTTAAGAAGCCGTACCCACAATAGTATATAACACCCGTAAACCACCTTCAGTGCTTTAGAAACTTAAACCGTGCCATAACCATAAAAATTTAACAATTGACATAGGCAGTTGTTAGCATAGTGGGGTCGCCGTCCTGCCCGGCCCGTCCCGTCGCCGTCCCGTCCTAAGACGGCCTGATTTTGGACGGGACGGCGACGGCCGGGGAAAAAAAAATTTCAGGACGGAGACGGAGGACGGCCGGCCAATTTTTTTAAGACGGCAGACGGCCGGCCAATTTTCTTGAGACGGCAGTTGGCCGGTGAGCAAAATAGAGTATAAAAGCAACAAGAAATATGAACATTCTTATCATTTTTGTTCATTTATTAATAAATGAAGCATCTTTTTCTTTTAAATTGTATATTCTTTCTGCTTGTATTAGCAAATGTCAGCGGGAGTAGCAGCAGTGATGAAAATGCTGAAATAATGTTAGAAGAAGAAATATCCGAAAGAAATGAAAATATTGTGGAAGAGAATGCTCAAGTGAAGCGGCCCAAATTTGCTCCTGGAAGTCAGATTTAATTTAATTTTTTGTTTTTACTTTTTAGTAAACATTTTTTTAGAAAATGCATATACAAGGTGGTATTCAAATGGAAAATGCACCTATCCCAAATGTACTGCTGGCCCGATGCATAAAAATTCGCTTAAAAAACATTTTTCGGCCAAACATCCAGAATATAAACCGGAAGAGGTTAGAATATTATACTTAAATTATTGCAAAGCCTTCTTGCATATCGCAATTTGCAGGAAGTTAACCGTGAAATTTGTGAATTTATGAAGGTTGTTGATGGTCCAAAGAAAGTTTATGCTCACAACCAAAAGCAAATTGAATGATTTTTTAATTTGGACGGTGCGGAAGACGGCCGAAAAAAAATTCAGGACGGAGGCCGAGACGGCAAAAATTTGGACGGGGCGGAAGACGGCCGAAAAAAAATTCAGGACGGAGGCCGAGACGGCAAAAATTTGGACGGGGCGGAAGACGGCCGAAAAAAAATTCAGGACGGAGGCCGAGACGGCGAAAATTTGGACGGGGCGGAAGACGGTCGAAAAAATTAGTGAGACGGACACGGGGACGGCCGTCCTATTTTCAGAGATGGGCCCCACTATGGTTGTTAGTCACTCTAAATTGCCACCATATTACATGGCTCGACTCATTCTCAGCTTTCGGCTAATTTGGTCAAGATAAATAATAGTATTATTAGCTTATGCAACTTCGGTTTCAGTTCAAATACAAAATACCAGGGTATTATTATAATAGTAATAGTAATTCCTCAAAAAATATTTTTCCACCGATTCAAAAAGCTGAAGATCATTAATCTTTCTCTAACACAATAGTTACATGTAATAAAATATAATGCCGCGCTTGAAAAACAGCAATAATAAAAGATTAGCATAGTCTACTAAAAACTCATTAAAAAATGTCAATGTTGCTTTTACATACAGCTTCAAGAAATTGTTTTTATGTGTATTAGTGCACTTTTATAAACTCAACAATTTTAAAAAATTGTATTTTTTATTTCGAAATAGAATATGGAATATCGATTTAACGACACTCTATTTAACGCCACTTTCAAAGCGATTTGGTTGGTCTTAGTCAAATTTGATAGAAACTGACCCTCTATACAATGACCGTCGGTTTAACGACACATTGTTCCGGTCCCTGCTAGGAAAAAGACCCTCGATTTAACGACACATTGTTCCGGTCCCTGCTAGGAAAAAGACCCTCGGTTTAACGACACATTGTTCCGGTCCCTGCTAGGAAAAAGACCCTCGATTTAACGACACATTGTTCCGGTCCCTGCTAGGAAAAAGACCCTCGGTTTAACGACACATTGTTCCGGTCCCTGCTAGGAAAAAGACCCTCGGTTTAACGACACATTGTTCCGGTCCCTGCTAGGAAAAAGACTCTCGATTTAACGACTCACAACTAAATTTCCTCGTCTAAACTTGAAAAAAGCTTACATTTCACAGGGTGGCGCAACGTAAACTGGTGAATGAATTTTTGCCATAACTTTTTTATTTTCAAAGATATTGACGAGATCTTTTTTTTAATTTATATTGGTTGACGATATTGGTTGATTTTGCTTGATAATTTAACTGTTTTCCGAAAATTCTTAATAAGTTGTTCAATGTAATGGATAATTCTCTGGCCTTGGAAAAAAGAGCTCGATATACACTTATAAGGTCATTGGTTAACCGACACTGACTATAGCGACTATTCCAGTGTAGGAACACTTCACTATAACAATGCCCTGAAGCTAATCAAAAAGAGCGCCGTTATATTGAGTGTTGACTGCCCTCACTGATTTGGTTACGTATAAATTATGAATAAATTCTTAATTTGTTGCTGAATGACTAGAATATTTATGAAAAAACTCGATTTGAGGACAATTAACGGAACTTGTTTACTTGGGAGCCCCTTTTTTGGTCAACTGTGAATAGTGCCAAGGAGGGAACTTTTCGCCCAGCTCCAGCAACCAAAACGTAGTGGAAATATCGTAAAATAAGTGTTTACAAAGATTTTGAGTGCGAATAAAATTGTTGTTGTCGAGAAGCATCTTTTGTAGTCTGGCACCGCTCTCATTTGCTCAGCCTACCTTGGGGGACCAAGGCAGTTGGTCAACCTTTGATAACCAATTTTTTTTTCAAACCATGTCTTTTTAGTACGGAAATTGTTTGGAAAGAACTTTTTTATCGTTTTTAGCGTATAAAAATTACTTAGGAGACGTCTGAACACTATTCACAGTTGACCAAAAAAGGTCCCCCCCAAGTAAACAAGTGCCCAATTAACTTTATTTTTGACCTAAGGACCCTCTGTTTAACGACACCTCGATTTAACGGGGGGTGGGGTGGGTTGGACGTCGCATTTTTCATTTATTTAAAAAAAATGTTTAAACTTCTCCTGTTTTTTATGTGCTTAAAACAATGAAAAAGCTATTTTCTAACACTTGCCCACATCAAAAATTGTTTTTTTCTGCAAAAAAAAGTCTTAGCCAAAATTTGACCAAGCCCCCCGAAGGGGGCTCGGGGGCTTGGAGTTGAAATGCGCACACCCACATACCTTAGACGCAAATCACTCGAAAGTGACTCTGGATGCATGGGAATGTCTGGAATTGAGATGCACACACCCACATACCTTAGACACAAATCGCTCGAAAGTGACTCTGGATACATGAAAAAGCATGCATACCAGAGTTTCTTTATGCGGTAGGATCCAGTTAACAAAACTATGTTCGAATCCCATCTTTTTAGAGTGTTTGGGTACCTCTTTACCTTCTCTTACCTTGATCCTCCAAGGCAAAATGTCAATTTTTGGACAAAAATTTTTTGCTAAAAATTAACTTTTTATGTGGGAAAGTGTCAAAAAATAGCTTTTTTATCGTTTTTAACATAGAAAAATTACTTAGGAGACCTTGAAACATTATTTTTGGGAGCCTTTCAAGTGTCACTCACAGCTTGGTCCGTCACTTTTTAGCTCAAATATTAAAATCGAAAATTTCAAACAACCAACACTCTCGGCGGGCAAGACCTAGATAGAACTTAGGAGACGTTAAAACATGATTTTTAAATAAATAAAAAATGCGCGTTACAACCTTGATTATTAACTTAGATAGATTTCTGATAAACATGTTAAAAGAATATTTGGCGCTAGTAGAGAATACCATGTTTACGTTGAATTATTTGAATTCTTTTAAATAACTTTTTGTCTCGAGCGGAATTTGAAATTTGAATGCGATTTTTATAAGTCAAAGCAGTTTCACACGCAAATCGACCATGTTGAGCACGAAGCCGGCGTCAGAATTGAAGGTTTCTCTAGCAAAAAAAGGTATGGGTAAATTGTGTGCGAAATTTCGTGTGAGAGGTGAAATTCAAACGGCTATAACTTTAACCTCTCCACCCTCGACCCGCAATGTTTTCCAGCCAATTTTTTCAGTTTTCACGCTGAATCAGAATCTGCAATAAAAATCAGGTCGGGACATTATAGAAAATGGACAAATTGGCATTCTTCACAACAATTTGCATTTTGGAAAACACTATTTTTTCAAAAAAATCGGGTGTTTCTAATTTTTTTAAAAACAATATCAGCAGTTCAATACTTAAAAAAAACGCAACTCAAGCCGGTTCTAATGACACCAAATGTTCACGAATGTTTGTTAAAAAGAGTGAAAATAAACACTTATAGCAAAATGGTGCTAATTAAGAAAAAAATATTGAGTGCACTTTTAATAATGTATATATTTCGGGCAATGTGCATGATTCACACGGACTGTCTTTATAAAAGTTGCTCAAAAAAAAAGTAGTAGAACACGATGGACATCACACAAAACTTTTGAAAAAAAAATCGTGGTAAGTCGGTTTGTAAGTCTCTCAGAAAATCCTTTTTAAATAGTAAAGCTGTGACAAAACAGGAGTCTTTCAAGTGTCACTCATAGCTTGGTCCGTCACTTTTTAGCTCAAATATTAAAATCAAAATTTTCAAACAACCAACGGTTCTTATCCTTTATCCCGACCCCACCCTAATTTAAAAGGGTACCGGGACACTGGAAAATAGCCTAAAAGTATGGAAATTGAACAAATTTTTGTCAGCTTGGTCCTACTGCACCAAGAAACTCTGGTATGCATGCATGTTTTATGCCGTCAAAAAGGCGAATCAACTTATTTGTGTCAAAATAAAAATAAAGTTCAACAATCAAAACTTGGGTGGGGTCGGGCTAAAGGATAATAACCTAACCAACACTCTCGACGGGCAAAACCTAGATAGAAGTTATCCAGTTTCGAAATCCTCGTTTTAGTTAAAAAAATGAATATGTAAAATAGTTGGATAAAAAGCACTTATTGCCATGCTTGGAAACACATGCTTTCTTTCTGTCTGCGTAAGCCGGATTAAAATAAAGCAAAATGATATATACGGACAGGATTGTTCTAACGCCGGGTAGCCGGCGTAACGCCGCCTCAACGCCGGCGTTTTAAACGCCGGCGTTTGATTTTATTGCGGCGTAACACCGGATAAACGCCGGCGTTATTCAAGAACCCGAAAAAGACAGAATTTTAATATACAGGGTGAGTCTCTTGGTCCCCCCTGTGGTTTTGGTCCTGGTCTGTGGATGGCCTCTGGATGGCCAAGGGCCGAAACTACAGGCGGGAACTCCGAAAATGTTTGAAGTTGCATACGCAAAAATTTTGACTCGGCTGTTTCGTAGGGGCAATTGACCCGCAAAAATTGGCTTTTTCCACTTTTTTGCACTATAGTGTTTAGTGTGAAATTGTAAGCCTTACCGCCCAGGTCTTACCACCCGTCCTTCTCGTGTTAAGAAGGTCAGATTCTTGGGGAAAAGGAAGGTGGTATTCGCTAGTAGCGCCGAAAATTGAAATAGCCGGCCTATAACCCATAAGAACAAAATTGCCTAGTAACAAATCAAAACCTAATTTTCATAAAAAAGGCTGTGGTTTACAAATAATTACAAATAAAAAGTAAACAATTATCAAGACCGCATAAATTACATCATACATAAACACAATTACCCTAAAAATGTATCAAAGTTTTTTCTAATTACCGTATTTCCTTTAATAGAGCCCCGGGGGCTTTATTTTTTGGATGCCCGAAAATCGGAAAATTTGGAATTCGATCTCGAGATTTTTGGGTGCTCAACTAAAATCTGAAAAGTACAATCGGTAGAGCTCGTGGGAGTTAAGAAAACGCGTAAAACAGCTTTGCAAAAAATTGACTCTGGGCTGAGATATAGGTCCTCAAAGTTAGGGGGCTCTATTAGAGGGGGCTCTATTAGAGGAAATACGGTAACCAACAAACAACTATTCCTGTTGTTTATTACAAAATGATCGCCTATGAAAAAACAGCGGGTTAAGATAGCTAAATCACAGAAAATTTCCAAAAAAAAAAGAAACAGAACATCAATTTTATACATACTCACCAAAATATTGATTAAAACGTCTTAATGTATGTTTTAATGAGTTTTCATGCTTTAATAGTTTTTAGCGGAAATAAAAATTCTTGTTGCTAGCATTTTTTTTTAACTTCTAACAAAAGTTAAGAAAAGGAAAAAATAATGACTTCAATTAAGCCAATTTCTATGCTAGTTGAAAAAAATTATAAGAGTGTTCAGGCTAGATTTTAAATGCATTATTATTTCTTCTTTGAGATGGTCTGCACTGGACGCATTTTACTACTATATCCTATGCAATTTTTGGGCTATTTTCAACACACAATTCGATGTCGTGATGTTAAACAAATTTGTGCAGAATTAAAAGTTGCATTAGGAACATCAATATCAGAATTGGAAAATTTGACCCTAGTATAGAATACCCCCACCAAAACTTATGCATTCTGAAACTTAAGTAAAGAGCACCCAAATATATGTTCCAGACCCCAGAAAAAGTGCGTAAAACACTTATTAGTCACAACTTCCATACGCTGGCCTACCCCTAGGCCTAAGTAAAGAGCACCCAAATATATGTTCCAGACCCCAGAAAAGTGCGTAAACACTTATTAGTCACAACTTCCATACTCTGGCCTACCCCTAAGCCTAAGTAAAGAGCACCCAAATATATGTTCCAGACCCCAGAAAAAGTGCGTAAAACACTTATTAGTCACAACTTCCATACGCTGGCCTACCCTAAGCCTAAGTAAAGAGCACCCAAATATATGTTCCAGACCAGGGCTGTGCAAACATCCGGAAGTTACATCCGGAGGTGGATGTTTGACCTCCACCTCCACCTCCAGGCCGAATGTTCGGAGGTGGACGCGGAGGTTCAATTTTTTTGGTGCGGAGGTGGATGTTTGAATAAACATCCGCCGGAGGTCGGAGGTGGAAGTGGAGGTGGCGAAAATTTGAACATCCGAACCTCCAACCCATCTCCGTTGAGATGTGTCAAAAATTTAAAAATGAAACTCCCGCCTTTTTAAATTTCTTGGCATTTTGTTTAATTACGAAACTTCTCATTTCAGTGATTGAAGAAAACCCATCGTGGTTTGGCAGACTTGGTAGTCAGTTACAGTTGAATAAAGTATTATCACCAAATTACGTGAAGGTTAATGGAGGTGGATGTCGAAAAAATTCCGGATGTTGGATGTTGACGTGGAGGTTAAAAAAATTTTCGCTGGAGGTGGATGTCGGACGTGAAGGTTCAACTTTTTTTGGGTATGGAAGTGGATGTTTGGGTAAACATCCACCTCCGGATGTTGGAAGTGGAAGCGGAGGTTCAAATTTTTGGGGGTGGAAGTTCGGATGTTGACGTGGAGGTTTGTTTTTGAGCTGCACAGCCCTGTTCCAGACCCCAGAAAAAGTGCGTAAAACACTTATTAGTCACAACTTCCATACGCTGGCCTACCCCTAAGCCTAAGGGCTAAGCCTAAACTTGTTGTTCCAAAGGGTAGTTACAACGATTTTTAGAAGGTCTGATTTTGGGGGGGTATTCTATACTAGCGCCGAAAATTTCTTTAAAACGTGTCCACACGTTTGAGGAGCCACAGAAAACGCAACACACGAAAAGAGTTGAGTGTTCATCTCTGAAAAGGCGGCCCCTTATTAAAACTGTTTTGGTCCATCTGCAAATTACCACTCATGTCCTAGCTCATTTAGCTGCAGAAGGCAATTGCTTCAAAATTGGTTCAATTGCTTAAAAAAATTCAAAATAAAAACACGGGTACTTGTGCCGTTGCCGACAAGTATAATTTTTCGCAAAATAGCCCAAAATTATCTAAAAAAATAATTTTTTTTAATATTTTTAAACAATTTCTAGACTTTAAACTTTAAATTAAAAATTTTTAGTTTTTTTTGGCAAAAAGGGTACAGAAAATAAGTTTTAAATATCTACCTAAAAACCTAAAAAATATCTACCGCATGATATATAAAGTTTTTATTTTACTCAATAAAATGGCATCCCTGCGCCTCAATGCATTTCCGAAGTCTTTTCGGGAAAGCGCCAATGACATTTTGGATCATTTGTTGGGGAACCGCGTCCCACTCTCTGACCAATGATGCCTTCAGTGCCGGATGGATTTGTGGGGCCTAGAGCAGGCCTTTGACTGGAGGTAATGCCAGGCAAAGTAGTCCACGACATTGAGGTCGGGAGAATTGGGCGGCCATACACCTTTTTGGTTGCACCAATCAGGGTCAACAGTGATCAGGGCATCAGGGAAAATTATTTTTCTTCCATTCTTTCTTTGTCCAATTTTTCCACCAAACTTCCATCACAAATAAAAACTTTATATATCATGCGGTAGAGGAAGGAAAGAGCTACAATACCATATGTTTGGAATATTTTTTTGAAATAAAATTTGTTATTAAACACTAGCCTAAAAACCCACCGGGAACTTTTTTTACACCAGTTAAACATGTTTTTAGTTTCTGGGGCCTGCCTCCAGGGGGCCAAAATTTGGGGAAGGGGCTGGTTGCTTCATATGGCTGATTACTTCTGTTTTCGGACAAAAAAGTGACAATATCTTGACTGGAGCTAGACATTCGGGAACAACCAAAAGGAATGCTAAGATTGCATAAGTAAAATAAAATAAACACAAAAATTCTTCTTACTAGTGAGTTTAAAGAAGACGAAAAGGAAATTAGGTCCAGAAGGACGAGACAAATTGATTGAACACAGCTTTCATGCAATCAGCCATGTAAACATACATAACAGTTAATAAGGCAGTTTAAACTAGTTGTTAAGATATGTGCAAGGATTCCATTTTACATCGTCTTGTTCTGCCAATAATAATCTCCCTGGGGAACAACTGCCTCAGTATGCTAAACTTGTTGGAAGTGACACCCCCAAGGCTGTCTTTTTATTCATTAAAGCGTGTGTCCTAGACACCCTCTTGCAAAGCGAGGGCACATGCATTTTGGAAAAGGGTATTTGAGAAATTTTGCAAAACATAAAGCTTTTAAATAGGGTGGGACAGAATCAGATTTTATCGACTACAGTCGACTCTCGATTTAACGTAATCCAGGGGACCGTCCATTTTCACGGGGTAAAATCAAATAGGCGACTGGAGTCTCAAGATTTCCAATAAGCTGCAGATTTAAATTGAAAAGAAAATGTTTTTGTCATAAGAGGAAACTAATAAAGAACAACACTCATTTTCTCCTTTTTTATACTATGTTAACTTTTTGCAGTTTGGAACTTGTTTTTTTTTGTGTTTTCTCATCATGTCGTTTTAGTAGTATATTGCTTTTTTAATTTAAAATTATCAGATATTCGCCCAAAGATGAGATATCAAGGCCTCAAGTCGCCAGCTAAGGGCACTGTAAGCAATTCGTATATTATTTATTACGAAGGGATTAAAGTTTTCCAAAGGTTTTACCCATTGGCGATCTATAAAGTTTTCTCTATCAGAATTTTGATGTGGAACTTTTGGAAGATTTTAAATTTATGTTCTTGTAAAAAAATGCAACGGCAAAACTTCTTCTGTTATAGGTTCTACCCAGAAGAGGAGCACAGCCGAAACGCTTTATGTCACCTGTGTGGAAAAGAGTAAGTTTTCATGAGTTTATCAACCCGATATCGAAATCTAAATACATCATTTCGTTTTAGCATTCAGCTAATGCAGGGGGTCGTCATTCTGGAAGACAATATGATCAAAATGTATGCTTTCACCAGCATTTATCAAAATTTTATTTTTAAAATGGCTATGCGTGTTTCTTCCTGTACTAAGAATTTAATTTTCAGACATGGCCAGTAAACCGCAACTATGAGACATCTAATGGCAGAAGATGCAATCCCAGCCTGGTAAGATTATCTGGAAAAAGGTTTTTGAAAATTCAATTTGATTTTTCGGAATATAACTTTCGACCAGTCTGGCGACAATTCTATGGACTTTTTGAAAAGAGAGGTATATTTTGATAAATAGTGATCTAAAAACTTCTGTTCTCAATGAAACCTCTGTGCTAATCGTTCATTTTTTAGGATGAGCATGGAGGAAGAACGTTTGAAGAAAAGGCTATTGACATCCTGGGGGACTTGACTAAAGCGCGCCTGTTTCGACTGAGTGGTGGGGAGGAAGAGTCTGAGACACCCTGTGTCAGCTCTAATTTAACTCCAACGGGCAAGCGTCGGTCTGAGACACTATGTGTCCGCCGAAATCCATCGAGTCATAGGAAAGAGACACGCGGTGTTCTTCCTTCTCCTCGTCGCAAACCGGTCCGATGCAATAATTGTTCCATGTACGGCCATTACGAGACTCAGACTCAGAAGATTGTGGTCATTGCTGAGGATGTGGATGTTGGGATTGAGTCAAAAAGTTACGTTAAATCGGGTTACCGTATTTCCTCTAATAGAAGCGGGCTAGGACACTTAGCTATGGACAGTTGGCTATTTTTTTTTTTTGAAAATTTTCATACTTTTTTAAACAAAAGTTCTTATTTTAGCAAAAAAGTTTTTCTGACGTCACCTAGTAGCCAAATTTTTCTCAGGAATCCAAATCAAAAAGCAGAATTTGAAAAAAATGCTTGTGTGCTAAGATATGACTTAAAGTAAAAGGGCGGCATATTGACACACCAACTTTAGGTCATATCTCAGCGCACAAGCATTTTTTTCAAATTCTGCTTTCTGATTTGGATTTAGGGTAGAAGCAATATTTTGCAAAGCTGTTTGATACGTTTTCTTAACTCCCACGAGCTCCACCGATTCCACTTTTTAAATTTTGGTTGAATACCCAAAAATCTCGAAATCGAATTGCAAATTTTCCGATTTTTGGGGATCCACAAAAAATAGAAGCCCGGGGCTTCTATTAGAGTAAATACGGTACGTTAAATCGAGAGTAACTTTTGCAATAACTATAAGCTAGACAACCATATGGGTCTCAAAGTTACGTTAAATCGAGAGTCGTCTGTATATATTTTTTTCTTACATGGAAACCCCGCGAACTGTAAAATTGAATTAGCGAAATCTGTTAATCCTATCCTGTAGAACATACTGGGTGGTTAACTCAAGTTTCAAAAAAGGTGGCAAAATTTCCCCAAAAGGTGGCATTATATCCAAAATTTTTCACCAAAGGTGGCGCTTCTCATAAACTGTCACACTTCGTGTTACAATCGCCATTAACCTATTGAAATCAAACAAATATGAACATCTTTAAATTAAGTGTTCAATAATTAAATAAGGAAAAATGTTCTGTGCACTTAGCCGAATTTCGTACAAAAATACCACCTAACCACCCACATAGTCGATTTACTTATCGTATCCGGAAGGATTTTTCCAATAAGTCAAAAAACTTAAGAGTTTTGAGTAAAAGAAACATGCCAAAAAGAATTGCCTATTCAAAGGCCATCCACGGACCAGGGCCCAAACGGGATACCAGTCAAAGATCGTTTTTTGAACATTATAAACCAAAATCATTTTTATCGAAAATTGAGTCAATCTGCAAAACCCGTTTTTCAGAGAACGCGATCTAGGAAAATTTTTGGGCAAAAGAAAAGTTCGAAAATTCGTGAAACACTTTGTAAAATATAAATTTTTCAAAAGACCAAGGCATTTTTGCATGTTTCTATTGCAGTACAGGATACGCAAAAAATGGTAGCTTTTTGCTAAATGGATATTTCTTGGAAAATTTAAAAAATTTTAATCACACTACTACGCTTAATTTTTTAAATTTGCGTATCAACAATGTTTTTGAAAAAATTGTCATAATCGTTTCTCCAGACCAAAGATCTTAGATTCTGGGCTGTAGGCGGAAATCCTGAATTTCCAGATTTTCGATTCAAAATCCGGAAATTCAGAATTTTCGCCCTTTCGAAAGTCCAGTTTTTAGTGGACATATTGCAATTCAGAGGCTTAGGTTTAGGCTTACCGCCAGATTCGTGCTCAGCGTGGTCGATTTACCTATAAAAGTGTAATCGGAAAAGTAAAATGAAGTCATTGAACAATCCGGGTTTTGCCTTGGTCCTCTCTTACGTACTTTTTTTTTAAACGACAGGGTGGACCAAGGCAAAACCCGGATTTTTTAATTACCTCATATATCTTTTCTGATCACACTTCCATAAGTAAATCGACCACGCTGAGCACGAATCTGGCGTCAGAATTGCAATATGTCCACTAAAAACTGAACTTTCCTCAGAATTTCTTTAGGCGGGAATTTGAAAATACTCAACTCCATGGCACCGGTACTGCATTTCTGCGATTTTTGCACATAGACTTATAAGCAAGTAGCTGTTTTTTCATGGGTGGTATGAAGTAGCGCCAACTTCATTTTCACAGCTCGGTCAATATATTCGTCCTGGCGAGCTCGCTGAGCAAAGAATGACAAATTGCCACAGACCCACCTATAACTTGATCGTCTCCGCTTTCTAATGTAACATTGTTTTGAGGCTTTCAATGAGTTAAACATGAGGTTCTTTTGGCAGGCCTTCTTTCTTTCGACTTAGGTGTCGACGATCCTTTCTAAGTAGACTGCCATACAAGCAGTCTTCAAGTTGAATTCTTCCGCCAATTTTTTGGAAAAATTAGGTCATACAGTGTTATGAGTATATTTCCTAAACTTGGCCACATCTTTTTTACTACCGGTGTTTCATAATGTGTTTTTGTCAAATTTAGTTCTCAAAAACCAATGTTTGAATTACTACAAGCAGCATATTGACCACTTACTCGAATAAATACGTATTTCCAAATTACAAATACACACTCACAGACACATACTTATAATTATTACATCAAAAATATTCCATGTATGCAATTAGTCCTGCCTTAAGCAGCGTTTAAATTCTTTTTTGTATTCTAAACTTTTATAATTTTTTAAAAAGTTAAATGCTCAAGAATTTAGATTGTTAAAAATTTAAAACTTAACGTACCTTTTTTTGTAGAACTATAAAAACAAATCATTCAAGCGCAAAGCAACAGTTCGGTTATTTTTGTTTATTCGTGTCAATTTTAAAGTGTTATTTACTTATCTAACATTAAATAAACTTCTATTAAATATCTTATATAGTATTTGGCATGTGTGGGTGGGTAACGCTTTTTTACTTCGAAGGCCAGAACGGGTCGTAGATAGCGAAATCACTTTTGTCGCTAATACCATCGTGTTCCCCAAAATGTCAGCTTTCGTTTTAAAAAAAGAACAGGCGAAAAAAATGAGTTCTAATAGGGGATATACCTATTTTTATGAATGAAGTCATAGCCCCTCATTGAAATTTCGAAATACTATAGAGGCGCGTGGTCCCTTGTATTTATATATTATATATTATCTATAATAGTAACTTCAGTCCAAGCTCTATTCAAGTTGCACTGAAGGACTAAAGCCAGCTGTACGTTGAATAGATACACGTTGTTTGAAGAGTTAATTTGGCTTATTCAGTTTGAACCAACCAAATCTTGCTCAGGTGTGCATTAAACAGCAACCGGACATTTAGCAGAATTTGTGAAATTTGTCCGCGGACATTTAGCAGAATTTTGAATAAAATTAGGGCAAAAACAACCGAATTTCATTCAAAGTTTTGCTGAATGTCCGCTTGCCACACTAAACACAGCTGCACCTGAAGCGGAAGGGGTGAAAGCTGATAGGCAAATAGCCTCGACAAAATGGGCAATTCAAGTATCGGATTTTTTTTAATTTATTTTAAAGCCATATTTTATCGACAGCTTGAGGTTGCAATGTCAGACAATCTTGTGCAGAATTAAAAGTTGGATTAGGAACATTAATATTAGAATTTCTAGCTTCAAAAGGCAGGGGCAAAAAACACAAAAACAAAAAAGGGGAAAAAACGGCATAGGTGCGTTTAGTAACTTTTGGGTAAAATTACCCAAAATTACTAAACGCCTTACCATAACGCCAAGGATTTGAAATTCAAAAATTCATTCTTAATTTTTGCATGGTCGGGTGTATTTCCTTGTACTTTTTTCCTCTTCTTATTTTTTTTTCTGACCAGTTTTTTTTTATCTTTCTAATTCTTTAGATGAATGAATTTGGCTGGTCTAATAATGATGTGGTCGAGCTGCTGCAGCAATTGAAGAACAAGAAAGTGAAACCTCACTTTATGGAACAGTACAACAAGAAGTGCACTCGAAAGACGATTTACAATCACATGCTCAAAGATGCTATCGTCAATCTATACCTGAATCAACGAGATGTCGTGTATAAATTTTCACTATTAATCTTTTAACATTTCTATCGCTGCTGGTTTAGGTCCTCTGCAAACAAAGTTTGGTAATCAAACGATTGCGTTAAAAGAAGTCACCGAATACCGGCTCTTCAAGAAGATCAAAGATGGAGTCTTTGTGTGTATCGACTGCATGAAGTAAAATAATTCACGTTTGAGTCATTTGAATATTGAAATATAACGGTTTAGTTTGGAATCTCATTCATCTCCGGTGCCTATGGTCAAGGAAAAGGATCAAAGCGATGGAACTCATGCCGCACAATGCCAACTTCACACATGAACAAATTGATTGCTCGAGACATTGATCGTGTGATGAGAGAGGGAAGTAGAAGAAAGTCCTATGATGAAGCCACAGCAAGCGCATGAAAAAAAAACAGCAACTCGCTCTCAAGATGGTCAAAAATTATGGGCAAACGAGAAAAGTGCCGGACTCAATTGCAATCCTCCATACCTTTGATTTTTCAAACAGCATTTTGAAAAAAAAGTTGGCAAAAAGTAAAACTTTGTTAGAAACTAGAATAGCAGGGCTACATGATAACTTTCTCACCCTGTAAATAAAGTTAGAAAATTTAAGAAAACAAGGCGAAAGGATATTTGCTACAAAAAAACAAATTTGGTACAAAAAAAAGTATTGCTCGAAAGGTTCTAGTTATCCGATGCAACTAATAACTCGACTTACACATGACGAAATTAAAAATTTTGTGCGGGCCGAAATTTCTTCTGATTTTTGTGGTCGGAAAATTACCCCAGTATGGATTTGCCTTATTGCTCATGGTTAAAATTTTCATCATTTTCAGTTTTGGGCTCAAAAGAAAGCTTGAAGTTTCAGCTTTCTTTAGAGTTTTATTTCCATAGTGTTTTGTGTGTTAAAACTCCAAAGATCTGTGTAGAAACATTAATTTCACTTCTCAGTTTGTAGCGCAAAATCTAAACTTACTGGTCCAAATTCGCTGCAATACCACAATAAATGTTTTGTATAACATACAAACAAAGAAAGTTTAAATCTGTTTATTCTTTTTTATCTAACTCTTATATGTTTCAAATTTCAGGGTTGCCACGAAAACCCCTTTTTCCTATTTTTGCCAATTTGACACACCCTAAGAATTTAGATGGTCGAAATTGCAAAAAAAAACATATAAGGTCACAAAAAAGTAAGATGACTTAAAGTACCATGCTCGCGATGGTGTGGTGGGTCCCCGCCAATACAAAATTTTTTCCTAATCGTTGGATTTCTGTACGGATTTTTTAACTTCGTATCTAACAAAACTACACCTTAAATTAAATTCTAGGCCTTGTTTTGTTAGAAACCAAGTGAAAAAATCCGCACAGAAGACCAATGATTAGGAAAAGTTTTTGAATTGGCGAGGACCCACCAGACCACCGTGAGCATGGTCCTTTAAAGGACCTGACCTCTTCCTAGTCATGGCAATTTGTAATTTTGGAATTGGCGGGGGACCATCCTAATTTGGTCAATAATGTTTACGAATTATTTTTTGTGTGCATTTAAATTTTGAATCTTACTTATTGGTCAACATAGAACGGTTTCTTGCTGTAGATAACTGTAGAGCAATGGGAGTAGCCTAACTGGTCTGATCTGGCAATGTCAAGCAACGTTGGGCTCGACTAGTGGATGGTTCAAAATTTTGAACAAATTTCAAATGCAGACAAAAAATAATTCGAAAACATTATTGACCAAATTAGGATGGTCCCCCGCCAATTAAAAATTAAAAATTACCATGACTAGGAAGAGGTCAGGTCCTTTAAGGAAAAAGTCAAAATTTTCGGAAAACAGAATGTCATAAGGCTATAGTGAAGAATAGGGTTCCAAAAATCAGCTTGGTCCCCCCTGTTGTTTTTTCGTAAAAAAACAGCTTGGTCCCCCTGTTGTTATTCGTAGAAACTAGTTTGGTCCTATAAATTTTAATAAAAACAGCTTGGTCCCCCTGTTGTTATTCGTAGAAACTAGTTTGGTCCTATAAATTTTAATAAAAACAGCTTGGTCCCCCTGTTGTTATTCGTAGAAACTAGTTTGGTCCTATAAATTTTAATAAAAACAGCTTGGTCCCCCTGTTGTTATTCGTAGAAACTAGTTTGGTCCTATAAATTTTAATAAAAAAGCTTGGTCCCCCTGTTGTTATTCGTAGAAACTAGTTTGGTCCTATAAATTTTAATAAAAACAGCTTGGTCCCCTGTTGTTATTCGTAGAAACTAGTTTGGTCCTATAAATTTTAATAAATTTTAATAAAAACTGCTTGGTCCCCCTGTTGTTATTCGTAGAAACTAGTTTGGTCCTATAAATTTTAATAAAAACAGCTTGGTCCCCTGTTGTTATTCGTAGAAACTAGTTTGGTCCTATAAATTTTAATAAAAACAGCTTGGTCCCCCTGTTGTTATTCGTAGAAACTAGTTTGGTCCTATAAATTTTAATAAATTTTAATAAAAACTGCTTGGTCCCCCTGTTGTTATTCGTAGAAACTAGTTTGGTCCTATAAATTTTAATAAAAACAGCTTGGTCCCCCTGTTGTTATTCGTAGAAACTAGTTTGGTCCTATAAATTTTAATAAAAACAGCTTGGTCCCCCTGTTGTTATTCGTAGAAACTAGTTTGGTCCTATAAATTTTAATAAAAACAGCTTGGTCCCCTGTTGTTATTCGTAGAAACTAGTTTGGTCCTATAAATTTTAATAAATTTTAATAAAAACTGCTTGGTCCCCCCTGTTGTTATTCGTAGAAACTAGTTTGGTCCTATAAATTTTAATAAAAAACAGCTTGGTCCCCCTGTTGTTATTCGTAGAAACTAGTTTGGTCCTATAAATTTTAATAAATTTTAATAAAAAACTGCTTGGTCCCCCAAGCTCTTGTTTTTACAAATAAAACAACAGGGGGGACCGAGCTGATTTTTGGAACCCTATTTTTCACTAGCGCAATGCCACAACCTATTTCAGATTTTTGCCAATTTGACATACTGTGCAGCGGCATCGTTAAATCAAATAGACTGTAGTGTATTTACTCCCTTACAGTCAAATTTTCATTCACAACCATAATGACTGCGCCATCTTTTGGCCCTAGCTCATTCTCCGTCCTTTTAAAAAAAGCCAATTTTGAAGTAGCCAAAAAACAGTTCTGACCAGTTTTTGAGCTTTTCAGGTTGTTATAAGTGCGAAAAAAAATTTTTTGAAAAATGATTCCTAACTCCTAAAACTACTGATGATTAAGTTAGCTTTTAGCCCAATGATTCCACTTCCTTTATTAATAATCTACCTGACCTACGGATGTGTCTCCGTACTTTTATACATACGAATTATTTGGCTATTTATTCGACTACCTGTTTTTAAGTCAACAATCTACCAGTTCATGGTCATTCTCGGTGTTATAGTTAGTTTTTTAATTATATTTTATTTAAAAAAAAAAGTATTTCTTTACCTTTTCATAGGACATTGTTAACTATTCCTTAAACATCTACATGTTCCGTCTACCATTGTGCCCTAATTTCTTCAGGTTTTATGACGACTTTAGACCGTCTAGATGGCTAAGTGTGCTCTATTTCATCATCTTCTATATTAGTTATGTGCAGTACTGTCTACATTTTTTGATTACCCTGCACCGATTTACGGCTATTGCGATCCCGAAAAAATATGATAGAGCAAGTTATTTATTGCTTTTTAAAATGCTCTTGGGAGACCCGCTTACTATCAGAAGTAAGCAAGGCTCGAACCATGTCTCAGTTCAATCCTGCTTTACTCTATAGTGGTCGCGCTTCCGCTGGCGGCCGAACGGCGAAAATTTCAATATTTTTATCTCTTTTTTAAGTAAATTGGTGACGATAATTTAGGAAAGCACTACTTTTTTTTGTAAACCACTCATCGTTATTCGACTTTTAATGGAAGTAAGTTTTAAGGAATATTTTCAGATTTAGTACCGGACTTTTTTTCGTATTGATCGAGATGCCAGCCAAACTTTTTAAATTATTACATAGCTTATCGCTGGCAAGCTTAAATTTAAAAGGATCGCAAACGGCACACCTTAATTTCGCCATCAAAATAATATGCATGAAGCAAGTAAAAATTATGCGAAAAAACCCAAGGAAAAGAATAGAAAATTTGTATATCTTTGTATAGCAATATGGAAGTGTGAGTGACGCTGTTTTTGTTGGTTTTGCTTTTTTATCGCATTTTTAAAGCTACACATGTTGTTGATGTAGTTTGATGGTGTAAACTGGATAATCTCCTCCATCGAATAGGGTTGCAGTTGGAGTATAGGGTTGCATAACTTAATGAAAAATAAATAAGGTGTGCACCAGGGCTGGGACCGACTTTTTTTCATAAAATCAGAACCAGAAATCAGAAGGCGAAAAAAGTCAGAAAACCAGAAATCAGAAGTCGGTCCCAGCCCTGGTGTGCACCTAGGGGGTATGTGAACGTTCGACCCTCGGCGATGCGTATGTAAAGTCCCCTTTAAGCTCTTTATATTACAAGGGGTTCTTCAAACTCCAGAAAATGTTTCTAAATCAGTGGCGATGAGTTAGTTTTCGTGTCTCTTCAAAAAGCTGGTACTAACCATCGCTCGTGCCACCCTGCGCAAGTTCGGCGCTAGGCATAATCTATTGATTTTCGGGCGAAGTTGGCTTGAGTCAGTGAATTTTTTTGTGGGCCCGCTGGTGACAATGCCTGCGCCCACATTTTTTCAGCGTGGTACTATAAGGGAACGTCCATAAATTATGTCAGACTGACAGGCTGTTTTGGGAAAACGCCACCCCTGTCAGAACATGTCAGAATGGGCTTGAAAACCCCGTATTGAAATCTGACAATTTTCTGACACAACCAATAGTAGCTCAAGAAGATGATGAAAAGCCTGAATACGGAGAGTTGGCTGACATACTTGCACTTAGTGGTTGCCTTCCTGAACCCATTTGCTTTGATCAGTACTGCCCTACTATGAAAGGAAAATATGAGAAAATGATGTGTAAGCATTGTGGGCTCTATATGTCTAGCGTGAAACGCAAAAAAGCATATGAAAAAACTTGCCAGGAAGATGAAATTGATTCTATGGATTTCCAAGACATTGAAGAAAATATCATTGAAAATGAAGTTGATCTGGCTCAAGAAATACAGACAGTGCAAGCCCTTCAAAAAAAACTATCAAGAACTAGAAATGGAAAACTTGAAATATGAGCCATGATGGGAAAATTCAATATTTTTTTTCAAATCTATGTATTAAAATATATCTATCTATATACCGTATTTCCTCTAACAGAAGCCCCCTCTCTAATAGAAGCCCCCTCTAGAAGCTGAGTGAAAAATATAAGCCCCCTCGGTTCTTGTCGGTTATCCGGACTACCTCTAATTAGGGACTATCTATATGGGTTCTTTTTGATTCCGGTCATGATGATGAAGGTGATTATGTCAACCACAATCACCTTCATCACCATAATCAGCATCCAAAAAGGTGATTCCTAATTAGAGGTAGTCCCCATAACCGAAAAGAACCCATATAGATAGTCCCTAATTAGAGGTAGTCCGGATAACCGACAAGAACCCCCGATATAAGCGTCTAATATAAGCACCCCCTTAAAATAAAAAAGATTTCATTTGGATTCGCGCCTTTTTTGTTCACAATTTTTTTGTGATTCATTACATACATAGAGCGTTTAGAGACTTTCTTTATAAAAACGTCAGAAAAAACGTTTCACGTGAAATTTTGCGACGGCGAATTTTGTCAACGGCGAAAACCGTGACGGCAAATCAGCCCCGTCCCATATATAAGCCCCCTCTCCAATAGAAGCCCCCTCTCTAATAGAAGCCCCCCCCCTGAGTGAAAAATATAAGCCCCGGGGCTTCTATTAGAGGAAATACGGTATGTATATATTATATGACAAAATAATTTAAAATTTTAGAAATCTAGCTTAAATTCTTAAAATATTTAGCGAAAAATTTGCGGAGAAATCTGACATTCCTGCCAGAAAAAACGTCTTCTACCCGCCACCCCCCTGTCAGATTTTGTCAGATTGGCATGGGACCCCCCCCCATCCCCCTGTCCGTATGACATAATTTGTGGATGTTCCCTAATACTACCAATGAAATGTATAATTCAAATAACAAATATTAAAAAAAAGTTATTTTTGTAGTTGTGGTTACGCATTTTCCCGCTAGTAGTATTCATATCGTTTGCCATCTCAGTAGTACCTTCTATGCACAGTCTGTTTTCAACCGCCACCTTCGCGCCAGTAGATGCCAGAAATTTGCATCAAGGCATGATTGTTCGCATTGTTGCCAATGACTACTACACGGTTTAAACGTAAAATAATTTTGGACAATTTTAAAGTTTTTTATTTGTAGATAAACGATGCTGAAATCATGATCAGAGTGGCCTTTTCTTTTGCAGGCATTTGTTTGAGTCTGAATTTGTTGTCTTTTGTGCTCATTGTGCGCTTTAAAGTAGTTAATAGCAGAAAGCAGACCAGGCAGCAGCCAATAAATTTTAAACAGCCTGAGGTTCACTTGTTTATCGTCAGTTTGACAATGGTCATTTTTCAATGCTTGAATGGAAGCTATCATGTAAGCCTGTTGAATTTAGTAGTCCAATGGAAGTTTAGTAGTCCAATTATTAAAAAATCCAAAAAGGGAATAAGGGCTTTATTGGGAGGGGAAGGGAATAATAGAGGGCCGCTTTTTTAGGTCTTTTTGGGTGCTTTTTTAGCCGTTTCTACATATTTTTCAACATGGGCCGTGGCAAAAAGAGACTCTATATGCATTTTCTGATCAAGAGTCTTGCTCGGAATCATGTCTAAGAGAAGTGAGTGCGCGCATCTCTAACCCAACAAGCACCCTGCGCCCACGATGGGGCTTGGAGTTGGGATATATAACCCCCCTAAAGGGGGGTTGGTTTAGTGGGGTTATGGGTTTGTATGATCTTCTTTTAGTAAATACCTTTGATTATTGATTGCATGATGCTCCACGGAAGGACCTTGTCTTCTTCAGCTTGCGACTAGATTTTTTTCTTTACTTAAAATAAGTCAATTATATTGTATTTCCACTAATTAGCGCCCCCTGATTCAAAATCATGTTTTTGGCATTGTGTTTTAGCCCACTTTTTGATTACTTCTCTCATGCAAGTTACCACCCATTTCGAAGCTAGAAAGATGAGCTACAAAATGGGTGGTAACTTGCCTGAGAGAAGTGATCAAAAAGTGGGCTAAAAACACAATGCCAAAAACACGATTTTGAATCAAAGGGTGTGCTAATTAGATTAAATACGGTATAATAGAATTTAATGTAATACATTTAGGTAGCAAGATACAACTATCGCAAAAACGCAGAGGCAAGTGCGTTTTTATTTCAACAATTGCCATGGATTAGTGATCTGAACAACCTTCTAGCCCCTTGGCTATTTCTAGCTGTTAGTTCTAAAGTCAGAGGAGTAATTCGAGGCACACCTTTCTCAAAAACTAAAGTTTTCAGCCAGAAGGTCACTTCATTAAGCACTACAAAATCTGAGAAATGATTGCATTTTTTTATTTTTCTTTTTAATTTAGAAAATTCAAATTTGTCTGATACAAATACAAAATAATTTTTACAAAACAACATAACAGATAACATAATGCTAAAATACTGAAAAAAACCTATAGCCATAGTTATTTTGAGAGTTTTCATCTTCGTCAGTAAAAGATGAATAACGCTCAGGCTTAATATATCGACTTTGTTGAACCACACTAACTTCTCTGCCATCAACTACAATAGGACGAGCAAGCATCGCTTTAGAGGCCTGAACATTTTTCATTAGTAATTTTTATGAAAGAGCATGTAAATAGCATTTGTGTTAGTGACAGTGCAAAGCAAGGCAAGAAAAAGCGAATGATAGAGGGGGGTGTGGATGGTTTATTTTTAAAAGCGCCGAAAGAGCGACAATAATTTTAAGTCAAGAAACTTTGTAGCCATCCTCTGGTGGCCTCCAATCCTTAAAAAATTGCAAAAATCCTTAAACTAAATCTTGAAATCTCTGTCATTCACATTAAAAGTCTTTTAGACTCGCAGTATAATATCTTTCTAGTGGGAAGTTTTTTCTGTGTTGGTATTCCGTATTTTGTCTAATGAAGCGCGGGGTTTCTAATTTTCGAATGACCTCTGCCGGGTGCGCCAAAGTTTCCGGACAACTTTTAGATTTAATTGTAAAAGCAAAAATGTTAAAATAAAAATATTATTAATATGCAGTTTTGTAGCCCTGAATCTTCTCTTTCAAATGGTATATCAAACATTTATTACAAGGGGGCACAGACGCCTATCGGCGCCTCTATAGTATTTCGAAATTTCAATGAGGGGCTATGACTTCATTCATAAAAATAGGTATATCCCCTATTAGAACTCCTTTTTTCGCCTGTTCTTTTTTTAAAACGAAAGCTGACATTCTGGAGAACACGATGGTATTAGCGACAAAAGTGATTTCGCTATCTACGACCCGTTCTGGCCTTCGAAGTAAAAAAGCGTTACCCAACCACCCACCCACACATGCCAAATACTATATAAGATATCAAACATTTATTTAACTCAATAAAATGACCACCATTGGCATCAATACATAACTTGGGTCTTTTTGGAAAATTGTCAATGGCATTCTGGATCATCTTCTGTGAAATTGCTGCCCATTCTTTGACCGGGGAAGCTTTCAAAGCTGCGACTGTTTTGACCGTGATGGATTATTTTTTATAGCCTTACCTGAAGATTAAAGCCTGCTCAAAGCCACACAAAACAATCACAGCTTTGAAAGCTTCCCTCCTCAAAGAATGGGCAGCAATTCCACAGAAGATGATCCAGAATGCCATTGACAATTTTCCAAAAAGACCCAAGTTATGTATTGATGCCAATGGTGGTCATTTTATTGAGTGAAATAAATGTTTGATATACCGTTTGAAAGAGGAGATTCAGGGCTACAAAACTGTATATTAATAATATTTTTATTTTAACATTTTTGCTTTTACAGTTAAATCTAAAAGTTGTCCGGGAACTTTTGGCGCACCCGGTAGGAGAGCTTATGATAGAAGGGAAAACTGTTATTATAAAAATAACGGTAGGCTTCTTAGATTGTTGAAAAATATAAATATAAGTTACCGTATATTCTGTATCGATCGACCAGGCTTTTAAAAACGTGGCAGTTAACAAAACGCAAAAAGTATTTTTATAATATTGATTTCCAGGCTGATATATGTTTTCGAGGCGGCCTACTAATACAGAATGTACGGTAAGCTCTTTATTTAACATACCTCTGCGATAGTAGAATACTCAACAAAACCAAATCCTCTTGTTATTTTCAAGCTTTTGTCCAATTTCACCGAGAATTTTTCAAGAGAGCCAAACTTGGAAAAAGCTTTATGTAGCATTTCATCTGTAGTTCTTCGCGACAATCCACCCACGAATAGAGTGCATGCTTTGATGGCCATTGTGTCATTAGATCTTGTCATAATTTTCGTGCCATTAATTGTATGAGGGCGCGCAGCTAAGCTGTCATTCAACTAAAATATTATTCAGGCTCAATAATCAAACAATAGTATTGGGTTGTAACATAAGTCATGGCGGTTTTTTTGTAATGAATTTTATTCGCTAATTATCACACACATGCGATATACTTTGCATACCAATGGAAAGCTCATTCTTTGCTCTACAAGATCTTTGTTATTGTTTTTCTGGAATGATAAATTCTTGGTAATTTGTAGGCATAAACGATGGAGTTTCAAGTGGACAAGGATTTGCATTTTCGACATCACTTGACCTCATACTGCTCAGCTCACCAAGTCGGCCATTCAGGAGCTCAGTTGGGAGGTTTTGCCGCATCCGCCTTACAGCCCAGACCTCGCTCCATCTGATTATCACCTTTTTCGTTTCGGGGTGTAACATTCGACATGAGGATCTCGAAAATTGGCTCGTCAACTTCTTCGATAGCAGACCGGCTGACTTTTGGCGAAGCGGAATAAACAAACTGGTAGATCGATGGGAGGAGGTGGTTAGAACTGAGGGAGAATATATAACTGATTGAATTGTTGTTATTACTGTTGAAAGATGGAAGATAATAAATGAATGCAAAACCGTACAAAAAAACCGCCATGACTTATGTTGCAACCCAATAGAATCCTACCCTAGAAGCGAATACAACCATCCACCCCACCCTCAACAATTTTTTAAATTAAAATAAAAAATACCCAAATATTAGTCCTAGACCCCAGAAAAAGTGCGTAAGAAATTTCTTCGTCCCGGCTAACATACGCTGGCCTACCACTGAGCCTAAAAAAGGTTACAGCGTTAGTTACAGCGTTTTTGGGGTGGTCAAAATGTTTGAGGGGAGGGGACTGGTATTCACTACTAGTGCCTAAAATTCCTCACCCCTTGCTCTGACGAAAAATAAACCCATCCATGATGAAGCAACTCATTTGTCTGCTTGTTTCGTGCAACCCTGCATTCAAAAACCGGCCCGAATTGCTCAAAGTATTCCCGCAGAGACTGTTCAGTGGTGTTTTCAGGCAGTCTAGAGACGAAAATTTCGTATCTTCTATTTCCTCCGAACTTTAATTCTTGTCCATCGAGGATGTGTGGGGAAGAGCTAATAACACTGTTTACCTAAAAAAATAAAGTAAAAAATAGAACTTCTATATGTCTTACTAACTTCCTCTTCAGACGTGTAGCTAATATAACCAAATCCACGAGATTCTCCACTCTTTGGGTCTTTCATTACACAAGCTTGCGTTAGAGTCTTGAACTGAGAAAAATAGGCAGCCAACGACTCATCTGTGGTGGACGGCGATAAGTTGCCCACATACCTCGTCAATTCTTTTGAAAAGAGGTACTTAACTTCCACCAGTTTGCCATCAATTACATGCTTTTGACATGTCAACATAATGTGTGCCTGAAAAACATAGTTAATTTGTCAAAAGAATTAAAACAGGACTCTCAAAGGAACTTTTTAAAAATATTTAAACTTATTTTGGAACAACCTAAAATCTTTTGACTTTTACAATTTACGCTAAAATCTTTTTTTTTCGCTATCAAATGGCAACAAGCAATGAATAAAATGACCTTTTTCTTAAAAAATGGTCAAAATGTACTGTTTTTTTTAATGTAATTATTTTCCAAAAAAAAATCTGAGAGCCCTGAAGTAAAAGAATATAAAAAGCTTGCTTCATTTGGTTCAGCATAATTTACGAATCCAGTTATTTCATTCAGGTCACCGTGTTTTAGAGCACAACGAAACACATTGCCGTAGCGAGAGAAGTAGGCGTGGAGCGAATCACGAGTGGTCAATTTGGACAAAGCAGGGACTAGGAAACAGACGTCTTTGAGCTGACAAATGCTGACTGGCTGATCATTGATTCTGTGTGACTGAACACTCATTGCCTTGTCAAACTGTAACGAAAAAATTTAAAATAAAACAGAAAATGTTGGCTTTACTTTAGAATAAAAGCTGATTTAAAAAAAAATCCTCCCTATCATTATTTTTGGTTAGGTTAGACCAGCGTAATTTAGAAATGATTCTCTGAACTCGAAGAAAAGCCAAGAAAAAATATTGGGTAAACTGCACTCCACCGGAAATCCTAAAACGCGGTTTGAAAGCGCTCTGAACTATTTTTTGCCGTGAAACGGGCAGAAAACACGTTTTTAGGTGTGGGAAGGCAATTTTTCAAAAAAAAATTTTTGGTTTGCCTTGGGGGACCAAGGCAAAAATTATGCAAGAAATGTCAAAAAAAAGTTTTTTAAGTTGGCGCCAAAACATTTTTTTTGGGAATAGGCCTTATTCGAGAAGGTCTGTATTGGGAAGGGAATAAAAGAGGGCCACTAATTACAGAGTGCCACTAGCAACAAGATGTTGAACATGCTGGAGCCTCCCGCATATAGAAGCTATGGTATGCATGTTTTTATGCATCCAGAGTTACTTTCGAAGGGGGCGCGGGGGCTTCGAGTTCACTTACCTTAGACATGATTCCGAGAAGAACTCTTGATCATATAATGCATATACAGTCTCTTTTTGCCACGGCCCATGTTGAAAAATATGGTAGAAACAGCTAAAATATGCAAAAATTCGTTTATTTAATATTTTGTCATAAAAGTGTCCCTTTTTATTACCTTTCCTTTCTATTGCAGCCCTTGTTCTCAAAAAAATGTTTTGGCGTCAATTTGAAAAAAACATTTCTGTGGCATTTTTTGTATAATTTTTGCCTTGGTCCCCAAAGGCAAACCAAAAAAAATTTTCGAAAAATTTCTTTCCCACACTTAAAAACGTGTTTCTTACCCTTTTCACGGCATAAAAAATAGTTTAGAGTGCTTAAAACCGCAGTTTTGGTTTTCCGGTAAAGTCTAATGCGGCCAAAATATTTTCGAGCCCATTCTAACATACACTGACCTAATATTTGCCAAGTAAAAGCTAAAAATCATGATGGTGCTTTTTTAGCTGTTTCTAGCGTGGCAAAAAAAGACTCTATATGCATTTTACGATCAAGGGTACTTCTCGGAATCATGTCTAAGGTAAGTGAGTGCGCGCTGAAAATCGCGCGCAACCCAACAAGCACCCTGCGCCCCCTTCGGGGGCTTCGAGTTGGGATAAATAACCCCCTAAAGGGGTGGGGGGTGGGTTAGTGGGGTTATGGGTTTGTATGATCTTCTTTTAGTAAATGGCTATGATCATTGATTGCATGATGCTCAACGGAAGGACCTTGTCTTCTTCAGCTTGCGACCAGATTTTTTTCTTTACTTAAAATTAGTCAATTATATTGTATTTCCACTAATCAGCGCCCCCTGATTCAAAATCGTGTTTTTGGCATTGTGTTTTTAGCCCACTTTTGATTACTTCTCTCAGGCAAGTTACCACCCATTTCGAAGCTAGAAAGATGAGCTACTAAATGGTTGGTAACTTGCCTGAGAGAAGTGATCAAAAAGTGGGCTAAAACACAATGCCAAAAACACGATTTTGAATCAGGGGGGGATAATTAGAGTAAATACGGTATAATAGAATTTAATGTAATACAATTAGGTAGCAAGATACAACTATCGCCAAGCCCCCCTGAGCCTCCTTGGGCGGCACAGGGAGACTTGGAGTTGAGATGCGCACACCCACATACCTTAGACACAAATCACTCGAAAGGGACTCTGGATGCATAAAAATGTAGGCATACCAGAGTTTCTTTATGCGGTAGGCCCCAGTTAACAAAACTATGTTCAAATTCCATCTTTCCGAGGTATATGGTTACATGTTCAAGTTGGTTTAGCTTGGAGGACCAAGGCAAAAAGTCAAATTTTGGTCAAAAAATTTTTTTCGAAAATGTTCGGCCGCAAACTAAAAACATGTTTTCTACACAAATAAAGACCAGAGAAGCTCAAAAAGTGGTCAGAACACACTTTTGGGAACATGCGATATAAAGAACTTTAGCCGAGGCCTTATTGAAAGCTCATTCAATTATAAGTTATAACAAATAAACATCTAAAAATTAAAATGCGCATTATTGTATGCTACCGTTCTATTATTCAAATAAAACATTTTGTGTTATGGACGGCGGCCGGCAAAATTTTGGACGGCCGACAGGACAGGCGGGGAAACTTTTAAAAATGGGACGGCCGGTCGGACATCTGGCGGAAATCTTAAAATACGGGGACGGGACGCTGTCCAAATTTCAGAAATGTGCCCCACTGTGCCCTCGAACACATATAAAGCTGGAACTTTTTTGTAAAAACAATACCCACTTTAAAATAGAGCGAAAAATTCATACCCCTTTCTTGTCGAAGAAAAAAACACACGCACTGTCTGGAGGTTTGCAAATGTCACCAGTTCGCCCCATTTTCACGCAAGTAATGCTGCCGAACTGAGAAAAGTGGTCGTAGAGCATAGCTTCTGTTGTATTTTCTGGAAGATTTTTGACATGCAGCTTGTGAAAACGCCGTACGGAAATGACTTGAAATTGAGCATTGCAAGCAGGAAAGCAAAGTCGAACAGTAGAACCACCAAATCGCTTTGCATTTGCTGCATTGTGGATTGAAGAGAAAGAAGACTGTCCACAATAGCTTAGTGAGCGACGAATTTCACGTTTAGAGCATGAATCAAAATTAAAAGATCTTAAAAAGGAATGTCTCAGCACGTTGAATCGAAGCAAGCAGACCTAAAATAGTTACGAATATGAGAGGGAATATTAAAAAAGTTTACCTTCATGATTTGCACAGGTTATTAGTTTCGCAAGACTCGAATTTAGAACTAAAACTTCGGAAGATAATCCATTGAAAATATTGTAGGAAAACTATTAAGCGTAAAGCCTTTATCAAAAGTGCTTTGATAAAAATTATTTTGTCTGACAAAAAACTCAATTTAAATTGCGCGCCGAATATATAAAGACACTAGAGAATTTTGAATATTAAATAATTTAATTTGAATAATTTGGAAATTTGCAGATTCTCAATAGGGTGGTGCATGGTAGCTTAACCAAACCGGACCGGTTTTCGTCCAATTAACCGGAACCGAAAACCGGATACAACGAAATTCCGGTTACCGTATTACCTCTAATAGCTCCCCCTGCTCTAATAACTTTAAAAACCATTTTTATGCAATTATTTTGCCATAAATGGTCCAGAAACACAATTTAAAAAGGGATTATGGGCTGTATTGGGAGGGGAAGGTAATAATACAGGGCCTACTTATTTTCGGCTTCTTTACCATGTTTTTCAACTCGGGCCGTGGCTCTTTATGCATTTTATGATCAAGAGTACTTCTCGGAATCATATCTAAGGTACCATATTACCTCTACAGTCGAGTCCCTCATTAACATACCCCCGATTAACATAAATCCCTCATTAACATGATGCTTGTGGCGATTTGGTTGGCTTGCAAAGAAATCCTTTGTAACAAACCCTCCCATTAACATAATCCCTCATTAACATAAATCCCTCATTAACATAAGTATTTTGCGGGTCCTGGCCTTATAAATGGATCTCTCATTAACATGATTTCAATTTATGAATTGTCTCGACACGAATTCTTTTGCTTTTGTTAAATTTTTCGAATCATTCTCATGTTTATTTTTGAACCAGTCGGTCGTATTTTTCACGCTTGCACTTAATTTTTTTTCTTTTCAGTTATGGAAACTCCAAGCAAGAAGCGTCGCATCATCACGTTGCAGGAGAAGAAGGAAGTCATCGATGCATCAGAAGCGGACAAGAAAAAGAGTCTGAAGGATCTCGGTGAGCAAGCGAAGGAAAGTGCTACTCTACTTGGATAATTTCTCAAATATCAAGCTGGAGAACATCACAATCAAATTTCTGCCTCCGAACACGACTGCTCGATCTCAGATCTCAGAAATAGCGGAGGATATCTCGACAGCGGAAGTGGAAGAGCCGGAAAGGTAAGCCTTGTGGTTTGTTTGACTTTAATAAACTTTTCTTTTTAGCGTCAACAAAGTGATGGAGATAGATGAGGAGCCGGTGCTACCAACTGTCACAA
This sequence comes from Ditylenchus weischeri, assembly GCA_029231635.1. Lineage (NCBI taxonomy): Eukaryota > Metazoa > Nematoda > Chromadorea > Rhabditida > Anguinidae > Ditylenchus > Ditylenchus weischeri. The sequence continues at coordinate 322,163 of JAMRYI010000046.1, forward strand.
GTCGCGAGGCCAAAGAAGCTGTTCAAGTCCTTCTTCGCTATTCCTCCAATCCCAAGATCCTTCAATTGTGTGACGCAGCAGATAACGTGTTGGCCGAAGAACTCTTGCAAAGGTTGAAACAAAAAAAAATCACAAATTATTTTGATGTTAACTGTTAACATTCAGCTATCCAACATCCTTGATCTTATTATTGTAGTCCAACATCCTTGTTCGTATTTTTGTTAACCAACATCCTTGAAACCAAGATCCTTTTGTTCAATTTTTGGCAATAAAGCATGTTATTATGGTAAAAGTCTCTCATTAAAATATTCTCCGGTGTGGAAAGAGTAGTCAAGTCCCTCATTAACATACCCCCCCCCCATTAACATAATCCCTCATTAACATAACGATTTCTCCGGTCCCTTGGTGTTATGTTATTGAGGGACTCGACTGTAATAGCTTCGCCTGCTCTAATAACTCCCCTCCCCCTTAACTTTGAGAACCTAAATCTCAGCCCAGAGTCAACTTTTTGCAAAGCTGTTTTACGCGTTTTCTTAAATTCCGCGAGCTCTACCGATTGCACTTTTCAGATTTTAGTTGAGCGCCCCGAATTCCAAATTTTCCGCTTTTCGGACATCCAAAAAAATAACTCCCCGGGGAGCTATTAGAGGAAATACGGTAATTCACGACAAAAATAATCGAACCCTAGTTTTTTTCGGGTTGACCGACCGAAGCGAAACTAAAAAATCCGTAATTGAAAATCGGTTAACCGAAAACCGGGTAGTGCCAAATTAACCGTAACCGCACCACCCTAATTCTCAACCATAAGCCGGAAGAGTGAATTTGTTAGAGTACTTGTACAAGTAAAACAACTTTATTCAAAACAATATACAAAATTATGCAAATTTATTCACACCTTTGTATATCCAGCAGCCCAACAAAAGACATAACGGCTCTCTATTTGTCTATTTTTTGAATTTTGCGTTGGCCTTCCTTCCTTACATTATTTTCGAAAATTTTGTTACTGTAGGATAGACTCAAAAACGTTTTCTTTTTTCGTTGTTGTTCGGAAAACATGTTTGATTAGTCTGTCCTGGACTATCTTTCCCCTAAGCACATTCAAAAAACAACTGGGGAATGAGGCAAAATTTCCAAAGAAATGTCAAGCAGACTTTTACACTTTCCGTCGGCTCGCTTAGACTACAGCAGCGTGAATATATTTTACAAACAATGCAAAAGGTGAAAACAAAAGGTCAAATTGATCAGTGTTTTCAAAAGTCACACTATCACACCTGGGTCACACTAACTTCACCGACCTTTTTATCTGAAATTTTGTTTTCTTATCTCACAAGGGAGGGTCGCAAACTGTAAAATTCGGTACGCAAATTCTGAATATGCCATCTTGTAGAGCATAGTAAATTTACTATATAGAATTTCAATATTTCCGTCAAACAGACAGAAAAACTCCAACCTGGAGACTCGAGAAACATCGAAAATAGGCTAAAAATTGCCTTAGTCCCCCCTGCGGATTTTCGATACATATTTTTTACAGTCCTACCTCGATATGGTGACACCCCTAAAATCTTGATCCCCACCTGGGTCCAACTCTTTTTTTCAGCAAACCTGGAGACTCGAGAAATATAAGGCCGAAAACTGCCTTGGTCCCCCCTATTGATTTTCGAAAACATTTGTCTGCGGTCAAACCTCGATGTAGGGACATCTTTAAAACTTCGATTCCCAGCTGAGTCCTACACTTTCTTAACCCGTTTGCTGAAAAAAAAAAGTTGGACCCAGGTGGGGATCAAGCTTTTAGGGGTGTCACCATATCGATGTAGGACTGTAAACAATATGTATCGAAAATCCACAGGGGGGACTAAGGAAATTTTTAGCCTATTTTCGATGTTTCTCGAGTCTCCAGGTTGGAGTTTTTCTGTCTGTTTGTCGAAAATATTGAAATTCTATATAGTAAATCGACCATGCTCTACAGGATGGCATATTCAGAATTTGCGTATCGAATTTTACAGTTTGCGACCTTTCCTTGTCAGATGTTTTTACACCATTTTTAGTTGAAGTTTTTCTCTATCGGTTCAGTGGTCAAACGTCTCAGTTAAAAATAATAGACTTTAAAGTCACACTTGGTGTGATTTTGTCAAAACTTATTTTTAACTGAGACGTTTGACCACTCAATGGATAGCGAAAAATCTCAGCTACAAGATGGTGTAAAAACATCTGAGATAAGAAAACAAAATTTCAGATAAAAGGTCGGTGAAGTTAGTATGACCCAAGTGTGATAGTGTGACTTTTGATACCACTGAAATAGATTAAGAAGTTTTTTGAATTCAATAAACTTTCTACAGCACTTCTTCCACATCCACCAGCAAGTCATATTCTTCATCGGATTCTTTTTCCGGCTGACTCAATGTCGGAGGCACTAAAATAAAAATAGCCTTTTTTGTTTTAACAAAAAGTATCATACTTTTCGAACTAAGAGCTTGAGCTTGCAACTTGTGTGATAATTCCACAATGCAAGAGTTATCCAATTGAGCATCACCCCAAGCAACAAAATCAATGATTGGTTGGTCAAATATGTTGGCTGACACCAGCTTGTCAAACATGGACAAAATGAGCTGTTTTTTGGCTGCATTCTTAGGTCCTAACAAACTTCCGTAGTCTAGCGTGTCCATTGGAATGCCGATTGAGCTCAGAGCACTATTAACCTTCAGCAACTTGCCGTAAAAAGAAATCGATTTAATGAGCTCAACTGAAAATGGACTTGTTTAACTCTGGTAATAAAAGTTGGTAATTAGCCGGATTTTAAAACTTTATTTTAAAATTGTAAAGTTGGTTTGTGCCAATGAAAACTTTGTTCCATAAATTTTCTTACAAATTTCATGCTTAATTTTTTGGGCTTTTGTTGTTGGAAATTAGGGATGAGTGCACCCCCCCGTGTTTTGGGTATCTGGGGGTTGTTGATTTTGGAATTTTTACTTAGCGGGGGGTAGTTTACGAGGAGGAATTTAAAAAATAATTTTGCGGGGAGGGAATGCGAGGACGGGGTTCAGTAACCCTAGTTTATTAGCCCAAAATTGAGCTGAAAACATAACGCTTCAAAGTAGCATCAAAGTAGTTGAATCACACTTCTTCATCACTTTCGGTATCTTCCACCTTCGGCGCCAACTTCAGTTCTTTCAAAGAGGCCTTGATAAGGAGTAGTTGCTGTGCCCTCTCGCCGCTGAGTCACTTTCATTGTTTGTCATCGTAGCCAGAACGCATTTATCCAATGATAACGGGGGAAGCGGGGATGATTTTTCGATGCGGGGGGAATTACGGGGGGGGATTTTCTAAAAAATCGTAGCGGGCGGGGGATTCCCCGCGGGGACGGTAGCGGGGACCCATCCCTATTGGAAACCTCCCAATTTGGAGATGTTTTAGCTATTAGATTGTGTCTTAAACAGCACAGTCGACTTTCGAATTATAAAAACGATGACCTTACCTTTGGCAACCGAGCAAAGAACTTTTGACAAAATTATCAGAGCAAACGTTTTCCGGTCTGGAAAAGTTATGAAATCATGTGATCAGGAATGGCAAAAATATTACCTAATACAATAGCTGGAAAATCTTGCGTGATACCTAAATGGTTTCAGTTAGTTTTAAACCAACAATTTAACACGTCTAATGCCCCCTGTAACGACTTTACCTTCTAGTGCAGAATTTATAGCTGAGCATTTTTGCCAAATAGTACAGGGTGGCTGGGTTTTGTGCTGGAGTACGCCCTAATTGTTTTGAAATTGGTAATTGAAAATTTTGAAATTTTAAAATTTTGCATATCTGATGCAAAACATCTGATACAGAAAGAATTATATATGAAACGCATCAAAATTTTTTTTATTTCTGACTTTGGGGGGTAAAACCGTGGTTTTGTCCCGTTGACTGTTTTTTTGAAAATGACTCAGAAAATGACCCATATATTCTGAGTGAGATTTCACCCCGCCGAATTAACTATGGAATTTCTCGTGTATCACACGACATAGACATAAATACAAACATATTTTCTGACTACAAAATTGTAACAAAAATAATGTTTCAGTCTGTCCTAACACACCCTGATCTCCCTAAGCCTAAGCATGAACCAATAAGACTTCTAAATTTTAACACATTATAGATGACATCGCTGTAATGATGTTTAAAAAGATGATGAAATGGTGGTAAATGATGATAAAAACAACATGTTTTTAAGAAAAAAATATTATTTTTTAGAAAAAAATCAACAGGGGGACCAAGGAATATTTTGGGTGGGCAGGTCACCACCGCAGTTGGGCACCTCCAAAAAAACCACCGCCGGCGAAAGAAATTCGCTAAATTTTGCCACCACCGCCCTTGTACTCATACACTCAAAATTTAGCTGAGATTCTGTAGAGCAGAAGTTTAGAAGTTCTACCAAACGTATATCCATCACAATATATATAGCAGAAATCACTGAAAAAAATTTGCTGCCCGCTGTGTGTAGATTGTCTCGGGACTAAATGGCTCAGAAACAATTGGCAAAATCAGAATCTTTGTGATATTTTGCACAAGACTGACGAATCATAATCAATAAAATACTTCAAAATTGAGTTTAAACAAGTGTCGGACCCTGGGCGAGGGTGGGACCGTTCCCCAGGCGGGAATGAACTTTTGGGCTGTCCTTATGACAAGCGTCAACTGTATTTCTTCGTCCAACCCTTACATGCCCACTATTTTTGACAAAAATTCTCAGAAATCGATTGTGCACCACAAGGTAGCTACATGCTAATCGGACGTGTAAGAAGTAATAACCGATGTTTCGGATGAATTTAGATCGCAACTTCTTCCATACGCCTCGATCTTTGCCTTGGTAACAGTCGTCCAATTGCTGCGCTGACAAAAGTTTCAGCTCAATCAATTTCTTGATAAGCTCATCGCGAGCTTGTTTTCTAGCCAGCTTTTTACTTTTGCCACCAGTAACCTCAACACTAACTGAGATGTGGTTGAAATCAAAGCTCATTCGAGTCAAGCAAACCAGCTTAGGACCTAAAAAAAATTAATATATATTTTTTTAATTTAAACATACAAGGTGGCGTAAGAAATTCGGTCGATTTCAAACATCCATAACTTTTTGTTCTGACATGATTTCAAAATTCTGTAAACGCAGAACACCTTAGAATTACGGGCGCTTTCATTTGTTATCGAAAAAATTCGACAATTTTTGACTTTCTTGCCTTGGTCCCCCCTTTGGGCGCTAGTGAAGAATAGGGTTCCAAAAATCAGCTTGGTCCTCCCTGTTGTTTTTTCGTAAAAAAAGCTTGGTCCCCCCTCTTGTTTTTCGTAGAAACTAGTTTGGTCCTATACATTTTAATAAATTTTAATAAAAAACAGCTTGGTCCCCCCTCTTGTTTTTCGTAGAAACTAGTTTGGTCCTATACATTTTAATAAATTTTAATAAAAACAGCTTGGTCCCCCCTCTTGTTTTTCGTAGAAACTAGTTTGGTCGTATAAATTTTAATAAATTTTAATAAAAACAGCTTGGTCCCCCCTCTTGTTTTTCGTAGAAACTAGTTTGGTCGTATAAATTTTAATAAATTTTAATAAAAAACAGCTTGGTCCCCCTGTTGTTATTCGTAGAAACTAGTTTGGTCCTATAAATTTTAATAAATTTTAATAAAAACAGCTTGGTCCCCCTGTTGTTATTCGTAGAAACTAGTTTGGTCCTATAAATTTTAATAAATTTTAATAAAAACAGCTTGGTCCCCTGTTGTTATTCGTAGAAACTAGTTTGGTCCTATAAATTTTAATAAATTTTAATAAATTTTAATAAATTTTAATAAAAAACAGCTTGGTCCCCCCTGTTGTTATTCGTAGAAACTAGTTTGGTCCTATAAATTTTAATAAATTTTAATAAAAACAGCTTGGTCCCCCTGTTGTTATTCGTAGAAACTAGTTTGGTCGTATAAATTTTAATAAATTTTAATAAAAACAGCTTGGTCCCCCTGTTGTTATTCGTAGAAACTAGTTTGGTCCTATAAATTTTAATAAATTTTAATAAAAACAGCTTGGTCCCCCTGTTGTTATTCGTAGAAACTAGTTTGGTCCTATAAATTTTAATAAATTTTAATAAATTTTAATAAAAAACAGCTTGGTCCCCCTGTTGTTTTTCGTAGAAACTAGTTTGGTCCTATAAATTTTAATAAATTTTAATAAATTTTAATAAAAAACAGCTTGGTCCCCTGTTGTTATTCGTAGAAACTAGTTTGGTCCTATAAATTTTAATAAATTTTAATAAAAACAGCTTGGTCCCCCTGTTGTTATTCGTAGAAACTAGTTTGGTCCTATAAATTTTAATAAATTTTAATAAAAACAGCTTGGTCCCCTGTTGTTATTCGTAGAAACTAGTTTGGTCCTATAAATTTTAATAAATTTTAATAAAAACAGCTTGGTCCCCCTGTTGTTATTCGTAGAAACTAGTTTGGTCCTATAAATTTTAATAAATTTTAATAAAAACAGCTTGGTCCCCCTGTTGTTTTTCGTAGAAACTAGTTTGGTCCTATAAATTTTAATAAATTTTAATAAAAAACAGCTTGGTCCCCCCTGTTGTTATTCGTAGAAACTAGTTTGGTCCTATAAATTTTAATAAATTTTAATAAATTTTAATAAAAAACAGCTTGGTCCCCCTGTTGTTTTTCGTAGAAACTAGTTTGGTCCTATAAATTTTAATAAATTTTAATAAAAAACAGCTTGGTCCCCCTGTTGTTATTCGTAGAAACTAGTTTGGTCCTATAAATTTTAATAAATTTTAATAAAAAACAGCTTGGTCCCCTGTTGTTATTCGTAGAAACTAGTTTGGTCCTATAAATTTTAATAAATTTTAATAAAAACAGCTTGGTCCCCCTGTTGTTTTCGTAGAAACTAGTTTGGTCCTATAAATTTTAATAAATTTTAATAAAAACAGCTTGGTCCCCCTGTTGTTATTCGTAGAAACTAGTTTGGTCCTATAAATTTTAATAAATTTTAATAAAAACAGCTTGGTCCCCTGTTGTTTTTCGTAGAAACTAGTTTGGTCCTATAAATTTTAATAAATTTTAATAAAAACAGCTTGGTCCCCTGTTGTTTTTCGTAGAAACTAGTTTGGTCCTATAAATTTTAATAAATTTTAATAAAAACAGCTTGGTCCCCCTGTTGTTTTCGTAGAAACTAGTTTGGTCCTATAAATTTTAATAAATTTTAATAAAAACAGCTTGGTCCCCCTGTTGTTTTCGTAGAAACTAGTTTGGTCCTATAAATTTTAATAAATTTTAATAAAAACAGCTTGGTCCCCCTGTTGTTATTCGTAGAAACTAGTTTGGTCCTATAAATTTTAATAAATTTTAATAAAAAACAGCTTGGTCCCCCCTGTTGTTATTCGTAGAAACTAGTTTGGTCCTATAAATTTTAATAAAAAACAGCTTGGTCCCCCTGTTGTTATTCGTAGAAACTAGTTTGGTCCTATAAATTTTAATAAATTTTAATAAAAAACAGCTTGGTCCCCCCCCTGTTGCTTTTACAAATAAAACAACAGGGGGGACCAAGCTGATTTTTGGAATCCTATTCTTCACTAGCGCCCAAAGGGGGGACCAAGGCAAAAAAGTCAAAAATTGTCGAAATTTTTTTTTGATACCAAATGAAAGCGCCCGTAATTCTAAGGTGTTCTGCGTTTACAGAATTTCGAAATCGTGTCAGAACAAAAAGCTATGGATGTTTGAAATCGACCGAATTTCTTGCGCCACCCTGTATTTTAAACTTTTATTAGCCTATTTTGCATAAACAATGTTACCGTATTATCTCTAATAAGCGCCCCCCCCCCCTCTACTTTGAGGGTCTGTATCTCGGGGCAGAGCAAATATTTTGCAAAGCTGTTTTTCGCATTTTCTTAACTCCCACGAGCTCTACCGATTCCATTTTTTAGATTTTGGTTGTGCACCCAAAAATCTCGAGATCGACCCAAAATTTTTCCGATTTTCGGAGGGTTGAAAAATAAGCGCCCCGGGGCGCTTATTAGAGATAATACGGTAAATTTTTCTGTTTTTTTGCTGAAAATTAATTCAAAATTATCTTCCTGCTCTAACATGTTTCTCTAAATTTTAAGTGTTATTGCAGGACGTCGATGTTGATGACTGTCATCGAGGTGCAGCAGCAAAAGAATAAATTTTTAGTACCAAACAGTGTTTCCAAAAAATTTCCACACAATTTCCTACGAAAAAATTTCATTTTAATCGAGAGAATGAAAATTTTTTGGAAACACTGGTACCAAACTTTTTTTTTGAGTTTTTATTTGGATTTTGTTCAGAGTCGATTTATTTTTGTGCACTTTTCTGCAGTCCTATACAATCGAATCTCGCTATCGACTACTGGCTGAAAATTAGCTGAAAAGCGTTGAGATTTTTTTTCACTTACCACTTTCTTCATTAATTTCCTTAGTTAGGGTGGTAAGAGTAAGCTCAACTCCAGGAACATTCAAATTAGTCAGTAGATTGATAACATCCGTTGTATTATTCTTCATTTCAAGTCAAATTAGTTAGCTTCGAAGAGGTTTTGAGAAATTGTTTTAAATCAACACAAACAAATTTCCAGACAGTTTTAAAGTTGTGAGTTTTGAAATTTTTTTATATTATCAATTTTGATAATAAAGTCAATCAAAACTGGTTAATTTTTAAAATTTCATAAAGTTTTTAGTTATAAGAAGCTAAACTTGCTCCGTTGTACTATTATTTGCAAATTTTGAGATGCTTTAATTATTGATTCAAAGTTTGAGGATAATATTTGAATCTGCCCGCTAATTTCTTTAAATATGTCCGCTAATATTAATTTGGCATTTTCTTTGGTTGTTACACTTTTCGACCCTGAAATGGCGCTTTTTCTGCCGGAAATGGCACTTTTTCTGCCGGAAATTTCAAAAAAGCTTTTGTTTTCGGGGGTTTTCTTATTACTTTTCAATTTTTTGTGTAGCTTGCGTGTAGCCCAGGATCTCAGCTTTCTTACAAGCTATCAACTGACTGAATGAGATTTTCAAAAGTTGGAGGAAAAAGTCTTTGAACAGAATAAATTTTTCCAAAAATTTGGTCCCTTTAAAGACCTTTTCCTCCAACTTTTTGAAACCTGATTTGGTCAGTTGATAGCTTGTAAGAAAGCTGAGATCCTGGGCAACACGCTGGTCAAAAAAAATTGAAAAGTATTAAGAAAACCCCCTAAACAAAAGCTTTTTCAAATTTCCGGCAGGAAAAGTGCCATTTCAGGGTCGAAAAGTTTTTCAACCATTTTCTTTTAATTTTTTTTGGTTACTTTTCAAATATTTTTATATCATCGTATAGCCCAGGATCTCGGCTTTTTTACGAGCTATCAAACTCTATTGAACAGTTTCAGAAATGTAGAGATTTAATGGTTTGAATGAAGTAACTTTTGTTTTTTATTTATTTTTTCAAACCCCTAAATTATTAAATTTATAAATTTATTCAGGAGAGTTTGATAGCTTGTTAGAAAGCTGAGATTCTGGGCTACACGTAAGTGCAAACACAATTCAAAAATTGAAAAAGAATTAGCACAAAAAATCAAAGAGAAGTGCAAATTTGACATTAGCGGGCATTTTTCACAGATTATCGGGCAAACTTAAATACCACCAAGTGTAAAGCTTTTTAAAACTTTTTTTATAACACTTGACCATCGTACAAATATCGGCTTCGTGTGTTCAATGGAGAGTGGAAGGGAGAGGCTAATCGGGATAGGCCCCGTAAATTCAAAAAAAAATTCTATTTGCCGCTTTATTGAAGAGAATTCCGTATTGTCTCTAATAAGGCCCCCGGGGCCTTATTTTTCAACCCCTCGAAAATCGTGAAATTTTGAAGTCAATCTCGAGATTTTCGGGTGAAAATCTGAAATCTAAAAAGCGGAATCCGTAGAGCTCGTGGGAGTTAAGAAAACGCAATAAACAACTTTGCAAAAAATTGACTCTGGGCTGAGATATAGGTCTTCAAAGTTGAGGGGGGGGTCTTATTAGAGGGGGCCTTTTTAGAGGAAATACGGCGAATCCAACAACATTACTTCTGTTTGTTATAATTTTCCTCTGATAATAAAATGCATAAAGTAAATAAAATTTTATTTATAACTTAAACTTTAAGTCTTAAATTAAAGTAATATAAATTTTTGCAACTCACAACTATAAAAAAACAAAGAAGATATGGGCAAAATACATAGCCTGGATTAAGAAATGGACGAGGAAAATAAGGAATCTGTGTTAGACGGCCAAGCTAGTCTTCATTGAAGGGCTGCAGTGTGTGCCATTGGGCGACGGAGCGCCTGGGAGTGGCTAGCATGTCTTGCCAGTGTTTTAGACCAGCTCCCTGGATGTTGGACTGACCGCCTATGATCACTTGGCCGATGCGCTCGTTGGAGCCTACCCTGTCATAGTCAGAAACAATTATGTGCAAATGGACTCTCTGCAAAATTGTAATTAAGAGTGGGTCCTACAGAAATACAGGGTGGAGGAAATACGTTTTTTACCGGGTCCGCGACAATTCACCTCCAGGACAATTCACCTCCGGGACAATTCACCTCTGGGACAATTCACCTCCCGGGACAATTCACCTCCAGGGACTATTCACCTCCGGGACAATTCACCTCCAGGACAATTCACCTCCCGGGACAATTCACCTCCAAAAATAAAAAATATTTCAAAAGTTCATCACAACAAGTTTATTCGAATGAGTGTTTAAAATAACAACAACAGCAAACAAAGATGTACATCAAAAAACACCTAAACATCCATATCATAATTAGTGGCAATTCCTTTAAGATATTCCTCAGAGTTTCTTGTGGCGAATTTCTCAACAATTCTCAGGATCTGGGCATCGGCTCTCATATACTTGGTGCGCTTGCCTTTCGGTCGCTTTCCGGCTTGCCAATCGATGAACTTGTTGTCCCTGCCTTGCTGAACACTTCTGAGACAGTCGATGAAGTTCCAAATTCCTAAGATAATAAAATATAATGATCAGATAGATAAGGAAATAAAAAAACCTGGATGGCAGACGTCAAGCTCACATTGGATTCTGTGATTCGCAGCTTCAGCATAGTTGTTTGTGCGGTGCATCCCACTAAGAGTCCTTTCATACACGTTCCAGAGCGAGTGCGCAAATCTCGGTTCAACGATGACATCTCGAATTCCCCTTCTTGTGACTGATCCTGTAAAATAAATTAAATTCACATCAAATTTGTGAAACATACCAATGTAGTTTTTCTGAAAATAAAGCATCACCGGCTCAAGCTCCACCAGTTGGACTGCCCACAGCTCGTCAAAGACCCTGATCAACTCCTTCGGAGGAACGAAAGCCATTGAAGTTATCATACCTGAAACAAAGCAGTGCGCGTTGGGAAAAGGTGAAACACAAGACAGCTCACGGCATTGCACTGCAAAATCGGTGTCAGAGTCGTATCGTCCTTTCAGATGATGTTTGGCTAGCTTTTTTTTTCATATTCTGGACCAAGTGGAAAAAACAGCCAAAGACTTGCACGGGAGGCAATTGAGGACCAAAGAAGACTTGATTTCCAGGATTTGGATTGACAGGCGGTGATGGGAACTTGTTCTCAAGAGCATTGACGACTGCTTGCTCATAATCCACGGAGACACTTGAAGGTTGAAAGTCCGGCCACAGATCCCGGACCATTTGCAGCAGCTTTTCATAGACGGCTTGACTTTTATTTGGTAGGAGAGCGTAGAGCACGGGAAAGACGAATCCATCTCTTTCAGCCAGAATGATGTATACCTAAGAAAGAGTGTATGGTGTGAGCTCGAAAATTCAATAAACCTACTTGAAAGAAGGGCATTGGCGTGATTTTAAACGTTCCATCCATAAAGACAACCTTCATCCGGCTTGACCAGTTCTTGTTTCGTTGTCGCCCGAAAAGTAGAATTCTAAATAAATAATTATTTAGAGTAAGTTTCAAACGAAGTCTCACCGCTCAGCATCTTGTGAATCTCCAAGTAGAAAGAGTTCTTGTTCCTCAGCTCCGAATCTGTAGTTTCTGTACGGTTCTGGAATAGCAAAGTTGATCCCGTTCGGCGCTGCTGGCATTTGATTGACTCTTCTGCGGATGCGCTGCACATTCTTCCGCGATGCACTTGAACTTGTTTGGGATTGGACGGCTTGTGGAACCCCAATGATGGCACGATTGAAAATTTGTATTGGATGCTTAAAAATTGATTTACAAAAATTGATTGGGTTGAAGGAATACAAACATGCATGGTTTCTGTCGCGGCCGTCTTGATTTCTTGTTTGAGCTGACGAAGAGGAATGGCAAGTGCTGACTTCTCGTGATTGTGCGCGCCCATTGTCTTGATCACTTCCCCAGATAGAACCTTTGTGTGAACTCGGAAACGGCAGCCAGTCTCTTGAACTTTGATGCACGCCCAGAAAGTTTTGTCGCCAGCCACACTGAGTTTTGCTTTCCAGAATAGAAATCCGTCGTAGGCGAGCACATCTTTTCCTTTTTCTGACTGAATCGCCACCTGCAAGCAAAATGTTGAACTAAAATTGCGAAACCAAAGGGAATAACAAACTTGTTCGCTGACTGCTGGGTTAGCGATTTGCTGATTGGCTTGCTCCATGAAACTAAAATGAAAAAAATGATAACATGATCAGCAAAAATTTAACACGACCGGCAAAAAAAAGCGAATGATAAACAAAAATGAAATGAAGGTGGAGAAACACTGCAACAAAAAAAAGCGCAAATTTGGAAATGTATTTTATTTTCGGAGGTGAATTGTCCCGGGAGGTGAATTGTCCTGGAGGTGAATTGTCCCAGAGGTGAATAGTCCCGGGAGGTGAATTGTCCCAGAGGTGAATTGTCCCGGAGGTGAATTGTCCTGGAGGTGAATTGTCCTGGAGGTGAATTGTCCGTGTACCTTTTTTACCATTTATTTGAAATCCCGAAAGGCATATTACAGGGATGGCCAAAAAGTTCCCGACTTCGAAGCCGCCATTACCTTTGGCTCTAGACGAATTTCAAAATTCTGTTTTCACAGATCGTATTGGAATTGCTCGTGATTTTATTTGGTATGTAATGAAAAAAACGGTAAAGGGACGTTTTAGCATATTTTTTCAAATGGAAAAAAAGGACGAAAGGCAAAAAGTGATTTTGTCGAAAAAAATTGCCTTAGTCCCCCTTGTTGTTTTGAAACGTTGCTTATTGGCTTTTTAAAAACAACAGGGGGGGCCAAGGTAATTTTTTTCAAAAAACACTCTTTGCCTTTCGTCCTTTTATTTTCATTTGAAAAAATATGCTGAAACGTTAACGCACCTCAAAAACACAACTTTGGCTTGCTCCCTACTGTGCATCGGGCCTTGCTTATCCACAGACCAGTGCTCAATCCACAAAGGAAGCCCAAGCAAAAGTATTAGGTTGTCTCAAAAGTTCGCACCGCGTTGCCTTGGTCCCCCTGTTGAAAATTTTGTACAGTTTTAAAAAGTTCTCTGTATTTATTTTGCAATGTTTTTCAGTTTATCGTTTATTTTTTTGCTCAGCTCATATTGTTTATTGTTTTTAGATGGATAGCAATCAATTTAATTAGTTGTCAATTAATCGATTAATTTTTATGCTTTGTTTTGAATAAAATTTGAAATTTTGCTTTATTTGAACGTTTGACTGTGAAACGGTGCGAACTTTTGAGACAACCTAATAGTTTTTTGATACAAAATTAAATTGCAGGCAATTCTAAAATGGTCTGTGAAGATCTGCACCCAAAGACGGTAACACTTTACTTGGCCCCCCCCACGGCTGACCCACTTTTGAGGTGAATTTTTAAAAACCGATTTCATATTCGTGTTTCTCGACCCGGATTTTTACGGGAAATGATCAATAGATTCTGTGAAAGTGAAAAAAAAATTTTTTCGATTTGCCTTGGTCCCCCAAGGTAAAAATTTTAGTAAAATTTGAAAAAAAAAAAGTTGTTTTTAATTGGCGCCAAAACATTTTTCAAGGGAATATAGGCTGTATTGGGAGGGGAAGGGAATAAAAGGGGGCCACTTTTATGGCAAAACATTAAAAAAGTGGATATTGGTATATTTTGGCTGTCTTACCATGTTTTTCAACTCGGGCCGTGGCGAAAATAGACTCTATATGCATTTCTATAATCAAGAGTCTTGCTCGGAATTATGTCTAAGGTAAGTGAGTATGCGCATCTCTAACTCTCAAACCCCTGCGCCCCCTTCGGGGGCCACTCACGTAGTTTTTATTTTTTACTTTTATTTTTATTTATTATTTTTATATGGTACCAAACAGGTAACGGATGGTACCAAACAGGAATTTTTAAGTTTTTTTGTGAACACACAACAAATCATCGGCACTTCTTTAGTTGACATCACACCACCAATTTTTGAATATTTTTGTTCAAATTTCTAGAAAATAAAGAGTGGCCATATAATCGATTATATTCATTATTATGGGTCAAGAAGATCGAACTAAACCTCTTAAGTGATCCCGTAGTTTCCTCTGCCCCAAAAACACAAGGGCACAAACAGAGGTGTGATGTCAACTAGAGAAGTACCAAATCATCTAACAAACGGGTAATATTTAATTCTGCCTGTCAATTTCTGAAAAATGCCCGCTAATTTTATAGTTGCATTTTCTCTACATTTTTATGACAATTTTTTAAAATTTTTAACATTTTCGTGTAGTGCAAGATGTCAGCTTTCCAACGAGCTATCGAACTTTATTGAATGATTTGAAAAATGAAAAGATTTAGGGGTTTGAAAAAAATTGATGTTCTTTCGTCTCAAACCTTAAATATCTAGATTTCTGAAATCATGCGATAAATTTTGATAGTTCGTTAGAAAGCTGAGATCTTGGGCTACACGATAACATTAAAAGTTTTAAAAAATTCAAACAAAAATGCAGACAAAAATACAAATAAAAAACTAGCGGGCATTTTTTCAGGAATTAGCGGGCAAAATTAAATACCACCCCTAACAAACTCAATAATAATTTTGACTCTTGAATTCGATATTTTTGTATTATTGTTCGATGCTGTGCCGTTAGTCGATTGATCATTCCTCACGGAATTTCATCAAAAATCATTAAACTTATTTGCTTTATCTCCTGCAAATTTTTATTAAACGGTTGTGTGTCACCGAAAAAAATAGTGGCACTGCCTAATACGGTGGCCGTGGCATGTTTCGTAAAGAAAGTCATCTGCGACAGTTGCACCCAAGTCAAAGGGCGCAGCGTCACAAAACGTCATACCTGCATTTTTTCTGGAGCTACATCATAACTGAAAGATTCGTTGTAGTAGGGATTGAGTGTTTTCATTTTTATTGTTGTTTTTTTCTTCTCCAGCCTTTTGTTCTGCATCATCAGATAAATTTTGACGTAGGGATCTGTAAGGAAAAAAATCCCATATTGCTTATTTTCAAAAGACAAACTACCCACCGGAAAGGCCGAGTACGTCCATTTTCTTCAAGTTTTTGCACTCCATTACTACCACTGTCAGTTTGTTTTTGTTGGGCACATACCTTAGAGCCAGGCAAACTTCTCCTAATCTATTCTCCTGCAATTTTAATATTTTTTTTGGTAGGGATAGGGTTTTTATTGAAAATTAAATTTACTGGAGGTGCTTCAATAGGGGCTGTCTTCTCAATGGTGGTGGTCAGGTCAATTTTTCCCAAAGGCACTGAGATTATTCCGATCTGCAAAACAGAAGATAGTTTTTTTGGACAAACTCACAGCATTTAAGAAAGAGTTGTCCGATAAGATATGAGTAAGATGCTATTTTAGACAAAAAATTTTTTTATTTTATGATCAAAAGCTAAAATAATAATCACTTTAAGGCCTCGTACACAATGGTGGACTTTATTTTCAACAATCCTTACTCGGAAATAGCCATAACTTTTTTTTTAATTTTTCAAAAATTATTCTATTGGTGCCATCTGGCAGCCGAGATTCACGGCTGCCAAATAGGCTGTTGGTCGAGTTGGTATTGGATTGAAAAATGTTGAAAAAAATCGACAATCCTCACTTCCAATCCTCACCCCGAGCGACTGAGCATTGGAAGTGAGGATTGTTGATTTTTTTCAACATTTTTTTATCAATACTAACTAGACCAACAGCCTATTTGGTAGCCGTGAATCTCGACTACCACATGGCATCAATAGAATAATTTTTGAAAAATTAAAAAAAAAAGTTATGGCTATTTCTGAGCGAGGATTGTTGAAAATACAGTCCACCATTGTGTACAAGGCCTGAGGTAACCAAACGAATTAATTTTTTTTTGCATTTTGTAAATCCTATTTTATCAAAAAAATCAATTCTAGACTAGAAAATGCATGACTAATCCGTAAAATATTATTTGACATAAAAAAATTAGAAACTGCACAAACAGGTTATATAGTCAAACCTCGGTTATCCGGCACTCCAGTTATCCGGCACCCTCGGTTATACGGCACCCTGAGGCCGGTCCCCAGGGGTGCTTGTTAACCGAGGTTTGACTGTATATGGATTACAAGGAAACATTTGAGAAGTTAAACCAAAAGTTAGCACTTCGGATGGTAGCAATAAATGAGAAATTCCTACTGCCCACAACCAAATAAAAATAGCTTTTGATCCTCGAAAAATATTTTATTAATTATTCAAAATTCAGACATTTTTTAGCAGATGGAAGCCATTAATGTACACTTTAGTTTCTTATGCCAACTAAATAATTTTTCTGGATTCCTAATTAATATTTATTAATTTTTCCCTGAAAAAATTGTATTTGAAAAAATGCAAAAAAAAATTTCACAGGCTGCAAGTACGATATCACCGCAGCCGCAAAAAAATTTAATAAAGGAAAAAATGAATTTAGATGTTGGATAAAAAATCTTGGAAATAAAGTTATTTTTTAGTTAGACTTGGTTTTTTATGGTGAACTTTAATGGTTATTATATGGCAGGGCTTGCATTTCAAATTTTAAAAAATTAGACAATTATTTTAAAAAATCAGATTATTAAGAATTCCTGGGGCCTATTTCACTATTTGAATAGTGGAAAATTTTCCATGGAAAATTGGAAAATGGAAAGTGGAAAATCTAGCAGTTTTACATGTTTAGACGCTAAAAATACAGTTTTAGTCGTAAAAATAGGTGTCTAATTAGTTGCATAATTGAGCTGGCGCAACAAGCACGTGTTTTTACCTCTGTATTTTACATAAATAATAATTACTTTTTCAAAAGCTACTCTTTTAGAGCTACCCATCCACTCAACATCCTCACAGATTGAGAACAACAAGTTTATTCAGCGCACAATAAAACAACAACAGCGGAAACTAGCATTGCACATCTACCAGATTCCCTTGACTTGAGGACTCTCCACATCGATGATGGCCAAAAGCAATTTTTCTACCTAAATCCAAAACATAAAATTATGTAAAACAATCTTAGACATGAGAAATGATTTACCTCACTGAATATAACTGCACCTGTGAGTTTGAGATTCATCGCTGACGTCACTTTCCTTATTGCTCGATGGACAGATGGCTTGGAAGGTCCTAAAAGCGTGGATAAGAAATACCACCAACACTATTTTATCATACCTTGTGCATCACCGACAGCATAGAAGAAGGAGTTGGAAGCATAAAATCGAAGAGTACATAAAAGCTTAACCCTTGCTGACATTGCTTGAGATGGGAACGTAGACGGCTTCAACTGGTCCCCAAGAATTCTGAGAAGAACTTCGGCTTAACGAGGACTAAGACGGAAGCGCTCACGAAACTGCCCTGGATCGGTAACCACTTGCCTAGGCCGGAAGCTTCGCACATGCTGCCTGATTTCTCTTTGATCCCTCTCTTAATCGGAGCTTTCACTGCTTGACGAGAACATCCTAAATTGGAAATCATTCAAAGTAACAATTATGTAGCATAACAGCAAGCTACACGAAAACACAGTATACAAGACTCCAACAAGAGCCTTAGCACAAAGAAAAAGTCATGAAAAAAATCCACTTTTCAAATAATGAAACAGAAGCAACAATTTTCCATTTTCCACTTTCCATTTTCCATTTCCAATTTTCCATTTTCCAAAATGTTAGTGAAACAGAAAATGATTTTCCATTTTCCACTATTCAAATAGTGAAATAGGCCCCTGGTGTCTTACATCAAACCTTTTCTGAATAATCAACACAAAAGGAAGCCCTGTTATACGCTATTTTTTGAAGGTTTCACTATAGAATGCCCCCGAAACCCATCTCATATTGTTTCTCGTGCTCTGAAACGGCACGGAAGCACTTTGGTTTCTAAAAAATCGAA
This sequence comes from Ditylenchus weischeri, assembly GCA_029231635.1. Lineage (NCBI taxonomy): Eukaryota > Metazoa > Nematoda > Chromadorea > Rhabditida > Anguinidae > Ditylenchus > Ditylenchus weischeri. Next base: position 340,454 of record JAMRYI010000046.1, read on the forward strand.
AAAATGCCCCCTGCATTTTTATGAATCCCCCCACACCTAAGCCCCCTGAGCCTCCTTCGGCGGCGCAGAGGGGATTGGAGTTGAGATGCGCACACCCACATACCTTAGACACAAATCACTCGAAAGTGACTCTGGATGCATGATAGATGTATGCATACCAGAGTTTCTTTATACGGTAGGCCCCAGTTAACAAAACTATGCTCAACATCTTCTTATTAGTGGGCCCTGTGTGATTAATGGCCCTTTTTTATTCCCTTCCCCTCCCTATACAGTCCTTATTCCCTTTTAAAATTCAAAAGGCGCCAATTTGAATTTTGAAATTTTGGTTAAAAAACCATGATACCCCCTGTGGCTCGATTTTTCAGAAACCAAAGTGTTTCCGTGCGGTTTTATAGCACGAGAATTGATATGAGACGGGTCCCTCCCCCTTCGGGAAAAGTAAATTTTGCGCTGGCGGAGGGGGTGCGGTTGGTTGCAGTATTTGCATTCTATAGTATAGCCGTTTTGAAAATTTTAACAAAACTTATTCTATTCCCTAGTTACTTTTCATAATTTTCACAAAGCCACACTTCATTGTTGTAATTTTAGCATTTTTGTAAGTAACACAGCTGCTAAATTTTTTTAAGACTAACCTGATCATGTTTCCCGAAGCGATCAAAATCGAATACATTGAGCAGGAGTGTTTGGCTGGCGATTTCATTAAAAGGTACCTCAAATATGTGTCTTTAAAATTGAGTAAAGACGACATAAACCCTACTTTAAAGGTAAACGTCTCATTAAACACTGGATTTAACGACTTCCTTTGCACTTTAGTCTGAAACTTTTTCTTTTTGTCGGGCAGAAGGTAGACTTTGACATATGGATCGGAAGTTCCTCCTAGGTCCATAGCTGGCAGTTGTTCTGCACTTACAACCACTACTGTCAACTAAAACAGTTGGTTATATATGAGCTATTCGATTCGAATGACCGTTTTGCTTGTGCGTAAGTGCTTGAAGGTTTGTAACTCAAAAATGGCTCTGGACGCATGAAAAAGCAAGCATACCAGATATGGAACTGTTCTGGTTTGGGGGACACCCATTTTTAAGGCAATTTTAGTCAACAAAATATTTTATCAACTGCAACAAACACATCATCAGGTACACGGAAACAACTGTCCAATCATTTTCCACAATTCGAACATACGATTGTCGTTAAATTCTTTCTTCCATATATACTCATTGATGTACGACGTGAGGAGGGACTCAGCAGCTCCATACTTACTTTTGATTCGGTCTTGTTTGAATTTGTTCCAGTTACTTTCGATTGATTGAGTGTGATCTCCTAAATCATCAGTGAGGTAATGCACGTCCGTCTCACACAATCTCTAGTGCGAAAGACAAGACCCATATTTTTAAGCCACTCTTCGAACGTGTCTTCCCAGCTGATCATTTTGTATATTTGGAAGAGATTGATGCCTTTTAGCTGTTGCAACGCAGGTGGATCATACTCTGATTTTGCCAGACGCAATTTTACTAAATGAGGGGGGAAAGCAGCCATACTTTTTCACCGAAATATATAAATAAAGATGCAAAAATTAGACTAAAATTGCCTTAAAAATGCGTGTTCCCCCAAACCAGAACAGGTTCCCGACCTGAGTACTCCCTTTTACCAGATATTTTTTTAAGCTTTAAGTCTAAGTTAAGAATATGTTCAATTTCTGTATTCTTGCGCTTAGGTGGTCTTTTTGGGCCACATACAGTCAAACCTTGATATAGTGGTCCTTCAACATATTATCCACTTCATATAGGGCCCCAGGTATATAAAATACTAGGGGCAACAGGTGCCTATCGGCGCCTTTATCGTATTTTGAAATTTTAATTAATTTTAATCCGTCACATACCCCCCTGATAGCCCCTTCCTGGGTATCCTATCTACCCTCTTACTGGGTATTCTTCCCTGCCTACCCCTTCCTGAGTACTGACTACCCTCCTCCTAAGTACCCCTCTCCTGACTACCCTCCTCCTGGCTAACCTTTCGTGGATACCTCCTCCTGAGTACCCTCCTCCTGGATATCCCCCTCCTGGATATCCCGACCTGAGTACTCCTCCTGGGTACCACCACCTGGGTTACCAGGAAATTATCCAAGAAATTTTGGTATTAGATGCAACTTTTTTTCATCAAAACTTTTAAAAGTCAGGCCATAGATTGTCCCCGAGCTGATTTTCTTCCATAATAAACTACAAACCTACCGCATTTTTCTCAAAGTCGTAGTCAAGTTTATAGCTGAGCAAGCCAAGGAACTTTTTCTCCTTGTCCTCTTTTTTGGCCAATGAGGAAGTCATTTGCAGGAAATACACTAAAAACTAATAATTAATCACTATTCAATAGACTAATACCACAAAAGGTGAAAAACCTTCTAATATATACATACACGCATATATATTCCACCAATTAAAATTTGCGGCAGCTCCCAGCAATAATTAAACACATAGCCTAAGACTATATTATAGAAAAGAGAAAAAGGAGAATTGGCGGCCAACAGATGTCTTTTTTGCCCTCTCAGGGGAATTTGAGAAAGCCGCTTTTGGAGCAGCAAAAAAATTTGGTCAAAAATTAAATTTTAATGGCATTTTTGCGGGACATGTAGGATATGTCAGTTTTTAAGAGCATTGAAAGCTGAGATTCTGGCTGTTTTCACTAATATATTTTGTTGCAAAAGAGAATATGATGTGATTGGGAAAAATGTTTTTGGATGTTTTTTTCACAAAAAAAGATTTGTGCAAATTTTTGCACAAATGGCTAATTATGTTTTTAGCAGATGGGGCTTCGACCAGAAAAATAGTTGAGACTAGAAATATTATTAAGAATTGGAGCTTTTTTGCGGCTTTTAAAAAAAAGGCAGTTCAAGGAGCAGCGGAAATATTTTATGGTCTTCCAAACACATATCTCATATAGTATTTGGCATGTGTGGGTGGGTGGTTAACGCTTTTTTACTTCGAAAGCCAGAACGGGTCGTAGATAGCGAAATCACTTTTGTCGCTAATACCATCGTGTTCCCCAGAATGTCAGCTTTCGTTTTGAAAAAGAACGGGCGAAAAATGAGTTCTAATAGGGGATATACCTATTTTTATGAATGAAGTCATAGCCCCTCATTGAAATTTCGAAATACTATAGAGGCGCCGATAGGCTCTGTAGTCCCTGTCTTATATAGTATTTGGCATGTGTGGGTGGGTAACGCTTTTTTACTTCGAAGGCCAGAACGGGTCGTAGATAGCGAAATCACTTTTGTCGCTAATACCATCGTGTTCCCCAGAATGTCAGCTTTCGTTTTAAAAAAGAACAGGCGAAAAATGAGTTCTAATAGGGGATATACCTATTTTTATGAATGAAGTCATAGCCCCTCATTGAAATTTCGAAATACTATAGAGGCGCCGATAGGCGTCTGTGGTCCCTTGTTTGTACAATATTTGTATTTTAGATTTCTTAGACTTACTGAAAAGCGGGCACACTTCCAATTTCAAAAAAAAAACCTTTGCGTCATTATGTTTTGTGAGCTTTTTATCAAATTTTTTTGCGAAAGATTGACCGTTCATCACGCATTACTTTTTTGCGACAAATATACTTTTTTGCCGCGAATTTAACTTTGCGGCAAAAAATAAATTTTCGGCAAAAAAAGTAATGCTTTAGTAATGCCTTAGCCTTAGTAATGCCATAGTGGGGCACATTTTTAAAATTTGGACGGCGTCCCGTCCCCGTCTTTCAAGATTTGCGCCAAATGTCCGGCCGGCCGTCCTATTTTTCAAAATTTCGCCGGCCGTCCTGCCGGCCGTCCGGAATTTTGCCGGATGAGAATGTCGATCGCAAGTGTTCTAATAGGACTCTCAGGCTAAATATATTCTGGTAAATAATCTTTCTGGAAAGCGATAATTGTCGATAACTACCTTCTCACTATGGCTGAAAAGAATGCGGATCGCAAAAAGTTCAAGAATGTCTTATAATGAAGTCAAATTTGATCTCATTTTGTTTACAAATAATTATTGCCATGATGTCCTTCAGAATATAATCTTACAGTCTTTCAAATAAAATTCAAATAAATCGGCGTATCGGCGTAAACATAAAAAATCAAAAATCGGACTTAACGAAAAAAATCTATAAGAATTTAGATCATATATTAGTTCTGTTGATGATTCCGCATCTCATCATCCCGTCCGGGTCTCCGTCCGCCGGCCGTACGACCGTCCATTTTTTCGGCGCCGTCCAGGACGGGACGGGGACGGTGCCCATAAGTAACTACCGTATTTCCTCTAATAAGGCGGCCCCTTGCCTTCAAAATCGTGTTCTTCGCATTGTGATTTTGACTCTTTTTTAAAACTTCTCTCGGGCAAGTTACCACCAATTTTGTAGCTAGTGAGATGAGCTACAAAATCAGTGGTAACTTGCATAGCAGAAGTTTTTAAAAAATGGGCCAAAAACAGAATGCCACAAACACGTTTTTTGAATTTAGGTGGGCCGCCTTATTAGAGGAAATGCGGCAATTACATTAACACCCTTTTTGTAAAAAGTTGTCTAGAGTAAATACAGTCGAAGCTGGATATAACGGCACTTTTTAAATATTTGGCGAGCCAGCAAGGAAATAAGGCAAAACACATCCTTGATATAATGGCATTTGTTTTCAACTCGATTTGGTTAGTCGGCAAAGAAATTCAACCGAATTCACTCTCAATATAACTGTCACTCTAATTGGTCCCCAGGGTTCCGTTATTAGACTGTACAGTACTTTTTTGGTTGTCATTTTTTGAAAAACTGGTGTACGTAAGACCTTGCCTGGCCGGATTTCCAAAATTTTCGGAAATCTCCACAGTGTGCGATTCATTGTTACTGACCAAAATTTAACCAACTTTCGGTACAGTCAAACCTCGATATAAGGGCCCTCGATATAAGGGCACCTCGATATAAGGGCACTTTTTAAAAATTTATTTGGATTTGCCTTAAGTAAGGCAAAATAGACCTCGATATAAGGGCCCTCGATATAAGGGCACCTCGATATAAGGGCACTTTTTCCAAGTTTCACTCAATAAAATAAACCTCGATATAAGGGCATTTCAAAAATTATCCAAACATCTGCTTTTGAATTCGCGTCTTTTTTGTTTCATACACAAGTCATAACAGACGTGTTCATTTTCATTCTTCATTCTCACATTTTCCTCACGAAAAACATTCTAGCTTGTATTTTTTTGCTGAGTGTTCTTATTATTTTTACTTTTAGTTTGCTAGCAATGAGTACTCCTAACAAGCGGCAGTCTGTCAATTTCAACCTCAGGAAAAAGGTCCTCGATGAATATGAAAAGAACAAGAACGTGACACAAAAAGACCTGGCTAGTCAAATTGGCATCAAACGACAAACTCTCCAGAATATTGGCGATGGCGTTCAAAGGTTAGCATTCTGATTATGTTTTGCATCTTATTATGATTACAGGCGACAAGTGCTCTGGAGGAAAGAAGAGCAAGGTGCGAATAACGGTTCTGGTCGGCGCTAATATGTCTGGCACTCATGAGCTTCCTCTATTGGTGATTGGAAAATCGGCAAAGCCTTATTGCTTCAAGCAAAACAAAATACCGGTCGTCTACAAATCGTATTCCACGTCAAATCTTTATGACTTTTCGTCACTTTCTATGTTTAGGTGATCTTTTCGAAGAATGGCTGAAAGACATTGACAAGCGCATGAAGAAGGAAGACCGTCGAATCTAACTGTGAAGTTCAGGCAGGTAAGAAATAAAATCTTACTCCCTTTATTCTTTATTTAATCACAAATTTAGGAAACTGAAGAGCCTATGGAAATTGAACCAGTGAACACATCTGATCAAGCAATGGACAGTCTCTTACAAGCGTGGAACAATTTGCAAGTCAGTGGCGAGATCGATGAAGATATCACTTTGGAAGACTACGTTGATGTGGACGATGATGTGTTGACAGGTTTTTCTTTAGAATTTTAATTTCCCTCATTTTTATTCAGGTGGTTCTTTCACAAGAAACAGAAGCAAACCTCAATCCTTACCTTTTTTCCGCGTGTTCGTTGATTGTTTGATGTTTACTTAATTGTTTTATTGTTTTATTGATGTTATACGAATAAATGTTTCAATCGACTTATAATAGTGGGCATTAGAAGGAAAACCTCGATATAAGGGCACTCTGAAATTTGGTTCGTTTGAAAACCTCGATATAAGGGCACCTCGATACAAGGGCACCTCGATACAAGGGCACCTCGATACAAGGGCACCTCGATATAAGGGCACTTTGGGGCCGTCCCCAGGGGTGCCCTTATATCGAGGTTTGACTGTATATACTTTTTTTCTGTTCTGCCAGTTGCTGGGTTTGAGAAGAGGTTAGAGAACTTACACTCTTTATTCTACCTGAATTCATATTGGGTCCCAAACACGGGTAAAGCTTTTTCATGTTGCAAAAGACTTTTTGCTCCCAACTCCCTTACGAACGAGTATTTCTCGGTGTTTTTCTGAATATAAATTTTTTATTTCTATATCAGTTTGTAGCCCTGCGTCTCTTCTTTCTTATGAGCTATTAACTGACACCTTGCTGTTAAAAAAAACTTAAGAAATACCCGTCTTTATAAAACAGGAGTTATTTCATAAAAACGGGTATGTTTCAAAATTTTCCTGACTACACGGAATCAGTTGATAGCTCATAAGAAAGAAGAGACGCAGGTCTATGCTGATATAAAAATAAAAAGTTCACGACCAGAAAAAGTCATTTTGCAGCACGAGAAAGCTTTATCCAAACCACCCCCTCCCCAAACACACTACGAATTTTCTTTTCTGTGAAAAACATAACAGAAGAAAGAATAAAATCATAGTTACCGTATTTTTCTAATAAGCCAACATGTCGGTTTATTTTTCAACCCTTCTAAAATCGCGAAAATTCAAAATCGTAAAAGCGGAATCGGTAGAGCCCATGGGAGTTAACAAAATGCATTAAACAGCTTTACAAAAAAATCACTGAGCTGAGATATAGATGCTCAAAGTAGGGTGTCGGTTTATTAGAGGGTGTCGGATAATTAGAGAAAATACGGCACATTCAAAATTTCAATTAAAAAATTACAAACAAAAATTTCCAAAAAATGGTGCAGTAATTTTGGGTCACCCTGTATTCGAATCTCACAAAAGTGATAAAATTCACCCAAAATAGTTTTCCATCCATCCAATATATAATTTCTTTCTGCTTTTTTCTATTTGAAAAGCTGCTACAGTGCTTGCGTGCCTGTGGGATTGCTTTAGCTTGATTTTTTTAACAAATATTTTTTGATGGTTTTACCGAAAACCCTTGGCAAAATTTGTTTTTAAAGTGATACAGTGTTTTGAGCCACCTTTTAGATGTTTCTATGGATGGTTTTTTCATAGAAATTCCAGTTATTTCTATAATCTTCTTGGCGTGCCTGACGTTTTAATGAAGACAAAATCCACAAATAAATCGAAATAAATTTCAGCTGGTCGATACCTAGTCTGTCTAATTGCACTTAAAAGTAATAAAACCCACTTTTTTATTCAAAGTTTTTCCAAGGGACTGCATTTGGTGAAATTTTAATAATTGACTTAGTTGAAACAGTGACGATTTATTTTAAATTTATTTTAAATCCTTTTTCTTTATAAAAAAAATTGTATTGATTTGTGCACCTTCGCACACCCTCGCACTTTGCTTGATATTAGGTTGCTGTTGCACATGTTTTCACGTTATTTACAGGGTAGCCCAAAAAATTCAAAAAATTTTGAATTTTTTTGATTATCGTACTTCCTTTAATGACGCGGCCGGCCGCCTTATTTTTCGGATGCCTGAAAGTCGGAAAATGTGGAATTCGATCTCGAGATTTTTGGGTGCTCAGCCAAAATCTAAGAAGCGCAATGGTTGAGCTCGCGGGAGTTAAGAAAACATAAAACAGCTTTGCAAAATATTCACTCTAGGCTGAGATACAGGTCCTCAAAGTCTATATATAGGGTGGCCCATTTTAAACTCGGAGTTAATTCTCGTTTTTCGGAGAGCTCTTTTTTAAACGAAAGAGGAGACGATGGCAAATCGAATCATATCAAATGTTTAGTATTGTCTTGTTTTCATTTTGAGAATTTTGGCTTTTAACAAGTGGTCTGCTTTTACATGACTTACATGCCGGAAGAAAGAGCTCAATGCGTCGAATGGTTTTTATCGATTTTTTCCGGCGCTTTTGCATGACGATCAACTGCTCTGAATTCTCGGCAATATTTTTTCTGAAAGCTGACAACGTTTTTTTCTTCTTCGATGAACCATTCGACGCATTGAGCTCTTTCTTCCGGCGTGTAAGGCATCTAAAAACTGACCACTTGTTAAAAGCCAAAATTCTCAAAAATGAAAACAAGACAATACTAAACATTTGATATGATTCGATTTGCTATCGTCTCCTCCTTCGTTTAAAAAAAGGATCTCTCCGAAAAACCGCGAATTCAAAAAGATTATGGCGAAAATTGGGCCACCCTGTACTACACCACTACTTTAAAAACGGGGGCACCAATAAGGAAAAAAATCTAAAAACCCCGAAAAATCAATATCATATATCGCTATTATTATATTCGCTATCATTATTATAGTTAAAAAGTCTAGTTATTTATGTTTTGTCTATGCTATTATACCTATTTTTCAAAATCCGACCCCCTGAGTTGCTAAATTTTGTGCCAAAGTTCATTGACCTGTTTGTACCCTTTTTATTTGAGATAAATAAACGGTTAATAGCTCATTCTGTAGGGCAGAAACAGGTCTTTCTAAAGATATATTGAATTATCAAAAATGTCTTAAATTTATCCAATAAAAAGTGGTTTTAAAAAAGGCCTGATAATTATGCACCAACCCAATAAATAAACAAAAACAATGTTTCCGCTTCATTTATTCCTCTGACTTAAAAGCTAGTCCACAAAATAATCTTTTTCAAACTCGAAAATTTTTCCCATCTTTCCGGAAGCCGAGCAATTCCTTTGACGAAAAATCCAAAGTTTTTCGTGGCAAAATTAAAATAGCGCATTTTTTCTAATAGAAGCCCCCCCTCTCACTTTTATAGACCGGCCTGGAGGCCATCCAATAAATAGAAGCTCCGGATCCCCTTCTATTCGAAAAAATACGGTACGCACTTTTTAAATTCAGAGATTTTTTTTAACGGTAATCAAAATTTTTTTGCAAATGTAGTAAATCTCCCTACAACAACCCTCAACAAAGTAACATTTGACAAAAGGCAATTAACTAAACTTCACAATAACCACAACAAAGACTTTGCCGTTGTTGATGTATTAAGCAGACAAAACGGCAAGGCTAGCAGCAAAAAATAGCAGCAAGGAATGAAAGAGAAGATGAAAGTGGTGATAATGAGTGTGCCAGCCAGCTAGCCCAATCCCATTTATTTGATGCTTTGCCGAGGCAAACACAAGAGTGCAAATAAATACACACACACGCCTGCACACCCCCAATTGCTGCTAGGCTAGCTGTCACAAAGCAGGACATGCCAATAAACACACTTGCTTGACAATAGCAATGGCATTAAAATATTTAAAAATAAAGTAAGTAAAAAATATTATATTTATATTTTTGATAGAGTTTATCACAAAATTTCGCTCAAACTGATATAATTGTGAATAGGTTTGGTGGATAATCGACATTTCCGGTTCGGTTACCCGAACCGTAACCGAAAACCAGAAAATTTTCGGGTTTTCAGATAAAAAACGAAAATTGAAAAATTTCATTCCGAATAAAGTAAAACAAAATTTTCAACAAAATTTTCAACAAAATTTTCAAAATTTTCAACAAAATTTTCAGTTTCGGTTACCCGAACCGAAACCCGACATTTTCGGTTACCCGAACCGATAACCGAAATGTTTGGGCAACCAACCCGAACCGCCAACCATAATCCCTGAAATCAATAAAGAAAATGGGTACTTGTTCGGTTGGGGGGCCTCATATTTTTGACCAAATAATTTTTATTTCGTGCCTATCGAGTACTTGTAACTTTCAAGCTCGTCCATTCTTTCTAAGACAATACTCAATAAAATCAAAGTTCAAAAAATAAGGAACTTGTGCTACGAAAAAAGTGGCCGTTAGACCACAAGTGAAATTTTGTAAAGGCACCCCCAACCGAACAAGTGCCAGAAAATGGATAACGAATTTAGACTCCACAATTCGAATTTGTTTGCGAAAATGTCAAAACCTTATGTAAAATAATATAGATCTTTGACTATTGCGACTGCGAAATTTTCTTTGAAACATCCTTGGCTTTTTAAATTTTGAAACGAGCTTTTTATTGGGCAATACTTTTTTTTGTACCAAATTCACGTCTTTTTGTACAAAATTTCCTTTTTTCTGTACCAAACCTAATTTTCTGTCCAAGACCAACTAAATTTTGCAATATTTTGTGAGAATTCGAATTTTATAGACAAAAAATGACTTGGAATGCTCAGAATCCCGTGGTTCAGGGTGGAATTCTGAGCAATTAGGGCTATCTGACTGGAATTCTGATCCGCTCAGTCGATTTCTCGCAAAAATTTTACCCCTTCCCCCCTTTGGTAAACCCCCAAAAAACCAACTTTCAGGGGTACTGGCCACTCCGGGACGGGTTTCTGAGCAATCCAAGTCATTTTATGTCTATAAAATTCGAATTCTCGCAAAATATTGCAAAATTCGGTTGGTCTTGGACAGAAAATTAGGTTTGGTACAAAAAGAAGTAAATTTGGTACGAAAAAAGTACTGCCCTTTTTATTTTTCTTCTTCTTCTGCATAATTATTTTCTTAAAAATGAGATTTAGTAAACTTCATAAGAATCATTAGAAAAAAGGATGAACAAAGTTATCACGGTAATTTTTGGGCCTAGTCTCTTTTGATCCTGATTTTCTGGCCCTATTAAAGAATCGGGCCCATTTTTTGCCTTGGTCCACCTGTTCATTTTTTGTGTGTTTTCAGGCTTAGGCTTAGGCAAGGTTAGGCAAGGTGCTATGTTAGGACGGACTCAAACATGTTTCTCTTACCCCGAGGAATATGTTTGAGTCCGTCTCTTTGCCTAATCCTAAAAACACACAAAAAGGCAAAAAATAAAAGACGAAGGCAAAAAATGGGACAAATTCTTTAATAGGACCGATGTTCTTTATAATTAAAGTGCTTGCGACATAACCATCTTACATGTTAACCTTAGTTTACTAGCGTAACCATTTGCGAAAGTAAAACACTAATAAGAAATCTTTAATGATGCTTCTTAATGATAGTAAATGAACAAAATGGATAGGAACTTAAACTCAGTACCGAAAATTTCGGATTTAAAATGAATAAAACTACAAAGTGTATCTAAAAACCGCAAAAATTTTGGATGATGTCAATTTCAGGTAATGACCGGTGTCTCGAGTCGCTCTTTTAACTCTCAACGGCGTTGGAATCTTCTCCTGCTAAAATTTCCGTTGAGGGGGGAGTTGGCCAATCGTTATTGACCAAACTTTGTCTGAGGACAAATTCGGTTTTGGGCAATCTTCTTTTCAACCAGCCTTGGCGTTCCGCCAGTCGGACTATGGCCAATCATTTGTTTCAGCCAATCGTGTTTTGGCCAATATATTACTGGAGCCAGTCAGGTTTTGGTCAATGCGATATTGTAGGGGTATTATAATATAGATATTGTAGTATAGGATTGGTCGAAACCCGACTAGCTCTATCATAACATTGGCCAAAACTCGATTGGCTCCAGCATTATATTGGCCAAAGTCCAACTGGCTGAAATAAAGAATTGGCCAAAGTCCGACTAGCGGAACGCCAAGGCTGATTGAATTTTTTGGCTGAAACAAAGTATTGGCTCAAAAGAAGTTTGGTCAAAACGATTGGCCAATTCCCCCTCACCGATTTCCTACATACAGTCTAACCTCGATATAACGACACCCCCAAAAAGTTCGTTCCCGCCTTGGGTCCGACACTTTTTTACCTCGGTTTTTGAAGGCTTTTTACCAGTTCGGTTTTGCCAGTCCGGTCCAAAATATCGCATGCATTTCAATTTTGTTAGGGTTGTTCAAATTGGCGAGTGTTCAAAATTGCCGAATATTCGGGCGAATATTAGCGCGAAGATTGCGAATCTTCGCGAATATTCCCGAATATTAAAATTTTGCCTTATCCATCCGAAATACACGTCCATCCTTTGTAAATCTTCATTATAATATTCAAACAAACAACTAAATATCAAGCAACCAATCAAACTCATTAATTTCCTCGACAACACTATTTTCTTCGATATTTGGTTTTTCTTCTGATTCCGGCTCATCTGCTTCATTCACTCGATCGCGCTTCTTGAAGAGATCCGCGTGCTCCAACAGGAGACTGTGCTTGATGAACATCAGCTTCGAGGCCGTCTTCACATCCAGTTTTAAATGAATGATTTATACGTATTCAGTAACCATGAAAATCTATCTTACCGGTCGCGAAGTTCGGTATGGATTGCTGTTCGGATCGACCAATTTCTTTCAAACGGACTGTAAATACAAAGATTGACAAGGATTTACAGTCCGTTTGAAAAAAATTGGTCGATCCTATCGCCTGATCTTCGAAAAATCGAGGTAAAAAAGTTTCGGACCCAAGGCGGGAACGAATTTTTGTGGGGTGTCGTTATATCGAGGTTGGACTGTAGAAAACAGCTTTTGAATGTTTTTTCATTTTTTTCTGAAAATTAAAAGACCTTTTTCTGCAAGTTTTTCAAATTTTTTTGGGTCAGTTAATAACCTGTTGGAAAGCTGAGATCCAGGGCTACACGTTGGTTTTAAAACTTTTAAAAAGCTAATACTAAAAGTTCAAGAAATATTTGAGACAAACAAATTTTTTAGACTTCACGGGATAAATTACTTTTTGACGGGATTTTTCAACCTTTTGACGGGGTAAGTAATTTTAGTCTTTTTTGTTTAACCCAAGTATTCCACACAATACTGAAAAACAAAAGTAGCAATATCTTAAAATTAATGCATCAGATAAAAGATAGCAAGAAATTATTAGCTTCAAAATTGAAAAGAACTGAGTTGTAATTGAGTGGTGTAGAAAACGGCATTTATTTCCATCTCCAAAAATTACTGCCATTTCCTGTTTTAGATAGAAGGGGTGTTTAGAAAGGCAAGAAGAGCATATTGCCCTTTTGTTGTTCTGCTTTTACATGTACATATATGAGTAAATATTTTTAAACCGAAAACAAGATATTTTGAACAAGCTTTTTCGCAAAAAATATTTTTATGTTTTTGTTTTAAAATCATAAAAATAGTCGACCAACAAAGAAAAGTACTTATTCGATTGGTACCGCCCCGCCTCTCCATGCTAGCCTCCTTAGAATAAATACTGTTTTTATGAAGTTTGACTTTTAAAGGTAGCGCTGAATTTTCTTAATTTTTGTTGTTATGCTATGCTGTCCAAGCCTCCACCTAACCACTAGTCTAAATAAAAACAATGGGACACTAATCAGTATCTACTATATGATAAAGTCGATTTTCTCATAGATCGTATTGAGTTAATAGGAGCGGGCAACTTGTGTGACTAGAAAGTTCCTTCATGCATGGCGCAGTGGATAAGCGTTAGTGTTTGTTGGCCCAAAATAGTTTGTAGATTCGACCCAGGGTTTGCAAAAAGGCCTGTTTTCAAAATGCTAGTTGGGACGGAAAGCCAGAACTTGAACTTTTCAAAGTCTAGCTGGCCAAAATAATTTTACTAGCATTTTTAAAAGTCTAGTAAAAACAAAATGCCACACTAGCATTTACAAAAGTTTGATTTTGCGGGAGATCTCTACTAGCATTTTTAAAAGTCTAGTAAAAACAAAACGCCACACTAGCATTTACAAAAGTTTGATTTTGCGGGAGATCTCTACTAGCATTTTTAAAAGTCTAGTAAAAACCAAAAGATAAGCTAGCATTTCTTAAAGTCTGTTTCTTGTTATATAAGTTCCACTAGCATTTGCTAAAGTCTACTGAAATAAAAATGTCGAACTACTGATTGAAAATATTCCACTTCTATTACGTAGTTGTCCTTAGATCATGTCTGATAGAACACGATTTTATCACGAAATGTTCTCAAACACGCTTTCTCCATGGGGTCCTGCTAGGTCCAGCTATACATAACGATGACACAGACACAGAGAAAAAATGTGAATTCATAATAATTCATTCTGACCGGCTAACAAAAAACAAAAAAACGTGTATAACAGTCCAACAAGCAAATTCAATGTATTAATATGACTCGAAGAGGATTTCCTGGTTGCAATAAACAATTATTTGGCAGTTCAGCAGCTTCTCTTCTGTTCTTGTACGTACCCCTTTCGTCATGAGTCCAGCTGATGAGAAAACTCGCTCCACGGGACTTCCGGTAGCAGGAACAGCAAACATCGACATACAATAATGAACGATAAACTCATTTTCCTGGAAATGATTAATGCGGTCATTTTTAAATTGTCTTTCGCGATAAAAAAAAGGTATACTTTGCTGCACAGTGCTGTTAAGATAGTGATTGAGTCCAATTCTCTATCAGCAGAGCGAGGAATATTCTGTAATTGAGAGACCAATTTCAGGATGACGGCTTTGTTTCCAGAAGCTTCAATAGCGATAGGTGGATCACTCTGCATCTCTCGGCGAGCACCACTAAGGAAGGCAGTGAATGATTGGTCCCCACTTTCTTCTTCTATCTCAATTTCTGCAGACCCATGGACAATAAACGCTGATAAAGTCGGTGTGGGAACCTTAAATCGAATAATAATATAACCGCAAACATAGTAAGTGTTGAAATACCATTCGCGATAATTGATCTACAGCCAATGCGTGCTCTGTGAGATTTAAAGTAGCCATTGTATTGATGTCCATCAACGTTGAAGAGAGAAACAACCCATCGAAGAGCAGCGAATTCGGATTGTACATGTAGTCGAACCTTTTTCTCATATCTTCTAAGAGCATGACAATGATAGGGAAGGCGTCTGAAGTCAAAGAGATTGCTGTCTAAAATAGGGTAAAGAGGTATTATGAGGGTGAAAAGTAAAGCAAAATATACCTTGACTCTTTCGAGATGAGATCGTAGATATTTCTCCATAGGGATACAGCGAGAGATTGTGATTTTAACTGCCGTTTGACTTTCCTTGATCACACGTTGAAAAGGCTTGAGAATCCGTAACACATCACGCAAGTAATCAAAATCTTCCTAAAAGCACTGCCCTTACATTTATAAAAGTAAGGTGAAAACAGCTTACAGATGAAGGAACGGCAATCTTGTTTTTCTTGGCTGTTTGAACGATGCACTGCTCCATTGAGAGGACACAATCGATTGTTGGGATCCAACTGCCCCACCTTGTAGCTACAAACGTGACTAGTCGACGCCGACTTTCACCATTCATTCCTAAAATATTAATATCATATAAAGGAACTCGAATACTTTTGAAATTAACTAATTCATTCTTACCGAGTAAAGAATCCAAATCATGCGTAGCCAGGTTTGATTTGCGCACAGCCTTGATCATGACTCGAAGGCGTCGGAATGCTTGATGACTGTGGAGAGAACGATTCATCGACATCACTAGTGTTCGGTTGATTCCGTGAACAAAGCATGGCACACGCAATGGATTCAGTGCACTGAATAAAATTTTGAATCTTAATGACAATAAAAAATAGACTTACCTCTCTTCCTCTATTCCAATATCGATTTCTTGAATTTCATCTTCTTCCTCGTCAATTTCGTTTTCCATGACTTCCTCTTCATTGATGGCAGTGCAAGCCTCGTTTTCATTATCGCCGTCAGAGTCTTCAAATATACTAGCTGGATCATTGCTGCTATCTACGAAAGGAGCCTCAAGAACATCTGAATAAGTCACGAAAATATTTCAGCCATTAAAATCTGTTTGAAAAAATTACTCTCACTACGATCCTGGAAGGCTTTGATCATCGAAGAAGCATTGTCTGTTACAATCTTGTAGAACATGTGAGAGTTGGCGCCGTATGTTTTAAGAAGATCTTCTACTTCATTTCTTATCACTTCTGCTGTATGGTTGCGCTCTCGAATCATCTTAATGCCAAGCACATAGTTTTTGAGCATGAAATCTGAAATATTTTCACTACATGCTGACAATAAGAAGAGAAATGCCTAGTTATACCGTGATGGTCCACAACGTGCATGGTGACGCAGATGTAGCTTCGATTTGATTGGTCGGACCAAATGTCTATGGTCAAGCTTGGTTTGTAGGATTCTTTATCCTTGATCTACAAGTGGTCGAATAATGAAGTGTTTTGAATAAATAAGACTAAAACTCTGTAGACTAACCACTGTTCGCAAATATTTTCGTACTGTTTCTGCCTGCATCTCCAGTTTGCGTTTATTGGTATGGGGTGACTTGGGCATTCTCCAATTGGATCCAAAGGTTTGCAACCCTCTGACGAACTCTTGTACAAATGGATGTGAAATTACATTAAGACTGAGAGTAGGAAGAGAGCATCCGGCCATATAGTGCATTCATGTAGCGGGTCCCTCTGAACATAAAAGAACAATTAAAACTAGCGATAAATTTATAAAAAAATAAGTAACCCACTCTTTTGGCAGTTTAGCACCCTTTTTCGACGAGTACGCGATCACAAGAGGCTTGTGTGCGGAGTCAAGATGAGAGAGCATCGACGTAGTTTTCGATAGCACTGTTACCACGCATGTAGGACACTGAGCTTGTTCCACATCCACTTCGTACTCTTTGTCGTGCTTATCCCGTTTCTTGATAGGCACCGAGATGATGTTAAACCTCAAAGGCAAAATACTGATTCAGCAGCACACAAAAAAGTAAAAACCTCACCATTTCCAAACAGGGTGAAAGCATCGATGCTGCGCTTGCACGTATTCATCTTCGTTTTCCACTTCAGCCAACACTTCATCATTGATCGGGAAGCACAACGATTGAGAATAGGAGCCACCTTTTTTTTCACCGCCTTCTCGATCACTTTGATTACGCTATTATAACAGATTATAGAAATTTCGAGTAGAAATAGACTGCAAAAACAAACTTTAAGAAATGCTAGCTTATCTTTTTGATTTTACTAGACTTTTAGAAATGCTAGTAAAGATAGGCGGCAAAATCAAACTTTTGTAAATGCTAGTGTGGCTTTTGGTTTTTACTAGACTTTTAAAAATGCTAGTAGAGATCTCCCGCAAAATCAAACTTTTGTAAATGCTAGTGTGGCATTTTGTTTTTACTAGACTTTATAAAGTTAGGGCAAAAAGGGCTTACTAGCATTTTCTGTTGGACTTCCAGAAAAAAACTGCAAACCCTGATTCCACAAACCTGAGTACCTTCTTTTCTGTAATTACTCCCCTCCCTCTAATTTCTCCTCTCCCTCTAATTACTCCCCCTCTAGAGGAGGATCGAAAAATTACTTACCCCCCTCTTATTACCACCCCCCTCTTTAATTACGCTCCCCCACACGAATTCAACCCAAAAATTAAAGAAATCAAAGATTTCCGTGATTTTGAACGCTGAGCTAATGGCCCATGCTCCAAATTTGACAATTCGTAAGAAAATCTTTTGTTACCACGAAAGTTCAAGAATAATATAACATTATGGATAATGCTTTAGGAGTGCTGGTGATCTGACTAGGCACCGAATTCATTGGAATACTTTATGGGTTCACTTGAGGAGGTTGTTTAGACCCTAATTCACTGCGGATGTTCAAACCTCAAACACCTAGCCCTGCACCCTTGTAGTAAGGGTTAATATAAATAACATCTAGCAGGCTGACCGGAGCTAAAACTTCCAGACCTAAGGCTTCTGGCTGACTAGCAAAGGTAGATGGACTGGGAGATTCTGCTAGTCCAATACTTCACAACTGATTTTTTGCTGTTTTCAGTATTTAGACTGAGGTCCTGCTTCTCGTATTGGCTGCTTTTGGTGTTAATCCTAGAGAATAGTGAGTATTTGTTTTTTTTTAGCTAAGGTAACAAATAACAAGTTTTGGTAGGTTTGAGCACAAGCCGCTAGAGGCATATTTCCATTGCTTTTAAAATAGTTCTTAAAATAGGAGCTATAAGCTTTAATATTGTGATTGTCTAGTTTTGTGGAGTGCCGGACAAGAGAGTTTTGGGACATGTGCTATATTCATCTTTATTCGTTTACACTTGCAGCAGATAGCAGTGATAATAATCTAAGCCTGGAACTAGGCCTAGGCCTGGAATTTAGTTTAGGTATAGTTTTGTTAGAAACCCAATCGAAACATTCTTACAGAAATCCAATGATAGGAAAAAAATTTGAACGCACGGGCATGCCCTTTTAAAAAAATTCACAAAGTTTTCTATCTACAGTGGCGGAAAAAAGTTACCGTACGGCTCAAAAAACCGTGTATTCTTCTCGAAAAGCGTTTTGCAGAGTATTATTGCGATGATAAAACCAAAAACAAAATACCGTATTTTCTCTAATAGAAGCCCATGGGCTTATATTTTTCAACCCCCCTCTGGGGGTGGGCTTACATTAGAGACTGGGCTTCAATTAGAGACTGGGCTTCAATTAGAGACTGGGCTTCAATTAGAGACTGGGCTTCAATTAGAACTGGGCTTCAATTAGGAGACTGGGCTTCAACTAGAGACTGGGCTTCAACTAGAGACTGGGCTTCAACTAGAGACTGGGCTTCAACTAGAGACTGGGCTTCAACTAGAGACTGGGCTTCAATTAGAGACTGGGCTTCAATTAGAGACTGGGCTTCAATTAGAGACTGGGCTTCTATTAGAACTGGGCTTCAATTAGAGACTGGGCTTCAATTAGAGACTGGGCTTCAATTAGAGACTGGGCTTCTATTAGAGACTGGGCTTCAACTAGAGACTGGGCTTCAATTAGAGACTGGGCTTCAATTAGAGACTGGGCTTCTATTAGAGACTGGGCTTCAACTAGAGACTGGGCTTCAATTAGAGACTGGGCTTCAATTAGAGACTGGGCTTCAATTAGAGACTGGGCTTCTAGAGACTGGGCTTCAATTAGACTGGGCTTCAATTAGAGACTGGGCTTCAATTAGAGACTGGGCTTCTATTAGAGACTGGGCTTCAACTAGAGACTGGGCTTCAATTAGAGACTGAGCAATTAGAGACTGGGCTTCAATTAGAGACTGGGCTTCAATTAGAGACTGGGCTTCAATTAGAACTGGGCTTCAATTAGAGACTGGGCTTCAATTAGAGACTGGGCTTCAATTAGAGACTGGCTTCAATTAGAGACTGGGCTTCAATTAGAGACTGGGCTTCAATTAGAGACTGGGCTTCAATTAGAGACTGGGCTTCTATTAGAGTGGGCTTCAACTAGAACTGGGCTTCTATTAGAGACTGGGCTTCAATTAGAGACTGGGCTTCAATTAGAGACTGAGCTTCAATTAGAGACTGGGCTTCAATTAGAGACTGGGCTTCAATTAGAGACTGGGCTTCAATTAGAACTGGGCTTCAATTAGAGACTGGGCTTCAATTAGAGACTGGGCTTCTATTAGAGACTGGGCTTCTATTAGAGACTGGGCTTCAATTAGAACTGGGCTTCAATTAGAACTGGGCTTCAATTAGAGACTGGGCTTCAATTAGAGACTGGGCTTCAATTAGAGACTGGGCTTCAATTAGAGACTGGGCTTCAATTAGAGACTGGGCTTCAATTAGAGACTGGGCTTCAATTAGAGACTGGGCTTCTATTAGAGACTGGGCTTCAACTAGAGACTGGGCTTCAATTAGAGACTGGGCTTCAATTAGAAAAATACGGTATATACCTTGTGCAGGGTATGCTCACAACGCGGACATTTTGTTGGTATAAATTAATATAATATCACGAGCAATTTCACTATGATCGAAACGTCGTTGAAATAGTCGCCGAAAAAAGTTACCACGAACATCCGATATCTTTTTAGATGCGCCCGAAATTGGTGGATACGGTTACGGAAACGCTGATACGATTTTTCGATGTTGTTATCTGCATTGTTATCAATAAAAATATTGATATCGATGTCGTACGGTAACTTTTTCGGCGACTATTTCAACGACGTTTCGATCATAGTAGATTGGTCGTTGAATTTATAATTCATACCAACAAAATGTCACATTGAGAGCATTAAATTATGCACAAGGTGGTATATTTTGTTTTTGCTTTTGATTTTATCATCGGAATAATACTCTGCGAAACGTTTTTCAAGAAGAATTCACGATTTTTTGTGCCGTACGTATGTTTTAAGAAGATCTTCTACTTCATTTCTTATCACTTCTGCTGTATGGTTGCGCTCTCGAATCATCTTAATGCCAAGCACATAGCGAAATCTGAAATATTTTCACTGCATGCTGACAATAGAAGAGAAATGCCTAGTTATACCGTGATGGTCCACAACGTGCATGGTGACGCAGATGTAGCTTCGATTTGATTGGTCGGACCAAATGTCTATGGTCAAGCTTGGTTTGTAGGATTCTTTGTCCTTGATCTACAAGTGGTCGAATAATGAAGTGTTTTGAATAAATAAGACTAAAACTCTGTAGACTAACCACTGTTCGCAAATATTTTCGTACTGTTTCGCCTGCATCTCCAGTTTGCGTTTATTGGTATGGGGTGACTTGGGCATTCTCAATTGGATCCAAAGGTTTGCAACCCTCTGACGAACTCTTGTACAAATGGATGTGAAATTACATTAAGACTGAGAGTAGGAAGAGAGCATCCGGCCATATAGCATTCATGTAGCGGGTCCTCTGAACATAAAAGAACAATTAAAACTAGCGATAAATTTATAAAAAAATAAGTAACCCACTCTTTTGGCAGTTTAGCACCCTTTTTCGACGAGTACGCGATCACAAGAGGCTTGTGTGCGGAGTCAAGATGAGAGAGCATCGACGTAGTTTTCGATAGCACTGTTACCACGCATGTAGGACACTGAGCTTGTTCCACATCCACTTCGTACTCTTTGTCGTGCTTATCCGTTTCTTGATAGGCACCGAGATGATGTTAAACCTCAAAGGCAAAATACTGATTCAGCAGCACACAAAAAGTAAAACCTCACCATTTCCAAACAGGGTGAAAGCATCGATGCTGCGCTTGCACGTATTCATCTTCGTTTTCCACTTCAGCCAACACTTCATCATTGATCGGGGAAGCACAACGATTGAGAATAGGAGCCACCTTTTTTTTCACCGCCTTCTCGATCACTTTGATTACGCTATTATAACAGATTATAGAAATTTCGAGTAGAAATAGACTGCAAAAACAAACTTTAAGAAATGCTAGCTTATCTTTTGATTTTACTAGACTTTAGAAATGCTAGTAAAGATAGGCGGCAAAATCAAACTTTTGTAAATGCTAGTGTGGCTTTTGGTTTTTACTAGACTTTTAAAAATGCTAGTAGAGATCTCCACAAATCAAACTTTGTAAATGCTAGTGTGGCATTTTGTTTTTACTAGACTTTATAAAGTTAGGGCAAAAAGGGCTTACTAGCATTTTCTGTTGGACTTCCAGAAAAAAACTGCAAACCCTGATTCCACAAACCTGAGTACCTTCTTTTCTGTAATTACTCCCCTCCCTCAGAAGCCAGTCCCTAGAGACTGGCTTCAATTAGAGACTGGGCTTCAATTAGAGACTGGGCAATTGAGACTGGGCTTCAATTAGAGACTGGGCTTCTATTAGAGACTGGGCTTCAACTAGAGACTGGGCTTCTATTAGAGACTGGGCTTCAATTAGAGACTGGGCTTCAATTAGAGACTGGGCTTCAATTAGAGACTGGGCTTCAATTAGAGACTGGGCTTCAATTAGAGACTGGGCTTCCAATTAGAGACTGGGCTTCAATTAGAGACTGGGCTTCAATTAGAGACTGGGCTTCTATTAGAGACTGGGCTTCTATTAGAACTGAGCTTCAATTAGAGACTGGGCTTCAATTAGAGACTGGGCTTCAATTAGAGACTGGGCTTCAATTAGAGACTGGGCTTCAATTAGAGACTGGGCTTCAATTAGAACTGGGCTTCAATTAGAGACTGGGCTTCAATTAGAGACTGGGCTTCAATTAGAGACTGGGCTTCTATTAGAGACTGGGCTTCAACTAGAGACTGGGCTTCAATTAGAGACTGGGCTTCAATTAGAGAAAATACGGTATACTACCTTGTGCAGAATTTAATGCTCTACAACGCGGACATTTTTGTTGGTATAAATTAATATAAATATCACGAGCAATTTCACTATGATCGAAACGTCGTTGAAATAGTCGCCGAAAAAAGTTACCGTACGACATCGATATCAATATTTTTATTGATAACAATGCAGATAACAACATCGAAAAATCGTATCAGCGTTTCCGTAACCGTATCCACCAATTTCGGGCGCATCTAAAAAGATATCGGATGTTCGTACGGTAACTTTTTTCGGCGACTATTTCAACGACGTTTCGATCATAGTGAAATTGGTCGTTGAATTTATATTAATTCATACCAACAAAAATGTCCACGTTGTAGAGCATTAAATTATGCACAAGGTGGTATATTTTGTTTTTGCTTTTGATTTTATCATCGGAATAATACTCTGCGAAACGTTTTTCAAGAAGAATTCACGATTTTTTGTGCCGTACGGTAACTTTTTTCCGCCACTGTACAAAATATCATAAGCCCTTCTCAGAAGTCGCGAGACAAATTTTAAAAGGTCTGAGAGAAATTTTTTTAATTTGGCTTCGAGACATTTTATACTCAAAATGGTCGGCAGAATCTGGCGAGCATTTTAGAATTAATAGTTTCTGAAAATGTTAGCAAAAATTTTATCTTTGAAGCTTGTCTCTTGATTTTGTCAGGTGTCTCGTGACTCTGAAACTTTTATACTAAAATGCTCGCCAGATACTGCTGACCATATAAAATATCTTAAACTCAAATTAAAAAATTCCTCTTACAGACCATTTGAAATTTGTCTCGTCTGATGAGGGTTATAAAATCACACTAAAATATTTTCAGGTCCACTAATGTTCGTCAGTTACCAAACCAAACTTCTTCAGCAAGACATCTTAAGCCAGTTTCTCGCTCTACAACAACTGCTCCCTTACGAGCCATCCATAATTGCTTCACCTCTTCTTAAACTCCCGACCAATTCCACCATATTAACCATAGCTTTAAGTGCCTACATCATTTATGTGCCCTTTACATTTCTAGCTGGAATCTCTATATTTCTAATCTTTCTGCGTCAAGCATTTTTCATCAAAAATTTCATGTCAACCACATCCTACCACAGCTACTTGATAGTAGTTCGTGCAAAGTCTGTGCAAATCTGCTCTGTTTCACTTCTGTTGTTCATACCATTTGTGATCCAGTTTGTTGTCAATGTAATGCAATTAAGAAATGCAAGTTTGATTGCATTGTTAGCACATTTCCCAGCTAGCTATCATCTGTTTTTTGAGATTCTAGCTTTGTTTTATTTCGTCAAACCCTACAGAGAGTATTGGACAAAGATGCTTGTAAATGCAAAAAATATATGTAAGGATTACAGGAAAAGAAATAGAAAGCAGTCTGTTGTCAAAGAATCTACCTTGGAGACTGCTTCTTCGACTTAGAATAAAAAATTTGTGGCCGGCATGACTTATAACCGAACCCTCTCAAAATAACCCAAAATGATGTTTTTTGTGTGTTTTAACAGTTAATATGCGCTAAAAACATGTTCTTATTACCCGGAAGACCACTTCCAGAATTTTTTTTTATTAAAATTTTGACTTTTTGCCTTGGGAACCAAGGGAAACCACAACGCATAGGAATTTTCTACCCTGCTTTTGGTCACTGGAGGTGGGCAAAAAGAATCTGTAGGTACTTCTCTAGTTGACATCACACCTCTGTTTGTGCCCTTGTGCTTTTGGGGCAGAGAAACCCAATCGAAAAATTCTTACAGAAATCCAATGATAGGAAAAAAATTTGAACGCACGGGCATGCCCTTTTAAAAAGTGATCCCGTAGGAAACTACGGGATCACTTAAGAGGTTTAGTTCGATCTTATTGACCCATAATAATGAATATAATCGATTATATGGCCACTCTTTATTTTCTAGAAATTTGAACAAAAATATTCAAAAATTGGAGGTGTGATGTCAACTAGAGAAGTACCAATCTGTATATACACTTTTGATCGTGAGTCTTTCTCGGAATCATGTCTAAGGTATGTGGGTGTGCGAATCCCCTTTTGGGGGCGCAGGGGACTTGTTGGGTTTCTGGTCATCCGATGGGTTTCTGGTGGGTCTCTTGATAGGTTTCTGGTCATTTCTGGTCAACCACGTACCCTTGGGACTTGGTGGTACCTTGGAGGACCAAGTCAAAAAGTCGAATTTTAGTAGTCAAAAAAATTTTCCGGAAATGGTCTTCCGGGTAATAAAAGCATGTTTTTAGCGCATATTAACGGTTAAAACACACGAAAAACATCATTTGGGGTTTTTTGGGAGAGTTTGGTATAAGTCATTTTAGCCAAATTTGTTTGATGAAAAAAGTTTCTCTATTTTGTCTGAAAGTTTGCTTGAAAATGAATAAATTTCAGAAAGAAATTTCAGTTATTTAGAATTACAGCTTTTCATTAAGACCTTGTACCGTGATTTCTCACCTGATGGGATCGTTATTATAATACAAAAAATAGTAAGCGCCGTATTTATATTTGTAAAGTCAGTTTTGCTTAACGCTAGAAAGGTTGTTTGTACTAAAGTAAGCATCTTGCTGAGAATTTTGTGCTGATCATTTCTAGATCGATCGAGGTGACGAAAAAACTCGAAACTCACTGTCAATTTTCGAATTCATTTCAAAACAAAAAATATTCAAAAATCGAAATTTTGTCAACATCAAATATTTTTTGTCTCGAAAGAAATTTGACAGTGAGTTTCGAATTTGAAAAGCAGTTTTATAAGCAAATTGACCATGCTGAACATGAATCCAGTATTAACATTTAAGGTTTACCTACAGAAAATAAACCAAAAAAATTGAAAAAGTAAAGCACAGGACAAAAAGTGTTAGTCGTAGGAAAAAAAATTAAAAAAAAAAATTATAAAAAAAAGCGCTTTGTTTGTATGGCCAAACTCTCTATTCCAAATGTTTTGATTCATAAGACAATAAACCCAGCAAGGTGTGGAACTAGAGTTGAGTAATTAGCCGGCTAATTACTTTTTGGCCAATTAGCCGCTAACTAGCCAAAAATCGGCAATCCTTACATCAGGGGGGAACAAGGCCACTTTTTCAGAAGTTTGTTTAGTTATTTTTAAATAACGATTGGCTGTAAAAGAATGCGTGTCACACAACGTGTCATTTTGACCCTAGGGATGCATATTACTCACGAAAAAATTAGGAATCAACTGAAAAAAAAATTTTTTGTGTTCTAGGGGCAATAAGTTTAAAAGTAATTAGCCGATTTTCAGTAGGCGGCTAATTACTCATGCTAATTATCACCAATTAGCTGCTAATTAGCCGGCCAATTAGCCACCTCGCAACTCTATGTGGAACAGCCGAAACTATGAATAGTCAAAAGTTCTCCGTATACTCGATTCAAATTAGAACCCTAAAGGTTTCTAATCGAACAAAACCTCTTCGAATCGTTCGATCTGATCTAGAAAAACTTGGTCTATGGTTTGGCGCTATATAGTGTGGTTGTGTGACAAGACCAAGTTTAGGTTCTATGTTTTCTTTTTTGTCATTCTGGGGAATGGTGTGCATGATGTGGTCTAATCTCGAATGAAAAGTTCTGATAGATCCACTAAAAGTCCGAAAATCCACTCCACAACCTATTTTAAAAAATGTGATAAAACAGGAAAAAAATTTCAAAAAGTGGCCAAATATTATTCTTACCCTTCCAATTGGGGTTGACAAAGAAATTTTCGAGTTTTCCCCAAATTTCGGTTTTTTCGGACTTTTTTGACTTTGAAGGGGTATAACAGGGTCAAAAAGTGGTTGAAATATTTTGTTGCAGGTTTTTTTAGATCCGCCTTCGTTTAAGCTTTCGTTTAAAAAAAAGAACGTCGAAAATGATGCATTTTAAATAGGGGATCTCCTAGTTTGAAGTTTGGTGTCGGATCTAAAAATGACGTATGGTCTTATGTTTGTTGTTGACGAAATGCCACAAATTTGAAATTTAAATTTTTTGTCGTTTCAAGACAAGTCTGCTCAGGGATACGATATAGGCGCCTGCTGTCCCTTGTGGTTTTAGAATGGCCAATTTGATATAGCCAGTTCGATATGGTTTTATAATGGCCAATTCGATATGGGAAAAATTCAATTTTTTTTTACTTTTTCGGATTCCAAAACCTGTTTTACGGACTAATTCGAGCATGCTGAAGATGGTTTGATAGTGGTAAAATGCCGTTTTGTTAAGCATTCTTTAAGTTTCGGAGAAATCGAGTATTGGTAAAATCAATTATTTCCCAATACTCAAAAAATACCATACATAACCTTATTTTACTACTATCAAATCATCTTCAGTATGCCCGAGTTAGTCCGGAAAACATGTTTTGGATCATGAAAAACGTAAAAAAATTTTTTTGATCCAAGTGGACGACCACTTGGTTTTGTTGTACCCAGGTAGTCGTACCCTGGTTGGGGAACTCGGGCAGTGTAGTGGTACTCAAGTAGTGATATTTTTGTCTTGTAAAGAAATTTTAAAATTTAAAATTTTTTTCTATGATCCAATCTCAGTTCTACTGGATAATCCATGCACCACTTAAACCAAGTGGTCGTCCACTTGTATCAAATTTTTTTTACGTTTTTCATGTTCCAAAACCTGTTTTCTGGACTAATTCGGGCACGCTGAAGTTGGTTTGATAGTAGTAAAATAAGTTTTTGTATGGTATTTTTTGTTTGTTGGGAAATAATTGATTTTACCAAAACTCGATTTTACCAAAACTCAAAAAATACTCAACAAAACGGCATTTCACCACTATCAAACCATCTTCAGCATGCCAGAGTTAGTCGGAACCCGAAAAATAAAAAAATTGAAACTTTTAAAAATTTGAAATAAACCCTGACCCGAAACCCACCCTGAAGGTCTTTTTCTGTCTCTAGTGTGGTTCAATTCGGTGTGAATCAATTCGCTTAACGCCCTGTCAAACCATCTTTAACCAAATAAGGTGGGGCCCAAATGAGGGGCCCAAATGAGTAGTAACCGAAAAAAAAATTTTTAAGCGCGCTTACCAACTACAAATACTCTAACTGCAACTCCGACTTCGTTAAAGTGGCATACCAGTAGAGCTGACGATTTGCCTTTTTGCGATGTTGCGATGCGATGTATTTGGACCTCCCTAGCTTGCGATGCGATGTGCGATGTTTTGAAAAATTTGCGTGCGATACATCGCTGCGATGTGCGATGGTTTTATTTTTAAAAATTTTAGACTTATTTCAAACATTTATTCAACAAAAATTTCATTCAAACAAAACAATTTAATAAGTGAAATTGCATTTCAAATTGGCTGGTCCACGATTTGGCGTTTTGATTGGCTGTTGACACTCATTGCATTGGACTTCTGTTGGCGACAACTTTGTGAAGAGAGGATCGCCATTTCGTGCACTATTTTCCAGACGAGGCTCATTCTGAAAAAAGCTAGACAAATATACAAACAGAGAAAAAACAAATAGAGCAAAAAACGGCATAATGAAACAAGCAAAAGTAATTTTAGAGTCGAAATGTTTGACTTTTTTACGTGTTGGGACTAAATAAAGTTTGAAAAAAGCAAGGCGATGTCATTTCAAATTTGCGATGCGATGTGCGATGTTTTTTAAAGTTTGCGTGCGATGTTGCGATGCGATGTTTTTAGCCCAAATTTGCTGCGTGCGATGCGATGTTGCGATGCGATACATCGCATCGTCGTCAGCACTACATACCAGTGCGTTACACCGGTAATTTCAAATCGCAAAAGGCGAGGACCAGGTACATTTAAACAAGAATGAATTTTAAATATAAAATTGTCATTTTATTAAAAAGCTAAGCAGCGGACTGGAATCGAACCTGACCATATCGAATTGGCCATTCGAAAACCATATCGAACTGGCCATATCGAATTGGCATCATTCGCTCCGAAAACACGCAAATTTTAAAGATGTCAATGGTGTTTTTGGAATATATGCCAAAAAAGTTCATCTCGTTTTGCAACTGTAACTGGCCTGATATATCAAGCTACTTTTCAAACCTCAAAAAAGGAGGCTTAGGCCTTATAGAGGAGTAAATTTGCTGCATTTTGGTACATAAGAGGTATGCAAAAAATGCAAATTTAGGGTGTTTTATGCAAAAGTTAGACAGAAAACGCGAAAAACCTTAATTTTACTCGGAAAAATGCCAGTTGTATGCTTTAAACGGTCTCTAGTTTCTAAAATAACAACTTTACAAAAATCTGCTCAACTATTCTTGTAGCTGAATGTCTGGCCTATCTTTTGGTATATAGGTCATATAAAAAAGTCTGTGGTTTTGCACTTTTTGTCTGTCGTTTATTTTGCCCAAAATTTTTTCGTATTTTCAGGTGGTTCAATGGTGCAAACGAAAAGCGCTACTGTGGTACAGAAAGAGCCAATAACAAAGCACTCTATCGCTCTGATAACTCTGGAAACAACAATGGCTGTGAGAGAACCAAGAAGTGAAAAGATAATCGATCAAAAGTCATCCTATCAGAAGATCGGAAAGAAGCAGTCGTCACTAGATGCAAGTGCAGTGTGTCTTGAAATCTCCGTAGCAGGTGACTCAAACAGGTCGGTTTTTTGTGTGATAGATGTTTCAAACTTGTCTAGTACCTATGCGCCTTTTACTGGTATCTCTATGGGAACACAGCTTTCATGTTACCTATTCATCTTTCAGGTATTCGCATGGTCCACAGCGTTTATGGAAATGACTTTGAAAGCGGAGAAGATCGTCTGCATAAAGTGTGCCAAGAATGTCTTCAATTCTGTCGCTGAAAAGACTGATGGTGCTACTCAGAACGTGGAAAGAGTTGCTGCGCTTCTTTGGACGTGATCAAGAACTTTCTTCCGTTTCTACCGTCTCTTAGTTTTGTGGTTGCTTTGAAGACTTTTCCAGTATCCAATCTCTTTAGTTAATTCGAGTGGATGATCCAGAACTCGTGCTTATCGTGGGCGAAGCGTTCGTGGGAAATGAGGGTGGATCAACTGGTCAAATTCAATCAAGCGTTAGCAGACAACTCAGCCGTCTATGCGAAAGCGCGCCATATCGATAGAATTGTGCTAACAAAGGTCGACACTATCGAGGACAAGGTTAAACTACTTTGT
Source organism: Ditylenchus weischeri (assembly GCA_029231635.1). Taxonomy (NCBI): domain Eukaryota; kingdom Metazoa; phylum Nematoda; class Chromadorea; order Rhabditida; family Anguinidae; genus Ditylenchus; species Ditylenchus weischeri. The sequence continues at coordinate 369,656 of JAMRYI010000046.1, forward strand.
TTGTTACAATTGTATTCACCACAATTTTAAGGTCTTAGCTGTTATACTACTGGTCAGCCAATCGTGTTTGTGGGAACTGGTCAGAGAATCAAGCAACTGAAGAATTCGGACGTCAAGTCTGTAGTCAATAGTCTTCTAAAATGAGTTGTTTTGTTGTAAATAAAGGTATTGTATATTCGTATTCACGATTTTGTCAGCCATTCGCCTAGAAACTTTCACAACGCATAACAAGCCTCAATTTCGAGACTAAATCAAGTAAAGTTGTCTAAATTTCGACAAAATTTTGCAAAGTATAGTCAACAATTTTAAAAAAAACCAAATTTTCAAAAAATTCTTTTTTGAAATTGCTTGGCGTTTTGTTTATTTGAAAGTGATTATGATAATGAGTTTTAAGGGGCTGTGGGGCCGCTCTAATTTTGTCAACAATATTTTCAAATTATTTGTTGTTTGCTTTTTTTTTTAATTTTTGATCCATCCACTAGTCGAGCCCAACGTTGCTTGACGTAAAAGCCCAAGTGCACTCCCCTCTAGTGCGGTGCACTTATTGTCTTGAAGGGAAAGTCATTATTTTGAACTTTTTTCACCAAAATTTGAATTTTAGCCATTAGATATCAAGGTAAATTACTGTTTTTAGAGTATTGTCCACCTGTATGCTACCCAAACGACCTGTACAGTACCCAAACCACCTGTATAATACTCAAACCACTCGAATAGTGTCCAGACCACATGGATGGTACTTAAATCATCTTTATAGTATCCCAACCACCTACATGGTACCCAAATCATCTGTATAATATCCGAGTTTCCAATAAAAACATATCCAATCAAGGGAAATGGGAATTGCTTCTACATGTATTCTCACCATCCACAGTATTTCTTTATCGTTATTGCATACCTTTTTTGCTCAGGTCCATAGCGTTCATTGTTTACAAGGATGAGGAGTGGCACCGACGCGTCCAACAAGAGTTGATGAAATTTCTACAAGGATCAATCTTGGGTCAAATATTTTGGTGGCTCAAATAGAACCCGAAAATTTTGAATTGTAAGGAAAATTAAATAAAACCATGGTATACTACTCAAAATCGTGCGCTGAACATGGTTTGATAATACCAAAATAGCGAATTCACCACCCAAAACTTCATTATCAGGGTAGCTTCGCATTTTGAGTGAGTACATATTTTCATATCTCCCACCTGGGTGCCCCCTCAATCATGAGTACTCCCCACTTTGGTAACCCGCTTCTGGGTACTCCCCACATAGATGCTTCTCACCTAGGTACCATCTCCTGGGTACCTCCACCTGGGTAAACTTACCTGGGTAAACCTACCTGGGCACCCCCTTATGGGTACCCAATTTTCTTGTTTATATAAATTTTCTTGTTTACCCTTCTCTTGGATACACCCTCTTAGTTACCCACTCTTGGTTACCAACCTCCTAGGTACTCCTCATCTAATCAACACCACCTTGGTACTCACCTCCTAGGATCCCATCGAAGTTTTGGGTGAGAGATTTGGAGGGGGGTTATTCGAGGGTCATGCCAAGTGGATCCTTCCCTTAAAAAAAATTTGCTTAATCCCTATAAAAATTTAAAAGCGATAAAATTTTGACTAAAAACAATGAAACCCCCTGTTGGTCGAAAAAAAAAATTGGATATTATACAGAGGATTTGGGTACCATCTAGGTGGTTGGGATACTATAAAGATGATTTAAGTACCATCCATGTGGTCTGGACACTATTCGAGTGGTTTGAGTATTATACAGGTGGTTTGGGTAGTATACAGGTGGACAATACAGTCGAGTCCAGCTAACCCTGCACCCCAATAACCCGGCACTTTTTAAAAATTTTTTTTGGCTGGCAAAGAAAATCAACAAAGTTTACCCCCAATAACCCGGCACCCGATAACCCGGCACCCTAAGACTGGTCTTGTCCAATAAAAATTACCCCCAATAAACCGGCATCTATCATAGTTTACAACATTTTTCAATTTGCGTCAATTTTTTCTGTATGCGGTAGGCACCAGTATTCAAAACTATGCTCAACATCTTCTTGTTAGTGTGACCTTTTCCATTAGTGGCCCTCTTTTTTTCCCTATACAACCCTTTACCCCTCTTGAATAAAGGGTGATTATATAGAGGGTCGATTAAGGCCCGATAAAATAATACCACCGCTAACCCCCGCTAACCCGGCACTTTTGCCGGTCCCAGTGGTGCCGGGTTAGCGGGACTCGACTGTACTCTAAAAACAGTAATTTACCTTGATATCTAATGGCTAAAATTCAAATTTTGGTGAAAAAAGTTCAAAATAATGACTTTCCCTTCCAGACAATAACATAAAAACAATAACAAAAATATGTAAAAATGACCAGTGCAACCCCCTAAATGCACCTCCCTTCGGAGTGCACTTGGTATACTGTCGTTGCTTGACATTGCCAGATGGGACAATCTAGACGACTACCGCTGCTCTGCAGCTTCTTATTGCCAGACTGGCTCTACATCGATTAATACATGAAATTCAAATTTAAAATACACATAAAAAATAATTCAAAAACATTATTGGCCAAATTAGGATGGTCCCGCGGGAATTCAAATTCCGCAAATTGCTGTGCTTATCAAGTTTGATGGTCCTTCAAGAGCACAGCTTTCAGTCATTTATCTGCAGACATGTTAAATCATCAGTTTATTTTAACGCGGAAAATTCTAACAAAATTTTCAGCTGTACTTTTATAAAAATATTTTTTATATCAAATTCTTAAAGGTCAATTTAAAGAACAAGATAAAATTCAGACCAAATGTCTTTTTTTCTTTTTACTCTTAATCAGATTAAGTTAATCTCCAATAACAAACATAGCCTGACAACATTTTGCTTTGAATCAATGAGACCATTAAGTAGCTAGCTAGCCGGCTTGCGTGTAAGCACACATAGAGCTAATGCTCTAATTAGTCAAGCTGTAACATTTAAAAATGTGTGTTTGTGTAAAATCTTTGAATACACTCGACATTTACATATAAATTATTTTTTCGTCATAAAAAATGCTTACTTGTGACTTTACCTATATTTAAAACAAAAAAAAAAGTTTTTATTCCGATAGAAAGTGTTGTTGAATACACAATTTTATGAATCGAAAATTGAAAATACAATTTCACATGTATTATTACTGCTATTTGAAGTTCAGTAAGTCAGCTGTGTATAGCCCATTCTAAAACGAGTTTTACGTAACTAATGTAGTCATTTTTTAATTGGGTTGTGAAGCAACATAAAAAACAGTTGTATTTTTGTTTTGCAATAAACTAAGCAATTATAATTGTTTTTCGTGTAAGTTGATTTAACTTAATGTTTTGAACTAAGGTTGGGAAATGGGTAATTACTTGAACACAATAAAACAGCTTTGTTTATTGTGTATTGACGCTAATTCGTAATGTTCTGTTTTTTCTTTTAAGCTTGAAATCAAATAAACCAATTTTTTAAAATTGGCCAGATCTGTTTTTTTGAAGCTGCATGAGCAGAAATCAGGACTTGTCTGGTTTAGAGCGGCAGCTGACCCCCAAATAGTGAAGTTTCTCTTCATTTTGTTTTCACCACCATGTTCTACGTGAAATTCTGCACCGGAATGTGCTCTTAGGACAATCTAGTGTTAATATTGTTAGCTCTACAGGGTGTCTAATAAAAACTGCAGCATTTTTGGAAAACAATTTAAATCAATTTTTAATGGCAATTTTTAAACTAACTTATGTTTTATCTATTCCTCTGCAATTTTTTTATTGAAAATAACATTTATAAAATAACTAGGGTTGTCGACCCGACCGGTCGATTTCGACCTTTGAGGTCGAAAGGTCGACTTTTTTCGACTTTCGACCTTCGACTCGACCCGACCGGTCGAAACTTTCGACTTTCGACCTTCGACTCGACTCGACCGGTCGAAACTTTCGACTTTCGACTCGACTCGACCGGTCGAAAATTTCGACTCTTGCCTTGATTGTACAAAGAGAACTCATATTTTGTTATGTTATGTTTATAAATCGCTTATAGCAACTTCTATTATCTTTTTCGGCTATTATTTCTGACTATTACTGTTTCGACTCGATCGGCCAAAAGCTTCGACTTTCGACCCGACCGGTCGAAAATTTCGACTTTCGACCTACGACTCGACTCGACCGGTCGAAACTTTCGACTTTCGACCTTCGACTCGACTCGACCGGTCGAAACTTTCGACTTTCGACCTTCGACTCGACCTGTCGAGTCGAAAATTTCGACCGGTCGACAACCCTAAAAATAACATTCAAAAAATAACATTTTTAATGTGTTCGAGACCCAATATAAATACGGGTATAGTCAAGAGTATGATCTCTCTTAGCATAGAGCCTCTTCTCAAACCCAGCAGCATCCAGTAAAAAAAGTTATATGATATGAGTCGGACAATTTATGGTTAGGAGCAGTGTTTTCAAAACTCAAACCTCAAGTTTTGCCTCAAGTTTTCTACACTCTGTTTTCAGCATTCATTTTTAAATTTCTTTTGTTTTGTTTGCCATGAAATTTTAGTTTAGGGGATAGAGAAAAAAATTCAGACCCATTTTTCTTATAAAAAATTGAGAAAAAATCGATTGAAAGTATTTTTTTTGCTAAACTCAAATATTTGAGTTTAGCAAAACGTTACAGCTTCAATCGATTTTTCTCAATTTTTTAAAAAAACGGTCTGAATTTTTTCTCCATCCCCTAAACTCAAATTTTCATGGCAAACAAAACAAAAAAAAAGAAATTTAAAAAAAGAATGCTGAAAACAGAGTTACGGACAATTTTAGAAAACTTGAGGCAAAACTTGAGGTTTGAGTTTTGAAAACACTGGTTAGGAGCAATTAAACCAAGACTGTAGATTTTTCTGAAAATTTTAGAGTGATTACGTGCACCATTTTTTTTAAATGCTGCAGTTTTTATCGGATACCTTTTTCTATTTAGCAACAGTGTTGCGAAGGTTGTCCGAAAAGACATTGACCCTTAAGTGACTAGCACTTTCTGATGGGTTGCAAGTACTATTATTAATAAAAATATAAAAATTTTTTTGATGGGTTTCACAAACTATCAAAGTTATCAATTTTTTGTCTTTTCAATTTTGAAACCTATCGAAATTTTTTCATTATTTTTATATAAAAATTTTGCAACCCGGCTGAATGCCCTAGTCACCTAAAGGTCGATCCAAAACTTTCCGGACAACCTGATATACAACGGTGCCTTTCGTCGTTGCTATGCTTGTCACTGTTAGCATTTTAGAATAGCGGCTACAAAATAAAATTTTGGCTGTGAAAAATCTGCGAGAGAAATGTATTGTAAAAACTACAAAAATATTTTAGTATATTTTTTAGAAAGTTTTTACTTCTTTCTGCATGCACTTAAAATACTTCTTTCGCCATTTTCGTTGCTATGCCAAAGAACAAGAGATTTGAAAAAAAACCAAAACACTCTTTGCTTGTGTTAGTGCCACCATGACCACCACCACTTTTAAACCGGCAAAGCGAACAAGAAAGTGACCAGGACAACATGGCATTTTGCAGCATCCAGCCACCACCCTCAAATAACGTGTAGTTAACCAAAAGGGACAAGAATAGGCCTGAGGCAAAAAAGCATATTGGCTCTTTCAGAACTCCACTGCTATGTTTTGTTTGAGGGGATTTTAGTAGTTGTATAGTTGGCTGTGATTTATTTTAGTTGTAGTAGTGTGCCAAACTACTACTATACAACTACTATTAGCACTAATAAAAAATGGTTGAGTCCATTGTGAAAATGTTTGTTTACTTAGCTTTCTGTAAAGTATGAATATAGTGGCATTTAGCTTTGACAGATTTAGTAGTACTAGCTCAATAAATCGCATGTGAATAATATTTTGACACAATTTTAAATTGACTAGCATTTTTAGAAATAGTTGATTTTCCCGTGGCTTCTTTATTTTAATTCAAGGTGGTGTTTAGAACTTCTTATTCAATTTTGTCATTGGGTAAACAGGTTTGAGACAATTGCCTCATGTGAATAGACTTACTTTTAGGAAGGGTTGTCATGGGTAGTCTTATTTCGAACCGGCGACTAGTTGCTCGGTTTGTGAGCACTTTTTCAAGAGGTTGTAAAATCTTCATTTTTAGCGTTTCAGACATTCCGTTTGAACTGTTTTGCACAGAAAGGCAATATCTACAAAACTGTTCAAACGGAATGTCTAAAACGCTAAAATTGAAGATTTTACAACCTCTTAAAATAGTGCTCACAAACCCAGCAACTAGTCGTCGGCTCGAAATAAGACTACCCCTGACAACCTCACTTTCTGATAAATTCCACACGTATATAATAAGCAAAAAAAGGCTTTTTAAAGAACAAGCGTCAATCATGATGCTAGCAAACAGTTTGTTTTTGGCATCTCCCAACCTTTGTATTTTTCCTTATAGAACGACAAGCAGCAGTTATTTATTCTTCTATTAAATTAAGTTGCTTTTTATAGAAATACTTTGTCCTTTTATTTGCCTTCTCCTAAGCTGCTAATAGCCTTTTTTACTCGTCTTTTTCAAGCAGAATTAATTTGTTGGTTCGTGCAAACAACTCCTAAGCTATGATGTCAACTTAGATAGCCTTTGTTTAAGATTCGCCTGGTGAATCTGCACTTCTGAATATGCTAGCTGTTTTTATCAGTTTTTTGCATTCTTTCTACCCTCTCCCCACCCAAAGAGTTGTTTGCAGATCAGCAAAGGCTAATCCTCCTTCCACCTTCTTGTTTTCGCATTTTGTTTAAATGGGGCGAACAGTCTTCAATTATTTTGACTAGAGTAACTATATTACATATAAAAATAATGAAAATCACGAAGAAAATAATTTTAAAATATGGTTAAAGAATATATCAGATAAGCAAGCGCAAAGGAGTGCATCAGATATTTTTCAATCTGACAGTCGATTAAACGAGTTCAAACGAGTTTGCAGCCTATTTCTTTGATGGTTTTTAAAAGTTTGACGATAGTGTCATATACAAGGCGCGTCAAAATTACGCGGGCACTTTTGAAAAATTTAGCTGTGTAACTTGCACGATCAAATTCCGAATACTTTTTCGTGACTGCTATTGCGATCTTTTTCTATGATTTTTACGACTATTGCGCAGGATCTTAAGTGAAGTTAGAGATTTCCTAGGGTTAGGGCCTAAGAATGGGCAAGGTGCTGCATAGCCGTGCTTTAAAAATAGTTGCCGTGTAATTTGGACGCACCCTGTACACTAGTGTTGTTTAGGAACTAAAACTAGAATTAATGGGTTTTAATATTGAACTAACCCAAAAGCAGTTTCAGAGCAGTGATTTTCTTTCTACCCCCTCAGGAGTTTATAAAAAAACAAATGCGACGAAATTCTATGATAACGCTAGAGTCATACATGCAAATTCTCGTCAGATGTACTGCTTATACTTTTTCTCCAAGTTCATCATAAATAAGTGATCTGTTTATGATATTTTAGCATTGGTCTTTGACCACCAAAAATTGCAGAAATTTGACATTTTCAACTGCAGGATACGCTCCATATTTGCTGCACTCAAATTAATTTTTTGTGTTGCTAAAATTGGTTTGGACAAGGAAGAATAGAGAGAAAAACAATTTGGCTCAAAAGCAGTCAGAATTTCTGGGCTGCTGGTGCTGTGACCGATGATGAGAACAAAGTGGGGGTGGATGGCAGCAAATGAGCTGAAATGGCAAGGAACGAGCCTGTTTATGTGTCATTTGCATATACTTAGTCGGAAAACAAATGAGCTATTTTGCGCTTAACAAAAAGTGGTGTCATTCAGTTTTTGCAAAAACAGGCTTATTTTTACCAGTGTGAGAAGTCTTTCTTTACCTGATCAGATTCAAAATAATCCCTAGTAGCAAATTCTTCACCCTCACAAATATTTCTTTATAAACCATATCAGAGAGCGTTCCAATACACTGCCGCGATGAGTGATTTTTGATTCGTAAACATAATTATATTAAAATGTTGTTATGGGTTTCACAAGTGAAAATTAAATACTGAAGTTGTATTAGAGATTTGTTTGATGGGTCTCGTAACCAAAGTTAGCGGAAAAATTCAAAATTTTCAACTCATTAAACAATCTCTAGTACAATTTCACTAATCACTTTTCACTTGTAAAACCCATAACTACATTTCAATATAATTATGTTTATGAACCAAAAGGTGTTCAGCACACTGATGTTACTTGGAATTGCTTTCCAAAGCACACCGAAAGCATACACCGAAAAACGTACAAAATACATCGTTCAGTGCCGGATAACATATGCTGGTACATAATAATTTCATATGGATTTCAAACTTTTTTATTTAAGTAAATTACCACTGCACTGAAAGATAGGTTTAACTTTTAAAATTTTATCACCAAAACTGGGGCAAGATTGTGTGATGAGTTTCCAAAGCATAATTGCAAAAAAAATTAAAATTTTGTAATTTATCGAACAATATCGATCTAGCTCTTCTAATAAAATGGATGCTACCGTACTTCATTTCAGCGATGGTCTAGATAATGAACGCAGAAAGAAACAAACACAGCGAGAAATTACTGATTATTTTCATTCTAACCGTTGAACGTTGTTGAGAAATTTTTTGTTGTTACGACTCTAATAAAAAGGGTTTTAATTAGACTTGTTTTGGAACGGTTTTTATTAAGTCATCGCTATAACGACACATTGAAAGATTTTCGTTCTCAAACCCTTCCTGTAACGACACCTCTTTATAGCGACACCCTCGCTATAAAGACACTTAGGACGGGTCCCCAAGAGTGTTGACTGTATTAATTATTAGCCTCGAACATAAGGACTAACACGATATTCATTAAATATCACTGTTCTATGAAAAAGAATAACGCCATAGGTTACGAAATAGATTTTCGATTGCTTTTTCACAATGCTCGAAGCTGAAGTTGGAGTAAATCATAATTGTGAACCCTTTTCACTCCAATTCTGACTTCTACTCTATCTTTATGTCTCTTTAACTGTCTCAGAAGAGCTGTTTTCCAGCAAAATATGATAAAGTTAAACGAAAAAGCAATTTGGTGCAAAAAAACACAGCCCTTGTAAACAATAGTTGAAGTAAAATGTTATTGTGAACACCTCTCACCCCAACGCTTACTCCAACTCCGACCATTGGAATGAAGTCATTTCCATAAAGTAAGAGCAGTGGCCGAAGCGAGAGCCCCGGGGTTTCTGCTTTTCAACCCATCTCGAAGGGGGCTCTTTTAGAAAATACCCTATTTTCTCTATTAAACGCCCCTCTTTAATAAAAACCCCGTCTCTTATAAACGCCCCCCTTTTTGGCTAGGGTTTCAAAGCTAAGAACATTTTTAATTGACTATTTCAGAATTTTGTTCGATTCAAAATGAACGCCCCAGGGCGTTTAATAAAGAAAATACGGTATACGTTAATCATAAAAAATAAATCCCAATAACTTAATAGAATTTTTTTCCGAAGGCACCCAGAGATATTATACAAACTATTCCATCCTAATAAAGAAGTGCTGCAGTTTTGACGTTTTATGTTTGGTGCGCTAGGATAAAGAATTTTTGACGCTTGTGAGTTTGGTTGGTATGCCGTAAGTTATCCATTTTTAACAGCTGAAAATGCACTCGTACACACTCATTTGATGGATCAGCTTTTTTCAGTCTCATTGAGTTGAGAGGAGTGTATGAACTCTAAATTAAGAGAATTCTGTGTCTGTAAAGGTCCAGCCGAGTGATCAAATTAATTATTATCATACTATAAAAATTTCAGTTTCCATTCTATTAAATAAATAATAAACTAACTTCCATACCTTTTGTCTTTTTCCGAAAAATTTGGGTACGGTAGCCCACGCAACATAAAGACCCTTTTTAAGTTCACGGAACAATGCGCATTCCAAAAAACTAGCAAACAATATCCTCGTGCTAACGCGACCCCTCAAAATTAAGCACTCGAGCATAAATCTGTGCATAAGCAAAAAAGTCTATAGTTCGCATCATTTTCTGATGAAGTGCCTCCGGCTTTCAAGGTTTCCCCAAACTTGTTTTCAAAAATAATGATTCTTAAAAAGAAGAAATATTAGCTTACTTCCTTGTATTCCAACTTCGTTACATCCAGACAAAATTCATTCTACTACTCCAAGCTTAATTTCAGGCGACATTTCTAGTGAACCCCATCGGCTAAAAAGACCCTTATTAGTTTGCAATCTTCTTACGCATCTTTTCTAAAATAACCTTTTCACAACCCAGCATTAAGCTAACTGGGTAGGATTTATATAACAGAGTGCTTCCTGCATCTGCCCTTGCTTCTATTGTCTTCATTTATATTCGCAACCCATCCGCTTTTCCGAAGTCATTTATTTCTTGTGTCTTAAGATTTCGTGACTCCTCGGTTGGATTATTTTATTTTTATTATCTTGTCTTTTTAATTCTTTGTTGCTGCATAAAAAATAAGACAAAATGCCTTTGCATTCGTCATCAATTTTTTTGTGCTTTAGCTCATCATTTTCTCATTTGCATTTGGGTGGGTGGCTGCTTGGGTCGTTTCTTTGGGTCTGAGCATTGTTCCTAAATGTTGTTTTGGGTGTTCATTAGTATTCCTTATGTGTTTGAAAGACATAGTTGAAGTAGTGCTTTACTGCTATGATCTCTTATCTTAAGTTACTTCTGCATTCCGAAATTGAATAATCGTGGTATGTTTTCATTTGCATAAAATATTTCCAAAGTCTGTATTATTTGTTAAACTATCTGACGATTTTGCAGAAATAGATGTAGGTGGCCGAAGTACTGCCGAAAAACTCTTGGACTGCCTCAAAAATATAACGTCTTGTTGAATTTTTTTTTCTATTATTATCTCTATTATTTTTTTCTGTTGAGTCCAAAAATAAAGTATAAAAAATTTATCGCGTAAAGTGACGCTTATAGTACTTTTATTTTAATGCTATTCATTTATCCTAATACAATTACTTATTTATTGTCGGGGGCATTGTAAGGAATGTTGATAAGCTTAGCTTTTTAACCATAATATGTGCTTAGAATAAATTTTATTATAGGTTAAAGGGGCATGCCCACGTTAATAAGAGGTGGTGCCTGGGAATTCAAAATTTTTTCCTAGCCAGTGAACTACTGTACGGATTTTTTAACTTGGTTTCTAACAGAACCATACTTAAAATTAAATTCTAGGCCTTGTTTTGTTAGAAATTTGGAATTTCCGGGCACCACCTCTTATTAGCGTGGGCATGCCCCTTTAAATGAATTCGCAAATTTTGCTTTTTTCTCAGCCGTGCTGTTTATTTTTTATAAAAACTTTTTTGAAGGACTACAAAAATTAGTGGGTTGCAGGGGTGGCAGCAGAAATGTGAAACAAATAGAAGTAGTAAAAGCAGCTGCTGCCATATCAGTAAATTTGAGCAATTTCTACTAATTCCACTGCCTCCAGCTATTTTTGAGCTATTATGTTGTAAATTTGCCCAAAATAGATAGGAAAATGTCTCCTTTTCTGAATTCGTTCTAATAATAATATTGCTCCTTATTTAGATTGCATTATTATTTTTGTTGCTAATGAGAAAAAACGGGATAAGCCAAAACCTGCGTTCATTATTAATTTTATTGTGTTGTTTAAAGAACTCATAAAGATTGGACCATACATTAGTGTTGGGATTGAATTGCCAGTTATATTAATTTGTTTAATTTTTGCCAAAATTTTGGATATTTGAGGTGACGCCGTGGTTATAGGTGTACAAAAATGAGCTTTTATGGTTGCACATGCAGTGTGTAATGTCTACTAGGATTTATACTCTGCCTACGTGGGAAATAAACAATGTCTGATCGAATATAAAACATTTGCTAAATTTTTTTAATAATTTTTAAACCCATCAAAGTGTAAAACTACAAAATGGTTGACAACCCAATACAAACCCAATGGGTATACATATCGTTACATTATTAAATTGTTTTTAGGTAACTTCCGGTAATTTTTTTTCAAAATATGGCTGAAACATCAAAAAAAATTGTTATGTCACCGGTCGGAGAAGCCCTCGACAAAGATGGTGGAATTTTTACTAACAGCTCTGTATCAGGCTGTCGAAAAATTTTAACTATGGCATCGAGATAAGATGCGCTTTTTATTGAGTTGCAAAATTTTAACGTTTATAAATATTTGGAGAAATTACTCATGGACTACGTCATTGGGGTTGGCAAGGGTAGTGTTAAAACGACTTGCCGACTAGTTGCTGGGTTTGCGAGCACTTTATTAACAGGCTGTAAAATCTTCATTTTTGGCATTTCAGAATTTTTTTTAGCTGTTGTGTAGATTTTGCCGTTCTGCATATAATGGTTCAAAAAAACTTTGCCAATCATGAAGATTTTACAGCCTGTTAAAAACGTGTTCACAAACCCAGCATTTAGTCGGCAAGTCGTTTTAAGACCACCCTTGCCAACCCTAATCACCATTCTCTTTTTTATATGAAAACTTCAATATTTTTGCAACTTATAAGAAAGTGCAAGTTAGTACTGTGCGTAAAATTATCCGTCTACCTGGTACAGTTGAGTGCTAATAGCGGCCCCTGCGTTCTCCTGTCATCAAATGCAATGTTTAAAATTATCTTTAACATTACGATAGGTTGCATTACCGAACAAGGAAGATTAGCGCAAACCTGCCCGAAACAGTAGTATTGGTTGCTTTTGTGTACATCGATTTTCAGTAAATTAAAAATTTTTCTTTGGAGGGCATTGTTGCTTTAATTAAACCCTTCATTATTAACTTGAACGACTCAACGGCACACCATCCACTTATTATTGCTGTTACCACTGGCTGAGCTCTACCAGTCAAAAGTACTCACACGCGTTTTGTTTGCCCAGTCAACTTGCACTGCTTTTGCCTCTTATCGAACACGTGAATGACATTTCCTACAACTAATACCACCAATACTATTGCTAGCAAAATTCGCAGAATTTTTAATTATTTCGAACCTACATTACTTTTTTTGATTGTGATATTCAGCTAATTCCTCGCAAGACAAAAGTTAAATTAGTTATTGCAAAAGATTTTTCTTTTTTTCCACTATAAAAATAATTTTTAGCAAATTTATCTTGTGGCTAATCAGTCTTTTACATGTTAAATGCAAAAAAAAATGATCTTCTAATTTTTTTATCATTTTCATAATTAAAGTGTCTTTGAGTGGTTTTGCAGCAAATTTTTCGATGATGAATTTTTAGTGCATAGTGGATCTTCGATTTTTATTAACCAACAACATTTTTTAATCAAAAAAATTGGCTCAAAACAATTTTTTTCTATTTGTGAGGACCATAATGTTGAACTCTTGATTAAAAAGCAAAGTATTTTGGCACAGACTTGTTTTTGCAGTAACTATTTCCTTTCCAGTGCCAGAGAACTAATTTCAACAAAATTGTTTACCAAAGTACGGAACTAGAAGTTCCAAATTCTCATTCCTGTCTGTGTTTTCACATTTACTTGGTGATTTTTCTTATCAATTTCATCTTTTTCACATTTTTGTTTGAACAAATATATCAGTATAAAATGCAAAAGCAATGATTCTCCTAATTTTTAATAATCAAAATTGCTATATTAATCGTCTCTTACCTCTCTTCACTATATTCCAACTAATATTTGCGTCAATTTCAAGTGCTTCCACTACAAAATGGCTGCGTGGGTACGCCCCTTCAGCCATATCCAGTGCTAAATTTATTCTTTTATTTATACAACCCAGCAGTTTCATATTACGCGCTTAGATTATGCCCTAAATTACATTCTCAGTTTCCAACTTTTGCTGAGCGACAAAGAAAAATACTTTAGGTGCTCAAAAATAATCTAAATGATTGTGCTTGACTAGCTCTTTTACATTTTTGTAGAATTGTGTGATAAATGCTGTGTTTAAATTAATGTTTTTGTGTGATTTCTTAATCGACGATTTATACTGCAGTCGCATGAATTTTTAACTATCAGTGTGTCATTCGGCCACGGCGTATCAGGTGCAAAATCCAAAAAATCGATTATTTAAATGCTCTGTTTTCATTTCAAGACAAATCGAAATTTTTTGATTTTACTCCCTTCGTATTTTAAGTTTTTCTACCGAGTACACTAATGTTGAAGCAACTATGTTTAGTGCCATTCGAAAGTTGAGTTAAAACTGCGTACTTTTGTTGTTTTACTTTTTTTTTCTTTATATATCTTATTTTTTGTCTGAATTACCATTTTTAGGTATGAGCTGGCGCATTTCAAATCGTCATAACTTCCAAATCCTCTAGCTAAAAAATTATGAGCCTGTGCGTTCGATAGCTGTTTTTGAGGGCTATTTATTGGTTGAAATTTTTATCATTATATAGCCTTTAGGAGGTAGGGCTAGTCTTTATATGAACACTAGCATAAAAATCACTTGAAAATTTTGAACTATTTTTAGATATACTAATGGATCTTAAATTATGAAAATTTGGGACCTAAAAAAGTGACGGAAGCAGACAAAAGAAGAGGGCTTTCAAAAGCTGCAAAAAAGGGTGCCCCTTCGCCAAGTCAGAGACGCTAAAGATAACTCACAACCTTGCCCAGCAGCCCAAAAGGCACCTATCCCATAGAGGAGTTGACCACACTGAAACAGCAACTTGCAGCAAAAAATTTGCCTTAAAAATCAACTAATTGCAAAATGCCGACAAAAATGGTCCAATGGAAAAATAACCACCAAAAAAATGTAACCACCACAAAAAGCGTGTCAAGACTCCCAATTAAAGACACAAATATGAGGGCAAAAATGGAAAAATCGGTTCAAATAAATGAATTTGTGGTCTTGACACGATTTGGCCATTTTAGTCATGTCATTCACTTAATGAAACCCACCAAATGTATTCGCCAGCAAATTACTTGGTTCAAAGTGAGCCTCGCAGAATGGACACCTTTGCCGGATCCACAATTTTTTTAATTTTTTACTCTGTCACCCATAATTTAAAGTAACATTTAAAGGTGCCATAATATTATTCACTTCTCAACCCACCAATTAGAACCAGATGCATCTAACATAATTCATGTTTTGAGCCTATTCATTTGTGTCAACAAATCTTTCTTTAGCTTCCATGCATGACTCCTCTTGCTGTTATGAATAAATTCCACAATGTGTTGTCAGTAATGGAGTGGGCAGTATATTGTTTTGTCTCGACTTTTATTTTATTTATGAGCAAAAAAAAATTAATTTTCATTTGCTTGTTGACTCAGTTTTCGCCTTTCTGCTGCTTTTTCTGAGTTTTTTTTCCATTAATTTGTGATTTAATTAATTCTTTTATCCTTATTTAAATGAGGCATTTTGTGTAATAAATTCAGTGTTGTTTTTAGATAAAAGGGAAGAGAATAACTATTTATTCATTTTGCCACGTTATTTTTTTGCTAAATATTCTGAAGAATGACTTCAGTAGCTTATGCAAAACGAAATTCTCTCAGCTGTGCAATGTCTCCTTCAATAATGGATGTGGCCTCTTCTGCTGGTCTATTAGCCCTAAACCCATCTGGTAATTTTTTGCTGTTGTATCAGACTGAGATCAAACCGAATCCAATTGCAAGTTATAACTCAATTTAATGCTTTACGTGCAGAACCGCATAATTTTCAAAAGTAGAAAGTGGTCAAAAATAAACACTTTTCCAACCCATTTCTTTAATTTTTCAAATTTCATATACCCATGCGTTTATGCCATGGCTAACAGATTATTAGCTCTATCCGGAATTGAAAATTTTTATGAAATGCTGTGTCACAAAATTGTGCACAAAGGTGATATCCGCAGTTAAATTTTTTATAAAATTAATTCTCATAGTTTTCAAAATAAGTTACAAAAATCTTTTTTTCCGCAAAAAAATTGACGGTTTGACATGGAAAAGCATCTTATAAATTCATCTATTTTCAGATCTCGTGTTTGAAACAAGTCAGTTTGGCATTGCATACTATGATTACGTGCTTTCAACAGTGGAATTGGATGAAACCGTTGAGAGCAGAGATTGTAGCCAGAGTCCTTCCTCTTCCTCTTTCCCAGGCTGCCAATTAATTCTCGCCAAGTTGGATTCGACAACTAATGTACGTAAACACTATTTTAAATGTCATTTTTTATGCTTTCTTTGTTCTTTGTTTTCCTGTACATTTTTTTAATTTTTCTGAAGAGTCTAAAGGATTGTTATTGCAGGTGGAATGGTTTGAGACAGCTAGAGTAACACCGGAAGTTCTCACCAAGCACGGTATCCCTTCCAATGAGTTGGCTATGATCACCATGGGAGTGCTTATATGGCGAGAGAAGATTGGAAAATCTAAATTGCTGTGTTTGGTCAAAGACTTGTCTGATGACAGTAGTGTATCCTTGGAAGCCTTAAAGGTTGGTCTATTTGAAAATTAAAAGGCTTAATTTTAAAAAATTGCCGAAAATTGCCTGGCCGACTGAGAACACATTATAGGTTCCAAACATTTTTGAGTTACTTTCACATACAACGAAAATTTTATAAAAGCTGACCTTTGAACAAAATTCCTCTAAATTGTAATATAACCGGCATGGATAAATATAAGAACAGTATAGGAATTTTGCTTGAGAGTGTCTAAGCCGCTGTAGTCTTGGCTAAATTAAAAAATGCGAATTAGTGATAGAAAAGTTTTTCGGTATAACGTTGAAAATACGGTACGTGACTAGGGTTGTCGACACGAAGTGTCGATTTCGACATTTTCTGTCGAAAACTCGGTTTTTTTTCGACATCTCGACACTTCGATTTTGAGCTCGACATTTTGTCTCGACAATTCGACACTTCGATTTTGAGCTCGACATTTTGTCTCGACAATTCGACACTTCGATTTTGAGCTCGACATTTTGTCTCGACAATTCGACACTTCGATTTTGAGCTCGACATTTTGTCTCGACAATTCGACACTTCGATTTTGAGCACGACATTTTGTCTCGACAATTCGACACTTCGATTTTGAGCTCGACATTTTGTCTCGACAATTCGACACTTCGATTTTATGCTCGACATTTTGTCTCGACAATTCGACACTTCGATTTTGAGCACGACATTTTGTCTCGACAATTCGACACTTCGATTTTGAGCACGACATTTTGTCTCGACAATTCGACACTTCGATTTTGAGCTCGACATTTTGTCTCGACAATTCGACACTTCGATTTTATGCTCGACATTTTTATGTGTCATTTGCTCATGTGTTGATTGCCTTCTTCGTTTTTTAAATTTGCTTTAAATTTTTCAACATATGTCGACGACACGACACGAAGTGTCGAAAGGTCTCGACACGGCACGACATTTCGACACAAAGTGTCGAAAATTTGGGCACCTCGACAATCCTATACGTGACCAAACGTTGATCGACCCTATCGTCGGGTTGACCCACAAGTTCGCGATTTTTTATACACGGTACATAATATTTTCGTATGGGTTTCAAACTTTTTTATCCATCAAATACGAGTTTCATTGAATCCATGGGTTTCAAACTTTTGAATCCATCCCCATACTTATTTACTAACCCATAGATTTGGATAAAAACGGGATCAATATTGTTTGATGGGTTTCAAAACCGAAATATCATTGTATAGGGTTGTCGGGAATGTTTTATTTCGAACCGACGACTAGTTGCTGGGTTTGTGAGCACTTTTTAAGAGGTTGTAAAATCTTCATTTTTCTTATTTTTTATTTAAACCCATTGATTGGTAAACTAATGATCTACATAAATTAAAAAGTTTGAAACCCACACGAAAATATATTATATACCGTATATAAACAATTACGAACTTATGACTTCGCAAACACCAACGTCAAAAGATTTTAACTTAATCAAAAAGTATAAAACATCATTTATGGGTTTCAACATTATCTTTTGTAGAATACAAAAGAATTTTTGGCTATAAAATTGCGATCTATGTGACTTATTTATGAAATTTTAATTGAACACCTTATTTTATAATTTTCAATACAAAATAAATTTTAAAATTATTTGCAGAGAGCAACCAACAAATTTAAGTGCTTGCACCACGTGCTAACCCTCGGCTCAAGGCGAAATTCTGCTGCTAGCAGTTGCTGTTCCAATTCCAGTTATCGGTTAGTTGATTTTTCTTAGCCTGTCGTCAAACCCAACTAATCAAATAAATCTGCAGATCCTCAATTTCTTCCACAAGTTCCGATGGCATGAAACTCAGAATTATGATGTGTCAGAGCAGAAGTGAAATCAATGAAATCCCCTCCTATGTGCTCCGCGATACCAAAATGCTGTTAGTACCCAGTTCTAATCCGCTGTTGTGCTTGTGCTTTCCGTTAACCTAAATTCCTGCTGCTGCATTCCAACGAGTAGTAGTAGCCATGAATAAACACATGCTTGGGTGTGCGTGCCAACGTGTTATGTACCATTCTGTGTTATTTTTGCTTTATTATCAGCGGGTACCCACTTTGATGTTTTTTTGTACAAGCAAATCCCAGTAGTAGTTTGTTGACAAAATAATTATTGATTAATAAATGTTATTGACTGGTATGTCAAATGTGTTTTTGTGGAGAAGAATAAAAAAAGTTTGAACATTAAACCAATTGAAAACATAGAAAAAATTACGAAAACTTAGCAAACACGTGTTTTGGCAAATGCATTAGAAGTGCGGCATTCCAACCAGTGTTGTAAATCTTGGAATTACGGCACCGGCACCAGCTCACAGCACCAGTGTGGTGCCGTGAGGTGCCACCTTTAACACTGATTCAAACAAATCCAAAAAATTATTTCCAAATTTCGCGTTGATTCGAAAATATAGGGGTCTAGATATATAGAGACAGACCTCAAGTTTTCAAAGAATACCTCAAAAATTGTCTACCCCTCTAATTTTTTTAAAGGGTTCTGTTAAATATAGGTTTTTTAGAATCAAAAATATTAGGTTCTTTTTAAAACAATTCACAAAACTAAGTTTTAGAAGGCATAAGTTTGGGGGGGTATTCTATATTAGGGTCAAAAATTTTAAAAGGGGTAAAAATTTTTTTTGGTACTTTTTCCCATGGCCCAAAAACTGACTTAGGGTGAGTGGGTGTTCATCCTGAGTCAGTTTCTGCCTCATCGAAACTGTATACATTTGATAACTGTAGACAAATGACTTGTGAAATTGAAATTTTGCGATTTTTTGGACTAATTGGACAGACTAATGTCGGCGTAGACTTTTAAAATTGAGGTAAAATCAGGGCTGTGAAACTAAAAATTGTTTAATAAAGTACACTTTGGTCATTTTTCGTCAAAAGATTCCATTTGATCCATTGCTTTTTGACTTTTAAGCAACTATAATAAAAATTTAGACGAAAAATTTCCAAAATTTTAAAAATTTTGAGTCCCAAATAAAGTGCAAATCTTTAAATGCACAGTTGGAAGCTGTGGTTAAAATAGATTTTGGTAAATAAACTTTTCGTGGTAGCGCTATATCTAGACTCGAATCTACATAAAAGCATAAAAAATTGACGAAAACCACCACCACGAATTGTTCTATGTTCATATTCATAGTTTTCGCGCAATCACTTTTTGCTTGTGCCCTGTACACAGTGGGCCCACAAATTCCGATTATCAAACGGTCGTAACTTTTTTTCCTCACGCGATCTCGACAAACGGTTTTTTGCACTCGACTCAGCAGACCGTCCGATTCAATGTGACTCGTAAAATAAAAATTTCCGAGATTTTTCCACTTTTTTGCCTTGGTCCCCCCTATGGCCCAAAAATTGTGATTTTTAAGAATTCATGTTTTTAGATGGCCATAGGGGGGACCAAGGCAAAAAAGTGGAAAAATCTCGGAAAATTTTTTTCCGAGCATTTGTAGTCAAATTGAATCGGACGGTCTGCTGAGTCTAATGCAAAAAACCGTTTGTCGAGATCGCGTCAGGAAAAAAAGTTACGACAGTTTGAAAATCGGAAAATTTCTCGGCCCACCCTGTACTTCAAACCAGGGCTGTGCACGAACCGGTTTTTAGGCGGCCCGGTCCGCTGCTTTACCATGAAAGCCCGGCCAGGCCCGGAAGGGTGTCGGCCCGGCCCGAAAAGCCCGGAAATTTCTGGGCCCACCCTGTACTTCAAACCAGGGCTGTGCACGGGCCGGTTTTTAGGCGGCCCGGCCCGGCCCGCTGCTTTACCATGAAAGCCCGGCCCGGAGGTGTGTCGGCCCGGCCCGCCCCGAAAAGCCCGGAAATTTCTAAAACACTATTTTCTATTTTTTTTCAAAATTGCGAAATTTCAGAATATTATTGCTGGTGTGACAAACTTTGAAGTCTTAATATACCAAATACAAACTTTTTCCAGCCTCCTATTTACATGTGTATATACATTTTTTATCTTCAACAGCTTAAATGTGTGAGTACATATACCCACTTTTTCTTCTGTTGTAGCGGTTGTTATAAAAGAATAGTCTGTTAGTGCTAACCGATTTTGGTTTTTTATCGATTTTACTTGTTTTTTATGCTTGGTACATAGAGCCGGAACAATTTTTTGCCAATTTTTGTTCTGAACTTTTTTTTCAGATTTCAACGCTTCTCTTTGAATTATTATAATACAAATAAAAACATATATTTTTGATAAAACTGTGAAATGATAATTTTAAAATTCGGGAAATTCCGGGTTACATTAGATTTACCGGGCCGACCGGTCGGGCCGCGGGCCTGAAGTTTTTAGGCCCGGCCCGTGCCCTCCCTGCTTCAAACAAAAAAAATTTACAAGCCGAAAAAAGTTGAACTTTTATTTAGTCAAACATTCAAACTGTTTTCATTCAATCATTAGCATAATAAATTTACACACCCACACAAAATCGTCAACAAATAAATTATTAAGTCTATAGCCATAGTTGTAAAAGTGCTCTAAACTTTCTGTAGTATCCACTAATCCAATCCAAAAAAAACAATAAGACTAGCTTATAGTCTGCAATTACAATGAGAATTAGTGGGAAGCCACTGGACAGCATATTCTGTAAGTGGAGTCAGTAGCTATGAAGCAATCAGTGTGTGGAGGACATCTGCTGGGCAGCCAAACATCAGTATCTCCCCCACAAGCAATCACCAGGTTGTTTTGGTCCCTAACTGCTGTGTCTAGAATAGGACAACAAGCTAGATAATCTTTTTAGTGATTTTTTAACTGTAATCTATGGTGAGAGAGCAGGAGCTCAGCTTATTAAAATGAAAAATAAAAACCAACCTTTGGTGCAAAACGTCAACACTGAAATGGCAAAAATATTTATTTGTGTTTTGTTGTTGATTTTTGAGACTTTTTAACAAAAAAAAAGTTTGGGGGTGCTCGCTGTATAGTTTTAGAAAAAGGTTTCTGACTGTGTAACCTGCAACCTGCGATATAAGTACAGGGTGTTTCAAATTTGGCCCTATTGACCTATCCGGGGCCATTTTTCCCTTTGGTCCCCCCTTTGGCTTTTTTTGAAAATTTTGATGTGAAATTTGTGAACATTGTGAACACAAATTGAGCCTAGGCCTAACCCTGGAGACATTTTGGAAATATTTCACATCAAAATTTTCAAAAACCAAAGGGGGGACCAAAGGGAAAAATGGCCCCGGATAGGTCAACAGTGCCTCAAATTTTTCTGACACTTTTAAGCGGTAATAACTTTTTTTAAAGGCCGTTTTTTGAATTTCTGTGAACGCAGATCGACTCAGTTTTTGATGACAATTTTTTCGGTATATAAGGTCAAAACCACGATTTTCGCTCGGTCCCCCTGTTGTTTGGTTCCTGGTCTGTAGGTGGCCTTTGGATGGTCAAGGCCAAAACAACAGGAGGGACCAAGCGAAAATCGTGTTTTTCACATTATATACCAAAAAAATTTTCATCAAAAACTGAGTCGATCTGCGTTTCACAGAATTTCAAAAAACGGCCTTAAAAAAAGTTATAACCGCTTAAAAGTGTCAGAAAAATTTGAAACACCCTGTATATTCCGGTGGACGACCAAAGGTGCCCTTATATCGCAGTTCGACTGTATACAGGCTGAAGGACTCAACTATATAACCTTGCCTATCCAGAGGCGATACAGACCAGCACCCAAATCATAGAGAAAGCAGTATTTATCTCACAGGCATCCTCGCAAACTGTAGACTGTGGATAACTCATATTTTTCTATGTTTTTTGATGTACTGAATACGAATCCCTTGATTTGACCTTTTACTTTCTGTATTATATTTTTTCGACGCCAAATTCACAACCCTCCGCTGGCCACTCAGAGAATCATATTTACCAAAGGAAAATTTTTAGGTTTCAAACAGTTTAAAAAATAAGCTTGGGCGTTAAGATATCCAAAAATACCGTATTCTCTCTATTAGTTCCACATGTGGGATTATTTTTCAATCGTCCGGAAATCGGAAAAATTTGGGGTCGATCTCGAGATTTTTGAGTGAAAATCCAAAATCCAAAAAACAGAATCGGTAGAGCTCGTGGGAGTTAAGACAATGCAATAAACAGCTTTGTTGAATTTTTTCTCTGAGATGAGATACAGGTCTTCAAAGTTGGGGGTGTGGGTTTAATAGAGAGTGTGGAACTAATAGAGAGAATACGGTATACAATTTTCGCGGTTAAAGCTAGGACAGTTATGCGCTTGTTTTGCGTATTTTTTAACCCATCAAAAAACTTGGAAAGTGTGATATACAGTACGAAGTAAAAATAAAGGCAGTGCCTGGGTCCTTTGTCTGACAAAAAAAGAAAGACAAAGTTACAGTGGGCAAAGTCGAGAACCAGCAGTGTTAAGTAGCTAAGATTCAGGGCTACCAGAGAAGCTGTTAATAAATTAGATGTTGCTGTAAAAATTGGGATAAAAAAGAAAGAATCCGCCCAAGCATCCGCACTCAAATTCGAGTTTGGATTCTTGGGAGGATTTTTAAAATTTTATCTGGAATTTTGAAGCAATATTTACTTAGTCAAAAGCAGTCTTGTAAACAGCGCCGGCGCCCGACGGCGATTTTTCGCCGCCGACTCGGCGCTCGGCGCCGGCGGCGGCGAAATTTTTGGATTTACAAGACTGGTCAAAAGCTCATTTGGTAGCCCTAAACTTCAACTATACGGTGTCATAAGCTACATAAGCAAGTGGAAACTAAAAAACCGCACCAACTTAATAATTTTGGAATAAAAGTAAAAAAGCGAGGATTCTGTTTCGGAGATTCTTAGTGAGTAGTCTGTTTCAGCATCCGCAGACAGAATCCTCATTGTGTATGCGCCTTTATTCTTTCTCGTGAATTTCTCTATGCGTTCTTATCTAGATTTTTTAAAATTTTCTCTCAAGTTTATAAAAGAAGTATAAGGTCATCATATCATATTTTACTCAAAATAACGATTCGAAAAAATTCGCTGGTCCCAGTCTTAATTTTTCTGAACGTACGAGCATGCCCTTTTAACAGCCAATTGTAATTGTAAAACCTTTTTCCTTGATTGGTCTCCTGCCCTTGGGCATGTAGTAGAACTTGGATAAGTTGTAAGGAGCTGCTGTAGCTGCTGTTGCTTCTTTGGTCCTTACTGTCCAGTAGGGGTCTTCAGTCTCAGGCTCTAGTGATGCTTCTGTGCTGGAGGCAAGGGTTGTGGTGGAAGGAGAAGTGTGCTCTGCTAGTGTTGTAGATGAACTTGAAAGCATTTGGGTGCTTGTTGTTGGTGGTAGTGTCGATGGCTCTGGACCTGGATGAACCATATGGTCTCTTGCTTTCATCGGCACCAAATTGTTGACGATTCCTAAATTTTATTATTTTTTACTGATTTTTTAGGCTAGTTACGCGTGTGTTTGCATTTAAATCGCGGCAGTGGAACCGGACGCATTAAATCTAATATTTATGCAAACTTTTAAACAGGCGTTACTTTTTTTAGATGCCGTTTTATGAAATTCTGTAAACGCAAACCGACTCAGTTTTTGGTGCCGTTGGTTAACTACTAGCATGTCCAATATATTTTCGCCGTTGTTTGAAATTTTACTCATAATTTGATTATTAAATTTCTTCTTTTATTTGTTCTTAGGGCAACTTTTTTACGCTGAGCCCTATTATCAACTCAGAATTTCTAAATTTATAATGAAAACTTCATTCGAAACCATGCATAACACCCAGTCTTACCGATGCCTGCATTTTATCAACCTCCACATCCACCCTCAACCGGTTGATCCATTTCCGCTTGATAGAGTTGATCGACCGGTGGCCACCGGAGAATGAACCCGTTGATAACGCCGCTTGTTTCAGCATGAATAACAACACACTGATACCTGGGGTTGGCAAGAGTAGTATTAAAACGAGTTGCCGACTAGTTGCTGGGTTTGAGAGGACTTTTTCAACAAGTTGTAAAATCTTCATTTTCGGCATTTTAAGAATTTTTTTTCGTACTGTTTTGTAGATTTTGCCGTTATGCGTATAAAAGTTCAAAAAAAATTTTTGAAATGCTAAAAATGGAGATTTTACAGCCTGTTGAAAAAAGTGCTGTCAAACCCAGCAACTAGTCGGCAAGTCGTTTTAACACTAGCCTTGCCAACCCTGTTAACATGGTATAAATTGAATCTCAACAAAGCTATTTTACAAATAGTGAATCCATCATCAAGTGAATTCAAGGGTGGAACTTGTTCACTGACTTTACGGACAACCTCTTATTTCTTCTAATATCTGTTATATTCTCAAACAGCCTGTCATGAATTTTGGTAGGTGACCTATAAAATCGTTTCGAGCCAGCGAGCGCCTATGTTTGCGCTCGTTAAAAAGTTGTGATTCAATATTGTTCTTATTTTGTTAGCCGTTTTTACCAATTTGTGAACGCTTCGTGTTCTGCCCCAAGCAATATCGAAAAATCCGCGGATTGCATCCACGGATAGAAAATTTGCAGCAATAGCTATAAGTAAACTGTTTTTTGTTGTTTTTACTCAATTTTCCACCAAAAAGTTGACTGACCGTGAGCAGGACGATGTTTTCCTGTTTCTTTTTCCATTTTCCTGACCATTGGAGGAAGGTTTTTAAAATCCAGAGTGTCATACACAATAATTTCTGCAACCATAAAAAGTATTTCCATTTTTTACAATCCAAAAATATTTAACTACAAATACACACCTGGCATTTTCACAGGTTCATTGCCTACAAACTCATCTAATATATTTACATAAAATAAGCTTAGCTTAATAACCTTTGGGCTCAAAGTTGCGTGCCCCATCTTTGGATGGAATAGGCAGGGCGGGTGTGTCTTTGGCCTGGTATTCACCACTTTCATTGTCCTGCTCATGATGCTGATCCTCCTCAACAGCTGAGAATAGCATGTCCACGTTGTTCTTGGCTAAATTGATAATTTTGGCTAATTTCTCAAACATCCACGCCTGCAGTTTGCATTGGTCCCTCAAGCTGATTTTTTTTCAAAATTTTTCAAACGGTTTTGCCAAGTTTTGAGGTAAAACTCAAAATTTTAAGCATTACATGTCAATTCTGATAAATTTTCTGAACTTCACGCCCTGGTTTACCCTTAAAAAGAGATATGCAAATGGGAAGTGGGTTAAAAAGTGTGACTAACATAAATTGCTGACAAAGAAACGGAGCACTATATGTAGACTAGAAGTTAAATTGAAAACATCCAAATTACCGTAAAACCTCTATTAAGCGGACTACCCTACAGTTAATCATTTTCAAATTTGTTTTGCTTTTTTAATTCCAACATTGTTTATTTTTTAAAACGTATGACCATTCATTGTGGAGAGTTTTGAAAGATCTACAAAATGAGTTGTCTGCGTTTTGAAAAATAAACAATTTAGGGTTAAAAAAGCAAAACAAATTAGATATAGAGAGACTTTTTGCCCAGCTCCAGTGATCAAAACGTGGTAGGATACCTTTTCATAGATAACCAGGTACCTTTAAAATATTAAACATAGGGTGGGTATCATGGTTTTTACAAAAAATTTGTAAAAAATTTTTTCTCGGAAATGGCCTTCCCAATAGTTTTTTTGTGTTTTCTACCCATTTAAAGCCATAAAACGTTGATACAAGTTCAAAAAACCCCATTTTGGGCGAATCACTTATACTATAGTCCGGCCCTGGTTTCTGCGGATACATCAAATGGACTTTGCTTCTCAAATCGAAACTCATTAACTTTTTCAAACCGACTTCTGCCTTCTATTTCATGGTATCATGGTTTTTCGGCAACTTCAGGGGTCCTGTCTTTTTAATTTTTTTATGGGATCTGGAAAAAGCGGCAGCACTTTGTTATATAACTTCGGGCTTTTCTACAAGAATCAGCAAAAAATCTCTTACAGAGGTCTTTGAAAAGTAACACTTTTGAGGTTCCCTGGTTAGTCAAGAATACAGTCAACGATCCCAATACAGTCAACTCTCAGTCGACAATACAGTTGTTTGAATGTTCGCGAAATTTCTTTAATCTCCAACATTGCTACCGAAAATTCGCGAATATTTGAATTGTCCAACCCTAGTTAAAACACGAAAAAAGTGGAATAAATTTTTTTAATAAAAAAATGAACTTGGAAAACTAAGGCAAACTGCTGTTCCAGAATTGATCCGTTAGTTTCAAAATACATGGGTTTTTAAAGAATGTCGCAATCTTACCAACCCTACCCTTACCCATATCTTCCCCACCATTACCCAGTGAGAAGTCCCAAAAAAAACTTTATACAACTCATAAAAACTCATACCAATAGGACGCTGAAAAACTTTGGCTTTTGCTTCATTGATTTCGGAGATATCCGAAATGCCTAAAAATTTTAGATATTTTTACTTAAATTATTGAGTTGAATTCTGAACTAACGCGGTCTAGGAGCCCTTCTGATTTCTGCGGATACATCAAATGGACTTTGCTTCTCAAATCGAGGCTCATTAACTTTTTCAAACCGACTTCTGCCTTCTGTTCGACCAATTCCTCCACGCACATCGATGGGTAGGTCTGTGCCTCCAGCTTCAGTGGAAGGCAGGACAGTTTCCTGAATTTTACAGTTGAGTCTCGATTTGACGACACTACAAAAGTTTGTTCCCACTAAGGGTTGAAACTTTTTTTTAACTCGATTTTAGAATGCTTTTGTCAGTTTTGTTTTGGCAGTATCGTGCCAAAAATTGCAATATTGATTATATTGCCGGTTGTTACTGAGAAGCACGATGGTCTAGTCATTTAGACTGGCAACTTTTCGGCATAAGATACACTCCTTTTGTATTTCGGTGTTTGTTAAATGGAGTGTTGCTCAGTAATGACTTTTTGCAATTTTTTAATCTAGACTCTCAGATCACAGCTGAAAAAAATCAGGTTAAAAAAGTGTTAGACACTAAATTTTGCAATAGGCTATCCTTAATAACATTTCAGAACTTTTCACAAATTTTTATCAACGCTTATATTACAACTTAATACCGAAAATCATGAACAAAACATGAATATTCAATTATTTAACTACAAAATTAAACAATTTTTGACGCTGTTCGTAACTGTATTGAATCCGGCTGATCGTATCGGGTCGGGTTAACTATTTATACTTTTTTGTGCACCCAAAGCTGCTGGGTTTGAAAAAACGCCTGACCCTTAGAGATCCCATTCTCTAAGGGTCCCAACTATTTTGAATTAGTGGCCCCTATTTTGTCCCTAGGGTCCGACACTTTAACCCGACCCGACCCGATTTTTACCCTAATTTTGAAAGCTTTTTGCCAGTTGTCTTCGGTAAGTCCAGTCTGAAATATCTCAAGGATTTAGATTTTGTCGATTGTTTTTGTAAATAAGGGAACGTCCATAAATTATGTCAGACTGACATCCCGGTTTTGGGACCCCCACCCCCTGTCAGAAGATGTCAGAATGGGCCGAAACCCCCTTATTAAAATCTGACAGTTTTCTGACACAACTTTAGACTTCCAAATTTCACATTATATATAATGTTCAATAATCTAAGAACTCAACAATCATGCAGAAAATTTACAAAATTGTTTTCAAAAGGTATTTTTATATTATAGTTGCATACTGAAATTTCAATAGCATACAAAATAGTTTTTTCGTAAATATGTGTTAGCTTGGTCTTGACTCACTCATTCGCCTCTTCTTTTTCTATGGCCTTGTTTTTTTATGCTTGAGACCATTTCATTGGCCGAAAGGATATCCAACTTTCGGAGCTTCAGGTATTGGTTCATAAAGTAGACTGCAGATATTAGCACTATCACAGTAAGCCCATAAAAAAATGCATCTACGATGGTGATGTTGTCGTCAATCAAAGAGTTGCTGGCAGGAGTAGGAGGAAGTGTGGCTGCAGGAACGGGGTGGCGGAGGAGGAGGAGTTAACTGCTGGATCATTTCAATCAATCCTTTGATAAGGCATTAAAATCCATAGGAGGAGGGCTCGCGGGACCAAAAAAGCGGTCAAGTATTGGGTCCCCAATCTCATATATTCCAAATGCAATCAAAGCTTTCTTTAGAAAAGTGGAAACCACTGGCAGGGCAGTTGTAGCTACAGAATAAAGGCTGCGGCGGGTTCGACTTTGTTGTTCGACTTGTGAAGCTGAGTGGAAGCGCCTCAAAGATGTTAGTGCTAATATTCCAACAGAAATTCTAGTTTTGGAGGAAAAGTGAAAGGCAAAAAAAAGCAGGGGCACATTAACTGGATTTTGGGTAAACTTTATCTGACTCTATAAATCCCAAATGTAAAAAAAAGATGCCGCGGAATTGCCATCTCTTCCTGGAGAACATTGGCTCACAGAGCATGTCCGCCAAAGTCTTTACACACTGCAGATCCGAAAATGCGGAGAAGACTGGTGCTGTGGAGGTTACCGATGTGCAAAACTTCCAAATTTCCTACCATCATTTCTCATGTGTTTTTGACGCAAGAGGACCAAGAGTAGCTGAAGAGGGTGATGAAAAACCTGAATTTGGAGATTTGGCAGACAGACTCGCACTCAGCAGCTGCTTTTCTGAACCCATTTGCTTTGATCAGTACTGCCCAACTATGAAAGACAAGTACGAGAAAATGATGTGTAAGCATTGTCGGCTTTATATGTCTAGCGTCAAACGGAAAAATGCACATGAAAAGGCTTGCCAAGAATTTGAAATGGATTTCATGGATTTCCAGGATCCTGAAGAAACCGTCATTGAAGACGAAGTAGATTTGGCTGAGGAAATGAGGCAAGTGCGAGCCCTTCAAGAAAACTATCAAGAATTAGAAATGGAAAAGTTAAAATATGAGCCATAATAAAATATGGACTATATGTTTTAATCTTATTTTGCTATAAATACATTTATTTTTTATATAACGTGCAAAACAGATAAACAAATACACAAAAAATTAGGTCAAAATTTTCAAAACTGATTTAAATTTAAACTATTCAAGAAAATTTTCTGTGAAATCTGACATTCCTGTCAGAAAAAAGACCATTTACCCCCCAACCCCCTCTGTCAGATTTTGTCAGATTGGGCTGGGAACCCCCCAACCCCCTGTCAGCGTGACATAATTTATGGACGTTCCCTAACAACAGTTTTGCAGAAAAGCACCGCGAGTACTCGATTTAACGTCACCCTATTTTGAAAAAGGGGTGATGTTAAATCTAGTACTCGCGGGTCTTTTCGGCAAAAATGTTGTCATGTACAAAAACAATCTGCAAAATCTAAATCCTTGCGATATTTCAGACTAGACTGACCGAAGAAAAGTGGCAAAAAGCTTTCAAAATTAGTAGGGTTGTCGACCCGTCGAAATTTTCGACTCGACGGCTCGAGTCGAACGTCGAAAGTCGAAATTTTCTCGACTTTCGACGTGAAAAGTCGAAATCGACGCGTCGAGTCGACAACCCTAAAAATTAGGGTAAAAAAGTGTCGGACCCTAGGTGGAAACGAACTTGAGGGGGGTGACGTTAAATCGAGGGTTGACTGTAATTTTAAGGACTTTTCCGGTAAATATTTATAAATAATATTATTCCAAAAATTACTTGTTGATGAATTTAGTATTTCGCTCAATATTATTACATTTAAAATTCTACCTCACTTTTATCCTCAGCAATTTCAAAAATGTTGTGTTTTCGGTTGACATCAAAGGGAGAGTCATTGGTCTCCTCGTCCACATTTGGAGTTGCTGCTGGATTACTAGGTCTAGGCAATGCTTGTCCCCTAGTTCTAGACCTTAGTTTGAATGGCCTTTTGGTAGTATCGGTTTCAGGCTCTTCTGTAGTGACTTCCACACTCAAAAACCTTCTTTTGTACAAAGGAATTCTAGTTGTCGATGGGAATCTGGTCCTAATTCTTCTACTGGTTGGTCTTGGTGTGGTGGATGTTTTGGTCTCTGAGTCTTCATCATATTCATCTCCTTCATCCAAATTGTCAGATCTGACAGGAGTAGGAGATGTGGAAGTGCTTTGAGGAGCATCAGTGCTAATTGGCTCCAAATTAGGGCTTGGTCTCTGTCTGTGAATGGTTCGGGCAATTTGGGCCAGTAACCTAGGTGGAGCTCGAGTTTTATCAGCTGGTGGTGGTGTGGGAAAGGCTTCAAAAGGAGCAAGTTGAATGGTTGGCTTATGAGATGTAGGCTGAAACGAATTTTTTAGCCTCCTAATGTGTCTCACAATATTTTTTTCGGACTATACGGGCGATGAATACATTGTCTGGTATCGGGAGTTTTTGTGATTCAAAGTGTAATTTTTAAGTTGATGCCACTTTTTACGTGCAACACTTGAAAAGGTGAAAAATTCTCACGCAAAACATTTAAAAGCACTTAGTTTCGCAAAATGCTGGTTCGAGATTGGTAAACCAAATAGTCTAAAATTAGATAAGAACAATTGCTACAGATGCTACATCATGCGATTTTTTTGTAATATTGTGTGTATATTTATCGTTAAAAAAAAGTGCAATCGTGAGAAAAGGATTGCAAATTCTAGTTCCTTATGCCGAAAAACATCCAAGGAATATAGAAATTTGGCAATATTTATTCAAGTTTTTCCAAAATTCAAGTGGAAGGTACCTTCGTTTAGTTTGAGTTAGCAGAGAAATCAATTGTGAAGGACCCGTTTGCAGATTAGTAGATTGCTGAAATGGTAAAAGATATGGTTAAATTACAATATACATCCAGCACTCAATTAGACTATACCCCCGATTTAGCTTGGGGGACCAAGGCAAAAAAATTTTTAACCTAAAATATTTTCATGCAAATTATTTAAAAGTGTAAATAACAGTTTTTTTGGCATTTCAGAAAAAAAATAGTACAATCGAGGGCTGGAATATGGTGTAATTGCTCCAACAATATTCGCTTGACAAAAAAGGCTGTTGAAAATCAGTTCCTTGGGTATTTTTGTATAAAATTTTGTGAAAACCAAGTATTGAAAAAATTAAAATTTTTGACCTACATCTTTTACAAGTCATCAACGAAGTTTTTGCGCTTCACATATAATATTACAAAAAAATCGCAAAACTAAAAAAAGACAAAACTAAAAAAAAGTATCGTTAAAAAAATCGTTAAAAAAAAATTGTCTTTGGCTGGTCTAGTCCAAAACATTGCAAGGATTCCGATTTTACCACTCATTTCTAAAAATCGCAATAGTTTTGCCGAAAAGACCCGTACCTCTCGATAACGGACGCCTTTTTGAAAATAAGTGTCTGTTGTATCGAGAGGCACGGGTCTTTTTGGCAAAACTATTGCGACTTTTAGAAACGATTGGTATAAATCGTAATCCTCGCGATGTTTTGGACTAGACCAGCCAAAGACAACTGGCAAAAGGCTTCAAAAAGCGGGCTAAAAAAGTGTTAGACCCTAGGCGGGAACGAAGTTTTTGGGGGTCCGTTACATCGGGTCGACTGTATAGTCAACTATGTAAAACCAACCTCTAAAGTGGTGATTTTTGGAGTACTGGTAGGATCAAAAGTGGTAGAAGGAGCAGTTACAAATTTTATTTCATTAGCTGGCTTCTCTACACTAATGTCTTCCAAATGCGCTTCTTCCTCAATTCTTTCAATTAACTGCGCTTGTGGATTTTCCTCAATAGTGCTTGGCATAGTAGATGTGAAGGACTGCGTTGAGCTAGTTGTGGTTTCTGGCTGTGTAGGAGTTGTTGTTTCAGTATTTGGAGCATTAGTTTCGGTATTGAAAGAAGTACTGCTGGAAGACTCTGGCTTAGTTGTAGTCTAAAATTAGAAACGAATAATTGGCGGCTTCTATTGGACAAAGGAACTGGGTAGTTAGCGATAATTGTTTCTAAACTTTTCATGTTTTGTGTAAAAAATGACCGTTTATGCGAAAATTTGTTTCTGATACCCTTGTGGGCTAAAATTACGACACTTGCGCCGGGAGACTTATGAACATGACGAAAAATATATGCACATAGATCAAGAAGTTTAAAAACGTTAACTAGAAATTTCCGGGCTTTTCGTTGACACCCTTCCGGGCCAGGCATTTTTAGCAAAGCAGCGGGCCGGCCGAAACTCGACTCGTGCGCAGTCCTAGTGACAACATAAAAGCACGATACAGTCAACCCTCTCTAAACGGGCACCTCTATAAACGGGCACCCAAGGCTCGGTCCCGAACGTACTATAAGTAAATTATCGAGAAATGACCCTCTATAAACGGGCACCTCCATAAACGGGCACCCTCTCTAAACGGGCACTTCATTCTCGGTCCCAAACAATAAAACTCCCTCTGTAAACGGGCTCTTGGCAGGAATTCCTTTTATCGCCTAACCCAAAGTCACGTTTTTATGGTTTCTATAGCTGTAGGTTTCTACATCCTTGGTCATCTTATTGTTTCCAACATCCTTGGTCATCTCATTGTTTCCAACATCCTTGGTCATCTTTTTGTTTAATAAAATTTTCGTTTGTTTATAGTGTCTCTTAACCAAACCTCTATAAATGGGCTCCTCAAAGACCCACAATTAGTCAATTCTCTATAAACGGGCACCTCTATAAACGGGCACCTAAGGCTCGGTCCTTAGGGATGCCCGTTTAGAGAGGGTTGACTGTAACTATATAACTCATTTAATTAATTTTGATACAAAGTATATGGATTTTTTATTGAGGCGGATGGATAAGTTGATACCAGTTGTTTTTGCAAAACTCATAGTCATAGTAACTATGAGTTTAGCTAAACTCATAGTCGAGAAAGGAGTCATATCTCGGCATTCAATGATCAAAATCCAAATCTGAAAAGTGCATCGGATTCCTCACGGAAAGTATGATGCAATCATATTTGAGGTCTGTTTTTTAAGTTTTAAAATATCGGCAATCGTGAAGCTCATAGCTAAACTCATAGTTATTTTATCCTCATAGTTGTCAATATTTTAAAATTTTTGACTCTAAATTTCAAATTTGATTATACATTTGTCTACTTACTTTTTGTGAGGAATCTGATGCACTTTTCAGATTTACAAAACGATTATTGATTGTCGAGATATGACCCCTTTCTCAACTATGAGTTTAGCTAAACTCACAATAACTATGAGGATGAGTATGAGTTTTGCAAACACTGCTTGATACCCGAAATGGACAATTAATGATTGAGCACAATATCTTTTGCAAATTTTTTTTTAATTACCGTATAACCTCTATTAATCACCCCCTCTAATAATCCCCCTGACTTTATAGACCTATATCTCAGCCTAAACTGAATATTTTACAAATCTGTTTTTTGCGTTTTCTTAACTGCCATGAGCTCTACCGGTTCCGCTTTTTTCGATTTTGGATTTTTACGGTATACGATACGGTAACTCTTTTTTGGGCTCTGCATATATATATATATTTTACTACCAACTCTTCAATCGGGTTATTCTTCAATAGTCGCCCTGATGGCAACATGAAAGCAAGATAACTACAGCACCTATTCAATTAATTTTGATAAAAAGTAATTACAATTTTTATTTGGTTGGATGGGCGAATCCATCCCACTGAGGACAATTTAAGCAGAATGTATTTTTTCATCACACAACCTACCATAGTTTCTGAGGGCGACCATCCTGTCACTTTCCTCATATCCTCTGTTGTCTCTTTTCCTTGTGCACTCTCCTCTAAATTTTTTTTGTGTGCAATGATAGAAAAGAGAAATTAGATTACCCTCAGAATCATTCTGCTGACCAACTCTTCCTAGATCTGCCAATACTTCCATGCTTTGTTTCAATAGTTCGTCAGCCTTTGCTGGGTCTCCATTTCCTTCAATCTCTCTAAAAATAATAAGTAGTCTTAATCAGTGCTGTTCCGGTGCCGAGGTCAGCGCCAGCGCTGGCGCCGATCTCTTGTGAAGAAAGGCCCCAGCGCCTGCGCCGAGCGTCTCCATTAAAAAATTTTGGCGCCAGCGCCTCCCATCTGAACGAATTTGCCATGGCCCCAGCGCCGGCGCCGGGTTCAGAATTTTGTTTTTGTTGTGAATTTTACAAAAAAAATATGTATTTTTATTGACAGTATATTTACCGAAACACCATTTTATTTGATTTAATCTTCAAACATTTTTTGCCCTTTTTATATTGAGGCACACTTAGGCGCCAGCGTATGTTAGCCGGAACTAAAAGATGTCTTAAGCTACGCTCACCATGCGACACTTTCATTCTTACTTTCTGTGTGTTCACAATGCAAGGAAAATTTCTCTCACTTGGTTTTCACCTTCACTTCCACTCTCATCCTGTTCACAATGCATTTTTTGCCTTTTCCTTTAATTTTCACTCTTACTTTCACACTTATAGTGTTCGAACGTTGATATGGCTCTCACAATGAAGGTGTAAAGTCGAAGTGGAAGTTCTTTGACTACCTCGTGCCTTTTTCATAAAAAAATGTTTTTTCATGCGATTGGTAATATGAATTCGCATTGCATACAGCTGTGAGTCAAGCAAGAGTCACTTATCGGGACAAGCATCATAAGGAATACGAGGTTAGAGTTTATCTTTTGCGCCCGACCAGATCTTATACTAATTTTGCAGTTGACAATAGACTTGCAGCTGTGTCACTTAGGACTTATCAAGCTAGTCTCAGTATCTTCGTTCTATCTCGTGCATAACAGGTGCAAATTTCCGAAAAGAAATTGGTGACATCTCTTTTCTATGGTCAAGCTGGAAGTTTGCTCTCCTTCTCTTTGGCTATGGATCTTCCGGCTTTCTGTGATATCAAAAATAAGGTCAGTAATTTTAAACAATGTGTTTCACCGAAGGCTGAGGCCACTTTACTAGCTGTCAAGCACCTAAATTTCTTTAATTTTAGTTCCTTGGTGCTACGTTAATACTTCGCCAATGAATCGTCTTCTGTCACCCATTGAACCCTTCTCTGCCGGCATGTCCTCAGCAGGACTTGTGAATGGTTAGTGATTTCTTTAGTTGCAGTCATCCTCTAAACTGTTTCAGATGCCAAGTATCTTATGGAGTTCCGTCAAGCTTTAGTCGAAAAGAAGACAGCGATGAAGGGAACAGATGAAATCTTAGAGCCGTGGAAATTAAAAGCTGAAGATCTGAGCAAGTTCATCAAGATGTAGTCGGTCAAGCCAATGTCTTTGCGTACCCTAATTTTGTTCTCCATAGAAAAATGAATAAAGAATGGCGTGCTATAAATGTTTCAGTTATTGGTATAAACCTTATTAGAGCTAGGGTTAGGCGGTAAACCTGTGGGGGTCAGTTATTCGGCGAGTTTTTTTATAGTTTTGTATCAGCATCAAGTACCCGTTTTTCGGGGTTTTTGTGACTTGGTAAGGTTATCTGACCCGAGAATTTCGAGTCTTACTAAAAATTCGGGTATCCGACCTGAAATTTTCGGTCACCTGACTAACCTCAATACAATCCTACTTTATAAACCAGAAAATGTATAAATAATGAATAAAAAACTATAAAAAGCGCTCCGGCCAAAGGTCGCTGACATAGTTTCTGAGTGCTAAGATGGTCTGACCCACTCTAGACATGGTGTGATTCACCTGCTAACGTGGCTTTATACACTATTAAACCTGGTATTATTCGTACCTAAACCACCTGAATACCCCTGCCTGAGTACAAGTGCCATATTTGCCCTCACTTTGTCTCACACTTGACAATGTCAAATACCGTATTTCCTCTAATAGAGCCCCCGGGGGCTTTATTTTTTGGATGCCCGAAAATCGGAAAATTTGGAATTCGATCTCGAGATTTTTGGGTGCTCAACTAAAATTTGAAAAGTGCAATCGGTAGAGCTCGTGGGAGTTAAGAAAACGCGTAAAACAGCTTTGCAAAAAATTGACTCTGGGCTGAGATATAGGTCCTCAAAGTTAGGGGGGGGCTCTATTAGAGGGGGGGGGCTCTATCAGAGGAAATACGGTAAGTTCGTCTCGCATTGCCTTTCACTCTCAATTTTCGTCTTACTTTCACTCTTCATTATGAGCGCAAAGCAAGTGAGTGCAGGAGTGAAAATACCGGGACATATAGGAAGGTACCTAATGTATTAAAAAGCACCTAGTGGCTTGACACTTTGATGGGTTTCAAGTGTACTATTTATAAAAAAAAGAGAGTCATTAGTAAAATACAAAAAAATTTTGTTTGTTAAAAAAAATTAATAAACGCAACAAAATTCTTTGATAGGTTTCATAATCTGAATTTTTCTTCTGGCATAAGAATTCTGAAACTTATCAAACAATTTTGGATTAGTAAAGTAAGTGGTTCTACCAGTAACACTACCGGTACAATTAGGAACCGACTTTATTGACACTGGACAATTTACAATAGAAGATGACAAACTATTGATCTCTGGAGTAGAAGACGCTGGAGATACCCAAAGGCAAGGCAGGCTCGGACCACAACCACAAGTGCAACCACCCATCACCGGCGCAGGGGAAAAGACGTGACTGGAGGCGGCGGGCGAAACCATGTGCGAGACTCGACGGCAGGAGGAGGCAGGAGAGACCGAGGCATATCCAGTGCTCTGAGGAACCTGAAAATTAAACCTGCCTTGCGGCCCGGACTCTGGACATGAGGACGCACCCTGAGGAGTATCAACTCTGGTAGGACTGGCTGTTGAGGACACTCTTGGAGCATCGACTGAACAGGAGTAGACTGGCGAGAAGGTCTGGAGAAAGGACTGACAGAGTCTGAGACTCAAGACTGATAACACGCTAGATACTACACTGGAAATTAGACTGACAAGTCTGTCTTTGAAAGAGCAGAAAGAACGGTCTGGCTATGGCCAACACTAGAGGAAATATCACTGGATGAGCCTATGTCAGGCTTAGACTTATGAAAAGGAAAGTCACTGGAAAAAGAACTGGAATGAAAAGACTCACGGGTTTGACCTGGAAAGATTCGGCCCACAGACTTATCAAGAGAAGGATCACTGGCATGTTTGCTTGAAAAAGGAACATCGGAGCGAGGCAACATCGATGCACAAGAGCTAAATTCAGAAAAATTCAAAAAGACTCGTTTCTTGTGCTTCGACGCCCTCGGCCCAATATTTCTTCACAAGACAAATTCAAATTCAAATGAATTATTTCTCTGGATATTACACTGGAAATATTTCCTTATAGTTTCCTATAGGGAAATCGCTGGAAGGCGGGAAAGGAAGCTGGGCAATCCTTACAGATTAATTATTATTATAAAATTTTGAAACCCATCAAAAAGTCAAAACACGAAGTTTTTTACACAAGGCTTCCCAAATATCCGGGCCAAATTATGATGGTACCATGATGTAGGGTGAAAGTGAGAGAGGAAGTGAGAGTGGTAGTGTCGCACTGTTAACGTAGCGTTATGCACTACAAAAACACTGCAATAATTGAATTCCCGCACTTTTTTGTTGACATTTTTGCGTTAAAAGGCACTGCATCTAGCCTTCGGGCAGAATTTCGGGACGGGATTTTCAACTAAAAAAAATTCAGGATTAGGATCGGAGTTTGCCAAAAAAACGGGATCCCGTTCAAATTTCGGGATTTTTTGATTCTTCGTTTTTCGCAAGAAATCGCACACAAAACCCGCTCTATGACTACAAATACACCTTCTGAAACATTTTATTGGCCTATCCTCTACATAAACGATGTTATTGAACGGTTAAACACAGTTTGATTCTACCCATGAAAACTACGTTACTGGGGTAATATCAAAGAATTGGTACCAACACTTTAATTGGTAATACCCAAGAAGTAATATCTAAGTTGAAGCGTCCGTTTAAATTTTCGGTTACTTGGACACCCAAATGTATTTCTAGAAGCAAAAACAAATTTATTGACAAATAGTTCTAAAACACTCCGTGATTGATACGAATTCAAATCAATTTTGCAAAAAAAAGGGCTGATTAAAAAATTTTCCTGACAAATTTGGCATTCGGGATTTGACAAATTTCGGGATCGGGAATTTTATAAACTGATCGGGCCGGTTTTCAGGACGCGGTTTTGGCTCGAAATCGGCTCAGGCGGCAACGTGATCCCGTCCTAATTAAAAATCACTAAAATCCTAAAAATGACCATAATTAAACAAAAATTAACTAATAGGACTTCAATAAAATACAACACGCAATGAATATAGCTAGAACAGGACTTCGATCTTCAAAATTTGAAAAAGAGCACGTTTGCTCAAAATAAGTACATTTCAGGGTATTTTAGCATGAATATGTTTTTATATCCCGTGCTTATTACTCTTTTGGTGCTAAAAAATAAGATTTTGACGTAAAATTATAAAGAAAATCGATTCGGAGCCCATTTTCCTATCACCTTCCTATCACCATACGGTAAGTATAGATCAAAGCTTTGTGCTATAATCATTTTATTCGCTGGAGAATTTCCAAAATAATACTTTTGCTTGCAATTAGAGGAATTATGCTTCCCATAACTCTCAGTATACCGAAAGACTTTTTTTGTCAAATTATTGAGAAAAACAGTGCTAAATCAGGCGTTTCTGCAAAGAGAATATGCCATGCAGACTTAATCTCTATATAGTATTTGCATGTGTGGGTGAATGGGTCGGCACTTTTGTGTTCAAGCCTAATTTTCTGCCAATTTTTGCGAACCGATGTTGGATATCTCAACGGAACCCTCAAGTTCAACATCTTGGATTTCTTCTAAGCACAAACACGTATGATTAAAGTTGCCTCTAAAAAAATTTTTCCTTGCCCTCAAGATTGGCCATGGTGGATTTTAGCCTGAATTTAGGGTGGATTTTTGTGTTTAAGTTCAATTTTCTGCTATGTCTAGCGAACCCATTCAGATATATTACCGAAACCCTTGAATATAACATTTTGGCTTTCTTTTAAGCACAAACACGTATGATTGAAGTTGCCCCTAAAGAATTTTTTCCTTGCCCTCCAAATTGGAGACGGTGGATTTTAGCCTGGATTTGAGGTGGATTTCGGTGTTCAAGCCCGATTTCTTACTATTTTATGCTTACTTATGATTTTTTTTCATTAAAACTTTTAACTACAATATCTTAGCTTCCTTTGAGCACAAGATCGTTAAAATAAGGGTGGTTCTAATAAAAGTTTGGGTATACCCAGGAGGAGGATACCCAGGAGGAGAATACCCAGGAGGAGGATACCCAGGAGGGGTGTATCCAAGAGGAGGAGGGGGAGGGGGGTATATTCATGAGTGGTATACCCAGGAGGAGGGTAGCCAAGAGGGGATACCCAAGAGGAGGATACCCAGACACGGCCCCTCAAAATTCAAATTTACGTTCGGTTTAAAATAAACAAAACGCCAAGATTTTTGAAAAACATTTTCCTAGGGAAACGGTAAATTCGCCGACAACTCTTGAAATTTTAACTGTTTTTTCTAAATTTTGTATCAATAAAAGTCCATGTATAGTCCTCATTTTTACAAATTACTTCTTACTTCACGTAACGCAAATTCTGCGTCTAGTTTTTTCCGGTCTAATAATATTTGTTTTTTGTGCAAAATTTTATGCTTCTCATTACTGATTTTTATAATTATTAATTATAATCTACCAAGATAAAGAAAGACACTTCGATGTTGTTGAAACTAATTTTGATGTTTGTTAACCTTGTATTGTTGGATGTTATATGAAGAGAATAAAACATGGTAGTTAGAAGATGTGGGTCGAGTAGTTTTGCTCCAAAATCACAGTTTTTTTTTCAACCTTCGTAGGGGTGCGTTTATTAGAAGGGTGCGTTTATTAGAAGGGGTGCGTTTATTAGAAGGGGTGCGTTTATTAGAAGGGGTGCGTTTATTAGAAGGGGTGCGTTTATTAGAAGGGGTGCGTTTATTAGAAGGGGTGCGTTTATTAGAAGGGGCGTTTATTAGAAGGGGTGCGTTTATTAGAAGGGTGCGTTTATTAGAAGGGGTGCGTTTATTAGAAGGTGCGTTTATTAGAAGGGGTGCGTTTATTAGAAGGGGTGCGTTTATTAGAAGGGGTGCGTTTATTAGAAGGGGTGCGTTTATTAGAAGGGGTGCGTTTATTAGAAGGGGTGCGTTTATTAGAAGGGGTGCGTTTATTAGAAGGTGCGTTTATTAGAAGGGGTGCGTTTATTAGAAGGGGTGCGTATTTTTCAACACCACGAAAATTCTAAAATTTTCAATTAAAAATGGCCTTAACTCTGAAATCTCAGTCAAAAATGAAGGGGGGTGCGTTAATTAGTGGGGGTGTGTCTATTAGAGCGGGTGATTTAATTAGAGGAAATACTGTAATCATAATATTTTAAAAATCAAAGCAAAAAATTCAAGAGTTGTCGGCGAATTTACCTGTCGGCGAATTTACCTGTCGGCGAATTTACTGTCGGCAAATTTACCTAGAGCCCTTTTCCTACATTTTCTAAATTTCTCAGTAATTTTCGACCACGTTATGATTTTTTTTTTGAAAAACTATTTTTAACAGGAATTGCAGTTTTTATACAAAAGTCAACACAACTCAAAAATATCAAAAAATTCTAACTTTATTGTTACAAAAAACTTACTCCTCTACCAGACTCTAACAACCTTTTTAAAGGTTTTAGTAGTAGATCAAAATGTCATAACAGTTATTGTGTGAAAATGAGGTGAATTTTTCGGCATATTTTCCGAAAACTTTATTGACATCTCAAAAATTAGTGGTTTTTGTGGGCGAGTGGTGGCTTATTTTAATGCCCTGGTTATAGGGAAGCGTTTTCCAATAAGTTTACTCGAAAAAAATAAAATCAGTCACAAATTTTGAGTTCATTGCATTAAAATTTCAGTCAAATCTCAAATTTTTGTATTTGGTGCAAAAATCGTAATGTGATTACGTTTTTGAATTTTGAGGGGCCGTGCAGAAAAGATGTAGCCAGGAGGACGCTACGCAGGAGGGGAGGTGCCCAAGAGGAAGGTACTCAGGAGGAAGATAACCAGGAGGAGGGTAGTTAGGAGGAGGGTACCTAGGAGAAGGATAGCCTGGAGGAGGTACGCAGGATAAGTTTACCCAGGAGGAGGGTAACCAGGAGGAAGTACTCAGAAGGAGGGTAGGTAGGAAGAGGCGAACCAGAAGGGTGGTACCCAGGAAAAAAGAAGGCAGGATGAGGCTGCCAGGAAGTAAGTAGCCAGAAGGAGGTTAGCCAGGAGAAGGGTATCCAAGAACAGGGAAGGCAGGACGGGGTGGGTAGGAGGAGGGTACCCAGTAAGAGGGTAGATAGGATACCCGG
Organism: Ditylenchus weischeri; assembly: GCA_029231635.1. NCBI lineage: Eukaryota > Metazoa > Nematoda > Chromadorea > Rhabditida > Anguinidae > Ditylenchus > Ditylenchus weischeri. The sequence continues at coordinate 411,103 of JAMRYI010000046.1, forward strand.
GAAAGGGTGATCAGGGAGATATGTGATGGATTAATATTTATTAGAATTTCAAAATACGATGGTGCCGATAGGCGCCTGTTGCCCCTAGTAATGCTAATAATTGATAGGTTTTGAGTATTAAAAACAAAATTTTTCTTCGCAAACTAACCCTGCACCCCGCAACTCTGCACCCCTCACGACCAGACGTAGATATTGGTTTAGCTCCTATCGGCAAGCCTAAGCCTAAACTTATTTCTGTAAAATTAAACAAAAAAATGTTATCTCAATGTGTCACTTCATCAAGAGTGTCGGCTCATCGGAGTGCTGAATTATTGTCATTTGACTGTACATCATTTTTGAATTCCAACAAAAAAAAACTCAGAGCGCCGAAAAAATTTAACCACTTTAACATTTATAAAAAGCATATATATAAAAAAACATATAAAATGGTTTCATTGGTGCATGGACCATCAGCAGAAGGAGGGTGCATGGACCATCCAGCAGAAGAAATACGAAATAAAAAAAACACATGAATAACAAGCATATTTTCAAGACAAAAATGTTCAAAAAGGTCCTCTTACTTTGCCCTCACTTTGTCTCACACTTGACAATGTCAAAAAAATTACTCTCGCTTTGCCTTTCACTCTCAATTTTCATTGCGAGTGCAGTGAAAGGGAGAGCGAAATTAAAGGTAGAATTACTCCACAGTATTGGGTTGTATGGAAAAACTTGTATTAAGACACTTCGTGGCTTGACACTTTGATAGGTTTCAAGTTTTCTATTTATAAAAAATCAGACCGATAATTTCTGTAAGTCGTAAAGTAAAAATTTGGACAATAAAAACGAAAATAAAAATTGTTTGATGGGTTTCAAAATCTAAATTCTTCCTCCAGTGCAAGAATTCTGAAAACCAACAAACAATTTCGGATCGATTATACTTATAAAATTTTGAAACCCATCAAAGTGTCAAGCCACGAAGTCTCCAAAGCTTTCTACACGACCCAGAATCTCCAAAATAACACAATTGCTGGCGATTCAGGTGTTTCGCTGACCACAACTCTCAGTTTTGATAATGCTTAATAATGCTAATAATTGATAGGTTTTGAGTATTAAAAACAAAATTTTTCTTCGCAAACTAACTCTGCACCCCGCGACTCTGCACCCCTCACGACTAGACGTAGATATTGGTTTAGCGGGCGCCTAAACTTATTTTTGTAAAATTAAACAAAAAAATGTTATCTCAATGTGTCACTTCATCAAGAATGTCGGCTTATCGGAGTGCTGGATTATCGTCATTTAACTGTGCATCATTTTTGAATTCCAACAAAAAAAGCTAAGATCGCCGAAAAAATTTACCTACTTTAACATTTTCTCAGCAAATTCTTCGCTGGTTACACTGGTTTGCTTATTTTGAGGCAGTCCCGCCGCCTTGACTCGTGTAATAATCTTTTTAGCATCCTTCCTCGCCTGCATCATGCCAGCCAAGGATTCCATCAACTCCACTCTTGCTTCGTCTACATTCTCATAGTCTTTTTCAGATGGAAAGCTCTTCTCTTGCACCTTATCAGCAGCCACTACTTCAATGCTTGAGGGCGAGTGGTGTCTTACTTCTGTAATTTCAGGACCTAGCTGTTTTTTGACTATTACTTCTTTTAAGTCATCGGTTTTTTGGTTTGACGTAGGCAGATGGTAGTCAATTTCAGATTTGATTAAGACTGGAGGGGTTGTGGTTGTGGGTGATGACTCAGCTGTGGAGACTGGCTCCGTTAAGGCTGGCTCTGTTGTAGTTGCCTCTGTTATGGGTGGCAGACTGCTTGCCTCCGCTTTTGGCTGGGCTAAAGTCGATAAGATTGGTACTGAAGAAACTGGCTTCGAGTCCCATTTAACCTTCTGACTAAGCGATGGGATGCGTGAAATTTTTATAATCTTCTTAGGCTCTCTTGCCTCCTGGATTTCTGAAACCGAGTTTCATATAAGCGTTTTTGTAACTTTGCTTTAATGGTGACAAACCTTCTGCAGGCTCATCAAATGGTGTTGTTGATAGCAGAGGCGGGACAGTGGAAGTAATAATTTGTTTGATTGGCAGACGCGTAAGAGGGACGAGAGTGGTGCTAGGGAAATCTGCTCTGATGGCTTCTTAAAAGTATGAGTTGAATTTATAAAGAACCGCATGTTCTGTAAGGCGGTGAAAAATTTATTAAATGTCATCACGATTTAGTAGAAAATCGAAAAATTAAAAATATGGACAAATTCAAAAAATGATTTGGTTCATACTTACTCTTTATTCTTCTTTATTTTTCAAAGATGTTGCACTGAATGACACCAAATTAGAAACTAAAGTCGCAGAGCTCCATAATCGCGTTATTTTGTTTCAAAAGTTCAGAAAATTGAAAACGGAAAAGATTAAATGGAAAACGCCTTGCTATAAACTGACTCAATGGGATTAAGATAAGTTAGTAATCAATTAAACTCTGAAAAAAATAAGTTGTTTCATAATGTTTAACTTTTGCTCAATTTTTCAGAATAGAAGAGCTACATGCTGGTCTAAATAAGTAACAATACTTATTTATAAAACACTGAAAAAAAGTTTAATTTTAAAGTATTATTTAATTTTAAAACTGTAAAACCCAACTAAAAATTATTTAATTTTAAAACTGTGAAACCCAACTAAAAATTATTTAATTTTAAAACTGTGAAACCCAACTAAAAATTATTTAATTTTAAAACTGTGAAACCCAACTAAAAATTATTTAATTTTAAAACTGTGAAACCCAACTAAAAATTATTTGCTTCCTGTTTGTATTTTTTATCACTTTCTTCACATCACTTTTATTTACAAATTGAATTATTATTATTATTATTATGTAAATTAGTCAACAAATTACCAATTGGTCGTTGACCCAAGTCACAGAATCTGACTATGATCACATTCTGCTCAATAGCGAGAGCATTGATTAGTTTGGCGTTGTGCTCTATCTCCACTCTACCATCTGTGCCCACAGGTTTGGCAAATCTTTGTTCGATGCAGTGGCTCTCTGCTCTAGTCCTCATTCGACAGCATTCCACCTATACAAAAAAATCGGCGTCGACTGTAATATACAGTCGACGCTCGTTATAAGGACAGCAAAAATGCACCAAAAAGCTGTCCTTATAATAGAGCTGTTCTAATAACGAGAGTAGAGCTCCGTATTTTTTATTACTGTCCTTATATCGAGGTTTTTCGTTAAACCTAGATTCTCAGCAAACAAATTTTAATTGTCCTAGACGTATAATAATATTAAATTATCTTTGGCTTCAAATCTTTCTTAACTCATTGAAAAAATCCTCTGGTTTCCTTTCCGGAGTTTGTCACTAGAGCCCAGCCAAACACTGTCCTTATAACGAGCGTCGACTGTACCCCTACCTAAAAGCGCTAGTGTAATATACCCTATCCAATAATTTGTGCTTTGGCTTAGGCTCGTAGGCTTAGGCTTAGGGCATAGCCATTAATAACAAGTCTTTGGTACAATCATTTTTTTCCAAAAGGGTAGTTTTAGGTACCCTCCAAAAATTATTGGGGAGGGTATATTACACTAGCGTCAAAAAACATTTTATTGATTCCCAGCTTGTTAAAAGCCGAAACACAATGCAAGTCCTACCTGAATACGAGTGTCTGAGAGTCTGGCAATTCCAGCCACATATTCTCTGGCGGTACAAGTGAAGTTAAGTTGGGTCTCGAGGATGGGGTCGAACAAAGGACTGTATCGACAATCCTCCCTTTCCACATCCCCCACTTCTTGGATCAAGGTCCGCCATGGATACAGCTCGTCAATATGATTGCAACTTAGAGCAAACACACTGTCTTGACGGACCATGCCCTGAGATTCTATCATTCGAATACTGCAAAAGAAAAAAAATGTTTATTAAACTAAAGCATAATGAAAAATTTTTCTAATCTATGTTGATTTTATATCTCATTTTGAAAAGATGTATTTTTAGTAAAAGGGCATCGCAAAATATAAAAAATCGACCCTACCGGAGTATACCCCTCCCCCCAATGAAATTTTTTTTAAATTGTTTCCAAACACCCTATATCAACCTAAAATCACCTCAGAAGTTCAAAAAAGACATTATTTTTGTGTTCTGGTCAATAAAAAATTGAGTTTTGGGCGTTTTGAAATTTCGACCCTTTTGGCTGTTGGGGCTGGGCAAAAGAGCCTCTAAATGCATTTTTGATCCAGGGTCTTGCTCGGAATTATGTCTAAGGTAAGTGAGTTCGCGCATCTCTAACCAACCAAGCTTGCCCCTGCGCCCCAAGAGGTTTGATTGCTTTATTGAGATTGAGATGCCACATACCTAGACACAAATCACTCGAAAGTGACTCTGGATGCATTAAGAGGGTTTGAGTTGAGATGCGCACACCCACATACCTTAGACACAAATCACTGAAAGTGACTCTGGATGCATTAAGAGGCTTGGGTTGAGATGCGCACACCCACATACCTTAGACGCAAATGACTCGAAAGTGACTCTGGATGCATAAAAAATGTATGCATACCAGAGTTTCTTTATGCGGTAGGCCCCAGTTAACAAAACTATGTTCAAATTCCATCTTTTTGGGGTCAAGGTACCTTCAACATCTGATTTACTAAGTTATAATAAACAGAAATCAACTAAAAATACCAAAATTCAAGATTAAAAAAAATCAACTTTTTATAGAAAAAAGTAGGTGAAAACACCCTTTTTATCGTGTTCAACGTGTAGGAAATGCTTAAAAATGGTTAAATGGTGTTTTGAAAAAGTTTAAAAAAATTTCATTTGGGGGGTATGCCGGTAGCGCCAAAAAATCAATCCGAAAACTCGAAAAAGATCAAGCCGAACACTGCCCTAGTCCCCCCTGTTGATTTTCAAAAACATATTTTTCTGCAGTCGAAACTCGATGTATGGACATTTTTGAAAGTTCGATCCCCACCTGGATCCAATGTGCTGATAAAAAGTTGTTGGAAACGGCTGGGGATCGAAATTTTAGGTGTTTCACTTATCGAGATATGACTGTGGAAAAATAAAATCTACATGGAGGACCAAGGCAATTTTGGCCTATTTTTACATGTTTTTCGAGTCTCCGGACTGTATTTATTCTGTCTGTTCGCCAAAAAATATTGAAATTTTGTTCAGTGAATCAACTATGCTCTACAAAATAGCATTGTCAGAATTTTTGAATCGAATCGTACAGTTCGATAGTTCCTTGTTAGTTCAAGGACCAAAAATTTAAAATTTTGAAACGCATCGATCAATTTTATTCCAAATTGTATAATAACAAATTTTTTTTTAGTTGTGAAGTAGGGTTACATTCCACAAGCAAATAAAAAAATTTAGAAATGACCCATGATCCATGGGTCAGTTATAAAAACCATAATATGGTATCGAAAACTTCTAGAACTTTGAGTGACCCTTGTACCACTATTTATGGACCTTCAGAGCTGGGGAGCCAGATTTGTCAGGAACTTCGGCACGTTCTACAAAAATACGCAGAAAAAAAGTTCATCGAAGTTCCCCCAGGTCACAGTCAGGGTCCCTCCCTTGTTAGTGTGTACCTCACTTATTTTAGTGGATACCTCAATTATTTTTGTGGATAGCTCAGCTCTTTGAATTTTTTTCATCAGATTTTACAGATTTAAGAAGAAATTTTGGGTTTGTGAATTTGATTTGGCAATGTTTTTCTTCATAAAAATGGTTGTGGGGGGTAGTCTTATTTCGAACCGACGACTAGATGCTAGATTTGTGAGACTTTTGCAACAGGTTGTGAAATGTTTATTTTAGCGTGTCAGACGTTTCTTTTGAACAGTTTTTTAGATTTTGCCTTTCTGTGCAAAACTGTTCAAAAAGAATGCCTGTAAAGCTAAAAATTAAGATTTTACAACCTCTTGAAAAAGTGCTCACAGTGTTATGCTCTTCAATTGGACATAGAGGTGTAAATAAATGCTCAAATCAACCTTAATCGCTGGGCTCCGGAATAATGAGGACATTCTATACGGAAGTTATCAAATGGCGAAGAAATTAGAACAGATGGGGTGCTTCGAACAGCATTCCACAAGCAAATAGCAAATATTAGTGACTTTAACATTTTGTCAACCAGCCTAAGCCGAACAAGCTTTCTTACAAATATTATAAGCAACGAATCGATGAGTTCCACTGCAACCAATAAGATACTAACCAATCTACAGAACGCAGCCAAAAAAGATAAGAAGAATGCGGGAATCACTTTTTTGAGTTAGTCAAGCACACAGCAGGTTTCTACACCACAAATCCAATCCATCCGCAGAGGCTGATTATCACGTTGGATGTGCGCTAACCGGGTCATCATCATCGCCATCCTTTCTCTCTCTTCTTTACAGACGAACAAAAGAGTAGATGGCGAGCATCAAAAAGAGTTGTGGTAGCAGTTATGCAATAATTGAATTTATGTTTTATTGGGAAAAGGGGGTTTCTTTCACCAGCTATTAAGAAACTGTCTGAAGTTCTCACTTTTTCATAGATTAATTTGAGCTAAAAAGTAAGTGCTCCGAAATTTTCGGATCTTTTGCTATGGCTATGCGCCAATATTATAATAAATGCAGTCAGTCATTTTTGCCTTGCCCATCCTAGCATGATTAAAGTATAGAAAAAGAGTTTTTAGGTGGGACTCGATAATTTTTCAAATAAAAATTTTTAACCGAAAATTGACTTTTTGACCAAAATTCACAACTACAAAAATGAAAATTTTGGTCAAAAAGTCAATTTTCGGTCAAAAAATTTTTTTTTGAAAAATTATCGAGCCTCACCTAAAAACTCTTTTTCTATACTTTAATCAAGCTAAAACGAGTGAAAAAGTGGTCAAAACACGTTTTCGGGCACAACACAGATTCCGATGACCTGTTTACAGCAATTGTGTTTTTATCTTTTTCTGTTAATTTTTTTATCATATTTTGCTGGAAACAGAGGTAGTCCAAGAGAAAAAAACGTTAATGTTGAAGTTGGCAAAAGCGTTCACAACAACGATTTACTCCATCTCAAGCATCGACCCCAACTCTGACCATTGTGAACAAGTCATTATAGACCAGTTTCAGCAACTTGAGTATTATAGTAATAAATAAACTAATTTCTGTGTGACGCAGTCTTTTTTATGTCACAAAAATTATTTTTTTATACTTAAAACAAAATAAAGCAATGATTCGTATAAAAATTGAACTTGCAATATAGGTAAGAAAATTGCTGCAGTGCTACCACGTGCGCAATACCACCAATTAATCCACCACTACTGCGCAATACAAATAATTTTTTAGAAAAATTTTATTTATATATTACCTGCTGCCATAGTGCGCAGAACCGATAAATTTATCTACAGTCGAGTCTCGCTAAACCGTCATTTTTTCAAAATTTGGCTGGTCGATAAAGAAAATCAAAGAAAGATACCCTCGTTAAACCGTCACTCTTTGCGATCCCCAAGAAAAAAATTAAAAACTCACTTACCTTAAACATGATTCCGAGAAGTATTCTTGATCATGAAATTCATATAGAGGCTCTTTTTGCCAAGCTCCAGTTACCAAAACGGGGTAGAATAACATATAACCGAAATTGGAATATTTGGTAACGTTTTCCAAATATTCCAATTCTGTAATATTTGGGAAACGACTATGCACCGAAATTTTGACCGAAAAACACAAGATTTAATCAAGCTTTTGGTTCTATATGTGTTCGCAAGAAAAATTCCGCCTTTGTCCCCTGCTTTTTCCAAAAATTTAGTAACATATTTATTTACTAAGCAATTCGGATCTTTCCTGAAAAAAGGCTAAAGTACTCACTTAAATAAGACGTTGAACATATTTTTGATAACTAAGACCTACTGCATATAGGATCTCTGGTATGCATACATTTTTATGCATCCAGAGTCCCTTTCGAGTGATTTGTGTCTGAGGTATGTGGGTGTGCGCATATCAACTCCAAGCCCCATTTTCGACCGGCCTAAAGCCGGCCGAAAATTTCCGAAAATAGCCGAAATTCTTTACAAATATCTTTAATAATATGTTAAAAAGGAATTTTTTTAATAGCCAAAAATTAGGACGGCCTAAACGTCCTAAATTTTTTCAAAGATGCTTGCCGTCCACCGTCCCGTCCAATAGAAAAAAAGTTCTGCCGGCCTGTTTACCGGCGGTAATCCGTCTAGTCAAATCCGGCCCGGTCCGGCCGAGACGGAAGAAGGGCCGGGGCTGGAGACGGCGCGGTCACTTTGGTGGTGACTAGCCTGCACTGCCGCTTTATTGAATTTCATTGCCAGCTATCTAAATCGTGCCTTTTCACAGTGCTGGTTTATCGAGAGGGCCGGTTTATCAAGAGTGGACTGTATTACATTATTTCGCATGTTTTAAATTTTGCGTTTATGTAAATTTGGGATGGAAGTGTTTTTGAAAAGCTCTAATTGGTGGTTTTATTGAATGAAATGCCAGAGAACACCAATGATTTATTGAAAAGTAAACTACATCTGACAAATAGAAGGAAAAGTGGAAAAAAAACCATTTTGTTGCTAGTGAACTCTAGTTTTGTCTTGGCCAATGAGACTTTTTTTAAAGTAGGTTATTGTCGTTTGAAGTAGTGGTGATCATTTCTGTTTTGATTCCTCTTTTTGCTGTTAAATTTATTGATTGATTTGTATTTGATTTTAGATCAGCTGGTGTAATCGGAATGTAGAAATTTATATTTAAAAATTTTAAATGACTTTACGTTTTACCAGAAGCTAATATTTCTGGTACATCACTGTCAGAAAACCCATCAATTTTTTTTTTGGAAAATGCATTTAGAAATACTCATAAAAAACATTCGTTTTCGAGAGCTAGCGAAACGTCATTTAAGCGCTCTCACAACACGTACGCATATGTTTCCATGGCTGGGTGAAAACATGCTTAACGAAAGTACGTTCAGCGGAAACCTGCTAGTGAAAAAATAAGATAAGATTACTTGATAGGTTTTCCAAGCGTGTCCTGAACATAAAATGTTACTTGTGAAACCTATCAAAAAACGCACCTACAGGTTCTCAAGTGGTGCTCTATAATCCTCAAACCACCCGTGCGCTCAAAATATGTCAAAATGACTGCTAGAAATGTGGCTATTCCAAAAATGTAAAACAGGCTGTTTCCATTTCTATAGTCGAGCCAAATAACCACTTGTCTGTTAGGCTAAAAAATTTTTAAATTTACAATTACTTTCTATGTGCATAACTTGTTATACTGACAGCTTTCACAGTAGATTTTTTGGCTCAAGTACAGTATATGTAGTCCTCCAAAAAACCACTTTTGGGCAATTTTTCTAGTATTTTAGCAACTGAAACTTGTAGAAAACATGTTTTTAGGTGGCGGAAGACAACTTTCGAGAAAAAAATTTTGACCAAAATTTCACTTTTTGCCTTTGGGGACCAAGGTAAACCACATGGATAATTTCAGAGGAGGAGTTAGAGAAGCGCGCACTCACTTACCTTAGACATGATTCCGAGAATGCTCTTGACAATAAATGCAAAAAGAAGCTCTTTTTGTCCAGTTTCAGCGTTAAAAACAAGGTAAAAAATCGATAATGGCTGAAATTATCCATGTTGTTTTGCCTTGGTCCCCCAAGGAAAAAAGTGAAATTTCCGAAAGTTATCTTCGGCCACCTAAAAACATGTTTTCTACACGTTTCAGGTGCTAAAACACGCGAAAAAGTGGCCGAAAATAATTTTTTGGAGGACTACATATACTGTACTCCTGCCGATTTTTTGAACGTCTGCAGCGGAACTTGTGGCTGTCGTTTTGATGTACGATGGGCTTCTGAGCAGTATCAATCAAGCTAATTTTTGTGTATTTAGCTGAATTTAAGGTTGTAGCATTTTTCATGCTGAGTAATTTTTACTTATAAAGCTGGGGTCTCTTTTTTGTCCAAAAAAAAGTTAAACGGCATTGACACTAATTGGCGTAAAACTTTTTTTTTCGCTAGGCAAGTTTACAGTTTTGACATTAAACTCGTGTTCAGCATGGTCGATTAGCTTATAAAACTGCCTTCGAAATTCATAAATCACTATCAAATTTCCAATTCTGCTCGAGACAACAAACATTTAAACTTTAAATAACAAGAGACAATTTTCTATTTGAATGTTTGATGTCTCGAGCGGAATTTGAAATTGGACAGTGACTTATAAACTTTAAAGGCAGTTTTATTAGCAAATCGACCATGCTGATTCAACAAATTTTATCTGACAGATAAAATCGATCCGTATTTTATCTGAAAAAATGCCACTCCCTTAAAAAAATGCCACTCCCCAAAATGTGACTTTTTATAAAAACCTCCAAATCTCAAAAGTTCTTACGTAACTCACAGGCTACTTATATGTCATTAGAAAGCCCTTTTCATAGGCTTTCTATCGACTATAAACTTGATCAGACCAAGAACTAAAAATAACGGTACAAATTGGATTAAAAAAACAGTCAATACTGAGTAAAAATTACTCAGCATGAAAAATGCTACAAAAAAACCAACACTACAGAAAATCACTATCCAGCTCTTTGACATCGGCTCATAATTACAAAACCATGTTCTTAAATGGTATCCCACCTGCTCAAAGATTTTTCCTAAACTACAAAAAAGTAAAAAGACACGTTTGAGTCCATTAGTAGCAATGTCCCTAGTAAAGTTGTACTCCTTGCGATTATTCGGACTAGATCCACGACTTCTAAAAATGGGGTTAAAAATGTCGGACCCTAGGCAGGAACGAACTTCAGGGGGTGGTCTTACCGTATTATCTCTAATAAGCGCTCCCCCCTCTACTTTGAGGGTCTGTGTCTCGGGGCAGAGCAAATATTTTGCAGAGCTGTTTTCTGCATTTTCTTAACTTCCACGAGCTCTACCGATTCCGCCTTTCGGATTTAGGTTGTGCACCCAAAAATCTCAAGATCGACCCAAAATTTTTCTGATTTTCGGAGCGTTGAAAAAAAACGAGTAGAGGCCCTTTTCCCATTCCCCTTATTAAGGCGTTTGGCCCCTTTTTTCCCGAAAAAAAAATAGTTTAAAAGCTGGGTGAGCACTTGGCCCGGACGTGTCAACTCCCGGGCTTCCTTTTTTTAAGCAGCGCATAGCCGTTAGGCTTAGGTTTAGCCATTAGGCTTAGCCTGAAAGGCGTCCATCCCTTATAATAAGGCGTTTGGCCCCTTTTTTCCCAAATGGGAAAAAAGGGGCCAAAAGGCTACGCACCGAAAAAAAGCGCCTCGGGGCGCTTATTAGAGATAATACGGTATATCGATAAAAAAACTGTATAAAGTTCCCTTTCACTAATTTAAGTGAAAGCGGTGTTCAGCAACCCATCAAAACTTTTTTCATTGTAAAAATCTTGCATTCAGTTTCACATCTTCGGGCATAACAGACATTGGAGATTTCAAAATTGTTTGAGAAAATGAAGAAGCTATTGCTGCTACAAATATTCTCTGTTTCATCGGTCACCTGCAACGAGATTGTTCCTAGGACGTTTGAAAATTTTGACTTTGGCATGCACAGCAAGTCGATACACCAACTTATTGCGGCAAGTGCTGTTATTGCCCTTATATCCATCTTAATAGTCAGTTTCTTTTATTGATCGTCAAGAAGAATAACTTTTTGTTTTAGGTGGCGTCTGTGGTGCTATTCCGATGCTACACCCTTTATTGCCGAGACTACAGAAATATCCGTCGTTTCCAGCTGCCTATGGAAGGAAATCAGAAAACTGAGGCGCGGCTTGACACTAAAAGAAGTCTTGTGTGCACACTGCCCAATGACGCTAAGCACAGTTTTCACACTGTGTTCCATGATGCTGCTTTTGATGTCTGATCCAACCCAGAACATTTTGAGTTGACCATGTGCATAAATTTTTCATCAACAGTTATTTTCAAGTCATTTTCTGTAGTGTTCATAATTTTACGGGTTTTTTGGACATTTCTGTTGCGTTGTTGTTTGTTCATATTATTGACGGGTTTAACTTTTTTCGTGTTTACTGTGATCTAGAATATAAACAATTTCTTACCTGGATAGTTACTGACACTTGACAGAAAAGTTTTTTTAGTCAAGGGTTATTTGTTTCTAGTCTCGATTAGAACGAAAATCCGAGAAGAACAAGAGCACTCTCCTAAATGAGAGTCCATTAAAATCTAGTCAAAAAATTTACTTGCTGATATAAGATCAAAACATGATGAGCTGTGACAATTTTAGAATTTTAGTAGTCCAATGGTATTTTAGCAGTTTAATCATAAAGCATAAAATGTGTCGATTTTTAGAATCCCAAGTGAAGATGGAGATTTCCAAGGGTTATGATTCCCGAGCGCCCAAAAACAATAAATCGACCGGGTAAGGGGCTGCATAGCAGGCCTGCACCGGATATGAAAAAATATCGGATATTGGATGTCAAAAAGTGTCGGATATCGGATATACGGTGCAGCCCTGCTGCATAGCCTACTGGTAATCACCGTGTTTGAGTTTAAGTTCAAATTTAAAGGTGTCCATGTAGTCAAAAATCCGAATTCGAAAACGGAGGTGTTCACATACTCGAGTTGAAGTGTTTTTTAATGTTTAAGCTTAGATTTTGCATTTTATGTTAAAATTTTGATGGAATTCCATTTATATAGTCCAGAAATAACTTAGATCGCTCACAATCCCACCCAGAGCGGCCAAAACACCTCAACTTCGAACTTAAACTCGAATGTGAAGTATGCGAACAGCTTCGAATCCGGGTTCAAGTTCGAGTTTAGATCAAAGGTGTTCACGTAGCCGAAAATCCGAAATCCAACTCAAACTCGAAGTACGTGAACAAACCACCAACCGATGATATATGGGTCAAAATATTCATTTGTCTAGCCATTGGATTTAGTTTTGGGAAGAGAATTAAATGCCTCCGTTTGGCTGAAAAGTAGAGTCGTTTTTTAGTTAAAGAGGTGAATATCTAAACAATTTTTTTCAAAATAATAACACCATCAGGTAGCCCTGCGACTCTAGTTTCTAACAGCACATCAATTGTTGCAACATCTTTGCAAAATGTAGCACGAACAGGTCAAAGTATGAAGCAAGTCGGAAAAATAATTTGATTCATGCTTTTTACCTTTTTGTGCCACATTTTGCGAAGATGTTGCAACAAATGATAGGCTGTTAGAAACTAGAATTGCAGGGCTACGTGATAGTGTTAACTTTAAAGAAAAATGGTTTAGAGATATGGCACTATTCAACTTTTCTATATAAAACTCAAAAAAGCGGACACTTTTAAGATTTATACTCAGAATTGTAAGGGGTAGGGGGCCCCCTAGGACAATAATAATAATTAATTCTAATACAATTACACTCCGTCTTTTTAATGTCTGCATATTGGCCTTTTAGGGTGAGTAACTGATGTCCACATGACTTGAGGAATCAATGTAAGGCCTAATACCCAATGAGTGAGCAATTTATGGTAGCAGAATTGTTTTTGCTCCATTGAAATAATTTTCTGGTATTCTACATAGTTTTGGTCACTGTAGTTGTGAAAAAAAGACTTTGGTCGGTTTCGGTCGGAGTTTAAATGTAGTGGTTGTCTGAAGGTATAATGTATGAATCCATTACTTAAAATTTATATGCGTATCATTCTCATCTAGTGCAAAAGTATCGCGGTAGCCTTCAACGCTTTTCGAACGACTATATTGCTCTTCAATGTGATGCGTTTATGTTGCCCCAAAACTCATCCTTTTTGCTGTTGTTCGTTTTTTTAGTTGATGTGCAAAATACTAAATACAAAAAGCGACGTTACTTCGATATAATTCCCTCGCTTACGTGTATGACAGGGACACTACAGTCGACGCTCTCCATAACGAACCTCTGGGGACCGGCCTCAGCAGTTCGTTATAGGGAGCGTTCGTTATACAGAGCGTTCGATATAGAGAGCGCTGGTAACCAAAAATTTGTTAAAAGTTCGTTAAAGAGAGTTTTTACCAAAAAAGGGTACAGTCGAACCTCCGAATAACGAAATCCAAGGAGTCGGTCGCAGAGAAATGTTATTGGGAGGTTTCGTTAAGAAGAGGTTCCTTGATGCCAGGGTAAACCGGGTTGTAAACCGAAAACATATTTTTCAGAGTTCGTTAATGAGAGGTTTTCGTTAATCGGGGGGTTAGTCATTCGGAAGTTCGACTGTATTCATCAAAATAAAAACAAATACAAAGAAATCAACAACTACAGCAATCATACTGATTCCCTTCCGTATTTACAACTCCCGTGGGGTTGTAAACCGAACCCCTAGAGAACTTTTGAAAATTTCTACTAACAATCATTATCAAGGATGTTGGGTACAATAATAATATCAAGGATGTTGGTAATAGTTATACAATCAAGGATGTTGGAAGACGTAAGTTGGACGGAAAAAGTACGTTATTTTTTTCTAAAGATAAAGATAATAAAAATTTTATTTTTCGTTCACAATTTTTGATAGTTCGTTATAGAGAGCGCTACTTTATTAGGTCGAGAACGGTTTAGTTGTTCGTTATAAGGAGAGTTTGTTATGGAGAGCGTTCGTTACAAGGAGCGTTAACAAGGAGATTTAATGCAAAACCAACCAAACCAAAAAAATTGGTTCGTTATAGATAAAGTTCGTCGCCGAGGGGGTTCGTTATAGAGAGCGCTGTATGTCATTTTCCAAGACTCCATCTAAAACTTGCAACTCATGAATGTCTTTCTCCGAATATTAACGTAAAACTGCGAGAAATGTTGGGAGAAGTATTATTTCGAACCGACGACTAGTTGCTGGGTTTGTGACCGCTTTTTCAAGAGGTTGTAAAATCTTCATTTTCAGTGGTAAACACATTCTGTGTGAACAGTTTTGCAGATATTGCCTTTCTGTGCAAAACAGTTCAAAAAGAAGATCTCAAACGCTAAAAGTGAACCTCTTGAAAAAGTGATCACAAACCCAGCAACTAGTCGTCGGTTCGAAATAACACTTCCCCCGACAACCTCATTATTGCGTAGTATCCTGCATGGTCATTGCAACCTTAGTATTTTCAGATGTGCTTTTAAGATGAAGGAGAGCTTACTTTAAGTATTTGCACTAGAGGCGCCTATGCGGCAGATGCCGCATTGTCCCAACTTCTGTAGTTGGTTCAGAAGTATCCAAGTTTTTCGGGTACCCGCTGGTGGTTCGAGAGTATCCACGTGGTTCGGGTATCCGCTGGTGCTTCGGGTATATCCATGTGGTTCGGGTGTATTCACGTAGTTCGGGGTACCCGCTGGTGGTTCGGGCCCCATATACGTGGTTTGGGTACCCGCTGGTGGTTTGGACCCCATATACGTGGTTTGGATACCCGCTGGTGGTTCGGGCCCCATATACGTTGTTTGGGTACCCGCTGGTGGTTTGGGCCCGGTATGGGCGGTTCGGTTACCCGCATTGCAAAAATTAAGAATTTTAATGGGGCCCATTTTCGTTTCTAATTTTTTAACGTTCATTTGAAATTCATGAAATCCATTTTTGTTGCTGCTTGTAGTTTAAAATCTTTACACCCTCGAAGATGGTTGAAAAGTAGAGCAGCATGACGCTGTGTTGGAGAAAATGCGGCATTTAGTTTTCGATTTTTTCACTGCATTTCTTGCATATTTTCCCAGTTCGAATGCAAGTAAAATAAACTTTTATTGCATCCTCAAAATGTTGAACACTTGTTTAGGGATAAAACCGCAGTAAAGTTTTATGTTTGTAATGTTACAGCTTGGCTGTCCCTCTGTTTTCGAATCAGAAATGACCAGAGGGACAACAAAGTGTTAGAACATCCAAGCTGTTCTTGCTTCCATCGCCTTTGTCTGAGCCTTAGCTAACATTTGGGCACATAAATCATTCTTCCTTTGCACCAAAAATTAGCTCACTGTGCAGCTCTATGGAGTTTCTCAATAATTTACTCTTTGTCGTTTTCATGTTTTCTAAAATATTGTAGACTTATGGTTTTATTAATTTTGAATCTCTACAAAGAAAAATTATTTAAGATCCTTAAATTTGGAGTCAACAGGCTTGGTACCAAGTGTATAAAGTAAAAATTTTATTGCTTAACCCAGGAATGTGCACGAGCCGTATTATGGCGGCCCGGGTAAAAAATCTTTTGAGCCGACCCTGCCAGGGGGACCAGGCTGGCATGTCTTCCATATAGTCAACAAATCTTGCATAATTAACGAATTTTACGTATTGGGTGAGGCAAAAAAAATGAGGCCACTTTTTACTTGTCTAATTGTAAATACAATTAGAACCGAACGTTCGGTTCGAAATTTTCAAACTCAAACTTTGAATGGAACGTTTGATAGAGAAATTTAAAACCTCTTACCAGATATTTTTGAAATTTATTACCGTATTTTCTCTTTCTCTTCAAACTTCGAATTAAACGTTTGAAATTTTCGAACCGAATGTTTGAAAATTTCGAACGTTTGACAACCCTACTAAAAAAGCAACAATCGACATTAGTGATTTTCGAAATTTTGTAAAAATGGCCAAATTTTTCCCACCCTGCAGTTAACGAAATTTTCATATTCAACAAATTTCACATAGTCAACATATTTTACATAGTTAACGAATTTCACATAGTCAATAATAGGGTTGGCAAGGGTAGTAAAAACGACTTGCCGATAGTTGCTGGTTTGACATTACTTTTTTCAACCGGCTGTAAAATTTTATTTTAGGCATTTCAGAATTTTTTGAACCATTTTACGCAGAACGGCAAAATTTAAAAACATATAAAAAAAAATTCTGAAATTCCAAAAATGAAGATTTTAAAGCCTGTTGAAAAAGTGATGTCAAACCCAGCAACTAGTCGGCAAGTCGTTTTAATACTACCCTTGCCAACCCTAGTCAACAAATTATTTGGGCTTTTCTGCGATGGCCTGACCCGTGTTTTTCGGGCTGGCTGGTCTGTGCACATGCTTGACTCGACCTCGATTCAGTATGTGATGCCAAACAAGAAATATCAACTTGCCTAGAACACTGGCAAGGAAATTGAAAAGAAAAGAAGATAATAAACTATTAATTATTTTTGAGCATGCACAAAAAGTTGCCGAAAACATTGCTATTTCAGTTGATCTAGGAGTTCGCGGGTACTTATTGACGGTATGTAATATTTTCATGTGGGTTTCACATGTTTCAGTTTGGGTACATTATCAGCTTACTAACCGATGGGTTTCACTATCAAAGCTTAAAATATAAGAATCGGAAAAAAATAATTTAATAGGTTACAAAATAAAAATGTGTGTAGCAAAATTATAATTTTGAGCTTAGAATGGAACTGTCACAAATAAAACTAAAAAATATGGCAGGGTACAGTTTTTGCTGTTACGTGTTACGCCGGAATCTGATTAGAGCTTATTAAAGTTGGCTCAATTCCAAGTACACACGAAGAATAAAAAAATTTGTGCCAACAGTTCAATTTTTCTTCAAAAATTTTGATATTGAAACTCTTCTATTAGTAAGCTAATGATGTATCCAAATAAAAAGGTGTGGAACTCACATGAATATTATGTACCGTGTGTAGGTACACGCAAACTTCTGGACCAGCCGAGCACGAGACCCCCTTGCCAGGTACCGTATTTCCTCTAATAAGCGCCCCCGCTCCAATAAGCGCCCCCGCTCTAATATGCGCCTGGGTTTGTGAGCACTTTTTCAAGAGGTTGTAAAATTCTCACTTTTAGCGTTTCAGACATTCTTTTTGATCAGTTTTGCGCAGAAAAGCAAAATCTACAAAACTGTTCAAACAGACTGTTCAAGCGTCTGAAACGCTAAAAATGAAGATTTTACAACCTCTTAAATAGTGCTCACAAACACAGCACCAAAGTTAGCGTAATTTTGAGGTAGTTCGGTAGTTTTCGGGAATTTTTCGTTTTGCGCAAGATGAGCTTCGAAATTTGAGCTTTTTGAAGAAATGAGTTCGGAAAATTTATTTTTCCGGGTTTATCTTTTTTCGTGCACTCTTTCTTTGAAAGCCTTGTTACAGGTCGATTTCGCCTTTGTTCTTACTCATGCATGTGTACAGGGTGACACAAAAAACAGTGCCTGCCCACCCTACTGGCATAGATTGATATCTATTGACATCATCTTTACTCACGAGAACCTACCTGGTAGTTGGTGTTAGAGTTGGTAAAATTTTTTTGGCCTTATCAAATCGTCTTTCATATGCAATTTTAAGTATGATAGTTAGATTTGTTTTAAATTTTTTGATGATTTTTTGGGCCATCCAGGTGGATGTCCACCTGATTCTAGGCTACGTATCCCGGGTTTCGGGATTTAGGTACGTGAAATCGCGATTTTTGTCTTATCAAACCGGATTTGCCACAGGATTTTACATATTGAAGAATGATTTATTTTTGGATTTAAATAATTCGTATTTTTCAGAGCATCCAGATGGTTGTCCATCTACCCTTGGGTACCTACCCCGGGTTTTAGGATTTGTGTGAGAAATCGTAATTTTAATTTTGTCAAACCGAATTCACCACAAAATTTTAAATCAAAAAAGTGGTTTGTTTTTAACTTTTGGCTAAATTTATTTTTTTCAGGTCATCCACATGGATATCCACCTACTTGAAAGTACCTACCCCTACCCTGTTCAAAAAAATGTCTGAAACGCCAAAAATGAAGATTTTGCAACTTCCTGAGAAAGTTCCGTCAAACCCAGCAACTAGTCGTCGGTTCGTAATAAGACTAACCCCGACAACGGTGGAGCTGACCATCGGCCTTGGCAAAATGATTCGCGAGATTCAAATTCATAAGGTTCAAAAAAACTGCGATTCACGTGAATCGCAGTCATTTGAATTTGAATCGCATTTCGAACATTGGCATAATGACTTCGATTCAGGTGAATCAGAGTCATTTGAATTTGAATCGCATTTTGAAAGGCGGTTTTTGAATCTCAGCAATTTGAATCGTGATTAAAATGCGATTCGAATTGCTGCGATTCAAAAACCGTGATTCAAAATGCTTTTTTTATATTTACGATTCAACTCGCGATTGTTTTTCTGTGATTGATTGGTTGAACGTCATCAAAATAATTTCATCTTCTCATTTTAGTGCAAATGAATCATTCAAATGAAAGTCTAGCTTCTGTTTCAAACAGTGGTGGTAGTATAAGCAAAGGAGGAAGAAAGAAAGGACAACAAAGTAATTTTTCCATGAATTTTCATGAATTATCATTTTGTATTTTTAAGCATCGGTGTACCTGTCTTTCTTCAACAACGGCAAGTGCTCAGTTCAAGGCTGTGGTACAAATCTCTGTGGAAAATTAACTGCAAGCAATGCGAAGCGACACCTCTCTACATGCCATTCGGATCTTCCTATTTTCAACATGTCGGCTCATAGGCTATTGACTTGGTATGCTTCAACTACTTCAATGCCTCTCTTGCATGTCGATAACGAATACTTCAAGGTATTTCAGTGTGCTTAGAACTTTTAAATCATCACCTAATCATAATATAAGCTCTTCTTTCCCTTATTCCTGGCTTCAAACCTCCTGGTCGTCGTGCGTTGGGAAGAAACATAGGAATTGAATTCGCTCAAGTGATGAGTCGTGTCTACGAAAGCGTGCAAGCATCTATCGGAATGTTTTCGATTTCGGCAGATATTGCAACTACAAAAGGATTATGTCAAAGCTTTCTTGGAATTGCTGTTCACTACTGGTGTGAAGAAGACAATTCCTTCAAAGTGGCTGGTCTAGACATGGTGGAGACGGAAGGTAGGCACTCGGCATACAACATTGCAAAGCTTCTGCATGAATCGCTCAAAAAAGCTGGTTTGAATAATTCTCCTCTTCGATTCGTAACAGATGGTGCATCCAATATAAAAGCAGCTATTTGGTAACTGTCTTTTTGCTAAAAATTTATTGTCTTGGGTAACTACTGTTTTAGGCATCCTTTTCTGACTAAGAATATCGACTCCGTTGAAGAACTTGAATTGGAAGACGATGACGAAGCTGATTGTGTGGACACAGAGTTCAATTACGAAGAACCACCGGATGATGACCAACACGAAGAAGACTTTTTTGGCATGCTTCCTCACCATACTGTCTGTTCGGCACATACACTCCAACTGGTGCTTCGTGATGTGTTCGAAACGTATGAAAAAATGCTCGCTCTAAGATGGTCAGTGACCATGTCGTAAGAAACGATCTAAAAAAAATGTCAAATTGGAATTTCGCCGCAAACTTATGTCTCCCCTTTTTCTCTCAAATTTTTTAAATTTTTTATGTGGCCCTGCTATTCTTCTTTCTAACAAGGTATTGTTAACTGCAAGGTCTATGCAAAATATAGAACAAAAAGGTAAAAGTATGAAATCATTTTTCTATTTGCTACATACTGTTATCTTTTTGTTGTGCATTTTTAAGAATGATGCATCAAATGACACCTCGTCACAAACTAGAATCACAGAGCTACCTGATAGTGTTGTTGCTGTTGAAAAAAAGTTGAGAAAAATTAACACAGAGGGGCGGAACAGAAATTGGCAGCAAAATTTCTACTTTTCGTGGTAAAATTCCGATTATCCTTCCGAAGCGCATCCAAGGTGGGGACAAACTTTATGCTTTACCGTTGTGAATTCTTTTTATCTTGTGGTTTACAAAATTAGTTAATAATTTTTTGAACCTTTTTCCAAAAAAATTTGTACAATCACAAATATATTTAGTGATCTGCAGACATTTATCTACCATTTAACACTCTTTCTGCTCAACCCTCTCTTTACAGTTTCTCTCCAGCAAAATCAAGAAGAGAACCAGACAAGTAATAAAGGAATTTTAGTTAGTTAGTCGTCACTACATATTTCCACACACATACACCCATCCGCTGCACTGAAAACAGAGAGAAGAGAAGGAAGACAAAAAAAGAAGAATATATGGCAGATTCACCTGCTTTTCACAGGCACAACCGCAACGCAACACGCCCGCCGAGAGAAGGAACACGGCTGCTGCTTCATTTCCAGAGTATCATCACCTTACCAAAAACTGGCTAGCTGTTTTATAGACGCAGCAAAGGGACTGATTCACTGACCTTGCCTCTTCTTTTTTTTCTCTCATATGTGCACAACCAGACAGGGTAGGCAGTAGCAGTGGGTAGCAACTGCTTTTTAGCAACCCAAGTTTCTTTCCTCTAGCGGACTGACTACCTTTGTCTCCAACCCATCATCTCTGCTTTTCCCTTTTTGAACTGTTGAGAGCACAGGAGGTGCGTGCGTGATGCGCGACCCTACTCTCACTCAGTCATCAGAGCCTGGCCTTCCTATTTTCTCCATTACTTTCTGCAACCCATGATGTCTAACACATGCCCCATTCACCGCATAGCCATCTAAATTTTCTCTCTCTCTCTCTACAGGATGAGTTGCGTCCGTCGTCTATGTGTTATATGTGTGCACTTGTTGTGTTTGTCTGTCCATATTTTGTCTCTCGTTTTCACCCAACTTTATGCCCTTTGATCTTTCGGGAACTGCTACTAGTTGCTCTCAGTAGTACTGATTAGTAGTAACACGACTCTTCTTTTCCTCTCGCACATACAGCAACGCAAAAATTAGCGTGCGCCTGCGTTTCTTAGCAGTCAACTTGTGGTTTGGCGTTGTGTCTATGCTTGCAAAAATTGATTCGATTTGGTGGTTGGAAGAAAGCGATTGCTTACTCTTCGATTGTTTTTAATCGATAATTTTGTGTGTGCTTGCTTCTGTTTTTCGCTCCATGTTGTTGTTGCTTAGTTGATTGGCTGCTTACTAAAAAATTGTATTGTTTTGACTGTAATATACTTTTTTTTATTGTTTGTAGATTTTCTTTTTGTGTGAGTGAGTAATATTCTCATAACTTAAGATAAAATTCATTGCCGATACATGTATAAATCGGTTCAATTCGAAAAAAAATATTTCTGGTATTTGGTATTATCTGCTTCAGAACGAGTGAGTGGTCATTCTTAGTCAAAGTGATCAAAAGTGAGCAATGGAACAAAACATCCCCCACCCTAATTCAGAATTTAAAAAATATTGAATTTAGGTGTGTTATACATTCGAATTTGGATAAGCCGACACCTTGGGACCGATCCCAAGGTGTCGGTTTATCAAGGGTGTCGGCTTATCGGGGGTACGTTTTCGTGTGAAAGTCATTTTCCTGACCAAATCGGGTGACCATAGGGAGTCGTGTTATCGGGGGTGTGGGTTTATCGAAGTGTCGGCTTATCCAGATTCGACTGTATGTACTGTTCGTGTAAGCTATCTTATAGTTTTTCGCTGTTGCATTTTATATGTGAGTAAGATGCGCAGCACGTAGGCTCAGCTCCAGGCATTGTAAAGTATAACCCATCTGTTTGTTTTCGGGCCTCGTTATCCTAAATTTGCAGCCCATAAAAGAATCTCCTACAATTTAGATTTTTCAATATGAGTGCTCTGAAGTTGTTTTTTTGGTATTGGAGGTCTGGTAACTAATTTTTTTATCTTTGATGTATGTTTTTGCTGAAGGACAGCTCATCTTTTTGCGTGGTTCTTAATCAATGTTTTCAAAAGTCACACTATCACACTTGGGTCATACTAACTTCATCGACCTTTTTATCTGAAATTTTGTTTTCTTATCTCAAATGTTTTCACATCATCTTGCAGCTGAGATTTTTCTCTATCTTTGATTTGGTGGTCAAACGCTTCAGTTAAAAATAATTTTTGACAAAATCACACCAAGTGTGACTTTAAAATCACACCTTTTTATGAAAATTGTTTGACCACTCAAAGGATAGAGAAAAATCTCAGCTACAAAATGATGTGAAAACATCTGATATAAGAAAACAAAATTTCAGA
Source organism: Ditylenchus weischeri (assembly GCA_029231635.1). Taxonomy (NCBI): domain Eukaryota; kingdom Metazoa; phylum Nematoda; class Chromadorea; order Rhabditida; family Anguinidae; genus Ditylenchus; species Ditylenchus weischeri. The sequence continues at coordinate 433,865 of JAMRYI010000046.1, forward strand.
TAAAAAGGTCGGTGAAGTTAGTATGACCCAAGTGTGATAGTGTGACTTTTGAAAACACTGTTCTTAATTCGCTGATGAAATTTTGTAAAACTGAAGGATTGCTGATATTGCCCTTTTTGTTTCTGAATTTTCAACGTTCCTTTTTAAATCAAGGTTTCAGCCATCGTTTCACTGTTGTTGGTAGGCGCATCACATTGACTTGGGCAAACACTGCTTCATTTTTTTATTGCTGCTGCTGGAGCTTAAAAATCCTAACCAGTATTTCATGGTATTTGAATTCTGGCTCAAACAAACATTGGCACAAACCTGCACGAACCTTTCAAATTTCCTTAATCTGCTTTGAAAAAATCAGTCTTATAAATTTGCCTGACTATTGAAAGAAGCATATGTCCAAAATGATGGCACAAGTTGGTGTCTTGTAAAAACAAAAACTAGATTAGATTTACGAAAAAAATTCAGTTTTCGTCTGCAGCTTGGAACATGTCGTCAGGTAGTGAAACCCAGCCTAGTGCTCCTATGAACAATGCCCCAAATGTTGCCAATGTGGTCGGAATGAATACAATGAATGGAGCGTCCAGTCCTGGTGGTGCATCCAACCAGTCCTCTTCATTTTTCCACCACCGAAACCCACAGTTCAATCAGTTCTCTGGTGTAAATCCAGCTCATATACCTTCTTCAAGTCAGCAAGGTTTGTACTATAAAACTCTTCAAAATATTTGAGGAAAAAGGTAGTATGATGTATGCCTGGCAACCAAGAAATAAACGACCGGTTAGGCCCGGTCCCCAGGGGTGTCGGTTTATCGAGGTCTGACTGTTTCAAAATGTGCTGTGAAACCCAGCAACAAGTCGGCACGTCGAAATAACACTACCCTTGCCAACCCTAGTTATGTATTCAAACGACATGGTTGTCCTCTGGATAATATTATTATGCCTGTAGAATACTTCTGTTTGCCCGTAGATTTTAAAATTTTGAGGAAATTTAAATTTCGTGATCAGAAAACGACTTGGATAGCTCAGAATCCCACCCGACAGTGGCCAAAAGCCGATGAGAGTTTGTTTTTTGGGAGTTGACTGAAGGGAGAGTTTTTTTTTTGTAAAATTCGATTGCGCGCATCCGAATTCAACTATGATCGGGTCGATCGCCCAGAATCTCATCTTTAACAATTCAGAATTGCCCTAAACCACTTTAGACCGCTCCCAACCAGCATTTAACTACCATGAACGAGTTATTAGGGTAGTTTTAGATGTCTCCGGATGGTTGAGACTGCATTTCTGGGCAATTGAGCCGATCATAATTGAATTTTGATGCACGCAATCAAATTTTCGCGAAAAGTTTACTCCCTTCAGTCAACCCTCAGCGGCTTTTGGCCACTGTTGGGTGGGATTGGGAGCTATCCAAGTCCTTTTTTATCATAAAATTTTAATTTTCGCAAAATTTTAAAATCTACGGGCATAAAAAAGAAATCTACGGGTAAAAACGAGTATTCTACGGACAAAAAAATCGCCACCCATATGCTTTACCGCCCAAATTTGTAAATGCTCTAAGAGCCTAAGGGAAAAAATAGCCTAGATAATATTAGCGAAGACAAAAAAAAGCTTATAGGTAGCTTATAGGATATTTACATAATTTAGTAATTTGCTTCCGTTTCTTTCTCAACATTAGCACTGTAGTCTCGCGTTTGTAAATAGGTGCACTTGCTAACTTATGTAACCCACAAGCCATTTTATTCTTTTATGATTAAGTTTAAAAACCCGGAAGGAATGGTTTCTTAGGGTCTCCTCGTCGAAATTTAAGTATAAAAAGTCAAATAAAAATAGTTTGGACGCGTTCTGCTCGTTGGTACTAAACCATTTAAATTTGATATTTTTGACAAGCTGAAGCAATTTTTAATTCAGCCATGACTTCTTCTGGACACTCTCAGTTCGGAGGCGTGTTTCCGACAAGCATGAATCCATCTAATCACCAACCCGCATCCAACCACCGCATAAACAGCAACAGTCAACAACAGCAGCAGCAGCGTCAGCAAATGGATGTTTCCTCGTCTAACAAGTGCTCCACCGCTTCTGCCCAACAAATGCTTCATCCCAGCGGCAGTGAAAGTGGTCTCGGAGGCAAGCCTCAACGAGACCCTGCAACTCGCCCCGTCAACAAATTAACTGTGGATTTGATTAAGACCTACAAAAGCATCAACGAGGTTTGCAATTTATTCATTATTGTTGACTAATATCACATTTGCGCTATTTCAGAACTACTACAACCGTAAAGCAAGAAGGCGCAATGAAAATGAGCCGACCACAGCCAATGCTACAAATTCCACTGCTGTGGCTTCACACAGGAATCTGGCAGCCCAAGTTCAACAAAATACGCAAATTAATGTAAGTCGTATGAAATATTACGGCACTTTTATAGTTCCCCCCATACTCGGATTTCTTGAAAAGTGACCAAAAATCACCCCCCGAGCTCATTTTTTTTGCTCAACACGATAAAAGAAGCATTTCTCTCTGTTTCATAATTTTAAAATTATTGAAAAATCATTTCAGTCTTTCTAGTTTTATTGGTATTTTTCGCTAAAAATATTTAACTTAACTAATCCATTTTTATGTAAAGTATACGTCAGTATGTTAAAGTAAACATTTCCAAAATTAAATAAAAATAAAAATGATCGATTTTGAACAGGTTTTTACTTTCTGGAGCCTACCGCATAAAGAAACTCTGGTATGCATATGTTTTTTACATCCAAAGTCACTTTCGAGTGATTTGTGTCTAAGGTATGTGGGTGTGCGCATCTCAACCCCAAGCCACCAAGCCCCCTGCACCACCTTCAGGGGCGCAGGAGGCTTGGTTGGTTAGAGATGCGCGCACTCACTTACCTTAGACATAATTCCGAGCAAGACTCTTGATCAAAAATGCATTTAGAGGCTATTTTTGCCCAGCTCCAGTGACCAAAACATGGTAAAACAGCCAAATGGTCGAAATTTGAAAATGCCCAAAACTCAATTTTTTATTGACCAGAACACAAAAATAATGTCTTTTTTGAACTTCTGAGGTGATTTTAGGTTGATATAGGTGTTTGGAAACACTTTAAAAAATTTCATTTGGGGGTATACTCGGTAGGGTCAAAAATTCTGACATTGCTATCTTGTAGAGCATAGTCGATTTACTCAACAAAATTTCAATATTTTTGGCGAACAGGCAGAAAAAATCCAATCCGGAAACTCGAAAAATATCAAGCCGAACACTGCCCTGGTCCCCCCTGTTGATTTTCAAAAACATATTTTTGTGCAGTCGAAACTCGATGTATGGACATTTTTGAAAGTTACACCAAGCCCCCTGCGCCCCCGAAGGGGGCGCAGGCTTGGTGTAAATTTCGAATTACATTTTGGTTGCATTTAGAAAATTTGACCTTCTCTTAAAATAATTTTTTTCTTAAATTTCCAACTATCAACTAGATGAGTCCAGTGTTGCTTGATAATGCTACATCGGAGAAGCTATGCGACGTTTTAATAGCTTTCACCGTTATATTACGATTCAAATCAAATATGACTTAGGGTCCAAAATTTTGAATGCAAGCAAAAAATAATTAGACAAAACACTTCGAAGGGTAATTCCTGTTTCGATCCTGTTCCTGTTCCGGTTGGGGAGTGGTTCCTGCATTAAGCTCAATGTGAAGAACGCTTTTCTAATGGGTTTCATAAAACATAAATATATAAAAATAATATTAAAATTCAGTTATAGGTTTCACAAGTGAAAATCAGTTTGACTTAAAATTGTATTAGAGATTGTTTGATGTGTTGCAAATTTTTTGAAATTGATTATGAGACTTAGCAAACAATTCCTAATACAATTTTATTTATCAATTTTCACTTGTGAAACGCATGACTAAATTCTATAATTATTTTTTATATTGATGTTTATGAAACCCATTAGAAAGGCGTTCATCACATTGATCTTAACGCAGGAACCACTCTCCAACCGGGTAGGTGACTTCCAGCACATCCAGAATTTTAAGCGCGCATGATTATGACTCGCATAGGAACACGGAGTTGGAATAAGTGAAACTCAGGTCTCCTTAATAAGCTGTCAGGAAGATAAATTGTCTCTTGACATGCGCTCCACTCCATCGAACACAAAAGTAAAGATTGTAGCTTGAAAAAGTAATAACAGTATTTTGTTTTAAGACATGGGATTTTAAATCGGTTTAACCGAATTGGACTGATTTTGGCCCAATTAACCGGAACCGAAAACCAATTAAACGCAACCGCACTACCTTACTTTCAATTGTTGACACTTTTATGTAAAGAACAACGGAAAAAGATGTTATTATTTTGATCCAGAGCTCGCACTAAAGTATGACACTATGAGAGACCAACAGTGTTTAGTTTTTTGACGAGAAAGTTTGATTTTTTATGTGTGAATTTTCTGCGAAATTATCGCCTTGTTTATACAGCCTAAATAAACTTAGCATGAGTACACTATTTGGCCAGGCCAAAAGTGCATTTTTTCAAAGTCTAAGTATGTTTTAGGTCGTGAAAACGATAGAAAAGGCAAAAAAAGTGTGGAAAGGACATTTTTCGAAATACCAGATTTTCTTTATAGGCCCCAGTCAACAAAACTATGTTCAAATTCCGTCTTTTTACGTTCAACAGAGGTGAACAAGTCAAAAAATGACCAAAACCACAGGAAGGACCAAGGCAGTCGAAATTTTTTTTTCGAAAAATGTCCTTTCCACACTTTTTTGCCTTTTCTATCGTTTTAGGGCCTACAACATACTAAGACTTTGAAAAAACGCACTCTTGGCTCTGGCCAAATAGTGCACTTTAGCATAAACTTATAATGCAGAGTATCCCAAAATTTTCGGACACATTTTTAAATGCCATAAATTTTCGTACAAAACTTTTTATTACCAGCGGAAAACTTTTTCTTGTCACCGATTCCTCAAAACCACAGGGCACCAAGCACTTTTCAATATTTTTTTCAATAATGGTCTAATACTTTTTTAACGGTGTTTCTAGCATGTTTTAAACATTTCGAGCTGAATATTTAACATCTTCTTGTTAGTTGGCCCTCCGTAATTAGAGGCTGTCTTTTATTGCCTCCCTCTCAATGCAGCTCTCTCTCTAAAAAAAAAAGTTTTGGCGGCAATTTAAAAAACATTTTTTTTTGACATTTTTTGTATAATTTTTGCTTTGGTCCCCCAAGGCGAACAAAAATTTTTTTTTCGAAAAATTGCCTTCTAACACCTACAATCGTGTTTTCTACCAGTTTTACGGCATAAAAACCGTTTAACTTCAAACCGCGTTTTCGGAGTTCCGGTAAAGTTAGTTTAGCCGAAATAACCGCTGCCAAACATCTATTTTGGAAATGTCCGACTACATTTTTGAAATTCAGGATCTGCCTTCCACTTCCACAGGCACTAAAGCTCCCCAACGACGCCAATCCTACACCAACAACAAGCATAAAAGTCCTGGACGGAGTAAGGCGATTGCAGTGGCGGCTCCTCCTGTTCCTGTTGAACAACAGCAACAAAATAATGTGGAAGAAGTGGATTGCGACGATGAACATCATGACTATATTATCCGGATTGGCGAGATATTTAACTACAGGTGACTCTTGAAATCGTTCTAAAAGTGACATCTTTAAACCATTTGTTTTATTTTGCAGGTACCGAATTGAGTCATCTGTTGGCAAAGGTTCATTCGGACAAGTAGCCAGAGCATACGACATGGTGGATGAACAGGCAGTGGCAATCAAAATTATCAAGAACAAAAAGGCTTTCTTTGACCAGGCTCAAATCGAGGTAAGCAAAGGGACGAAAATATTCAGTGCGCAGACAGTGATAGCCTCAAAATATGTTTAACTCTATCCAACTTTTTATCGTAGTTACTGTGCATGTTACGGTTGCCGGGGGCATTCTTATTTCGAACCGATGACTAGGTGCTGGGTTTGTGAGCACTTTTTCAAGAGGTTGTAAAATCTTTATTTTCAGCTTTTCAGGCATTCTTTTTGACAGTTTTGCACATAAAGGCGAAGTCTTCAAAACTGTTCAAGCGGAATGTCTAAAACTCTGAAAATGAACATTTTACTACCTTCTGAGAAAGAGCTCACAAACCCAGCACAAGACTACCCCCGACAACCCCAGTTCTTGTAATTTGTCCGTGCATCTGCAGGTGCTGCCTTGGTTCGTAGGTTAGTTAGTGGGTCATTATACGTAACAGACCATATTTATGTATGGGTTGCAAAATTTTTGTTAAATGAGAATTGGCACTCAATTAATTGTTAGGCTTGAAAATCGAAATTTTACTACACAACAAGCCGAACAGGCGCCTTAACAGGCGCCAAAATAAACTAAAAATGAAAAAATTGGTCACAGGTTCGAAGACCCCTTGAGCATACCTGGTTTTACTTTTCTGGCAAACTCAAAATTTTAAGCATCACATGTCAATTTGATAGCATTAGCGTTCTCAGCGACCCCGATTTAGATATGATGATAACAAAATATTATACAATCGGGAAGTGGGTTAAAAAACGTGACACGAAAAAAGCGTGATCCGCCGACAAAAATACTATATGTAGATTTATGATTTGAAACCCATCGGTTAATTAATTAATTAATAATCATTCAATTTTTCTGTTACGTAATTCTCATTTATCAAAAATTTTGCAGCCCATACATAAATACAGTGCGTTTCATAACTTTACGACCACCCACTTTTTGGCTAATATTTGCTTTTACCTGCATGTAAACAATTCCTTTTTATGGTTTGATAGAAACGTGCAAAAAAATAATATTTGTCAAAAAAATTTGGTAGTCTCTTGAACAGAAAAATATTTTTGACTATAAATGTGAAAACTGACCGTTTCATAACTTTACGACCATTTTACTTTATTCCTAAATGAACCATGTTTTCTATCTTTTTCTCAAAACGTAAAATTTTGAAGTGAATGCTACTTTGACCTCCTGGTTCTTAGCTACAACTTGGTAGGTCAAAATTTAATTTTTGATTATTTTGGAAAAAGTTACAATCATCAACGTAAAAGTGTCGATTTCAAGTCAAAATTAAGGGAAATCTAAGGAAAATCGTTGTTTGAGCGCATAAATAAGAGTTTTTCTCAAAATTTTTTTGATAATAAGTTATAGACTAAAGCATCATTCGAAAGCTCTTGAATTTTCCTACAAAATGGCATGCTGACCATTTTTTCAGAATAATATAGAGCTGAAAAAGGATGGTTTAAAACAGAAAAAGTAAAAATACCTTCTTTTTACCTTATTTTGATGCCTTTTTACTTCCTCTGTTTTAAACCATCCTTTCTTAGCTAAGAAACAGGAGGTCAAAGTAGCATTCACTTCAAAATTTTACGTTTTGAGAAAAAGATAGAAAACATGGTTCATTTGGGAATAAAGTAAAATGGTCGTAAAGTTATGAAACGGTCAGTTTTCACATTTATAGCCAGAAATATTTTTCTGTTCAAGAGACTACCAAATTTTTTGACAAATATTATTTTTTTGCACGTTTCTATCAAACCATAAAAAAGGAGTTGTTTACATGCAGTTAAAAGAGCAGATATTGGCCAAAAAGTGGGTGGTCGTAAAGTTATGAAACGCACTGTATGTTCTGTTACGTATAACCACCCACGAACTTACGGACCAACCCAATAGTTGTACACCGCATACGATATCTTCATGTGGGTTTCAAACTATTCGTTTTGTTCACGTTGTCAGCTTACCAACTGATTGGTGCCAGGTTGGCTCGCTAACCTTTAATTTTCTTGATTTTGTAGAATTTGTCAGTATTCTTTGATGGGTTACAGAATTATAATCTTGCTGCACAATTTTTTTATTTTGCAACCTATTAAACAATATCGATTTCCTTCTTCTAATAAAATTTTGATAGTGAAGCAATAGCAATCGAAATTTGTGAAGTCTATCGGAATCAGAAACAGCATTACGTGGCGAATATGATTGATGTCCATCTAGAAATAATGAAGAGTACAGCAAATAATACCAAAGCTGTAAAAAATGAACGACTAAATCATGTAATGACTAACGCGAAACTTTAAAATTGCGCCAGAAAAAACTAACAGGGGGACCAAGCCAAAAACGAACACACTTATGACACAACCTAATATATTGATAATAAAATCAACAATTTTCAGATTCGCTTACTTGAACTTATGAACAACCACAATTCGGAGGGGAAAATACTTTGTTGGTAGGAAGAATTTTCAATGACACTTTGAAATGTCAAAGTATTACATCTTCAACATTTCAGTCAAATTGCAAACCCACTTTATTTGGCGCAAGCATCTGTGCCTTGTGTTTGAGCTTCTCTCCTACAATTTGTATGACCTGTTGAGGTAATAATTTTTTGGCTTTATTGAATATTAGGTACTGATTTTTTTTTGCCAATACGATCTTCTTATTAAATAGTAAGTAACAAATATACTGTGATTCAATGCAGGAACACCAACTTCCGCGGAGTCTCGCTAAACCTGACCAGGAAGTTTGGCCAACAACTTGCATCTACCCTACTTTTCCTCTCCTCCCCTGAACTATCCATAATCCACTGTGATTTGAAGCCGGAAAATGTGCTGCTCTGCAATCCCAAAAGGTCAACCATCAAAATTATTGATTTCGGCTCTTCTTGTCAGGTGAAATTTGAAAACAATGTTCGAATGAAATTTAATGATTTCTGACGGAGAAAGTTTAGTATGACAATAGGATATACCAATACATCCAGTCAAGGTTCTATCGGTCACCTGAGGTGAGTTTTTAAATAAAAAATATTTTTATATTGCGGTAAGGTATAACTTACAAGAAGTACTGATCAAAGTGTTCAAAGCCTATTTTTAAGCCCGAAAAAGCTTGGGTCTCTTAAAAAATGTTTTTCTTCCTATTTTTTGTCAAATATATCCAAGGGTTAATTTTGGAAAGGTAAAACTCTTAAAGATAGCTTGAAACATCTTTAACGCTGAAACTAATACCGTACATCTTCTAATAAGACCCCACCTTCTTACAAGGAATCACCTTTCATGTACAGCTAAAACTAGTGCTAGAACTTGAAGTACCGGATGGGAACCGACCGGATTTTTAAATATAAGCAGGATCGGGACTCCGGTGGTCTGAAATTCCACAATCCGTACGGAAACTGGATTTGATAACTGTATGATTTTTTGTGTAATATACTAAAAATTTCTCAGTTATCGACAGGGCAATAAGTGACATAGGATGCGCTAGTGTTCATCGCTAGCGCTAGTTTTGAGTTGATTTCTGATCCGATGATAGCTGTACCTCAATAGCTGTGAAATTTCTCGTATAATGTACGAGAAATTTTACAGTTATCTGTGTAGAGTTATCGACGGTGCGAAAGCTGACTACTGATAAGCGGTTGTTCATCCTGAGTCAGTTTTTCGTTTGTCAGTGAGTGCTAGTTGATAACTTTCAAAAATTTTGTGAAATGTAGAATATAATCGCTAACTTCTGTATGTTGATAACTGTATAATTTCTTTTATAATATACGAAAAAGTCTACGTACACTTATCGACAGGGCGATCTTAACACCGATGGATCCCTGAAGTCTAACGCATGTGATTTTTTCCCGTCCCGTGTTACCATTTTTTAGCATTAAAACAACTGCCGAAAAATCACGGTCATACTCATCCAAAGCTATTTCTGAGGGATCAAAGAAGAAAGCTTGTTGCCGGTCGATCACCTACAGAGAGAAATATAGAAACGCTACAGCTCATTAAAAAACATTCGATGATAGCCAAGTAAAAAATCCTACAGTTATCGACAGGGCAATAAGTGACTTAGGATCAAGGCCATCGACGACAAGAAATATATCCTCACCAATCTGCTGTGCGCTCTGCGTATCCTTCGATGGGCTTGGATGGAAGTAAAGCCAGACACGATTGCCAACTGTTTCAGGCACGCCAAGTTTGTGGTCAGTCCGGAGGTAAGGTTTTAATTTGCATGTATTGTGGACTTTATGAGTTTAGGTAGAAAACGATGATGCCGAAGTGGTGGAAGGGCTAGACAATGGGATAGACGATCTTTTCGACGCTTGGGATCAACTGCAGCTGCTGGGGGAAATTAACAAAGAAGCGGCTATGATGCACTTCATTGATGTGGACCCGGAACTGATAACAGGTTTGTGTTTCTGGTTTTGTTCCTTCTTTTTGCTTCTCCCTTGCAGATGGACATATGGAAATATCGAATAAATGAGAACTTTTGTTGGAAATATTAGTGATTTTTCTCTGTTGTTTTCTGTCATGTTCTGATAAATGTTATTATGAGTGTTTGGTACCAAACAAAAGCCCAAAGCTTCTTCTTTCGAAAGCAACAAAAATTTTGCCGAATGGTTGAAAAATAAAAAAGTTACGATCAAAACAAATAGTTCGACAAAGATGGACCACCCTGTATGTTATTGCCGCTGAGTTTGAAAAGTTAGGCATACAAATGTCCTTGGGAGAAGGACATTTGTATATCAGATATTAAATAATCTACAAACAGTTGTCTTTTCACAAATTTGACTTTTAGGGAGGTGGATGGCTCGAGACAGTGCCAAAAAATTTTAATTCTTTGCAATGGAATCTAAATTTTTATTTCTAGGTACTACTTGGAATTTCTTACGATACACAAATAGACATTTGGTCGCTTGGTTGTATATTGGTAGAAATGCACACTGGAGAACCTCTTTTCCCAGGTGAGATCACATACTTATTTTTTTTAGCAAATGACCAAGATATTATATATTTTGTAGGCCATTCTGAGTTTGATCAGATGATGAAGATCGTAGGTTTTTCCAATACTTTTTTTGCCAAACAAAAGTTACAAAGGTATTGAGTTGTAGGTTGAAGTTTTGGGCATACCATCACCACATCTTTTGAACGCCGCCACAAAAACCGAAAAGTTCTTTGAGTTGGATGAGAGTGAGCTTTTTATAGAGTAATAGAAAGATTCTTATGGCATAAAAATTATTTTTAGACGGCGAATATCGGTGTAAAAAAGGCCAGAGATCTGAAGACATACAAAGCACCTGGTTCTCGAAGACTTACCGATATAATTGGCGTTCACACTGGAGGTGACACACCAAACATTTGGTTTAAAAATTGTTTATTCTTTTGCTTATTAATTTGTAGGACCATATGGACGAAGGTTCGGCGAACCAGGACATGCTGTAGAGGAATATTTGAAGTTCAAGGTAGGTCAATTATTGTCTAATTGGCGTACTTATTGGCGAACTTTATGAAATTGACAATTGGTCCGCCGATTATTGCAAGAAAAAGGCCTCTAAGAATTTGAAATTTTGGTATTTTGAGGCCAATTGAAAGACTCATTTGGGCTCTATCAATAGAGTGCAGTCAAGCCACCAAACTATAAAATAGAGTTTCGCTATACTCATTTAAAATGCAAAATTAGACTGACTGTCTCAATACCACTGGCGAAAATCTTCGAAAATAGAAGTAAAGAAGCACCGGTTCGCAATTAAGGGGTTGTCGTTACCGTATTTCCTCAAATAAGGTGGCATGCTCTAATAAGGTGGCACCCCCTCATTTCTTGACTAAGATTTCAGAGTTAAGGCAATTTTTGATTGACAATTTTTAGATTTTTAGGATTTGAAAAATAAGGCGGCAGGCTGCCTTACTAGAGAAAAATAAGGTGTATCAGGAATTGACTGTACATAAAAACGTATAAAAGTTTTTGGCGCTACCGGAGTATACCCCCCAAATGAAAATTTTTTTGAACTTTTTCAAAACACCATTTTAACCATTTTTAAGCATTTCCTACACGTTGAACACGATAAAAAGGTGTTTTCACCTACTTTTTTCTATAAAAAGTCGATTTTTTTAAAATCTTGAATTTTGATATTTTTAGTTGATTTCTGTTTATTATAACTTAGTAAATCAGATGTTGAAGGTACCTTGACCCCAAAAAGATGGAATTTGAACATAGTTTTGTTAACTGGGGCCTACCGCATAAAGAAACTCTGGTATGCATACACTTTTTATGCATCCAGAGTCACTTCCGAGTGATTTGTGTCTGAGGTATGTGGGTGTGCGCATCTCAACCCCAAGCAACCAAGCCCCCTGCGCCCCCGAAGAGGCTTGGTTGGTTAGAAATGCGCGCACTCACTTACCTAAGACATAATTCCGAGCAAGACTCTTGATCAAAAATGCATTTAGAGGCTCTTTTCGCCAAGCTCCAGTGACCAAAACATGGTAAAACAGCCAAATGGTCGAAATTTCAAAATGCCCAAAATTTTTTCAATTTTTATTGACCAGAACACAAAAATAATGTTTTTTTTTGAACTCCTGAGGTGATTTTAGGTTGATATAGGGTGTTTTTTTTATATAGGGTGTTTTTTAACACTTAAAAAAAAATTTCATTTTGGGGGAAGGGGTATACTCCGGTATTGTCAAGTTTTTGCACTTTTAAAACCTAACTGGATCTCTTATTAACAGCACTCGAAAATAAGTTCCTAATGAAATCTTGGCAGACTTTTTTTGAATGTTTCTCAGATTACCAATGAAAATACCACTATCAATTTAAAATAGCTACCACTTTCTAATGGGTTCTAAATTATGATATAGTATAAAATTAATATACTTTTTGTTAAGTTTCAAGAATTAATTTTGATTTTAATTTTGTAATCAAATTTCGATTCGGAAACCTAATCTAACAAAAGTCTATCGTAATTTTTATTAAATTTCGCAACCCATCGGGAAGTGATAGCAACTTTAGGTTGATTGCAGGGCTTTCCGTGCAACGCGATATACTCTGGATCAGCAATATCACAGGGCTGTCAGGCAGGAAGTCTTAAAATAAGCCACAGATTTTGAAAAATTAGCATTTGGGGTCGAAAATCAGCCAATATTTTTCAGAAATCAGCATTCACAAAATAAAAATTATTTTTACTAGCGCAATTCATAACAAAACCATTCTGAACAGAATCAGCAGCTATAAAAACCAGGGTTGCTGCATGGAAAGCTTTCCGGACAGAAAAGAACGCGGAAAGTTTTCCAAAAAATGGAAAGAAATAAAAACAGGAGAAGAGAAACTTTGTGGACCCAACCCGTGTTACACCTCGTTTTTATGCGTTTTCACTAGGGTTATTCAGACGATAAGTTACCACGGTAACATACTACAGCCTGTATAACTTATCAAAAATCTGTAAGATTAAAACAGTTAACTGCAGTTGACTGTACAGTCGACTGTACAGTTGACTGTGCAGTTGATTGTACAGTTGACTGTATATTACCACCTGTACAATCCCTTCGTATTTCTGTTCGATTTCCACCGCCAACCGCCAATCCGGCTAACTTTCCAAATCTTTTCTGTCCGGAAAGAAAAGCAACCCTAATAAAACACCGCAAAAATTTTCATTTAAAATACAGAAAAGCATTGAGCGTTTCATTTTTTAATAAGTTGTCAAATATTTATAAAAATTTCAGATAAATTTTAATAGTTTTCACATATTGAATTTTTGCTTGACAATGTTAGTTGTCAAACTCTTTAAAATGTATTTGAAATTTTTATAAATTGTAACCTATCATAAAGTGCAGGCGCTTTCCCTAGCGTTTTGCCCTACTAATTCAAAGTGTAAAATTTAAATAAATGAGTATTAGTTGAATAATAGATGAGGTAGGCTGTATATGCATTCGCGCCCACCCTAAAAAATATGCCTCGGTCTTCCCTGATATTTTTTTGATATAAGCTCCGGCGCTCCGCCGGGTAGCCGGCGCTTAAACAATCCTGATTGTGAACGCTTTTTACTTTCATTCCGACTTTTACTCCCACTGTGACTATTCTGAGCAATCCCAAACATGAAATTGGTGTATTGGCTAGACACTTTAGCAGTATTTTTTTCAGGGTTTGACATTTGTGCTGTGTAACAGCACAAATGTCAAACCCTGAAAATACAATCTAAGAAACTATTTTCATGTTTTTGTTGTAGTATGCTACAATAACTCATTATTTATCATTACCTTTTCAGGATCTGATAGCCAAAATGTTAGAATATGATCCAAGAACCAGGATAAGTCCCTATTATGCAGTCAGACATCCATTCCTGAAGAAAGCGTCTAGCAGTGAGGATCAGCAGCATCATCGATCAATGTCAACCGCTTCCTGCTCTCGACAAGCTTTTCCTAATTCACCAGCCACAGGGGAGAGGCAGGTAAGACAAATGATGCTTTTTAAAGGATCTTTCAGTCACGTCGTGAAATCAGTCAATATGCGTCAATGGCGCTGTGCTCACACTCTTTGGTCGAAGTCGGTGTCGTGTTTTTCAACTTCTTTTGTCATCGGAGATGATTTTTTTGAAATGCTTTATATACCAAACAAAAGATTAGATTATGCGCTATCTCCTACATCAAATTTTTTTTGATTGTCGTGATAAAAGTGTGCGTAACAATATAAAAATTGGAGCTTGGACGATGTCGCGGTCGAACTACATCGACCAAGACATCGACCAACCTCCAACTTACTTACACTTTTGTCCCATTCAAAAGGGCATGCCCGTGCAATTCGAAAAGTTAAGGCGGGGAACAACAATTTTTTTAAATTGTTCAGTATTTGAATCGTTTTGCATCAAATCTGACATTGATGACCTTGTACTACTTTTAAAAATTAGACAGAAAAGAATTGCTGGTCTCCGCCTTTTCTACGTGTCGCTCAAGTGTCGCACGGGAATGCCCGTTTAATGATGCAATTTTTGATGTAGATGATAGATTATAATGTAAACTTTCGTTTGGCTTATAAAGAATTGCAGAAAAATTAGAAAAAAACATACCTGATGATAAAAGAAGCTGAGAAAACATGACATAGACCTTGACCAAGGAGTGTGAGACACAGTCACAATATACCGTATTTCCTCTTATAGCTTCCCACGGGGGAGTTTTTTTGGATGCCCGAAAATCGGAAAATTTGGAATTCGATCTCGAGATTTTTGGGTGCTCAACTGAAATCTGAAAAGAGCAATCGGTAGAGCTCGCGGGAGTTAAAAAAACGCGTAAAACAGCTTTGCAAAAAGTAGACTCAGGGCTGCGATATAGGTCCTCAAAGTTGGGGGTTATTAAAGCAGGGGGAGCTATTAGAGGTAATACGGTATTTACGGATTTCACAGGGTCACACCGAAAGTCTGTAGAGCACGCCCACAGAAGTTTGTAAGCTTAAAAAGTTTTAATAACCAGTTTGATGGGTTTCCTTAGTAAAAACGGAAAAAGTCGCATGATCTGTGTGATCACTTTCATTTTTACACAAAAATATATAAATTATGCAGTCAAATCTTTTTTCCAAAAATTAATATACACCATTCAGGCAAATGCTGATCCGATGAGGCCCGACAACCCATGCACCATCTCGTCTACTCATTCACAAGCCCAAATGGACACTAGTGAGTTGGTTCAAGCTGGTTCCTCCTACAATCTAGCTGGCAATGAAGCTATGGAACAGCAGCAGCATTTGACTACCCCCAGGCAACATCATAGAGCTGTTCTATCCAAGGATGTGCTGCAGAATCCAGTTGCCGCTGCTTTCTATTCCAATGATCCGCATGGAAATTCTTTTCTGTATGCCTTAGTTTTTGTAATTTTTTATTTTCGTTGAAGTTGGAATTTTTTTAGCAACCAACCCCCGTCAGGTCTGACCCACCAAATGAGCTTTCCGATAGCAGCTTCACAAGGATTTTCTGCTCCACAAGGCTCTAGGTCACAACCTGTGTGGGACAACAGTCAGCCTCAAGAAGTGTCATCAACTCACTCCTACTCCGAGGCTAATCAAGTAATACATAAAAAAATAAAAACACATAAAAATATAAGGAACCACATCTCGATTTAGTGTATCTTTTTTCCGGTCCCGACAAAGTGAAAGACTCTCGATTTAGTGTATCTTTCCTAATTTCATTCAAATTGATGTTTCTAAAATGTACGTCTAGCTGTTTTTTATAAATTACCGTATTTCCTCTATTAAAAGCCCTCTCCGAAATCCGGAACTTTTAAATTTATTCTTCGCCTCTTTGATGCATTTTTTGGTTTTGGTCCCACTCATGTTATATGCCAAAATGTAGCTGGGAATCTGGGCTACATTTTGGTATGACAAATAAACAAGTGCCGATTAAAAAAATTGGTTAAAAGTGCAAAGAATATACAAAGAATTACTGTATTAAAAAAATTCCGGATTTTGGGGAGGACTTTTTTTTAGGAAAAAAACAGTAATCACTGAATACTCCAAAGAAGCAACCTGTAATTTAGCCGATCAAATATTTCGATATAGTGTGGTCGCTTAGCGAGAGTTGACTATAGAGCTGTGAAAAAGCCAGAGCGGTCCTTTCGTGGTTTATTCTCGAGAACATTCTCGGCTTTTTCTGGGTTTTTTGTGGCTTTTTCTCGTGGCTTTTTCTGGTCTATTCTCAGGTTATTTTTGAGAATATTCTCATTTCGCAACCCTAGTTGACTATGTAGCGAGAGCTGACTGTATAGCAAGAATTGACTGTATAGCAAGAATTGACTGTATAGCGAAAGTCGACTGTACACCAAACCATTTGATAACTGTATTGGAATGAAATATATAACAGACAACGAAATATGAATATAATGCTTACGCTTTCTCGATCGTGAACGTAGAAAAAGCGCACTATATCGAGAGTCATATACCATAGCGGGGGTTGGATTCCTTTATATTTAAAGTAAATTAACCAAATCATCGAACAAGACGCACTATACGGAAAGTCACACTATAGCGATAGTTTACTGTAGTATCTTTATTAGTGTTTGTTGTAAAAGGTTACTTCGGTAAAGGTTTTGGGTTATTATTGACTTATTAAAGGCGCATGCCCGTGCGTTTTGAAAAGTTAAGGCGGGGACCAGCAAATTTTTGTAAAGAATATCGACAGGACATCCACATATAAAATCGGCATACCGTGAAACCTCTATTAAACGGACCCCCTACAGTTAACTATTTTCAAATTTGTTTTGCTTTTTTAACCCCAACATTGTTTATTTTTTAAAACGTACGACCACTCATTTTGTAGATCTTTCCAAACTCTACAAAATGAGTGGTCGTACGTTTTAAAAAATAAACAACGTCGGGGTTAAAAAAGCAAAACAAATTTGAAAATAGTTAACTGTAGGGGGGGTGCGTTTATCAGAGTATTTACGGTATACATTTTGACGTTCTTTACAAAAAATTTCTGAATATTTTTGTATAATTTCACACGTTCTACAACCATTGTGTAGCCACAATGCTAAGATTTTATTTGTGCTATCATAAATAGTCAAAATACCATCTCATTAGAACTAAATTTAAAAAAAATATTCAATTCCTGAGAAAGAGCAGTCACTTTTTGAATTCCCGCCACATTCAGGTGTCGGCCTCTTTTGCACATTTCAAAAAAAGTGACGGGCTTTTTAAAGTATTAATTACCATAAGTAAAACACGCTATATAAGTTGGATACTCAAAAAATATATAAAACATGAGCAATTTGAAAGTAGGCTTAAAACCATGGTACCCGTATCAGGGTTTTTCGGCAACTTTGGTTGGCCAGCTGTCGCCAATTTTTCAAGGGACCTGGAGACAGCGGCAGCACTTGGTTATATAACTTCGGCGTGCTCTACAAAAATCTTCAAAAAATCACTCAATGAGGTCTTTGAAAAAAGACATTAAGATGTATAAGTATTTTGAAGGCAAATAAGAACATGTATCAATTCCACTTTATGAGGTTAGATTAAAAAAGTTCCAAAATTTAATAAAAAAATTGATAAAGAAGTTCCTAAATTTACTTTAAAAAAACCTGATAATATTAGATTTATTTCTTTTCAGAAGTTATAAGGACGTGCCAACAACCAATTTTTAACAAAAAAAACTTATGAATCTATCTGCCAATCACTGTGACCCTAGACCGATATCCACAATACAAATGACTTCTCCGCAGCAATGCACTTCCTTGGTGCTAGAGCACAATGATACTGCTTAACCTAGAATCAGCGGCCGGTTTCACAGGAAGAGAAGCTCTGTACGCAAGAACACTGGACGGGTCCATACTCACACGGACAACGATAGAGTAGGCAGAGGAACCAGCTGGCGCGCGCAACGTTGTAAATAACTATTTTCACTGTACTGATGGGTTTCAAGTATTTCATTTCACAGCTGTTTTCACCAATAATAAAAATGTGTTTGTTTCTTTTTCGACTATTTCAAGATATTTTTTGTGCTTGCTTTCATGTATAAATTTCAATCGGCTAAGTGGTTCGAAATTCTAACAATATCTTTCTTTTATTCTCTAAAAATATGGTAATCATGTGAGTATTTCAGTATCTAAGTTGAGTACTATTTTTGACTGAAACGCTATAACAAATTGTAAAAATTATGTGTTCTGAACTTTGGGTTTTTTTTGGTTTTGAATTGTCTGTTTTTTATGTTATGTGTCGCAAAAATTACAAGTGTCCTTATTTTGGCTCACACGGCTGCTCAATTTTTGTCTTTTATGCTGAATTTTGTTGTAATTAATTATCAACTTTTTTTGCTCTAAAATAAAAATTAAATTTGATGTGAAAAGCTTTATATATAGTAAGTGTCAAGATTATTAATTTTATTTATTTACGCAATTTAATACGCAACAAAATAACAATAAATTTCCTTTCAAGTCAATTGAATAATAAGTGGAGCTAAATCAAATTTAGTGAGCCTACTTTTAAAAAGTGCAGAAGTGCGAGAAGAAGTTATTCTTTGTGGAAGATAATAATATAATTTTGGCATGCGAACAAAAAAAGAATGAAGTCGTACATTTGTAATGCATGAGGCAACATTATTCTGGATAAATTATTTATTATTTGATAGGGATTAAGGTTAGGAGTGACATTTACATCAACATCTATATCTTTAAGCAGAATTTTGTTATAAAGAATAAGGTCAGCCTCAAGTCGTCGGTATTGTAGAGTTTTTAGCTTTAATAAAAGTAAGAACTTTTTGTAAGAGTAAGAGTGATCTAATTCTTGAGATTTGAAGCATCTAGAGTATATGAAATGAAGGGCTTGTTTTTGAACTTTTTCAATAGTTTTAGAGTCTTTTTTTATTATGGAGATCGCAAGCTTTGTCATTGACCCATTATCTACATCAACACAGCAAATTATTAGACATTCATCATTTTATTAGGGTAGCTAGACTGTTATGCGACATTTAAGCGCTCAGACATTTAAGTGCCATGCCTTGATTGCCAATATACAGCAAAGTAACCATTTTGGTGTATCAGAGGCCATACTCTCAATTGAAAGTCACCAGTATTTTATAATTAATAACATCGACCGAGGTTAAATAACGTCATTGACATAGTTGTGCATCTCCGAAAAACCACCACCGCCGCCGCCGGCGGTGTCGCCGCCGGTGAAAAAATTTTGCTAAATTTTGCCGCCGCCACCGCCGCCGCCGCCGCGGCCGCTCCGCCGCCGCCGCCGCCGCCGGTGGCACCTCATATTTTGCCGCCGCCGCCGGTGGTGCCGCCGGCTTTCGCGTTGATATAAAAATTTTTTCGCTGCAGCCACGCTTGTCACAAATTTGCAAAACAAGTTTTATTAAAATAAGACAACAGTAAATTAAATAGTTATCTAGTTGTTTATATTTTAATGAGATGACCATTTAAGACAAGCATTGTTTTGCTACTTAATAAAATTGGTCCTGTAGGAGTTTTCCTCCCCGAAGAGAGCACAGCCATAATACTAAATAGTCTTTCCATTCCTGCACTTGTAGCTGGTGTTGCTAAGATGTCAAAAGCCATCTGAGAAATAGAGGGATATGTCTAGAAATAAAATCAGATTGATAAACTCACAAAATCTATTTGTATTTTTACCTCAATTCTGGCTTTCCAAAAGTCCCATGGATTACAGGTGCCAATAAAATCTTCGCTATTTATTTCATTGAAAAAACGCTCTACTTGTTCAGTATCAGCTGAGCCCAGTGGCTTTTTAATCGAGACAGTTCCGAATCCAAACGGGGATGGCTCCTCTACAATCATACTCTGAATTGCTAATCCTGTCACCTTTGGCACATATTTACGGAGCAAATTTTAAATTAAAAGCCGCCGCCGCCGCCGCCGCCGCCGCCGCCACGGGCGCCGCCACCGCCGCCACCGCCGCCACCGCCGCCACCGCCGCCACCGCCGCCACCGCCACCGCCGCCACCGCCACCGCCGCCACCGCCGCCGCCTTATTAGTCCACCGCCACCGCCGCCACCACCGCCGCCACCACCGCCGCCTATATTCGCCGCCGGCGCCGCCGCCACCGCCGGTGGTAGACTTATTTTCGCCGCCGCCGGTGGCGGCGGCGATCCAACTATGGTCGAGCCTGCGAACCATTTGCCTGCGAACGATAATATAGTGTATTTTCTCTTTTTGTTCGAATTTTTAAAAGTGAAGCGGTTAAAGTGACCTGGACTGTAGTCATCGTAATTTAAAAAAAAAGTACTATTAAGACTATTCCATACGATATCACTGCCAAAAATACATTTATTGAAATCAAACAGTTAAATAATTTTCAAAACATTTGTTCATATACTTTACAAAACACACCCCACATTGACTTGAACATTGTGGTTTGTGGTGTCCACAATGTTAGCAAACGGATCAGAGGATGGTATTCTGTGTAACACACACTGCTTTTCTTTGTAGTTTACACTCTAAAAATGCAAGTCATATTATAAATAAAAGTTTTGAAACACACGCAACAACCTTGCAAAACTTGTTGCTCAAGCACAGGTTGACACACTCGACAGTGTCTCAATACCAACCAATCTTGCAAGCACATGACCCACTATCTGCTGACCTATATCCACTTCAAATTTGGTGCCAAATTTGCAATAGCTTTTCTCTAAACAAATTTACAGTTTAAAAATTAAATTTTTGCCTAAGTAGATTACGCGGTATGCAGAATTTTTCGATAGCCAAATTAGTTTTGCTGTGATGCAGACGTGAAAATAACTGCACTTCTTTGGCATCCTCGTCGTGCAGTTCACACACTTTTTGAGCTGGATTATAGGAAGCGAGCATGCAAGGAGTTTTGTCGTCCTGCTCGTCCTAAACAATCGGTAATTGTCTTTTATTATTTTTTTAAATTGTCAATTAGTTTTACGCCCCAGAGCCAAGTTGCTTCAGTCCCTGGGCTGAGAATAGGCCTGAGTTTGAACAGCCTAGACATGACCTTTGTTTTAAAAGTCTAAGGGCGCTCTAAAGCCCCAGTCTGATATTTTATATTTTTTCTTATTAAAAAACAAAAAGTTAAAAATTTTTGAAAAAAATCAATTTATGGCATGCTTTGAAGGATGCGTATACTTGCATAATTTGGATGCGTATACTTGCATAATTCCAAGGTAACCAAATCTAACAGACAGTTTAAAGAAGATTAAGATTTAAGGAATTTTTGTACACAAAACAATTGAAATTAAAAAAAAATAACCAACCCTGTTTTTGACGCAATAATTAAGACACTGATTTATGTCATCGATTGCATGCAATATAGCCACAGGCCTGCTTCGTCAATAGTTCGGCTTTGGAAGTAGAAAAAGGCTAGTTTTTCATTTGGCAAGCATTCTAAAAAAGGTTGTCGAGTCGAGTTGAGCTCGAAAAAAACTCGAAAACTCGAAAATGTTCGAGTTTCGAGTTGTCTTTTAGAGTTAAACTCGACTCGAAAAAAAATTCGAGTTTTCACTTCGAGTTTATTTCAAGGTTCAAGCGCACGGAAAAAATGTTTGTTGTGATTTGTCTTAGGCTGACTTGTTAATGCACTCTTTTGCGCTTTTCCGTTTTTCAACAAATATTTATTTGTTGATTGCTTAAGAAAAATGCCGAGCGAAGTCTGGAAGTCGTTCAAGAAATCTAGTGGGAAAGCTGTTTGCATTTGCGAAGAAGAGCTTGCGCTGCTCAAGAGCGGATCGACAACACATCTCTCGGGTCATCTCAAATCGGCGAGGCATAAAGAAGCGATGGACAAGAAAGAAGTGGGACCAAGTGCGCCTGTAATATTTCAGCAAGTGAAGACAAGATGGAACTCTACGCTAGAAATGCTTACATCCGTGCTGCGCCACAAGATCAATCTGCTCCGGTATGCCGAAAAGTTTCCAAGTTGCACCGTTTCCAAGCACATCAAGGAGCAAAAATTATCCTGGATTCATTTGTGCTTAAAACAATTCCTTATAAGTTATAACGAATGCGAAGCCGCCACAAAATTTTCGATTCGAAAACTCTAAAATTTCGAGTTTCGATTCGAATCGAGCGCTCAAATTTTTCAAGCGCAACTCGAAATTCGAGCGCTCGACTCGAAAATTTCGAGGGCTCGACAACCCTAATTCCAAATTGAATTATTGTATATAGTGATTTAAAAAATCTGTAGAATCAGTATACTGTAAGCTCTCTAGGCCCTTCACACCATATAAAATCATGTTCTTAGCATTGTGTTTTGAGCAACTCTTTCAATGGATAGTCAATTCTTTCAATACAGTTGCTCAGCAAATCACCTTTTTAATTGTAGCCAATGAGATAAGCTACAATGTGAGAGGCCACTTGACAGGCAGCAGTCTTTAAAAATTGGGTAAAAACAAACAAACAATGTCATAAACACGATTTAAAATGGGAAGAGTCGGGGAGTAGGACTATTAGAGAATAAACTATACCATAAATTGGTTTGTTAGCTAGCAAATACGGCGGCCGTGTGCGTTTTACTGGCTTAGAAATAGCAACTTTTTCCTGGTGAAATTTGGTTGGTTCAACTGCAATCGCGTTTGCATAGTTTGGCACTCCTTTGAGTTTGGCTGTGAATGGTTCTGACAGTAGCTGTTGGCTAACTCGTTTGTCTGCAAATAAAACATATATGTATTTTAATGAGTTGAATTATTTGAAAAACCATAAGGAGTTTTGCAAGTCTCAGCAAAATTTGTTCGTAGAAAGTAGTCATGACCAGATGCAAACACTACTCTGGACTCTCCTGAAGTGCCATCCTGAAACAATTTGTATTAAAAATAATTAAAAAAATACTTTTCGACCACCAAATTGCTCTTTTCCTGCATCAAATTCGGGCCTTTGGGTATTAAGTAGGTGGTATATCATTAGGGTTGTCGAGGTTTCGAAATTTTCGAGGCCTCGACTCGAATCTCGAAAAAAATTGACGCACACAAATTTGATATTTCTATGTGACAAAAATTCAATTCAGACATCATATTCAAACAACAAATTGACATTTCTTCTGGTTCTTGTTCGCTCTTTTTAGCCGCTTTCTTTGAAATCACATCTGCCTAATTTTCTTTGATATTTAGCAGGTCAGCCGCACTTCGCATTCCCAAACGAGATTTGAGAGAGTTAGCGAAAAGTATGCTGGCATTGGAAAAACATTGCTCAGACGCCACACCGGATAAAGAGATTGCCATAAAAGATTGCTGAGATTGCGAGAAGAGACCGCTAGATTGTGAAAGCGAACCCCATTCTTTGCCCACCACTGATACGTTTCTTCGTGCCGCGAAACATCCGGCCGCGGAAGAGGAAGCTTCTTTTTGTTTAGATAGCATCTGATCTCGTCCTAAAAATTATAACATCAGACAGAAAAATCACGCAAAATACCAACCGTCATAACGTTGACTCCTTGCAACACTGGTTGCACATAGCCCTCGTCATCTTCATCCCAGAGATTTTGATTGCTGAACTGATACAGCTTGGACAGCATCTGTGGCTGACCTTCATTCTCAGACAAAAGAACGACAAAAGATCGACGATTCTCTTTTTTCGATAAATTCCCACTTATTTGGCATAACACCTGTTGCAACCATGAATTTACCGTCAAATATTTATCCGAAAAGTAAAAAAAACTTCTAGCAGAGACGAGGATCGAGAAAGGCAGCATATCCAACTTCTGACTGGCGTAAAATTTCTTCGGATCTGACTTCAAGGCTTTCATTCAGGTTAAGTGAAAAGACGCCATAGAGATTCTCCAAGTGTTCGGACAGCTCCCTGATGAAAAACAAATAACATGATATACGAGCGTTTTAATAAGACGCTTGAACCGACTATCTACTGACAACAATAAGCGTTTTCTACACTTTCAGCAGATCCATTATTTCATCAAAGCAAGCTTTGGATAGGCATTTCACGTTCTTCGTGACTATGCACTTTGAATATTGTTCGGCATAATTTAGCAGATTAGGCTTGTGTTCGAGCACTGAAGAAAGCAGTGACATCGACCAATTCAGATAAAAAGAGTAATAAATAATTAATTACCTTTGTTATTTGTAGTTTTTCTTGATCAAGCATTGCAGAAACGGCGATTCAGATATTGAAAAAGGCAGGTTGCTGTCCGCAATGAAGTCGGTCAAGTCACTCGTCAATTACGCGCTTTGCTGCTTCGAGTAGTTCGGGTGAAAGATAGCGGTAATCGATTCCATCTTGGCCTTCTACGGTGCACTTGGATCCGATTGCTTGTTCTCGATTTTTCCTTGTGCTTGACTATATCTAGATGTTTTGCAACGTTGTTGCGATTCTTCCGAATTTAAGCTATTCTTCGCAAACGCAGACGGCCTTCTCACCGATCTTCTTAAATGATTTCCACACTTTGCTTGGCATTGTTTTTAAAACAAAATAATATTTTAGTAAGAACAAAACTTTTAATGCAAAAGAAAATTTGACAGACAACACTGAAAAATGACTCTAACAGAATTTTTGTTAGGATACAAAACGCGAAAAGAAAGATTCGAAATATTTTATCGAGGCCTCGAAACGCGAAAGTAGGACTCGAAATTTTTTTCGAGGCTTTGAAACTCGAAAAAGGTTCGAACTTCGAAAAATTTTTGAATTTTCAACTACGGACTGGAAGCCAAGGCTTCTACTCGATAACCCTATATATTCATAAGTTCGTGAGTGATTGATACGCAACAGTCCATTTTTATGTACGGGTTGCAAAATTTTTGACAAATAAGAACTTATGTACCAGCCCAATACCATAGTAGCCAACAAAACTTTGTAAATAATATTTTTATAAACAAGTTGAAATCGACTCCCATTAAAAATAGAAATCAACAGGGGGGACCAGGGCAAAAATGACCAAAAGCCACAGGGGGAGCAAGGCAATCGAGAAAATTTTTTTTCGAAAAACGTCCTTCCCACACTTTTTTTCGCCTTTTCCATCAGTTTTCGGGCCTGAGACATACTTTCCCTTAAAAAACGCACTTTTGAGATACCCCAAATACTGTACTCCTGCCAAACTTTTGTAAATAATATTTTTATATAAAAGTTTAAATCGACTCCCAATAATTAGTCACGTACAAAGGTCTTGCAGCTTTTTTACCTACATTTTGTAGTTGTTTCGCCAGTTGTACGATACAGATTTTTAGCATTTTTATAGAAAAACTTTTAGTTGCTTTCAGTTTTTAACGCTGTTTTATATGCCCATACTATTTTTAAATTTTCTGAAAAAATTTTAACCAAGTGTGCTTAGTAAAACTTAGGCCAGCATGAAAAATTTTCTCGAAAAATCTTTTTAAGTGCAGGACTATCTTTCTTCCACATAGGTGTATATTGATTGAATTGATTTATGAACCTGATTTATTTTCAAAGGAAAATTTGCTTACAAAATTTTCAGCTCTTGTATGAACAAACGATATTTTGCTTTAGCTTTGTAAGATTTTTTCATTAAACGCGAGAAAAAACTAAACCTTCTATTTTGAAGAAAGCTTTTTGAGATTTTTGGTGTTACTGGTGATTTATTGTCTATTAATGTAACTTTTTGTTCGACTGTGATTATTTCAATGTCCACAGTTTTGAAAAATGACATTTGAGTGAAAGCTTGGACAAATAAGGATTTTAACCTAACAACGAAATCACCCAAGCTGCCTTTTCAACCTGATATAAGGATCTATATAAAAATGCTCGAAATGGTCGACTTTTCAAACCCCAAAATTCAGAAAATTTTGAGGTCAATATCGAAATTTTTAGGTGCTCAACCAAAATCCAAAAATTGGAATCGATAAAGCTCGTGAGAATTAGGAAAACGCAATTAACAGATTTGCATAATGTTTTCTCTGGGCTGAGATATAGGTTCTCAAAGTCGGGGGTGGGGCCTTACTAGAGAAAATACGGTAGGCGAACTAGCGCCCTTTCGGGCGCCTGCGTTGTGAAAGCAAAGTTCATTGTAGTACAGCACTACAGTACCAGTCAGGTCGTAAACCCACTTTGCGTGATTGGTATTTTACGAGCTGTTTGCCCAAAGAAATTTCAACCCATTTTTTTAGTTTCATATTCAAGTAATCCTTCTTTCCAAACAATGTTTTTTTACTTTATTTGTGCTTTCATATTTGACAGAAACTTTGATAAACTCTAATAAAGGCCCCTCTCAATGACCTATATCTCAACCCAGAAAAATAGTTTCACAAATCTGTTTTTTTGCTTTTTCTTAGTTAGCACGAGTTTACCTAATTTCACTTTTCAGATTTTGGTTAAGCACCTGAAAATCTCAAATTTCGAATTAATTTTTTCCCAACTTTTTTAGTGTTGAAAAATAAAAGCCCCGGGGCCTTTAATAGAGAATATACGGTATGTCGTAGCAAAATTATCACTCAAAAAAGGTTTGGGGGGACGTTATGGTATGAATTTGATCTTTTTATGCATGATTTTGATTGAGTTGTTATGTTTTTCTGTATAATTTTTTTATCAAATTTTCCCGATTTTTTCTCGACTTCAGGAATTTTCCCGGTAAACTACTAACCCTAATAACAATCATTAGAAATGACAAAAGACACTATTAGGTATATACCTGACTATATAACTGACATGACGAAAAGTGCTTGTGATACACCACAGCTGAGCAAATCTACAATTTTTATATTTTGGAAAGTACTTGAGGTAGTTATGCTGACCTGATTACTGGGCAAACTGTGAATGCAGTGCCTTAGACACAGTTCCAAACCCACATTCCACAATTCTTCTATGGGTGCAAGGTTGGAGATTGCGCGTTTAAAAGTGGGTTGGAAACACTCTAGGTCACCTGTAACTTTCATTTTTTATTAGAGACTAAAAGAGGACTCCCATGTGACATTTAAAAATAACAGATTTATTGGCCGGACTCCCTTATGCGCTGATGGCCTAAAACCATCCAAAACTACGTTATTTTTGCGTTTAAAGTCAAAAACGTGAATACAAGACAAAAGAAGGACAGCCGACTCTTGATTTAATGTAATTCAACGGACCGGTCAAAAGGTTACATTGATTCGAGTTTACGTTATAGTCAAACTTCCGATATGGGACCCTGGGGACTGGTTATAGGCGGCCTTATATAGGGGTAGCCTTATATCGAGGTGCCTTTACATAAAATTTACGCGTGCGACAAAAAAACGCAAGAGGAAATGAAAAAATAAATTATAGCCACAAGAGTCCTTTCGATATTTGCTGACGTATGAAGACTTTGACCGAATCAAGAGCAGATCCACCACGGCGCGAACGTCTTGTCCATCATCAGAGAGCTTCTTCCGCCACGACTCCGCCACCTGAAAAATGAAAATAAAAAATACGAAGAATAGAAAACTAGCACAAGAAAAGTTTAGGAAGGAAGAGGCAAAATGGTGGTGGCAGGAATCGAATCTGCAGCTTTCAGTTTTCTGGGGTGATGTTCTACCATTACACTACGCCGCCACCTCTTCCTTCTTTTCCTAAGGGCCTATGTATATATGCTCTCTTTACAGTACTGATAAACTTATTTTCAGGACATATTGAATAGACCTCTTAAAGACTATTTTGTGAATTTACGCTAAATTGAGAGGCAATTGTGAGTGTGGGACTGGTCAAAGGTTACGTTAAATCGGCTTACTTTAAACTGACAGTGAATTTGAGGCTAAATTAACCTATACCCCCTTCACTCAATTAACCTTGACACCCTTTACTCAATTCAGCTTGGGGGACCAAGGCAAATTTTTTACACTTTTAAATACCAATAATTATTTTGCGTAAAAATGATTAAAAAGACTGAAAAACAAATTATTTTACACTTTTTATGCAAAAAGTTATTGGTATTGACAAATGTAAAAAATTTTATTTTGTCTTGGTCCCCCAAGCTGAATTGAGTGAAGGGGGTCAAGGTTAAGTGCGCCGAATTTGACACTAATTATGAGCCAACCAAATAGGGCTCAGACTTACGTCAAATCGAGTTACGTTAAATCGAGAGTCGACTGTAGTGGGAAGGCACTTTTCAGAAAAAAATTGTTGACCAAAATTTGGCTTTTGTCTTAGGGGAAGGCAAGATAAACCATTTTATATTAGGGTGATTCTACCCGTTTTGATCACTGGAGCTGGGAAACAGTTGGATCTACATGCATTTTATGATTAAGAGTTTTGCTGGGAATCATGTCTAAGGTACGTGTATGCGCGCATCTCAAACTCTCATGCCTCTTTTGTGGGGTTGAGAGATACACCCACATACCTTAGACACAACTAACTCTATAAGTCTGGATCCCCCAAGGCAAAAAGTCAAATTTTGGTCAAAAATTTTTTTCTGGTAAGTGCCTTCCCACTACACTTTTTGCTTTTTTTGACTTTAAAACACATAAAAAGGTAGTTTTGGACAATTTCGTGCCATTACCGTGTACAAGAGTTCAGCCGACAAATTTTTCAAATTTTTTTAAACAAAAACCTAAAAGATGTTCATTATTTATAAAAATTATAACGGGTGAGAAATAAGTTCCCGGACACTTTACAAACTCTTTTTTGTTATCTTTTTTAAATCAATTTTCTAACGCATAATATACCATTTTGTAGCCCTGAATATCCTCCACAAAATGAGCTATCATTCACCTATTATTCATCAAAATGGTCACCATTTGCCTCAATACATTTTTTCAACCTTTTTAAAAAGTTGTCAATGGCTTTTTGAATCATTTCTTGCGGAATAGCGTCCCATTCTTTCAGGCATGTTTGATAGGGGTTTATAGACGAATGATATGTCAAACTAGAGAGGAGGCTTAGGACTACCATATCTTATCAACAGTAAGAGTTAAGTTATCAAAACGCTTTAAGATAACAATCGGCTATGGCCCAGAGCAGACCACACATTTTTTGAATTGCCCTGCAAAATCTCTCAGGTACATAAAATCTTTATGAGGCTTTCTTCTCCACAAACAATTTTTTTCATAGAGTGGAGTATAATAACTCATTTTGTAGAGGATATTCAGGGCTACAAAAGGATATATTATGCGTTAGAAAATTGATTTAAAAAAGATAACAAAAAAGAGTTTGTAAAGTGTCCGGGAACTTATTTGTCACCCGTTAGTAAAATTACCTGTGCTTTGAACAAATACTGCTGACGAACAGAAAATTAATAATAAAATTAAAAAATATTAAAATGTTTTAGCATTTTAAGAAATATATTTTATTTATTTTTTGCTAATAAAAAGTAAAAGAGATAACATATCCATAAAATCGGATCTTTGACATCTATCGGAGATTTCCTGGCTTTCAAGTGTTGTTTATAATCTTCCTGCGAATAACTTTTTCTTTTTCTTCTCGGGTTCTTTCTATAATAACCATTGAAGCAATTGCCCTTATTTCATTTCTTTACTGCAATTAAAATAATAAAATTTCGCATTATAAAGAATTTTCATCTTGTCTGCAGGATGGTGTTAATCGTGCCAAGTAAATTTAACATTTCCTGTCATACACCAGAAGTGGGACGAAAAACAAAAAAGTAGGAACAAAAATCGGAACCAGAAATTAAAAAATTTCAATATCGGAAGACGGAAACCGGAAGAAATTCAAAAGATTTACAAAAATTCCACCAAGCCCACTGCGCCCCAGAAGGGCCCACATACCTTAGATATAATTCCGAGAAGTACTTTTGATCATAAAATGCATATAGAGTCTTTTTTTGCACAGCTTCAGTTGCCCAATCAATTGAAATAATCACAGAAATAATTGCTTGCTCCCCACAATCCAACAGGAATTATAATAAAAAGACAAAGATCAACAAGAGTTTTTCAAAGATCAACAAGAGTTGAATAAAATGGCGGGACAACTTTTAAAAACCCGGGACGGGGAAAAAAATCCGGGAAGCGGAAAATTAATCCGGGACGGGACACCGGACGAGACAAAAAAATTCGGCAAAAGTTCGGGACGGGAATTACTTATAAAACCCCTTCGGGACGGGAAGGGAAGGGAGTCCCGTGGCTAAAGTACACTATTTCGGGTAGCCCAAAAGTGCGTTTTTTAAGGGAAAGTATGTCTCAGGCCCTAAAAACGATGGAAAAGGCGAAAAATGTAGGAAGGACGTTTTTCGAGAAAAAAATTTTCTGGATTGCCATGGTGCACCCCACCCCCTGTGGTTTTTGGTCATTTTTGCCTTGCCTGGACCTTTGGAGGCTATAAGGTGGGGAGTGCAAAAGTCTTTATGGCAGTTGCTCCAAGCCCCCAAGCCCCCAACGCTGCCCCCAAGCCCACTGCGCCCCCGAAGGGCCCACATACCTTAGATATAATTCCGAGAAGTACTTTTGATCATAGAATGCATATAGAGTCTTTTTTTGCACAACTGCAGTTGCCAAATCAGAATAAAATACCGCACTATGAAATCAAATTGAACATCAAAAAGTTCTTAAATGATTAAATAACGCTGCCAATATGTAAAAGCAATATTTAAAATAAAAATAGAAATCAAATTTTGGACATAAACAACAGGGGGAACCAAGGCAAAAATGACCGAAAGCCACAGGGGGGAGCAAGGCAATCGAGAAAATTTTTTTTCGAAAAACGTCCTTCCCACACTTTTTTTCGCCTTTTCCATCGGTTTTCGGGCCTGAGACATACTTTCCCTTAAAAAACGCACTTTTGAGATACCCCAAATAGTGTACTCCTGCCAAATTTTCTCGAAAAATCTTTTTAAGTGCAGGCCTATCTTTCTTTCACAGAGGTGTATATTGATTGAATTGATTTATCAACCTGATTTATTTTCAAAGGAAAATTTGCTTAGAAAATTTTCTGCTCTTGTATAAACAAACGATATTTTGCTTTAGCTTTCTAAGATTTTTTCATTAAACGCGAGAAAAAACTAAACCTTCTATTTCAAAGAAAGCTTGTATAACTCACCCTCTTAAACACAAAAATCGGCATCTACATGAAAAAAGTTTCAGTAGAACTTTTTGCCGCGTATTTGACGTAAATTCTGGATTTTCATCTGTCCTGTGCAATCATAAATAATTTTAGATAAAATGGAATATTTTAAACTCATAAAAATTTTTCTACTAACGCATTTCTTATTTGCAATAGCTACAGACCCAAGTCAAGAGTTGCTGCTTTCTAGAAATCTAGAAAAAATAGATGACTTTCAAAATAAAATTATTAAATTAGTTGAAAGTACCTACAAAAAAAGTAAGCTTAATATGTTTTATTCCATGATTAGAAAAGTTTTAGTACTGCACAATTCATTAAAGTAAAAAGCAATTGTGCACTTAAAAAAACAAATACAGTCAAACTATAACGTGCTCTCAATGTAACGTACGCCCCCGATATGACTGTGTTATTTGGTTTGAATCAAAGGAAATTAATTCAAAGTGACCTTCGATATAACGCACACTCGATATAATGTACGGTTAGGACCGATCACGATGTACATTAACGGGTGGTCAAAAAGTTCCCGATGGATTTTCAAAGCTTCATTTTTTATCATTTTTCTTATCATATCTCTGATCTGTTGATACCATTTCATGCCCTGAAACTCCTCATTTCATTTGATGTATAAGCCTCTCCATGAAATGAAACTGAGTAATCAGCTGAAGTCAACTGCCGTTGGTGGTCGCTTTTTGCTGCATGACTCTCGTTTGCTTGATCCAGATCTTCCAACTTTTCTGATATTCGCTTCAGACAGAGGACTTGATTTTCTTCGCCAATATGAAAGCTGGAGTGTGGATGGAACTTTTTACTGCTGCCCCAAATATTTCGCTCAGCTGTTCACTATCAATGTTTTCAAAGAAGAGTCGACTTTGCCAGCTGTCTTCATGCTTCTTCCAGAGAAATCAGAAATTACTTATCAAAGAGCATTCCGGGCTCTGTTCCAAAAGGTTCCGAACGTAAGACCGAAGGCGATCATGTCTGGTACCTTTATTAGAATTTTTTGAATAACAAACTGAATAATATTTTCAGACTTTGAGATTGCGCCGGCAAAAGTGTTGACACAGTTGTTTTCTCGTGCAGAGTTCACTCAGTGCCTCTTCCATTTTGCCGGAAATTTGTTTAAGAACTTTTCGAAAAAAGGTCTTGTTGGTCTTTACGAAATAGATGAAATAAAGGGTTCTTTATTCCTTTGTATAATGAGCAAGTTTATCTTTTACTCTTAGGTTTGCTTCGCTCGATTAGTGCTCTTGCTTTTCTTTCCTTTTATTGTCCGCATGGTTGAAGAAGAGCATGAAACTTGGCAATTAGCGATTAGGTAATAAATTAAACTCAGTTTCCAAAAAATTGTTTTACTTTTCAGGCACGAAGCTAACCCTGCGGATCCGCTTCGAAACCCAAGGTCAAATAAAGTGAAAAACAGAGAAGCTCAGATATCACAGCTAGTGGAAGTCTACACAGCCGTCAGTCCAGATTTGCGTTGTCGCTTGCCTATCTGCGAAGCCTTCAGCGTCACATGGCCAAGTTTCACATTGTTCAAGAGGCTGACGCAGAAGAACAGGTTGAAGAAGATGAGAATCAAGTTGAACAAGAAATAGGTATCTCCGAAGATGAAGACATAGATCTTTAGTATTGTTGATTGAATAATTGTTTTTCACATTGTTATTGGCCGTTTCCGTTTTTTGCCTCAATAAAGCCGATGTTTTTGGAAATGTGTAGTTGAAGTTCTTCTTATTCAATTTTAATGCGGTGTTATGTTGTTTGAGATCTTGGCCATCAGTCGTAAAGAGGAAGATTAAAATAGTTATTTAAGTTAACACTGCTTGGTAAAATTAAAGCGGTGATTTTTTTCGTATACCGGTAATCAACAAATTTTCCTTCTATAGACTTCGTACAATAATGCGGCACTGGCCTCCAAACTTCCGGTCCCCAAACTTCTGGCCCCCAAAGTTCTGGCCCCCAAAGTTGTGGCCCCCAAACGGCGGCCCCAAAATACCCATAACCTACGCGTCTATCAGAATTAATACGGTGATTATTTTATTGAAAAATGCAATAAACAACTAAGCAAACAATAAATAGAAAATTTATTATACTCAGGCTCCAGGCCACAAAAAACAAATTAATACATGGTTAAACTTACAAAACTAAATCAAGTGATTTTTCATAGACAATTTTTTCACAACCTGCTCAACCAATTACACAAAAATTAAAATGTTTGAAATACTTTTCGACCCTGAAAATAGCTCCTTTCCTGCCGGAAATGTGACTTTTCCTACCGGAAATTTGAAAGGTTTTTTCTCGGGGTTTCTTATCATTTTTCAATTTTTGTCTCAGCTTTTCACAAGCCATCAAATGACTAAGTGAGATTTCAAAAAGTTGAGGAAAAAGTCTTTCAATAAAGCAATTTTTTCGAAAATGTGGTCCATTCAAAGACTTGTCTCTCCAATTTTTTGAAACCTCCTTTAGTCAGTTTATAGCTTGCAAGAAAGCTGAAATCTTGGGCTACACGGTAGTCAAAACAAATTTAAAAAGTGATAAGAAAACCGCCGAGAATAAAAGCTTTTTCAACTAAGCAAGAAAAGAGACATTTCTTGCAGGAAAGGAGCTATTTTCAGGGTCGAAAAGAATAACAGCTAATTAAAATATGATAAACATTCGCATTTAGGATGACAGTAAATAAGCAAGCAGATTGAAGAAAAGAATTTATCAAAGAATTTCTTTGTAATGTTTTGCAACTATGTTTTGCACAAAAAAATGATTTGGTACAGAAAAAGCAAGCAAAATAAATCTAATCATATGGGAAACGAGCAACATAGCTCCCAAAAGTACTACGTTCTTCTAGCATCCTATCAGCATCAAGTACATTGTTTTTCTTGAAAAAGTTGTGCTCCATCAGTTCAGTATATTTTGGCCTTGAGCTAGTTTCTTTTATGAGGCTTAAATGAAACGTTATTTAAATTACTCTGTATAGTAAAGTCTCGACCAGTGATGTAAATTTCTAAACACCCGCACCGACACCCGCACCGGCACCCGCACCGGCACCGGCTCCAAAAAATTTTTCCACCCGCACCGGCACCGGCACCGGCTTCCAAAGTTTTACGCACCGGAACCTGCACCGGCACCGGCCCCAAAATTTTCCGCACCAGCACCGCACCGGCACCGGCCTCAAAATTCCGCACCAGCACCGGGCACCGGGTCGGTGCCGGTGCGGGTCGGTTCCGCACCGGTGCCCGTACGGCACCTCATTGTTTTTATGACTATGAAGACAGCAAGTTTCTCGTGCATTTTTATTTCTTAACAATATGCAGCATGAATTAAATACATATGTAATTTGAAATGTCAAAATGCCATGAAAATTTGAAATAAAATTAGCCGCCTATATTCGGTCAATGAAAAATCACATATAATTTTTATGCTGCCGGTGCCGGTGCGGCCTAAAAAAATTCACGCACCGGCACCAGCACCGGCACCGGCACCGGCTCCAAAAAATTTTTCCACCCGCACCGGCACCGGCATCCAAAAATTTCCGCACCGGCACCTGCACCGGCACCGGCCGGTGCCGGTGCGGGTCGGCACCGGTGCCGGTCCGGCACCCGGTGCGGTGACATCACTGGTCTCGACTTAATATATATTAGGCCTTGTGTACTGACCGGACCTAGTGGGCAAGGACCCAAGGGGTCAGACCTACTACTACTATCGGCTACTACTACTCTTCTTACACGGCTTTTCGATACGCGCGCAAATTTATATTTAACTTACACCCAAAACCAAGTTGCCTCATCCCCAAAGAGACCAAATGTACCTATTTTTAAGTGCTTTAAAAGCTTACGACAAGTGCTGTTAAAAAAATAAAAATCAGACGCAAAACTGAGAAAGCCAAGTATCTTTTGAATAGCATCATACAGTCAATGGTCGAAGGTTTGTATCTAATCAGCTGTGACGCCAAGAAGGCAATTGAAAAAAACTCAAATTGCTACAAAACGTGTTTTAGAAACATAAGCAAATAAAGCGGTGACCAATGCGAAAATTTGTGATGTGGAAAAAAATTAAATTGATTGTTAACCTTCAGATGAAGGTTAAATGTTTAAATAAAATTATTTTAGGTACATTTGGTCAAATTAGAGGAGGCAATTTACTTGGGGGTTTCACGGTATTCAAGGTTAAATAAGAAAAATTAACCATTTATTAACAAAGTCAACCAGATCAAGCGAGTAGAAATCCGCCTGAAATATACTTTGAATCATATCTAAAGCAATATTAAAAAAATTGTAAAGACCTTAAGGAAGGGGGGATCGCCATGCACAACTGCTTGAAGCTGGTCTAAAAAGGCTTTGCATTGAAAAAGTGGCAAACGATTATTTGACAATATCATGTTTGACACAACCCAATAACTGCGCTCAACAAAGATGAAAATCCAAAATAAAAATATCTTTCCACCGAATTACTTTTAGACGCATTTATACCAATTCCAAGGACCATGAAACTTGATAAGCACAGCAATTTGTGAAATATGAATTCGCGCGGGACCACCCTAATTTGGTCAATAATTTTTTTGAATTATTTTTTGTGCGCATTTAAATTTTGAATCTTACTTATTGGTCAATATAAAACGAGCTCTCATTGTGGATAACTGTAGAGCAATGGAAGTAGCCTAACTGATCCGATCTGGCAATGTCAAGCAACATTGGGCTCGACTAGTGGATGGTTCAAAGCTTTGAACAAATGCAAACAAAAAATGATTCGAAAACATTATTGACCAAATTAGGATGGTCCCGCGCGAATTCAAATTTCGCAGATTGCTATGCTTATCAAGTTGCATGGTCGTTTAAAGGATCATAGTTTTTGAAAGCATTTCCAAGTTTTAATTTGGTGGTAGAAATCAAGCGAGTAGAAATCCGAAAGTGGTTGTAACTGAAGCGCGCCCTCAAAAGTCTGAATTTCAGCAGTAAATTACTTAATTTCACCAGTAAATTTCTATTTTGCCGTTTTTCTCTCAAATTTGTTGTAATTGTTCAAATTTTGTTTGCACTAGCGTGTAGCCCTGGATCTTGGCTTTCTAATAAGCTATCAAACTCCGCTGAAAGAATTGAGAAAAGATTGAAATATTTTCAAAATAAAATTTTTTTGAAAATTTGATTTTTAAGACCTCTAGATCTCTACATTTCTCAATTTATTCAGCAGAGCTTAATAACTCATTAGAAAGCCAAGATTTAGGCTACATGAAAAACAAAACAAATTGGAAAAATAACAACAGAATCAAAAAAAATGTAAAAATAAAATTTACTGATAAAATTCAGACAAGCTCAATTCAATTGAGCCTTTTGAAAATATTCAACAATGAAATTTTCGAAATTTTTGTTTTTATCTAATTTTTTCATAAGAATTGGTGTAGCCCAACTTCAGATCGGCCGAGTTAGCCGACTTTCATTGAACTTTAACTTATTGGTATTAGTAAAAATATTTCCTTGAATAATAAACGCAATTTTAATTTTCAATTACGTAAAAATTTTGAAAGTTTTTGAGTGAAAAAATGTTTCCGCTAATTTAAATTTAGGAAATTGCGCTGAGTTAAAAAGCCATGGTCCTTTAAAGCAAATATTTGTGAGCACAGCAATCTGCGAAATTTGAATTCGCGCGGGACCATCCTAATTTGGTCAATAATGTTTTCGAATTATTTTTTGTTTGCATTTAAAATTTGTTCAAAGCTTTGAACCATCCATCAGTCGAGCCCAGTGTTTGCACCAGTGATGTGCCGAAAATTTTGGCTCTGCTTTGGCTCCTGTCCCTAAATTTTTGCTCCTGGTCTGGCTCTTGGCTCCTGCCCCTAAATTTTTTGCTCCTGCTGTGGCTCTTGGCTCGGAGCAGGAGCGCTCGGAGCCAAGAGCGGAGCTGCGCACATCACTGGTTTGCACTCACTCTGATTTTTTAGGCAGTGAGTGAGAGTGAGAATCAAAATATTTTAGGGCAGTGAGAATGAGAGTGAGAGTGAGGGTGAAAATTTCGGGGCAGTGAGAATGAGAGTGAGAGTAGAGAAAAGAGAGTGAGTGAGAGTGAGTGAGCACACTGAGATTCTCACTGCTCCGAGTGAGAATAACTAGAATCAAAAAAAATTATATTTTATTAACTCAAGCCATCCGCCTCCGAACATGCCGTCCCCACTGCGCCCAGTGGATCAACCTGCACATGTCTTCATCGGCAGCATCGCCGATCAAACCAACCAACCAACGATCAAACCAATCAAACCAACCACCCCCAAGCAACATTGGGCTCGACTCGAGCCCAATGTTGCTTGACATTGCCAGATCGGACCAGTTAGGCTACTTCCATTGCTTTACAGTTATCTACATGGAGAACTCGTTCTGTATTGACCGATAAGTAAGATTCAAAATTTAAATGCGCACAAAAAATAATTCAAAAAAATTATTGACCAAATTATGGTGGTCCCGCGCGAATTCATATTTCACAAATTGCTGTGCTTATCAAGTTTCATGGTCCTTCAAGTCCATTTTTAAAAGAAAAAAGGGTTCTATTGGGAGGTGAAGGCTAGGGGCCATGTTTTTGTCGGCTTTTTTTGGATGTTTTACCATATTTTTAACATATGCCGTAGCAAAAGTAAGTAACACAAAAAGTAGGGGTAATTTGTTGTTGTTTAATTTGTTATTTAATTTGTTGAGTAAGTATCCGAGTGAAATTTTGAGTTATTAAACTTACCAAACACAGAGTTCCATCCGACATATGGAAAACGACCAATGCAAATTTCCACCTAAAAAATTTCATAGATAATGTCATTCAACAAAAGCGAAAAATAATAATTTCACCAAAGAAATTCCAAGTGACCAAACATCTTAAATACAAAAACTAATTTTCAAATTTTTAAATAGATAGCCTTACCAGATCTAGTACCATACACTCTATCAGAAAGTCTTTCAGGCTTAAATAGCTTTGTAAAAAAAGTTAGTAACAAACTGATCAATTTACAGCCATGTAAATTTGACAGCCCACATCTTGCGTTTTGGCAATGGAATCAACTAGGTAGCCGCTTATACCAAAGTCTTAAACAAAATATTCAAAAAATAATAATATAAAAAAATTGTCGAAATTATACCACAAATTTTTACATATCCTCGTCGGTCCAACAGCTACAAAAATTGTAGGTGAGAACTTTCAATATTATTTTTTAATGTAAATTTCTTCAATAGAGCACCACGCACTCTTTTAAAGGGAATATAGTAGTCTATATTTTTTGTGCAGATCAAGATTTCAACTTTTTTTAGTCTTGTGTAAAGATAAAATAAAATATGACAGATTTTTGTTCATTGAGTCAAAATAGAAAGAGCAAAATAATGTGTTCAGGATAACATATAAGTCCGCCCCGAATCCGAAATTTGAATTTTCGGCATTGTGTTTTTAACCCGCTTTTTTTAGAATACCGTATTCTAGTTATGGACCTCCTCGACTTTGAGAATCTCTATCTCGGAGCAGAGAAAACATTTTGCAAATCTGCTTTCAGCATTTTTTTGACTACCACGAGCTCTACCGATTCCACATTTTAGATCTTGGTTGAGCACCAGAAAATCTCGAGATCAAATTTT
The DNA here is from genome assembly GCA_029231635.1 of Ditylenchus weischeri. Classification (NCBI taxonomy): domain Eukaryota; kingdom Metazoa; phylum Nematoda; class Chromadorea; order Rhabditida; family Anguinidae; genus Ditylenchus; species Ditylenchus weischeri. Next base: position 472,566 of record JAMRYI010000046.1, read on the forward strand.
GAATTTGGAGCTATAACTAGAGAGAATACGGTAACTATCGAACTAGATGCGCTAAATTTTGGTATTTAACATGCTCTGAGCAAATTGATAGAAATGTGTGTTGAAAACACGATACCACAAACGCTAATTCCGAAATATGGGAAAGGTTCTGTTAGAGCATACGTATATCCTCCGTGTTCTTAGAACTGCGTTTTTAACGGTTTTTCTAAAGACTTCTCTCAGGCAAGTTGCCACATATTTTGTAACAAGTGAGACGAGCTACAAGATAAGTGGTAAGTTGCTCAACAAAAGTTTTCCAAAATGGGTCAAAAACAGGGGAGGGTGGCATTTTTTAATTATAGAAAAAAGTTAGAGAAATATGTTACAATGTTGGATGGCTTCACATCTGGAAAACTATCAAAATATTAAAAATTCAGTTTTGAGATTGCTTGAAAAACTAGCCTCTGTGAATAATGTTAAGTTGAACTCTGAGATAATTCAAAGCTCGTACAACAGAAGTAGTTATAAATCCAATAACTTTTTCGGGAATGCGCTCGTTTTGTTTGAATACCCGTCGGTAAAACTTGTCAAGTGAACAGTCTAAAAGCTCCATACTGAAAAGTGACAAACCTATATTAAAAGAATTTTTGCATTAAGCAGCTTACCAAATCCAGCAATCACCCTTGAAAGAGTTTTAATTTTTTTTATTTAAACATTGCTAAAACAAATTACATCTTGAAAAAGAGCACCAAAAAAGCGCACAACATCCTCGCAATGCTGAGACTCTATTATGATCCGTAGTTCTCTTAGCATCTGTTCTCTTTTAGTAGTGTCGATTTCGTGGGCACGGACTCTCTAAAAAATATTTATGTTACAGTTGGGCTTCGACAAACAGACAACCCCTCAAGTTCGTTCACCACCCCCCATATCGAGGTTGGTGCCTCTTTATGTCAAAATTAGAAGATTTTGGGAAAAGGACCGGCAAATTTAGACTGACAAATAGGGTTGTCTAGTATTCGAAATTTTCGGGTCGAGTACTCGACTCGATATTCGACTCGAAATTTTCGAATAATCGGCTCGAAAACTCGAAAAATTTAACCTGTGATTTTGACTCAAATTGAAATTTTTTTATGGTATAATCATGGTATGGTACAAAGGTATGGTACATGGTATGGTACTATGATACAAAAAAATTGGCAAAAAAAGTATTCAAGATTAGCTCGGTATAAAGCTGGTAATGATTTAATCCAAGTAGATGTTAGAGCTATTCTAGTTTAAGATATCCAAAAGCGTTATTTTTTTTTCGGACTACAGTCAAACCTGGATAACACGTCAGTCCGATAATTTTTCACTCTTGATAACCCGCCACTTTTGATAAATCCAATTTGGTTGGCCAACAAAAATTAACTATAGAAATTCACCGTTGATCTTCCCAAAATCTCCCTCCACAAAAATCCTCTCCTCATAATCCACCGCCTTGAATTAGTCAAAAGCGAAACAATTAAACCTCTTTGTGTAAAAACCTATTCAAAAGCAACGAACCTTAACAGCCATAACACTCCCTGAGTTTTTGTGGACCATTTTCATAACCACACCTCCATAACTGCCAGTTCCGATGCACTCTATTTCAGTTAGATCGCTAGCAGTGAACTCATATGTCTTAGCATCGTTCGGGAAGTCGAGTCGACCTGGCTCTACAGGTTCCAAACATGTTCTTAAAAAACAAAAACAAAATTAAGTTTTGAGACTTTTATCAACAAATTTCTTACTTTTCAGGTTTCGGTTGCTTAACCTGATCTAAATTTAACCGCAAATTTATTCTTCCATCCATTTAAGGCAAGATGTGTTAGCCTTAAAAGTAGTGAGCGTTAGTTTTTGGTACTGAGACCCATATAATAATAAAAAAATGAAGAAGCAACTTCTTTATTTTCCACGGCTTTTTTAAAGACCAGCAAAATCTTCAAAAGCGTCAAGTCTATTTGTGTTTTTGCATATTTGAAAAATCGAATAAGACTTTCAATATGGTTCAAGTTTAAGAACAAGTTCGAACAGACCTCATCCAAATGTAGCGAACCATTGCAGTCTAAAACAAAAGAAATACAGTTTGAACCAAAAACAGATACGCAGAAAACGAAAAATACAAGAGAAAATAAATACAAGACAAGAAATAACAACAAACGACGCAAAAATATTTATTGAACGAACTGTTGTGACAACACAAAAACAACAAAATTACTCATTTTTTCGCAACCGGATTTATCTTTTACGGACCGGAATCCGGCCGGATTTTGCCTTCGTAATTCCCGATTCCGACCGGATTTTCAAGAAAAACGGATTCCCAAAACCGGAACCCGGCCGGTTAATCCACCCGGTCATCAGCACGAGTAGATATATTATATGTATAGATGAAATAAAGAAATATTAAAAATTATATCAGTACCATATTTCCTCTAATAGGCCTCCCGGGCATCTTATTTTATCTTATTTTGGCTAAGTTAACCTTGACCCCACCAGTCAATTAACCTTGACCCCACCAGGGTACACGACAAAATTTTCCGACATTATTTTCCGCGACAATATTTTCCCGACATTATTTTCCCGACATTATTTTCCCGCGACAATATTTTCCCTGACATTATTTTCCCTGACAATTTTATTCTGTTTATTTCTGTCGTCTTATTTCAACCAATGTCGGCATTATTGGTTGTCCGTTTTTTGTGTTTGCTGTTTTCTATTCTTTCATGCTCCATGGACATTTTTTATTTAAGAATATTCAGAATATCTTTCGTCGCAATGGCTAACGCAAATGTGGATCAAAACTGGCTGCGTGGAGTCTTGGCCGTCGCTCAGAACAATCCTGTATGACTTTACAACTTTACTGCAACACTTTTTTACAGGCGGGTCGTCTGTAAACTCAACCGTATGCTTGTAACTGAAACCAGGGAAATGTCAAGTTCATTCATGATGGAAGGATGTACTTCAAGCACAGGATTCTCAGAGCGAGAAGCATCTCAGCTATGTGTGATCAGCAGTCAAATAGTTGTAGGGGAAGAGCTTGGTTTCAACAGGACGTTTATCAAGTTAGTTCTATGTCTAGTGATGATCTCTATTGATTATTTATTTTAGGATCATCACTCAGCATGGCTGTGAAGCAACCATCAAACATCCTCAGTACGGCAGTGCGCAACGAAGAGAAGCACCTTGCTAGAACAGGACAGACAGGACGAGCTGATGAATGGCTACTGGCAGACTTGGATGGATGTGCAAATCGACGGTCAAATTCTGATATTTGGTCGCCGAAGCTATGGCCAATGGATGGGGTGTGCCGCGTCTCTTTTGTGGATGGAACAATCACGATCGCTTTGCCGTTGTTATGTTATGATTTTTCTGTTGTTAACTGTTTGTTTGCTGATTTTTTGCAATAAAATAATATCTACTCTATCCACTCACATTATGTACAACTGAGAAGCGGAATTATCATATGCAGTCAGTTTTGATCCACATTTGCGTTAGCCATTGCGACGAAAGATATTCTAAAAATGTCCAAGAGCATGAAAAATAGAAAACAGCAAACACAACAAAACGGACAACCAATAATGCCGACATTGGTTGAAATA